>JANDEH010000008.1:56948299-57681939 GCA_024610705.1 Tetragnatha versicolor
CTCTCTTTCTGTAGCCTGTTCCATCTATAGTTTTACTTGAGAAAAATCATTTTTATCTATTTGAGAATTATTTTCGAGTATTTATGGTTGAGAAATTCTACCGAAATAAATACAATTATGCCGCTGAAATGCCGCTTAAAAAATATTAATTTTGTGAAGGTTTTTTCGAATAGCCTTTTTAATGAATATACTAAAAAGCTATTTCGATTGCAGTAGACAGTATTATATGAGCAATTGTTGTTGCGGCTGATACAGAATAGTGGTTGGAAACTATTGGCTTCAGCACCTTAGTCTGCCGGTTCGATCCCACCAGAAAGAAGTTCTTCAAAGGCATGAAACCTTTGGTGTGTAGTCCTGGGGTTAATAGAATGAGGGTGCACGGGTTTTGAATTCTGTGCTCGTGATTCAGTATTCGTGACCGTATCACTCTCTTTCTGTAGCCTGTTCCATCTATAGTTTTACTTGAGAAAAATCATTTTTATCTATTTGAGAATTATTTTCGAGTATTTATGGTTGAGAAATTCTACCGAAATAAATACAATTATGCCGCTGAAATGCCGCTTAAAAAATATTAATTTTGTGAAGGTTTTTTTCGAATGGTCTTTTTTTATGATTATACTAAAAAGCTATTTCGATTGCAGTAGACAGTATTATATGAGCAATTGTTGTTGCGGCTCATACAGAATTGTGGTTGGAAACTATTGGCTTCAGCACCTTAGTCTGCCGGTTCGATCCCACCAGAAAGAAGTTCTTCAAAGGCATGAAACCTTTGGTGTGTAGTCCTGGGGTTAATAGGATGAGGGTGCAGGGGGTTTAATTCTGTGCTCGTGATTCAGTATACTCGATCGTTGCACTCTCTTTCTGTAGCCAGTTCCATCTCTAGTTTTATTTGAGAAAAATCATTTTTATCTATTTGAGAATTATTTTCGAGTATTTATGGTTGAGAAATTCTAGCGAAATAAATACAAAGCCGCTTAAAAAATATAAATTTTTTGAAGGTATTTTCGAATGTTTTTTTTATGAGTATACTAAAAACGCTATTTCGATTGTAGTCAGGATTGGCAAAAACCCGGGTTTTTTTGAAAAAACCCAAGTGGGTTGGGTTTTTTGGGGTTTTTTCAATAAAACTTTGAAAAATACCCATAAAAACTGGGTTTTTTCAGAAAAAGTGTGGGTTTTTTCAAAGATAAATGGTTTTCTCCTTCAAGGTAAGTGGGTTTTTTCAAAAATTAGTGAGTTCTTCCTATTATAAATGTGTTCTGTCTAAATAATGTCAGTTTTTCCACAGTTGAGTGGGTTTTTTCAAAGTTTTTATGCTTTGAAAAAACCCACTGAAATTGTAAAAACACCCCTTTTTTACTGAAACCTTGTTTAAATTTTGAAAAAACCCATTAAAATTTTAAAAATATCCTAAACTTTGAAAAAAAAACACATTAAATTTTGAAGTAACTGCCAAAATCTTGATTTTTCTTGAAAAAACCCAAAAATGGGTCCAAAATGTGAGTTTTTTCACATGGGTTTTTTTGAAAAAACCCGTTGGGACCAACCCAATTGGGTCCAATCCAGCCAACCCTGATTGTAGTAGACATTATAATATGAGCAATTGTTCTTGCGGCCGACACAGTATAGTGGTTGGAGACTATTGGCTTCAGCACCATAGTCTGCCGGTTCGATCCCAACAGAAAGAAGTTCTTCAAAGTTATGAAACCTTTGGTGTGTAGTCCTTGGATTAATAGGATGAGGGTGCAGGGGTTTTGAGTTCTGTGCTCGTGATACAGTGCACTTGATCGTTGCACTCTCTTTCTGTAGCCTGTTCCATCTATAGTTTTACTTGAGAAAAATCATTTTTATCTATTTGAGAATTATTTTCGAGTATTTATGGTTGAGAAATTCTACCGAAATAAATACAATTATGCCGCTGAAATGCCGCTTAAAAAATATTAATTTTGTGAAGGTTTTTTCGAATAGCCTTTTTAATGAATATACTAAAAAGCTATTTCGATTGCAGTAGACAGTATTATATGAGCAATTGTTGTTGCGGCTGATACAGAATAGTGGTTGGAAACTATTGGCTTCAGCACCTTAGTCTGCCGGTTCGATCCCACCAGAAAGAAGTTCTTCAAAAGTATGAAACCTTTGGTGTGTAGTCCTGGGGTTAATAGAATGAGGGTGCACGGGTTTTGAATTCTGTGCTCGTGATTCAGTATCCGTGACCGTATCACTCTCTTTCTGTATCCTGTTCCATCTATAGTTTTACTTGAGAAAAATCATTTTTATCTATTTGAGAATTATTTTCGAGTATTTATGGTTGAGAAATTCTACCGAAATAAATACAATTATGCCGCTGAAATGCCGCTTAAAAAATATTAATTTTGTGAAGGTTTTTTCGAATAGCCTTTTTAATGAATATACTAAAAAGCTATTTCGATTGCAGTAGACATTATAATATGAGCAATTGTTCTTGCAGCCGACACAGTATAGTGGTTGGAGACTATTGGCTTCAGCACCATAGTCTGCCGGTTCGATCCCAACAGAAAGAAGTTCTTCAAAGTTATGAAACCTTTGGTGTGTAGTCCTGGGGTTAATAGGATGAGGGTGCAGGGGTTTTGAGTTCTGTGCTCGTGATACAGTGCCCTTGATCGTTGCACTCTCTTTCTGTAGCCTGTTCCATCTATAGTTTTACTTGAGAAAAATCATTTTTATCTATTTGAGAATTATTTTCGAGTATTTATGGTTGAGAAATTCTACCGAAATAAATACAATTATGCCGCTGAAATGCCGCTTAAAAATATTAATTTTGTGAAGGTTTTTTTCGAATGGTCTTTTTTTATGTTTATACTAAAAAGCTATTTCGATTGCCGTAGACAGTATTATATGAGCAATTGTTGTTGCGGCTGATACAGAATTGTGGTTCGAAACTATTTGCTTCAGCACCTTAGTCTGCAGGTTCGATCCCACCAGAAAGAAGTTCTTCAAAGGCATGAAACCTTTGGTGTGTAGTCCTGGGGTTAATAGGATGAGATGAGGGTGCAGGGGGTTTAATTCTGTGCTCATGATTCAGTATACTCGATCGTTGCACTCTCTTTCTGTAGCCAGTTCCATCTCTAGTTTTATTTGAGAAAAATCATTTTTACCTATTTGAGAATTATTTTCGAGTATTTATGGTTGAGAAATTCTAGCGAAATAAATACAAAGCCGCTTAAAAAATATAAATTTTTTGAAGGTATTTTCCAATGGTTATTTTATGAGTATACTAAAAACGCTATTTCGATTGTAGTCAGGATTGGCAAAAACCCGGTTTTTTTTGAAAAAACCCAAGTGGGTTGGGTTTTTTGGGGTTTTTTCAATAAAACTTTGAAAAAAACCCATAAAAACTGGGTTTTTTCAGAAAAAGTGTGGGTTTTTTCAAAGATAAATGGTTTTCTCCTTCATGGTAAGTGGGTTTTTTCAAAAATTAGTGAGTTCTTCCTATGTTAAATGTGTTCTGTCTAAATAATGTCAGTTTTTCCACAGTTGAGTGGGTTTTTTCAAAGTTTTTATGCTTTGAAAAAACCCACTGAAATTGTAAAAACACCCCTTTTTTACTGAAACCTGGTTTAAATTTTGAAAAAACCCACTAAAACTTTAAATATATCACAAACTTTGAAAAAAAAACACATTAAATTTTGAAGTAACTGCCAAAATCTTGATTTTTCTTGAAAAAACCCAAAAATGGGTCCAAAATGTGAGTTTTTTCACATGGGTTTTTTTGAAAAAACCCGTTGGGACCAACCCAATTGGGTCCAATCCAGCCAACCCTGATTGTAGTAGACATTATAATATGAGCAATTGTTCTTGCGGCCGACACAGTATAGTGGTTGGAGACTATTGGCTTCAGCACCATAGTCTGCCGGTTCGATCCCAACAGAAAGAAGTTCTTCAAAGTTATGAAACCTTTGGTGTGTAGTCCTTGGGTTAATAGGATGGGGGTGCAGGGGTTTTGAGTTCTGTGCTCGTGATACAGTGCCCTTGATCGTTGCACTCTCTTTCTGTAGCCTGTTCCATCTATAGTTTTACTTGAGAAAAATCATTTTTATCTATTTGAGAATTATTTTCGAGTATTTATGGTTGAGAAATTCTACCGAAATAAATACAATTATGCCGCTGAAATGCCGCTTAAAAATATTAATTTTGTGAAGGTTTTTTTCGAATGGTCTTTTTTTATGGTTATACTAAAAAGCTATTTCGATTGCAGTAGACAGTATTATATGAGCAATTGTTGTTGCGGCTCATACAGAATTGTGGTTGGAAACTATTGGCTTCAGCACCTTAGTCTGCCGGTTCGATCCCACCAGAAAGAAGTTCTTCAAAGGCATGAAACCTTTGGTGTGTAGTCCTGGGGTTAATAGGATGAGGGTGCAGGGGGTTTAATTCTGTGCTCGTGATTCAGTATACTCGATCGTTGCACTCTCTTTCTGTAGCCAGTTCCATCTCTAGTTTTATTTGAGAAAAATCATTTTTATCTATTTGAGAATTATTTTCGAGTATTTATGGTTGAGAAATTCTAGCGAAATAAATACAAAGCCGCTTAAAAAATATAAATTTTTTGAAGGTATTTTCGAATGTTTTTTTTTATGAGTATACTAAAAACGCTATTTCGATTGTAGTCAGGATTGGCAAAAACCCGGGTTTTTTTGAAAAAACCCAAGTGGGTTGGGTTTTTTGGGGTTTTTTCAATAAAACTTTGAAAAAAACCCATAAAAACTGGGTTTTTTCAGAAAAAGTGTGGGTTTTTTCAAAGATAAATGGTTTTCTCCTTCATGGTAAGTGGGTTTTTTCAAAGTTTTTATGCTTTGAAAAAACCCACTGAAATTGTAAAAACACCCCTTTTTTACTGAAACCTGGTTTAAATTTTGAAAAAACCCACTAAAACTTTAAATATATCATAAACTTTGAAAAAAAAACACATTAAATTTTGAAGTAACTGCCAAAATCTTGATTTTTCTTGAAAAAACCCAAAAATGGGTCCAAAATGTGAGTTTTTTCACATGGGTTTTTTTGAAAAAACCCGTTGGGACCAACCCAATTGGGTCCAATCCAGCCAACCCTGATTGTAGTAGACATTATAATATGAGCAATTGTTCTTGCGGCCGACACAGTATAGTGGTTGGAGACTATTGGCTTCAGCACCATAGTCTGCCGGTTCGATCCCAACAGAAAGAAGTTCTTCAAAGTTATGAAACCTTTGGTGTGTAGTCCTTGGGTTAATAGGATGAGGGTGCAGGGGTTTTGAGTTCTGTGCTCGTGATACAGTGCACTTGATCGTTGCACTCTCTTTCTGTAGCCTGTTCCATCTATAGTTTTACTTGAGAAAAATCATTTTTATCTATTTGAGAATTATTTTCGAGTATTTATGGTTGAGAAATTCTACCGAAATAAATACAATTATGCCGCTGAAATGCCGCTTAAAAAATATTAATTTTGTGAAGGTTTTTTTCGAATGGTCTTTTTTTATGATTATACTAAAAAGCTATTTCGATTGCAGTAGACAGTATTATATGAGCAATTGTTGTTGCGGCTCATACAGAATTGTGGTTGGAAACTATTGGCTTCAGCACCTTAGTCTGCCGGTTCGATCCCACCAGAAAGAAGTTCTTCAAAGGCATGAAACCTTTGGTGTGTAGTCCTGGGGTTAATAGGATGAGGGTGCAGGGGGTTTAATTCTGTGCTCGTGATTCAGTATACTCGATCGTTGCACTCTCTTTCTGTAGCCAGTTCCATCTCTAGTTTTATTTGAGAAAAATCATTTTTATCTATTTGAGAATTATTTTCGAGTATTTATGGTTGAGAAATTCTAGCGAAATAAATACAAAGCCGCTTAAAAAATATAAATTTTTTGAAGGTATTTTCGAATGTTTTTTTTTATGAGTATACTAAAAACGCTATTTCGATTGTAGTCAGGATTGGCAAAAACCCGGGTTTTTTTGAAAAAACCCAAGTGGGTTGGGTTTTTTGGGGTTTTTTCAATAAAACTTTGAAAAAAACCCATAAAAACTGGGTTTTTTCAGAAAAAGTGTGGGTTTTTTCAAAGATAAATGGTTTTCTCCTTCATGGTAAGTGGGTTTTTTCAAAAATTAGTGAGTTCTTCCTATGTTAAATGTGTTCTGTCTAAATAATGTCAGTTTTTCCACAGTTGAGTGGGTTTTTTCAAAGTTTTTATGCTTTGAAAAAACCCACTGAAATTGTAAAAACACCCCTTTTTTACTGAAACCTGGTTTAAATTTTGAAAAAACCCACTAAAACTTTAAATATATCATAAACTTTGAAAAAAAACACATTAAATTTTGAAGTAACTGCCAAAATCTTGATTTTTCTTGAAAAAACCCAAAAATGGGTCCAAAATGTGAGTTTTTTCACATGGGTTTTTTTGAAAAAACCCGTTGGGACCAACCCAATTGGGTCCAATCCAGCCAACCCTGATTGTAGTAGACATTATAATATGAGCAATTGTTCTTGCGGCCGACACAGTATAGTGGTTGGAGACTATTGGCTTCAGCACCATAGTCTGCCGGTTCGATCCCAACAGAAAGAAGTTCTTCAAAGTTATGAAACCTTTGGTGTGTAGTCCTTGGGTTAATAGGATGAGGGTGCAGGGGTTTTGAGTTCTGTGCTCGTGATACAGTGCACTTGATCGTTGCACTCTCTTTCTGTAGCCTGTTCCATCTATAGTTTTACTTGAGAAAAATCATTTTTATCTATTTGAGAATTATTTTCGAGTATTTATGGTTGAGAAATTCTACCGAAATAAATACAATTATGCCGCTGAAATGCCGCTTAAAAAATATTAATTTTGTGAAGGTTTTTTCGAATAGCCTTTTTAATGAATATACTAAAAAGCTATTTCGATTGCAGTAGACAGTATTATATGAGCAATTGTTGTTGCGGCTGATACAGAATAGTGGTTGGAAACTATTGGCTTCAGAACCTTAGTCTGCCGGTTCGATCCCACCAGAAAGAAGTTCTTCAAAAGTATGAAACCTTTGGTGTGTAGTCCTGGGGTTAATAGAATGAGGGTGCACGGGTTTTGAATTCTGTGCTCGTGATTCAGTATCCGTGACCGTATCACTCTCTTTCTGTAGCCTGTTCCATCTATAGTTTTACTTGAGAAAAATCATTTTTATCTATTTGAGAATTATTTTCGAGTATTTATGGTTGAGAAATTCTAGCGAAATAAATACAAAGCCGCTTAAAAAATATAAATTTTTTGAAGGTATTTTCGAATGGTTTTTTTATGAGTATACTAAAAACGCTATTTCGATTGTAGTCAGGATTGGCAAAAACCCGGGTTTTTTTGAAAAAACCCAAGTGGGTTGGGTTTTTTGGGGTTTTTTCAATAAAACTTTGAAAAAAACCCATAAAAACTGGGTTTTTTCAGAAAAAGTGTGGGTTTTTTCAAAGATAAATGGTTTTCTCCTTCATGGTAAGTGGGTTTTTTCAAAAATTAGTGAGTTCTTCCTATGTTAAATGTGTTCTGTCTAAATAATGTCAGTTTTTCCACAGTTGAGTGGGTTTTTTCAAAGTTTTTATGCTTTGAAAAAACCCACTGAAATTGTAAAAACACCCCTTTTTTACTGAAACCTGGTTTAAATTTTGAAAAAACCCACTAAAACTTTAAATATATCATAAACTTTGAAAAAAAACACATTAAATTTTGAAGTAACTGCCAAAATCTTGATTTTTCTTGAAAAAACCCAAAAATGGGTCCAAAATGTGAGTTTTTTCACATGGGTTTTTTTGAAAAAACCCGTTGGGACCAACCCAATTGGGTCCAATCCAGCCAACCCTGATTGTAGTAGACATTATAATATGAGCAATTGTTCTTGCGGCCGACACAGTATAGTGGTTGGAGACTATTGGCTTCAGCACCATAGTCTGCCGGTTCGATCCCAACAGAAAGAAGTTCTTCAAAGTTATGAAACCTTTGGTGTGTAGTCCTTGGGTTAATAGGATGAGGGTGCAGGGGTTTTGAGTTCTGTGCTCGTGATACAGTGCACTTGATCGTTGCACTCTCTTTCTGTAGCCTGTTCCATCTATAGTTTTACTTGAGAAAAATCATTTTTATCTATTTGAGAATTATTTTCGAGTATTTATGGTTGAGAAATTCTACCGAAATAAATACAATTATGCCGCTGAAATGCCGCTTAAAAAATATTAATTTTGTGAAGGTTTTTTTCGAATGGTCTTTTTTTATGATTATACTAAAAAGCTATTTCGATTGCAGTAGACAGTATTATATGAGCAATTGTTGTTGCGGCTCATACAGAATTGTGGTTGGAAACTATTGGCTTCAGCACCTTAGTCTGCCGGTTCGATCCCACCAGAAAGAAGTTCTTCAAAGGCATGAAACCTTTGGTGTGTAGTCCTGGGGTTAATAGGATGAGGGTGCAGGGGGTTTAATTCTGTGCTCGTGATTCAGTATACTCGATCGTTGCACTCTCTTTCTGTAGCCAGTTCCATCTCTAGTTTTATTTGAGAAAAATCATTTTTATCTATTTGAGAATTATTTTCGAGTATTTATGGTTGAGAAATTCTAGCGAAATAAATACAAAGCCGCTTAAAAAATATAAATTTTTTGAAGGTATTTTCGAATGTTTTTTTTTATGAGTATACTAAAAACGCTATTTCGATTGTAGTCAGGATTGGCAAAAACCCGGGTTTTTTTGAAAAAACCCAAGTGGGTTGGGTTTTTTGGGGTTTTTTCAATAAAACTTTGAAAAAAACCCATAAAAACTGGGTTTTTTCAGAAAAAGTGTGGGTTTTTTCAAAGATAAATGGTTTTCTCCTTCATGGTAAGTGGGTTTTTTCAAAAATTAGTGAGTTCTTCCTATGTTAAATGTGTTCTGTCTAAATAATGTCAGTTTTTCCACAGTTGAGTGGGTTTTTTCAAAGTTTTTATGCTTTGAAAAAACCCACTGAAATTGTAAAAACACCCCTTTTTTACTGAAACCTGGTTTAAATTTTGAAAAAACCCACTAAAACTTTAAATATATCATAAACTTTGAAAAAAAACACATTAAATTTTGAAGTAACTGCCAAAATCTTGATTTTTCTTGAAAAAACCCAAAAATGGGTCCAAAATGTGAGTTTTTTCACATGGGTTTTTTTGAAAAAACCCGTTGGGACCAACCCAATTGGGTCCAATCCAGCCAACCCTGATTGTAGTAGACATTATAATATGAGCAATTGTTCTTGCGGCCGACACAGTATAGTGGTTGGAGACTATTGGCTTCAGCACCATAGTCTGCCGGTTCGATCCCAACAGAAAGAAGTTCTTCAAAGTTATGAAACCTTTGGTGTGTAGTCCTTGGGTTAATAGGATGAGGGTGCAGGGGTTTTGAGTTCTGTGCTCGTGATACAGTGCACTTGATCGTTGCACTCTCTTTCTGTAGCCTGTTCCATCTATAGTTTTACTTGAGAAAAATCATTTTTATCTATTTGAGAATTATTTTCGAGTATTTATGGTTGAGAAATTCTACCGAAATAAATACAATTATGCCGCTGAAATGCCGCTTAAAAAATATTAATTTTGTGAAGGTTTTTTCGAATAGCCTTTTTAATGAATATACTAAAAAGCTATTTCGATTGCAGTAGACAGTATTATATGAGCAATTGTTGTTGCGGCTGATACAGAATAGTGGTTGGAAACTATTGGCTTCAGAACCTTAGTCTGCCGGTTCGATCCCACCAGAAAGAAGTTCTTCAAAAGTATGAAACCTTTGGTGTGTAGTCCTGGGGTTAATAGAATGAGGGTGCACGGGTTTTGAATTCTGTGCTCGTGATTCAGTATCCGTGACCGTATCACTCTCTTTCTGTAGCCTGTTCCATCTATAGTTTTACTTGAGAAAAATCATTTTTATCTATTTGAGAATTATTTTCGAGTATTTATGGTTGAGAAATTCTAGCGAAATAAATACAAAGCCGCTTAAAAAATATAAATTTTTTGAAGGTATTTTCGAATGGTTTTTTTATGAGTATACTAAAAACGCTATTTCGATTGTAGTCAGGATTGGCAAAAACCCGGGTTTTTTTGAAAAAACCCAAGTGGGTTGGGTTTTTTGGGGTTTTTTCAATAAAACTTTGAAAAAAAACCCATAAAAACTGGGTTTTTTCAGAAAAAGTGTGGGTTTTTTCAAAGATAAATGGTTTTCTCCTTCATGGTAAGTGGGTTTTTTCAAAAATTAGTGAGTTCTTCCTATGTTAAATGTGTTCTGTCTAAATAATGTCAGTTTTTCCACAGTTGAGTGGGTTTTTTCAAAGTTTTTATGCTTTGAAAAAACCCACTGAAATTGTAAAAACACCCCTTTTTTACTGAAACCTGGTTTAAATTTTGAAAAAACCCACTAAAACTTTAAATATATCATAAACTTTGAAAAAAAACACATTAAATTTTGAAGTAACTGCCAAAATCTTGATTTTTCTTGAAAAAACCCAAAAATGGGTCCAAAATGTGAGTTTTTTCACATGGGTTTTTTTGAAAAAACCCGTTGGGACCAACCCAATTGGGTCCAATCCAGCCAACCCTGATTGTAGTAGACATTATAATATGAGCAATTGTTCTTGCGGCCGACACAGTATAGTGGTTGGAGACTATTGGCTTCAGCACCATAGTCTGCCGGTTCGATCCCAACAGAAAGAAGTTCTTCAAAGTTATGAAACCTTTGGTGTGTAGTCCTTGGGTTAATAGGATGAGGGTGCAGGGGTTTTGAGTTCTGTGCTCGTGATACAGTGCACTTGATCGTTGCACTCTCTTTCTGTAGCCTGTTCCATCTATAGTTTTACTTGAGAAAAATCATTTTTATCTATTTGAGAATTATTTTCGAGTATTTATGGTTGAGAAATTCTACCGAAATAAATACAATTATGCCGCTGAAATGCCGCTTAAAAAATATTATTTTGTGAAGGTTTTTTCGAATAGCCTTTTTTAATGAATATACTAAAAAGCTATTTCGATTGCAGTAGACAGTATTATATGAGCAATTGTTGTTGCGGCTGATACAGAATAGTGGTTAGAAACTATTGGCTTCAGCACCTTAGTCTGCCGGTTCGATCCCACCAGAAAGAAGTTCTTCAAAAGTATGAAACCTTTGGTGTGTAGTCCTGGGGTTAATAGAATGAGGGTGCACGGGTTTTGAATTCTGTGCTCGTGATTCAATATCCGTGACCGTATCACTCTCTTTCTGTAGCCTGTTCCATCTATAGTTTTACTTGAGAAAAATCATTTTTATCTATTTGAGAATTATTTTCGAGTATTTATGGTTGAGAAATTCTAGCGAAATAAATACAAAGCCGCTTAAAAAATATAAATTTTTTGAAGGTATTTTCGAATGGTTTTTTTATGAGTATACTAAAAACGCTATTTCGATTGTAGTCAGGATTGGCAAAAACCCGGGTTTTTTTGAAAAAACCCAAGTGGGTTGGGTTTTTTGGGGTTTTTTCAATAAAACTTTGAAAAAAACCCATAAAAACTGGGTTTTTTCAGAAAAAGTGTGGGTTTTTTCAAAGATAAATGGTTTTCTCCTTCATGGTAAGTGGGTTTTTTCAAAAATTAGTGAGTTCTTCCTATTATAAATGTGTTCTGTCTAAATAATGTCAGTTTTTCCACAGTTGAGTGGGTTTTTTCAAAGTTTTTATGCTTTGAAAATACCCACTGAAATTGTAAAAACACCCCTTTTTTACTGAAACCTTGTTTAAATTTTGAAAAAACCCATTAAAATTTTAAAAATATCCTAAACTTTGAAAAAAAAACACATTAAATTTTGAAGTAACTGCCAAAATCTTGATTTTTCTTGAAAAAACCCAAAAATGGGTCCAAAATGTGAGTTTTTTCACATGGGTTTTTTTGAAAAAACCCGTTGGGACCAACCCAATTGGGTCCAATCCAGCCAACCCTGATTGTAGTAGACATTATAATATGAGCAATTGTTCTTGCGGCCGACACAGTATAGTGGTTGGAGACTATTGGCTTCAGCACCATAGTCTGCCGGTTCGATCCCAACAGAAAGAAGTTCTTCAAAGTTATGAAACCTTTGGTGTGTAGTCCTTGGGTTAATAGGATGAGGGTGCAGGGGTTTTGAGTTCTGTGCTCGTGATACAGTGCACTTGATCGTTGCACTCTCTTTCTGTAGCCTGTTCCATCTATAGTTTTACTTGAGAAAAATCATTTTTATCTATTTGAGAATTATTTTCGAGTATTTATGGTTGAGAAATTCTACCGAAATAAATACAATTATGCCGCTGAAATGCCGCTTAAAAAATATTAATTTTGTGAAGGTTTTTTCGAATAGCCTTTTTAATGAATATACTAAAAAGCTATTTCGATTGCAGTAGACAGTATTATATGAGCAATTGTTGTTGCGGCTGATACAGAATAGTGGTTGGAAACTATTGGCTTCAGCACCTTAGTCTGCCGGTTCGATCCCACCAGAAAGAAGTTCTTCAAAAGTATGAAACCTTTGGTGTGTAGTCCTGGGGTTAATAGAATGAGGGTGCACGGGTTTTGAATTCTGTGCTCGTGATTCAGTATCCGTGACCGTATCACTCTCTTTCTGTAGCCTGTTCCATCTATAGTTTTACTTGAGAAAAATCATTTTTATCTATTTGAGAATTATTTTCGAGTATTTATGGTTGAGAAATTCTACCGAAATAAATACAATTATGCCGCTGAAATGCCGCTTAAAAAATATTAATTTTGTGAAGGTTTTTTCGAATAGCCTTTTTAATGAATATACTAAAAAGCTATAGTCCACTGAAAATAGAGTTGAACCTCGGACAAATTGCAATAAAAGGTTTCTCAACGGTTTTCACTTAGGAATGACCTCAATAATAACATACTAAAAATCGGCCAAAATCGGTCGGGGGGAAAATTAATTTTTTTTAAATTTTTTAAAAATGGCCGAAAAAAATTTAAAAAAAACCCAAAACAATAATATAGACATGTGATACATGTTTATAGGTTACTTTTGAGTTTTGAAACCGAATATTGCCTTTAGTTTTGAAAAAAATTGAAATTTCAATTTTTAAAATTAATTTGAAAAATGAGCTATATGAAAAAATTAAAACACCCCTAAAAACCTAACAAAAACATCAAAAGAAATAAATCCAACGGTTTTCATTTAGAAATGACCTAAATATTAACATACTAAAATTTAAAAATTTTACGAGTTAAAGAAATTAAATTTTTTTTCAAATTTCTATTTTTTTTTGCGAAAAATGCATTTTTTTTTCAAATTCGTGCCAAAAACTTTAAAGACTTTTGAAAAGGTCATTTTTCGATGGATATTGTCCACAGATAGTTATATAATGGAAAACCGGTGGAATTGACCCTCAATGAATTAGTTAATTATTTTAAATTCTGGTGTAAATATGGCAAAGTATTACCTTTTTTTCACTTTTTACTACATTTTAAACTAAAACTAAACCATCGGCGCAACAGCCCTAGTGGGCCAAGGCCTACGATGCCCATCTTCGTTTTCGTGACCGTGGGGCCTGGGGTGCTAGGCAAATGTCCCAGTTAGGTGGTCAGTCTAACGTGAGACCCCCAGTGTTTAGTTCCCAAGCATGCTTGGTCCTCAGTTTATCGACCCACTGAATACTACTACATTTTACCAACTTCAAAATTTTAAATAAAATAATTAACTAATTCATTGAGGGTCAATTCCACCGGTTTTCCATTATATAACTATCTGTGGACAATATCCACAGCAAAATGACCTTTTCAAAAGTCTTTAAAGTTTTTGGCACGAATTTGAAAAAAAAATGCATTTTTCGCAAAAAAAAATAGAAATTTGAAAAAAAAATTAACTTCTTTAACTCGTAAAATTTTTAAATTTTAGTATGTTAATATTTAGGTCATTTCTAAATGAAAACCGTTGGATTTATTTCTTTTGATGTTTTGTTAGGTTTTTAGGGGTGTTTTAATTTTTTCATATAGCTCATTTTTCAAATTAATTTTAAAAATTGAAATTTCAATTTTTTTTCAAAACTAAAGGCAATATTCGGTTTCAAAACTCAAAAGTAACCTATAAACATGTATCACATGTCTATATTATTGTTTTGAGTTTTTTTAAAAAAAAATTTCGGCCATTTTTAAAAAAATTAAAAAAAATTAATTTTCCCCCCGACCGATTTTGGCCGATTTTTAGTATGTTATTATTGAGGTCATTCCTAAGTGAAAACCGTTGAGAAACCTTTTATTGCAATTTGTCCGAGGTTCGGTCCTTTTTTTCGCTATTTTCAGTGGACTACTATTTCGATTGCAGTAGACATTATAATATGAGCAATTGTTCTTGCAGCCGACACAGTATAGTGGTTGGAGACTATTGGCTTCAGCACCATAGTGTGCCGGTTCGATCCCAACAGAAAGAAGTTCTTCAAAGTTATGAAACCTTTGGTGTGTAGTCCTGGGGTTAATAGGATGAGGGTGCAGGGGTTTTGAGTTCTGTGCTCGTGATACAGTGCCCTTGATCGTTGCACTCTCTTTCTGTAGCCTGTTCCATCTATAGTTTTACTTGAGAAAAATCATTTTTATCTATTTGAGAATTATTTTCGAGTATTTATGGTTGAGAAATTCTACCGAAATAAATACAATTATGCCGCTGAAATGCCGCTTAAAAATATTAATTTTGTGAAGGTTTTTTTCGAATGGTCTTTTTTTATGATTATACTAAAAAGCTATTTCGATTGCAGTAGACAGTATTATATGAGCAATTGTTGTTGCGGCTGATACAGAATTGTGGTTGGAAACTATTTGCTTCAGCACCTTAGTCTGCAGGTTCGATCCCACCAGAAAGAAGTTCTTCAAAGGCATGAAACCTTTGGTGTGTAGTCCTGGGGTTAATAGGATGAATGAGGGTGCAGGGGGTTTAATTCTGTGCTCGTGATTCAGTATACTCGATCGTTGCACTCTCTTTCTGTAGCCAGTTCCATCTCTAGTTTTATTTGAGAAAAATCATTTTTATCTATTTGAGAATTATTTTCGAGTATTTATGGTTGAGAAATTCTAGCGAAATAAATACAAAGCCGCTTAAAAAATATAAATTTTTTGAAGGTATTTTCGAATGGTTTTTTTATGAGTATACTAAAAACGCTATTTCGATTGTAGTCAGGATTGGCAAAAACCCTGTTTTTTTTGAAAAAACCCAAGTGGGTTGGGTTTTTTGGGGTTTTTTTCAATAAAACTTTGAAAAAAACCCATAAAAACTGGGTTTTTTCAGAAAAAGTGTGGGTTTTTTCAAAGATAAATGGTTTTCTCCTTCATGGTAAGTGGGTTTTTTCAAAAATTAGTGAGTTCTTCCTATGTTAAATGTGTTCTGTCTAAATAATGTCAGTTTTTCCACAGTTGAGTGGGTTTTTTCAAAGTTTTTATGCTTTGAAAAAACCCACTGAAATTGTAAAAACACCCCTTTTTTACTGAAACCTGGTTTAAATTTTGAAAAAACCCACTAAAACTTTAAATATATCATAAACTTTGAAAAAACCCATTCAATATTGAAAGAAATCTATTCAACTTTGAAAAAACCCACTGAAATAAAAAAAATATATCTAGTTTGAACTTTAAACGTCCTAAATTTTGAAAAACCATTCAATAATGAAAAAACTCACTGAATAATGAAAAAAAAACTCCCTGAAATTGAAAAACACCATTTAATTTTTAAAACCTTGTTTAAATTTTGAAAAAACCCATTAAAATTTTAAAAATATCCTAAACTTTGAAAAAAAAAACACATTAAATTTTGAAGTAACTGCCAAAATCTTGATTTTTCTTGAAAAAACCCAAAAATGGGTCCAAAATGTGAGTTTTTTCACATGGGTTTTTTTGAAAAAACCCGTTGGGACCAACCCAATTGGGTCCAATCCAGCCAACCCTGATTGTAGTAGACATAATATGAGCAATTGTTCTTGCAGCCGACACAGTATAGTGGTTGGAGACTATTGGCTTCAGCACCATAGTCTGCCGGTTCGATCCCAACAGAAAGAAGTTCTTCAAAGTTATGAAACCTTTGGTGTGTAGTCCTGGGGTTAATAGGATGAGGGTGCAGGGGTTTTGAGTTCTGTGCTCGTGATACAGTGCCCTTGATCGTTGCACTCTCTTTCTGTAGCCTGTTCCATCTATAGTTTTACTTGAGAAAAATCATTTTTATCTATTTGAGAATTATTTTCGAGTATTTATGGTTGAGAAATTCTACCGAAATAAATACAATTATGCCGCTGAAATGCCGCTTAAAAATATTAATTTTGTGAAGGTTTTTTTCGAATGGTCTTTTTTTATGATTATACTAAAAAGCTATTTCGATTGCAGTAGACAGTATTATATGAGCAATTGTTGTTGCGGCTGATACAGAATTGTGGTTGGAAACTATTTGCTTCAGCACCTTAGTCTGCCGGTTCGATCCCACCAGAAAGAAGTTCTTCAAAAGTATGAAACCTTTGGTGTGTAGTCCTGGGGTTAATAGAATGAGGGTGCACGGGTTTTGAATTCTGTGCTCGTGATTCAATATCCGTGACCGTATCACTCTCTTTCTGTAGCCTGTTCCATCTATAGTTTTACTTGAGAAAAATCATTTTTATCTATTTGAGAATTATTTTCGAGTATTTATGGTTGAGAAATTCTAGCGAAATAAATACAAAGCCGCTTAAAAAATATAAATTTTTTGAAGGTATTTTCGAATGGTTTTTTTTATGAGTATACTAAAAACGCTATTTCGATTGTAGTCAGGATTGGCAAAAACCCGGGTTTTTTTGAAAAAACCCAAGTGGGTTGGGTTTTTTGGGGTTTTTTCAATAAAACTTTGAAAAAAACCCATAAAAACTGGGTTTTTTCAGAAAAAGTGTGGGTTTTTTCAAAGATAAATGGTTTTCTCCTTCATGGTAAGTGGGTTTTTTCAAAAATTAGTGAGTTCTTCCTATTATAAATGTGTTCTGTCTAAATAATGTCAGTTTTTCCACAGTTGAGTGGGTTTTTTCAAAGTTTTTATGCTTTGAAAAAACCCACTGAAATTGTAAAAACACCCCTTTTTTACTGAAACCTTGTTTAAATTTTGAAAAAACCCATTAAAATTTTAAAAATATCCTAAACTTTGAAAAAAAAAAACACATTAAATTTTGAAGTAACTGCCAAAATCTTGATTTTTCTTGAAAAAACCCAAAAATGGGTCCAAAATGTGAGTTTTTTCACATGGGTTTTTTTGAAAAAACCCGTTGGGACCAACCCAATTGGGTCCAATCCAGCCAACCCTGATTGTAGTAGACATTATAATATGAGCAATTGTTCTTGCGGCCGACACAGTATAGTGGTTGGAGACTATTGGCTTCAGCACCATAGTCTGCCGGTTCGATCCCAACAGAAAGAAGTTCTTCAAAGTTATGAAACCTTTGGTGTGTAGTCCTTGGGTTAATAGGATGAGGGTGCAGGGGTTTTGAGTTCTGTGCTCGTGATACAGTGCACTTGATCGTTGCACTCTCTTTCTGTAGCCTGTTCCATCTATAGTTTTACTGGAGAAAAATCATTTTTATCTATTTGAGAATTATTTTCGAGTATTTATGGTTGAGAAATTCTACCGAAATAAATACAATTATGCCGCTGAAATGCCGCTTAAAAAATATTAATTTTGTGAAGGTTTTTTCGAATAGCCTTTTTAATGAATATACTAAAAAGCTATTTCGATTGCAGTAGACAGTATTATATGAGCAATTGTTGTTGCGGCTGATACAGAATAGTGGTTGGAAACTATTGGCTTCAGCACCTTAGTCTGCCGGTTCGATCCCACCAGAAAGAAGTTCTTCAAAAGTATGAAACCTTTGGTGTGTAGTCCTGGGGTTAATAGAATGAGGGTGCACGGGTTTTGAATTCTGTGCTCGTGATTCAGTATCCGTGACCGTATCACTCTCTTTCTGTAGCCTGTTCCATCTATAGTTTTACTTGAGAAAAATCATTTTTATCTATTTGAGAATTATTTTCGAGTATTTATGGTTGAGAAATTCTACCGAAATAAATACAATTATGCCGCTGAAATGCCGCTTAAAAAATATTAATTTTGTGAAGGTTTTTTCGAATAGCCTTTTTAATGAATATACTAAAAAGCTATTTCGATTGCAGTAGACATTATAATATGAGCAATTGTTCTTGCAGGCGACACAGTATAGTGGTTGGAGACTATTGGCTTCAGCACCATAGTGTGCCGGTTCGATCCCAACAGAAAGAAGTTCTTCAAAGTTATGAAACCTTTGGTGTGTAGTCCTGGGGTTAATAGGATGAGGGTGCAGGGGTTTTGAGTTCTGTGCTCGTGATACAGTGCCCTTGATCGTTGCACTCTCTTTCTGTAGCCTGTTCCATCTATAGTTTTACTTGAGAAAAATCATTTTTATCTATTTGAGAATTATTTTCGAGTATTTATGGTTGAGAAATTCTACCGAAATAAATACAATTATGCCGCTGAAATGCCGCTTAAAAATATTAATTTTGTGAAGGTTTTTTTCGAATGGTCTTTTTTTATGATTATACTAAAAAGCTATTTCGATTGCAGTAGACAGTATTATATGAGCAATTGTTGTTGCGGCTGATACAGAATTGTGGTTGGAAACTATTTGCTTCAGCACCTTAGTCTGCAGGTTCGATCCCACCAGAAAGAAGTTCTTCAAAGGCATAAAACCTTTGGTGTGTAGTCCTGGGGTTAATAGGATGAATGAGGGTGCAGGGGGTTTAATTCTGTGCTCGTGATTCAGTATACTCGATCGTTGCACTCTCTTTCTGTAGCCAGTTCCATCTCTAGTTTTATTTGAGAAAAATCATTTTTATCTATTTGAGAATTATTTTCGAGTATTTATGGTTGAGAAATTCTAGCGAAATAAATACAAAGCCGCTTAAAAAATATAAATTTTTTGAAGGTATTTTCGAATGGTTTTTTTATGAGTATACTAAAAACGCTATTTCGATTGTAGTCAGGATTGGCAAAAACCCTGTTTTTTTTTAAAAAACCCAAGTGGGTTGGGTTTTTTGGGGTTTTTTCAATAAAACTTTGAAAAAAACCCATAAAAACTGGGTTTTTTCAGAAAAAGTGTGGGTTTTTTCAAAGATAAATGGTTTTCTCCTTCATGGTAAGTGGGTTTTTTCAAAAATTAGTGAGTTCTTCCTATGTTAAATGTGTTCTGTCTAAATAATGTCAGTTTTTCCACAGTTGAGTGGGTTTTTTCAAAGTTTTTATGCTTTGAAAAAACCCACTGAAATTGTAAAAACACCCCTTTTTTACTGAAACCTGGTTTAAATTTTGAAAAAACCCTCTAAAACTTTAAATATATCATAAACTTTGAAAAAACCCATTCAATATTGAAAGAAATCTATTCAACTTTGAAAAAACCCACTGAAATAAAAAAAATATATCTAGTTTGAACTTTAAACGTCCTAAATTTTGAAAAACCATTCAATAATGAAAAAACTCACTGAATAATGAAAAAAAAACTCCCTGAAATTGAAAAACACCATTTAATTTTTAAAACCTTGTTTAAATTTTGAAAAAACCCATTAAAATTTTAAAAATATCCTAAACTTTGAAAAAAAAAACACATTAAATTTTGAAGTAACTGCCAAAATCTTGATTTTTCTTGAAAAAACCCAAAAATGGGTCCAAAATGTGAGTTTTTTCACATGGGTTTTTTTGAAAAAACCCGTTGGGACGAACCCAATTGGGTCCAATCCAGCCAACCCTGATTGTAGTAGACATAATATGAGCAATTGTTCTTGCAGCCGACACAGTATAGTGGTTGGAGACTATTGGCTTCAGCACCATAGTCTGCCGGTTCGATCCCAACAGAAAGAAGTTCTTCAAAGTTATGAAACCTTTGGTGTGTAGTCCTGGGGTTAATAGGATGAGGGTGCAGGGGTTTTGAGTTCTGTGCTCGTGATACAGTGCTCTTGATCGTTGCACTCTCTTTCTGTAGCCTGTTCCATCTATAGTTTTACTTGAGAAAAATAATTTTTATCTATTTGAGAATTATTTTCGAGTATTTATGGTTGAGAAATTCTACCGAAATAAATACAATTATGCCGCTGAAATGCCGCTTAAAATAATTAATTTTGTGAAGGTTTTTTTCGAATGGTCTTTTTTTATGATTATACTTAAAAAGCTATTTCGATTGCAGTAGACAGTATTATATGAGCAATTGTTGTTGCGGCTGATACAGAATTGTGGTTGGAAACTATTTGCTTCAGCACCTTAGTCTGCCGGTTCGATCCCACCAGAAAGAAGTTCTTCAAAGGCATGAAACCTTTGGTGTGTAGTCCTGGGGTTAATAGGATGAGGGTGCAGGGGGTTTAATTCTGTGCTCGTGATTCAGTATACTCGATCGTTGCACTCTCTTTCTGTAGCCAGTTCCATCTCTAGTTTTATTTGAGAAAAATCATTTTTATCTATTTGAGAATTATTTTCGAGTATTTATGGTTGAGAAATTCTAGCGAAATAAATACAAAGCCGCTTAAAAAATATAAATTTTTTGAAGGTATTTTCGAATGGTTTTTTTATGAGTATACTAAAAACGCTATTTCGATTGTAGTCAGGATTGGCAAAAACCCGGTTTTTTTTTGAAAAAACCCAAGTGGGTTGGGTTTTTTTGGGGTTTTTTCAATAAAACTTTGAAAAAAACCCATAAAAACTGGGTTTTTTCAGAAAAAGTGTGGGTTTTTTCAAAGATAAATGGTTTTCTCCTTCATGGTAAGTGGGTTTTTTCAAAAATTAGTGAGTTCTTCCTATGTTAAATGTGTTCTGTCTAAGTAATGTCAGTTTTTCCACAGTTGAGTGGGTTTTTTCAAAGTTTTTATGCTTTGAAAAAACCCACTGAAATTGTAAAAACACCCCTTTTTTACTGAAACCTGGTTTAAATTTTGAAAAAACCCACTAAAACTTTAAATATATCATAAACTTTGAAAAAACCCATTCAATATTGAAAGAAATCTATTCAACTTTGAAAAAACCCACTGAAATAAAAAAAATATATCTAGTTTGAACTTTAAACGTCCTAAATTTTGAAAAACCATTCAATAATGAAAAAACTCACTGAATAATGAAAAAAAAACTCCCTGAAATTGAAAAACACCATTTAATTTTTAAAACCTTGTTTAAATTTTGAAAAAACCCATTAAAATTTTAAAAATATCCTAAACTTTGAAAAAAAACACATTAAATTTTGAAGTAACTGCCAAAATCTTGATTTTTCTTGAAAAACCCAAAAATGGGTCCAAAATGTGAGTTTTTTCACATGGGTTTTTTTGAAAAAACCCGTTGGGACCAACCCAATTGGGTCCAATCCAGCCAACCCTGATTGTAGTAGACATTATAATATGAGCAATTGTTCTTGCAGCCGACACAGTATAGTGGTTGGAGACTATTGGCTTCAGCACCATAGTCTGCCGGTTCGATCCCAACAGAAAGAAGTTCTTCAAAGTTATGAAACCTTTGGTGTGTAGTCCTGGGGTTAATAGGATGAGGGTGCAGGGGTTTTGAGTTCTGTGCTCGTGATACAGTGCCCTTGATCGTTGCACTCTCTTTCTGTAGCCTGTTCCATCTATAGTTTTACTTGAGAAAAATAATTTTTATCTATTTGAGAATTATTTTCGAGTATTTATGGTTGAGAAATTCTACCGAAATAAATACAATTATGCCGCTGAAATGCCGCTTAAAAATATTAATTTTTAAAGGGTTTTTTCGAATGGTCTTTTTTTATGGTTATACTAAAAAGCTATTTCGATTGCAGTAGACAGTATTATATGAGCAATTGTTGTTGCGGCTGATACAGAATTGTGGTTGGAAACTATTTGCTTCAGCACCTTAGTCTGCCGGTTCGATCCCACCAGAAAGAAGTTCTTCAAAGGCATGAAACCTTTGGTGTGTAGTCCTGGGGTTAATAGGATGAGGGTGCAGGGGGTTTAATTCTGTGCTCGTGATTCAGTATACTCGATCGTTGCACTCTCTTTCTGTAGCCAGTTCCATCTCTAGTTTTATTTGAGAAAAATCATTTTTATCTATTTGAGAATTATTTTCGAGTATTTATGGTTGAGAAATTCTAGCGAAATAAATAAGGTAAATGTGGGTATAGTGGACACTTTAAGGAAAATTTTTGCTTAATTTCTTAATAAATAACAACCTATTTGCTTGGAAACGGTTATCATCCTATTTTTAGGTTAATTGGATCTTTTTCTTTCAATTTTACCATTAAAAATTTTAATTAGATTGGGTAAAGTATTTTTAATTAATTTTTAAAAAGTACTCCAAATTGCATCTATAGTGGCCACCTTGATGTAGCTGTTGTATCTATGGTGGACACCTCTTGCATCAATGGTGGACACCTCTCTTTTTCGGCCTATATGAGGGGTTTATGCATGAAACTGAGGGGTTTTTTTTGGTATAGTCGTTTAGTTCTTATTAAATCTCCCTTCCCAACGAAATGTATTTAAGATCAAATCAAATTAGCTTTATTTAAAAAAATACTTGATAGTTTTCGGCCCAAAGCCTACGCTGTAGCTGATTTGAGAGGAATTTAGCATGTAATTCAATGTTTTCGAAACCTTGGTTCCCAAAGCCAGAATGAAACCAAATTAATACAACACTCATTTTAAAGCGCAATCAACAGTTTATGAAGAAAAACTGATTCAAATTAATATTATTTATGTTTTTTTGTAGAAGCCATTGCAGTGGCCACTATTGGAAAATCCAAGATTATGTGTTGGTAAAGTGGCCACCCCCATAAATCCTCGTAAAATCAAAATTTTCAAATAAATTTTATTCAGTATCATTTTATGTAATCTTCTTTATCTAAATATAAATTTAAAATTCAATCAAACGGTAATAAATACAAAAAAATCAGTTTCGAAATACCCGTTTCCTTACGCGATTCAATAAGCGAAATCAAATTTCAGTCACTCGGCCGATGTTGTTATTTTCAAATATTTAAATATCCTTCCCATGCTGATCTGTGGTATCGGTGGTAATTTACCAGCTTACCTGATTGTACAATCTATTATGCCAATGAATTTTGACGCTGTATGATGCCTCTAACTCGTTTTATTTAAAATTAATCAGCTATGTGGCCACTATTGGTACAGTGTCCACTATACCCACATTTACCTTACAAAGCCGCTTAAAAAATATAAATTTTTTGAAGGTATTTTCGAATGGTTTTTTTATGAGTATACTAAAAACGCTATTTCGATTGTAGTCAGGATTGGCAAAAACCCGGTTTTTTTTGAAAAAACCCAAGTGGGTTGGGTTTTTTGGGGTTTTTTCAATAAAACTTTGAAAAAAACCCATAAAAACTGGGTTTTTTCAGAAAAAGTGTGGGTTTTTTCAAAGATAAATGGTTTTCTCCTTCATGGTAAGTGGGTTTTTTCAAAAATTAGTGAGTTCTTCCTATGTTAAATGTGTTCTGTCTAAGTAATGTCAGTTTTTCCACAGTTGAGTGGGTTTTTTCAAAGTTTTTATGCTTTGAAAAAACCCACTGAAATTGTAAAAACACCCCTTTTTTACTGAAACCTGGTTTAAATTTTGAAAAAACCCACTAAAACTTTAAATATATCATAAACTTTGAAAAAACCCATTCAATATTGAAAGAAATCTATTCAACTTTGAAAAAACCCACTGAAATAAAAAAAATATATCTAGTTTGAACTTTAAACGTCCTAAATTTTGAAAAACCATTCAATAATGAAAAAACTCACTGAATAATGAAAAAAAAACTCCCTGAAATTGAAAAACACCATTTAATTTTTAAAACCTTGTTTAAATTTTGAAAAAACCCATTAAAATTTTAAAAATATCCTAAACTTTGAAAAAAAACACATTAAATTTTGAAGTAACTGCCAAAATCTTGATTTTTCTTGAAAAAACCCAAAAATGGGTCCAAAATGTGAGTTTTTTCACATGGGTTTTTTTGAAAAAACCCGTTGGGACCAACCCAATTGGGTCCAATCCAGCCAACCCTGATTGTAGTAGACATTATAATATGAGCAATTGTTCTTGCGGCCGACACAGTATAGTGGTTGGAGACTATTGGCTTCAGCACCATAGTCTGCCGGTTCGATCCCAACAGAAAGAAGTTCTTCAAAGTTATGAAACCTTTGGTGTGTAGTCCTGGGGTTAATAGGATGAGGGTGCAGGGGTTTTGAGTTCTGTGCTCGTGATACAGTGCACTTGATCGTTGCACTCTCTTTCTGTAGCCTGTTCCATCTATAGTTTTACTTGAGAAAAATCATTTTTATCTATTTGAGAATTATTTTCGAGTATTTATGGTTGAGAAATTCTACCGAAATAAATACAATTATGCCGCTGAAATGCCGCTTAAAAAATATTAATTTTGTGAAGGTTTTTTCGAATAGCCTTTTTAATGAATATACTAAAAAGCTATTTCGATTGCAGTAGACAGTATTATATGAGCAATTGTTGTTGCGGCTGATACAGAATAGTGGTTGGAAACTATTGGCTTCAGCACCTTAGTCTGCCGGTTCGATCCCACCAGAAAGAAGTTCTTCAAAAGTATGAAACCTTTGGTGTGTAGTCCTGGGGTTAATAGAATGAGGGTGCACGGGTTTTGAATTCTGTGCTCGTGATTCAGTATTCGTGACCGTATCACTCTCTTTCTGTAGCCTGTTCCATCTATAGTTTTACTTGAGAAAAATCATTTTTATCTATTTGAGAATTATTTTCGAGTATTTATGGTTGAGAAATTCTACCGAAATAAATACAATTATGCCGCTGAAATGCCGCTTAAAAAATATTAATTTTGTGAAGGTTTTTTCGAATGGTCTTTTTTTATGAGTATACTAAAAAAGCTATTTCGATTGTAGTAGACAGTATAATATGAGCAATTGTTCTTGCGGCCGATACAGCATAGTGGTTGGAGACTATTGACTTCAGCACCATAGTCTGCCGGTTCGATTCCAACAGAAAGAAGTTCTTCGAAGGTATGAAACCTTTGGTGTGTAGTCCTCGGGTTAATAGTATGAGAGTGTAAGGGTTTTAAATTCTGTGCTCATGATTCAGAAACATTAATCCTGTCACTCTCTTTCTGTAGCCAGTTCCTTCTAGAGTTGTACTTGAGAAAAATCATTTTTTTTATTTGAAAATTATTTTCGAGTATTTATGGTTGATAAATTCTACCGAAATAAATACAATGCCGCTTAAAGAATAAAAATGTTGTGAAAGTTTTTTTCGAATAGCCTTTTTATTGAGTATACTAAAAAAGCTATTTCGAATTTAGTAGACAGTATAGTATGAGCAATTGTTGTTGCGGCCGATACAGTATAGTGGTTGGAGACTATTGACTTCAGCACCATAGTCTGCCGGTTTCTTCCCAACAGAAAGAAGTTCTTCGAAGGCATGAAACCTTTAGTGTGTAGTCCTCGGGTTAATAGGATGAGGGTGTAATGATTTGGAATTCTGTGATCGCGATTCAGAACATCTGATCAGTCCATCCTCGTTCTCTTGCCAATCGCCTCTGTATTTCTACTTTGGAAAAATTATTATTTTTTTTTGGAGAATTATTTTATACTACCGAGATAATTGCAAAGGCACTCACAAATAAACATTCTGTAAAGTTAACCTTTTTTTTTCGAATATCCTTTTTCTTTCCGAGTGCGAAAAATACCAATTCGATTGCAGATGGTAGTATTATACGATCAACAATCTTCATAGCGAATACAGGATAGTGGTTGGAGACTGTTTCCTTCGAATCACTAGGCTGTCGGTTCGATCCCCTCCATACCAATTGAAAGTGGTTGGTAGGACAAGGATGCAAGAGGCCTTGAATCTGTTGGTAAATATAAGATTCCCTGATCTGTGTTCCCTAGTTCCGTTAGCCAGTCATCTACATTCAAGAAGGAATAAGTTTGGCAGAAGTAAAAAATCAGGCAGAAATTTATGAAGAACTCTTCCATACAGGGTTGGCTGGATTGGACCCAATGGGTTTTTAAAAAAAAAAAATTTGAAAAAAAATTAACCAACCAACTTTAATCTCAAGAAAGTGAATCATTTTAAGCAGTTACATTAAATGTTTATAAAAAACTGTTTTACAGATATAGTGACGTTTTTGTATAGAATGGAATAACGCAGTGGTATCTCTTTCATCTCAGTATTTAAACTCAGGATTTAAACTATTATAATAGAAGGTTTGATTTTACAAGCGACCACCTTCGCAGCAGATACAGGATAGTGGTTAGAGAATGTTGCCTTCAGAACGCTAGACTGTCGGTTTAATACCATCCAGATGTAAAGCTCTTCGCAGATGAAGCAACTTAAGTATCTAGCCCAGAGGTTAATAGGATGAGGGTGCACGGAACACAGTTTCTGTTCGTAAATCAGATTCTGACTTCCGGACACTCTTGTTCTGTAGCCAGTTCCTCCCCATGTAGTACGCCAGCAAAGGGAAAATATTTAGTCCTTTCGACACGATTTTTACTAACTGAAATTAGACCCTACTGGGCATAATGAGGATTTTAACTAACTATTTTTGAAGTATATTTTATTACGCTTCCCCAAATTATTATTTATTAGAAAATTAACGATCAATAAAAAACCTTCCTTTTCGAAAATCCAGCAAGAAATCCTTAAACCAACTTCAATCGCAAAAAAGTGAATCATTTTTAAGCATTTACATTAAATGTTTATAGAAAACTGTTTTACAGATATAGTGACGTTTTTTGTATAGAATGGAATAACGCAGTGGTATCTCTTTCATCTCAGTATTTAAACTATTTTCGATTATAGAAGGTTTTATTATACAAGCGACAACCTTCGCAGCAGTTACAGGATGGTGGTTAGAGAACGTTGCCTTCAGAACGCTAGACTGCCGGTTCAATCCCAACCAGACGAATAAATCTTCGTAGATGGAACAACTGAAATATCTAGACCAGAGGTTAATAGGATGAGGGTGTTTGGAGCCTATAATTTCTGTTCGAAAATCAGAACATGGCTCTACTCTCTCTCGTTCTGTAACCAGTTTCCCTCGATGTAGAATATCTTCAGCGAAAGTAGAAGGGCTAGTAGTATTGTCGAAGAATTGCACTAAAGGACAAAACTAGTAATTATTTACATAAAAAATTTTTAATTTTGATTGACGATCTGAACTCTTTTTTTAACTGAACCACACCTGGACAGATTAACGTTTAATAACGCTGAAAATAATAAATCATTTTCCAAAATAAAGCAGAGGATTCAGAATCCAATTTTAATTATAACAAGTGATTTATTTATAAGCTTTTTAATATTTAAGGGTTGAAAAATTATTTTGAAAAAAGTATGGACACGAGCTTTTTTCGTACAGGTTGGAAGGGTGCTTAAGATTTTTCTCGTTTATATTCAATATTTATGATGCAGTTTTCGGTTAAAAAACGACTAAATGCTTAAATATACGAGCGACAACTTTCGCAGCGAATACAGGGTAGTGGTTAGAGACTGTTCCCAACGGATCGCAAGTTTGCCGGTTCGATCCCATCGAGAAAGAAGTTCTTCGTAGGTGCGAAACCTGGGGTGTGTAGTTCTGTGGTTAATAGGATGAGGGTGTAGGGATTTGGAATTCTGTGATCGTGATTCAGAACATGCAGATCCATACATCCTCGTTCTCTTGCCAATCGCCTCTGTATTTCTACTTGGGAAAAATTATTGTTTTTTACTGGAGAATTTTCTTACACTACCGAAATAAATGCAAAGGCGTTCACAAATAAGCATTTTGTGAAGGTAAATTTTTTCCTAATATAGTTTTCCATTCCGAGTACGAAAAATACTAATTCGATTGCAGAAGGCAGTATTATACAAGCAACTACCTTTACGCAGCGAATACAGCATAGTGGTTAGAGACTGTTCCCAACGGATCGCAAGTTTGCCGGTTCGATCCCATCGAGGTAGAAGTGTTTCGCAGGTGTGAAACCTGAGGTGTGTAGTAGGGTGGAACGAAAAAGGGCCAAAAAACTTTTTTCGAATATTCAATTAGTGATAGTGCGGAAAAGTTGCCTTAATATATCAGTGTCAATAAGTGAAAATCTGAAATTGATCAAAAAATATCTTGAGGTGCCTCAAGAGCCTTGAAGTTTGAAAAAATTTTCACTTTTTCTACAAAACAACAAAAAAAACAAAGATTAAACACTTAAATTTTTTTCATGATTTTTTTATGTGAAACTACTACTATCAGAGATATAATGGCACAAGGTTCGTTTTTTTATCGCCCTTCATTTGGGAGAAATATTTTTTTTCGAGTTACGCAAATATTGTAAAGTTGTTTTTCTTGCATTACTAAAAGTTCAAAGCTCAAAAGTTCAAGAAATTCAGTTAGTGGCTTCACATTTTTTGTACAGCACAGTTTAACTCCAAGTGCGGCATTGAATCCTTCCATGGGTGCTTTGGGGGCGCTCTCATCCCAACCGCTTTTAGTAAAAATTATTGGTGCATATTGCCATCAAATTTAGGTCTTTGGGGAAGGGTTAGGACATTTCAAACTTGAATTGCGAAAAAATAAGATGAAAAAATAGCGTATAAAAACCTCTATAATTTTTAGCTAATTTTTTGCATTTTTAGGGGGTAATCACCCCTTAAACCTATCCATTTGTTATAAATTTATCATATTTTATTAATTTGCACCTATCTTGTCCCCTGGGGGGCAATTTGAAGATTAAAGCAATGCTTTTTGACCCTGAATATCGAATTTTAAGTTATAAAGTCGCCGAAAACTTAAAAAGGGGGAGGGGCTGTTCCCCGAAAATCCTGAGTCAGTTGAGCATTTTAATGGTGATTTTCGTATTCAGCGACCCAAAATCTATAAGAAATGACTATTTTCATCAAGGAAATTTTTTCATTGTTGAAGTGTAATCGTTCTTTTTCTGTTTTTTGATAAGGGGTGTTAAGAACCTACTAAAATTTCGATTAATTGTATTTTTTCTGCAAGATTAAATAAGATTTTTAACTTGAAACTTGGTAGAAATGTTTATCATAGATAAATAAAAATAAATAAACTATAAAAATAACAATAAAATTAAAAATAAAAATAATTAAATCTTTTTCACATTTTATTTTAAATTAAATTTTTTTTTGGAGAGGATTGTCAATAATGCGTACCACTGTAAAGAGAAAAAAATATCGGACAAAAGGAATCCAATTTCACGTTTTTAGGTTTGATAGTTCTAGAGTTATTGATGTTTCTATAATGCAGAAAAAACAACTTTACAAAATTTATTTGAGGTTAAAAAAATATTACTATAAAAAAAAAGGGTGATAAAAAATGAAACCTGGAATATTATATTGGGAATAATAGTAGTTCCTCATAAAAAAATAATGAACAAGTTGTAATGATATTATCATTGGATTTTTTGTTGTTTTTTTAAAAAAACAGCATTTTTTCGAAACTTTAAGGGCTTTGAGGCACCTCAAGATATTTTTTGATCATTTTAAAATTTTTAACTATTGATACTGATGGCTTAAGGCAAATTTTGCGCCCTATCACTAAACGATTTGACAAAATTCGTTTTTTCGTTCCACCCTAGTGTGTAGTTCTGTGGTTAATAGGATGAGGATGTAGGGATTTGGAATTCTGTGATCGTGTGATTCAGAACATCTGCTCAGTGCATCCTCGTTCTCTTGCTAATCGACTCTGTATTTCTACTTGGGAAACATTACTATTTTTTATTGGAGAATTTTCTTATACTACCGAAATAAATGCAAAGGCGTTCACAAATAAGCATTTTGTGAAGGTAAATTTTTTCCTAATATTGTTTTCCATTCCGAGTACGAAAAATACTAATTCGATTGCAGAAGGCAGTATTATACAAGCAACTACCTTTACGCAGCGAATACAGCATAGTGGTTAGAGACTGTTCCCAACGGATCGCAAGTTTGAAGGTTCGATCCCATCGAGGAAGAAGTGTTTCGCAGGTGTGAAACCTGAGGTGTGTAGTTCTGTGGTTAATAGGATGAGGATGTAGGGATTTGGAATTCTGTGATCGCGTGATTCAGAGCATCCTCGTTCTCTTGCTAATCGACTCTGTATTTCTACTTGGGAAAAATTACTATTTTTTATTGGAGAATTTTCTTATACTACCGAAATAAATGCAAAGGCGTTCACAAATAAGCATTTTGTGAAGGTAAATTTTTTCCTAATATACTTTTCCATTCCGAGTACGAAAAATACTAATTCGATTGCAGAAGGCAGTATTATACAAGCAACTACCTTTTAGCAGCGAATACAGTATAGTGGTTAGAGACTGTTCCCAACGGATCGCAAGTTTGAAGGTTCGATCCCATCGAGAAAGAAGTTCTTCGTAGGTGTGAAACCTGAGGTGTGTAGTAGGGTGGAGTGAAACTAGCCAAAAATGACCAACTTTGGAAATTAAAAACGCCTGAGTTAGGAATAGGTGCCATTTACGATGAAACTTAAAAATTCAAAACTTGAGTTCGATCAATTAATATCTTCAGGTTCCACATTCACGTTAAAGTTTCGAAGTTTCATCAAATTTTACTTAAAAATGGTTATAAATGATTCCCACACAATTTTAGCTCCTTTTTCAAACCATAACTGGTTGAGTTTATATTCTTAGGATGTCAAACAACATTTTAAGAACTTTTATGGACCTGAGATGGGGGGAATTTCCGATTTTTCAAGCCCGAAATAAGGGTGCATGCCAGTAAAATAGTCTAGCGACCGAAAAACAAATTTTTGGATATCGGTACCAAATAGAGCTCAAAAGTTGCATTTTACCCTCCTTATTAATGGAAAAATAATAAAAAAATTCCTAAAAATTAATTTAGGTGTGTTTTGGCCCTAGAATTGGAAAAAATGCATCTTTTGCATGGCGTATAATGGGAAAAGTCTTAATTAATCAAATTAAAGTTTTAAATGTTGTAAAAGCTTATAGATACCTTATTTTAGTGTCTTAATCGTCAATAATACTTTTGGGTTCATTATTAAAGTTTTTAAAATCAAGTTAAAAGCCTAAAACTGCAAATTTGGATGAAAAAACTTAAAAATCCCAAAATTTATAAACTTTAAGTTCAAATATTTTATGTAGTCTGTAATACACATTCTTGTGTACTTAAAATGCTTTTAAAACATTAAGGTTGATATTTTTACAGAAAACAGACGAAAAAAGCGTTATATTGCACTACAGGCATTTTATTCCAAACCTTAACCTGAACTACCACTTTTTGTAACAAGTCTTCAAATTTAAAGGGATGAAATATCAAATAAAAGGTTATGATTTGTGTTATATATAATAAGGGAAAATTTAGGATATATTATAAGTAATTTTAATGCTTTAAGCTGAAAAAATAAATATAAATAAGTATAAAAATGAATTTTTCTCTCGTTTGGCAATTCTAAGCTGTATGCCTTATCTACTTAGCTTAAATAACAATGCAATACCCTTGTAAATACTTTTTTTGTCGATTAAAACACCGAATTAAAGCAACTATAAGTTTCTATTACATTTAAAACTTTAATTTGATTAATTAAGACTTTTCCCATTATACGCTATGCCAAAGATCCATTTTTTTAGTTCTATGGCCAAAACACACCTAAATTATTTTTTAGAAATTTTTTTATTATTTTTCCATGAATAAGGAGGGTAAAACGCATTTTTTGAGCTCTATTTGGTACCGATATTCAAAAATTTGTTTTTCGGTCGCTAGACTATTTTAATGGCATGCGCCCTTATTTCGGGCTTGAAAAATCGGAAATTCCCTTCATCTCAGGTCCATAGAAGTTCTTAAAATGTTGTTTGACATCCTAAGAATATAAACTCAACCAGTTATGGTTTGAAAAAGGAGCTAAAATTGTGTGGGAATCATTTATAACCATTTTTACGTAAAATTTGATGAAACTTCGAAACTTTAACGTGAATGTGGAACCTGAAGATATTAATTGATCGAACTCAAGTTTTGAATTTTTAAGTTTTATCGTGAATGGCACCTATTCCCACCTCAGGCGTTTTAAATTTCCAAAAAAAAGTTTTTCGCTCCACCCTAGTGTGTAGTTCTGTGGTTAATAGGATGAGGGTGTAGGGATTTGGAGAATTATTTGATCGTGATTCAGAACATCCGATCAATACATCCTCGTTCCCTTGACAATTGCTTCTATAGTTGTACTTGGGGAAAATAATTGTTTTTGAGTATTTAAATTAAGATGGAGAAATTCTATAGAAAACATTACTGCTTAGCCAACAATAGTAAAAGGGTCACGTGATGATTTGCTTTAGAATTTTTTATTTTACTTAAAATATGCGGATTTTTTATGTATATAGAGGATCTAACTAAAGTTAGAGGGAGTAAATGCATCTTCTTCTTTAGATCAACTGCCCCTTTATTCGGCAGTACAAAGGCACTCAAAAATAACCTTTCCCTTTCGATTGCAGAAAGCAGTATTATACGAGCAACAACCTTTTCGCAGCGAATACAGGATAGTGGTTAGAGACTGTTGCCTTCGAATCACTAGGCTGTCGGATCGATCCCCTCCATACCAATTGAAAGTGGTTAGTAGGACAAGGGTGCAAGAGGCCGTGAATCTGTTGGTAAATAAGATTCCCAGATCTGTGTACCCTAGTTCTGTTACCCAGTCACCTACGTTTAAGAAAGAATAGGTTTGGCAGAAGTATTATCTTTTGGGATAAAAAATCAGGCAGAAATTGATAAAGAACTCTTCCATACAGGGTTGGCTGGATTGGACCCAATAGGTTTTTTCAAAAAAAATTATGAGGAAAAACATTTTGGACTTATTTTTTGGTTTTTTCAAGAAAGATATAGATTTTGTCAATTTTAATATTGAAGAAAAACAGTTAACGAAAAAACATACCAAGAACTGCAGATGAGTGGGGTTTTTTTCTTTCAAAATTTTTACCAGAAAGTTTTTTTTCATTATTGAATGGGTTTTTTCAAAATTTAAGACGTTTAAAGTTCAAACTAGTTTTAAAAAATTAAGGAGGATTTTTTAAAATTTCAGTGTTTTTTTTTAAATTAAAAAGATTTATTTCAATATTGAATGGAGTTTTTCAAAGTTTAAGATATTTTTTTTAAATTTAAGTGTTTTTTTTTCAAAATTTAAATCAGGTTTTACAATTTCAATGGATTTTTTCAAAGTTTAAAAAGTTTCAACTTAGAAAAAACCAAATTAACTATGGAAAAACTTACATTATTTTGAAAAAAACACATAGAAAACATTAACATAGAAAGAACACACTAAAATTTGAAAAAACCCTCTTACAATATTGGAGAAAACCACTTAATTTTGAAGAAACCAACACTTTTTACACAGGTTTACCACACACCAGGATAGTTTAGTTCTTTTACTATACTCAATACTTACTATACTAAAATAGTAAAGACACGATTGTAATAGCGACAACCTTCGCAGCAGATACGGGATAATGGTTATGGAGTCTTGCATTCTGAACAGCTTGTTGCAGGTTCGAACCCACCCATAACAAAGCTCTTAGTCAACAGAATAAGGGTGGCCGGAGTCTTCCGTTCTGTTCAAAATTCAGAAACAGGCCGAGGCTATTCTTGTCCTGTGGCCAGTTTTCGACGTGGTTGTGTGTGACGAGGATGGAAAAATAGTTAAACCAGGCAACGTTCTTTTTTTAAGAACATAAAGTCGGTTCCAAATTAACACTTTAGACGATAATAATACTTATTTGCTTTAAAAAAATGTATAAATATATTTTTGGCAAACTTATTTATGGCCCAATCGATGATCTACAACGCTGAAATGAAGACAATGGCAAAAAATAAATTTAAAAAAAGGTAAATTTCACTTTTTTCCTACAAGAAGAAATTTTTTTAACCGTGTTTTAGGATAGTTTAGTTCTTTTACTATACTTAGTATTTAAAATAGTAAAGACACGATTGCAATAGCGACAACCTTCGCAGCAGATACGGGATAGTGGTTATGGACTCTTGCATTCGGAACAGCTTGTTGCAGGTTTGAACCCACCCATAACAAAGCTCTTAGTCAACAGGATAAGGGTGGCCGGAGTCTACCGTCCTGTTCAAAATTCAGAAACAGGCCGCGGCTACTCTTGTCCTGTGGCCTGTTGTCGACGTGGTTGTGTGTCACGACAGTTGAAAAATAGTTAAACCAGTCAACATTCTTTTTTTAAGAACCTAAAGTCGTTTCCAAATTAACATTTTCACAAATAATATTACTTATTTAAATTTTAAAAAAATTGTATAAATATATTTTTGGCAAACTCATTTATATCACACCAGACCAAATCGAAGATTTATAATGCTGAAATGAACATAGTAGCAAAAAATAAATTTTAAAAAGATAAATATCAATTTTTTTACCACAAGTAGAACATTTCAAAACCGTGTTGTTGAAGTTTATTAATTTAGTTCTTTTACTATACTTAGTATTTAAAATACTAAAGACACGATTGTAATAGCGACAACCTTCGCAGCAGATATGGGATAGTGGTTATGGACTCTTGCATTCGGAAAAGCTTGTTGCAGGTTCGAACCTATCCAAGACAAAGTCCTTAGTCAACAGGTTGAGGGTAACCGGGCTTTTTCGTTCTGTTCAAAATTCAGAAAGTGAGTACCGGTGACTCTTGTCCTGTGGCCAGTTGTCGACGTGGTTGTGTGTCGCGACAATGGAAAAATAGTTAAACCAGGCAACATTCTTTTTTTAAGAACATAGAGTCGGTTCCAAATTAACACTTTCACCGATAATATTACGTATTTACATTAAAAAAAATATACACATATATTTTTGGCGAACTCATTTATGTCACACCATACCCAATCGACAATCCACAAAGCTGAAATGAACATGGTAGCACAAAAATAAATTTAGGAGATAAATATCACTGTTTTTCCCTTAAGTTGAAATTTTTAAAACCGTGTTGTTGAAGTTTTTTTTCATTCATAGAGTAATAGCAGGATAATTTAGTTCTTTTACTATACTTAGTATTTAAAATACTAAAGACACGATTGTAATAGCGACAACCTTCGCAGCAGATATGGGATAGTGGTTATGGACTATTGCATTCGGAACAGCTTGTTGCAAGTTCGAACCCAACCATAACAAAGCTCTTAGTCAACAGGATGAGGGTAACCGGGCTTTTTCGTTCTGTTCAAAATTCAGAAACAGGGAACGGTTACTCTTGTCCTGTGGCCAGTTGTCGACGTGGTTGTGTGTCGCGACAATGGAAAAATAGTTAAACCAGGCAACGTTCTTTTTTTAAGAACATAGAGTCGGTTCCAAATTAACACTTTCACCGATAATATTACGTATTTACATTAAAAAAAATATACACATATATTTTTGGCGAACTCATTTATGTCACACCAGGCCCAAACGACAATCTATAAAGCTAAAATGTACATGGTAGCACAAAAATAAATTTAAGAGATAAATATCACTGTTTTTCCCTTAAGTAGAAATTTTTAAAACCGTGCTGCTGAAGTTTTTTTTCACTCATAGAGTAATAGCAGGATAATTTAGTTCTTTTAATATACTTAGTATTTAAAATACTAAAGACACGATTGTAATAGCGACAACCTTCGCAGCAGATACGGGATAGTGGTAATGGACTCTTGCATTTGGAACAGCTTGTTGCAGGTTCGAACCCACCCGTAACAAAGCTCTTAGTCAACAGGATAAGGGTGGCCGGAGCCTTCCGTTCTGTTCAAAATTCAGAAACGGGCCGCGGCTATTCTTGTCCTGTGGACAGTTGTCGACGTGGTTGTGTGGCACGACAGTGGAAAAATAGTTAAACAACGTTCTTTTTTTAAGAATCTAAAGTCGGTTCCAAATTAACACTTTAGCAAATAATAATAATTATTTAAATTTTAAAAAATTGTACAAATATATTTTTGGCAAGCTCAATTATATAACACCAGGCCCAATCGATTGTCTATAAAGCTGAAATGAACTTAGTGACAAAAAATTAATTATTAAAAAGACAAATATAACTTTTTTTACAAGTAGAACATTTCAAAACCGTGTTGTTGAAGTGTTTTCCATTGCATGAGTAATAGGATAGGATAATTAAGTTCTTTAACTATACTTAGTATTTAAAATACTAAACATACGAATGTAATAGCGACAACCTTCGCAGCAGATACGGAATAGTGGTTATGGACTCTTTCTTTCTTAACAGCTTGTTTCAGGTTCGAACCCACCCATAACAAAGCTCTTAGTCAACAGAATAAGGGTGGCCGGAGTCTACCGTCCTGTTCAAAATTCAGAAACAGGCCGCGGCTACTCTTGTCCTGTGGCCAGTTGTCGACGTGGTTGTGTGTCACGACAGATGAAAAATAGTTAAACCAGTCAACATTCTTTTTTTAACCCTGCTGTTCTGTTAGGGTCTATTTGACCCAAAAAATTTTTCAGTCGCGTGTTAAAAAAAATTGAAAAGAGGTATTTTAATGAAACTTCCTGACTTTGTTGGAAAGTCATATAATTATCTACATCTAAAAGGAATTTTAATTATTTTAATTTGCAAGGGATATTTTTCAACATAGTCTTAATGGTCAATGGTTCAATGGTTCGGGTCAATATGACCCGATTCTAAATTTTTTCGTTTTAGTCAAACCTTTTCATATTTTTTTGTTGAATAACTCAACAGAAAAGAATAAAAACTGTTTTCACATCCTTTTTTGTATTTTGGTTATATTTTTGTTGTATTTTTTTGTCATTTGACACTAAAGCACATGGAAGGTCAAAAGGTTGATTCAGTTGGGCAAAAAGCAAAAATATTTCCAAATTTCATTTTTTCTTGTTGTATTTTTGTTTTATGAAGTATTTCCTTTCAGTTAGAACTCTAAAAATAACTAATGAAACGAAACTTGGGCTATCTAAATGAAAATATTACTAAAAATAGGAAATTAGTTGCGTTTTTCATTGCCACTGTCTTTTGACCAAGTTAACCATTAGATATGGAGTAGATGTGTATTTTTTGTGGTAATTTAACTTCCTAAGAACTGTAACATGAATTTATTACAGGAAAAAAAGAAAAATCATCGCCAAAGAAAATTTGAGATATTGGAGTAATGAGTAATTTCTCAAATCTTGAAATGCGTTTTCAATGAGATTTAGTACAAATAGAAGGAAAATAAATGTTCAAATGAAGACTATTTTTGAAGATTTGAGGAAATCACTCTTATTTTCATAGAAAAATTCAGATTAAAACCTGCCATGAAGGGGGGAAATAATTAAAAAAAGTAATAGAATAAAAAGAAAAAATTTAAATTTATATCGGTCCTTCAGATGAAAAAAAAAATAAAAAAGTACTACTTTGTTGTGACAAATTTGTTTGAAACCCATTTTCACATAATGTAAATTGTCAAAATATTAAAAAATTACAAATTTCAATTACAAATATTTTTTGGCTAATTTGATTATTTAATACGTATTTCATATCTTTACCCAATTATTTCATAATAATTATATCAATTTACAGTTATTTTACTATTGCTTAACCTATTTCTTAAATTACACCATTCATTTACCTCTATAAGTGATATTTTGTGTATCGGGTCATATTGACCCAAACACTACGTGCGTGGAGTAAGTCGGAGCAGAACAGCAGGGTTAACGGGTTAACCCGGGAGGACGCGCGCTACTTACTGTTACACGGGAACGCGCGTGGGGTCTCTCAGACCCCGCAAACCGTTTTCCGTTCTAAACGTTCAGTGCATGCAAAATTTTTATCACGGAAAGTTTAAATATATAATTTAATTGTTCAATGTGCATTATTAGTTGACTGCCTCTTATTAAGATATAATAAAGACTATTTCATTAAACAATTTCATATGTTATACATACTATAGTAATGAAAAAGTATTTTGTGAAATTAAACACAAAAAAATATTTTATATTTTCATTTAATCATATCCTGACTAAAATGCAACACTAATTTAATGCAATTAATACATAGATATAATTTCACATATATTTTTGAACATATCTTTTTACTCCCATAATAAGATGACATTTAAATCATATTTTTTCTCACATAATTAAATTTAGATTAACAGGCCACTCACTAAAATAAAGGATAATGGTTTTAAAGTTGAATTAATTTAATTATAATAATATTTATGTAGAAACATTGGCTAATAATTGACGCAATCTTCTCATTTCATCTTCATAACTCAAATAACGAGGCATTTTGCAACATTAACTTTGCTCTCAAAATAGGATTGAACTATTTCTCGAGAAGCACGCTGACGCAATGATGCGACAAGCTTTTGAGTGAGAGACAATTTGAAAAGCACCAGCACTCAAGAAGAGTGTCCAAGATTGCCTCATCTTCAAAGAGGGGCCGACCCCTGTAGTTGACCATTTGTTTGGACATGTGGTGATGGGGACACCAGCCGATTTCCTGGAATCAGATTACAAACTTTCTTTCCCACGGGAGGGGAGGGGGAAAGGTGGACAGCCCCGAATTCACCGAAAAGATACCAAGGGAAAGCAGGAAATGCAATGGAATGTGAGCGAAGATGACGAATTCCTTTGGCTTAAGTGAACCGATGTTTATTTTCTAAAATCCTTTATTTTCCAATTTCTTTTTTTGCAAGAAAAATTATGGATTGTAGTTACCTCTACCTTACTTTTGGAAACCTCTTTGACTATAACACGCACCAATCCTCACAGTTTTGGAAGAATTTCCTTAAAAACAACAACCTAACTCGGAAAATAACATACCTACTTTATTTAAACTTCATGAGGTGCACTGTAAAAAAAGAACGTCTTTTGACGTATTATTTTCCGTGAATTTTTCATGGATTAATTCCGTAAACTACAAAACGGAATTTTCATCGTGAAGTTTCCGTTTTTTAATTTTCCTCTCCTCACGCATGCGTATTGTACGATTTCTCCACTAGTTCTGGTGAGACTCAAATATAGTTGTAAATAAGTAATGGAAGTTTGTGCAAGCGTCTTCAGGCGAAACGAACCTTCAGCAAATTTATTATGGGTAAGTAAGTTAAATATATTGTTTTTATTTTTTGTATTATTGGCCGTAATCGGGAATGACTAGGCTGCCGACGGGTAACCGTTGTGCTCATGATCGGGTTAAAGGCGTGGCTTTAAAGTATTTAGGATGGAACCTAGCGGAGCTCGAATGGGGTTGTGGTAGCGCGTCAGTCTAGAGTGCACATGGTCTTAGGTTCGAACCCCAGTAATTATTTTTCAGTAAATTTAATTTTAAATTTTTATTATTCCATTAAAAATTGCAAGAATTAATTTCTCTTGTTTAACAGTCATTCCTTTGTGTTTTTTTAAATGTTTTACTTTATCTAATTTTTTTTAAAAAAATTTTTAATTATTAATTAATTGAAAATAAGGTACATTCGTATTAGCTCGTCCATTCGCCAACAGGGGCGATAAGTCGCCAAGTCTGGTAAACCCCGCAACACTACCGTTGATTCTGGTAACCCTGAAAAACGTAGCGCTCGTTCCGATCGCTGCGCAAGTGCGCGCAATTTGGATCGGTACGCCCATGGGTGAAATAATGTGTGCGCACCGCGCAGGTTGTTTTGAACGTAAATTCAACAGTGTTTACAAGGTAAGAACGAAGACTGCATTTGAAAGGTAGGAGTCTAAATGCTTTCGTGTCGTTCCACGGTGAACTTTGTTGCGCCATTTTGCCGAGCCCCAGAGTCTTTCAATGTTTTGCGTATGAACGCCGGTGGAAGGATCGCCGGTTTTGAATCACCGGTGGTAGGATCGACCATTTTGCAAGTAAGTTAGTGTCTTACCGAGTGATATCCGTAGTTTTGGTACATCCAAGAATACCGATTCCCTTTTATCTGAATCCTTACTGTTTCTGATACCCCCACAACGAGTTTGGTTATAGTTAGGGCAGGGGGGGTTTGGGGGGGGCGGCAGCCCCCCCCCAACCACAAGAAACTTTTATTTTTTATTTTCTGATGTTATAAAGATGTTTCTGATGTTAAAAATGTGTTTTTCGGCGATTCTGATGAAATCCCGTATTTTGGCGCGTTTTGGCGAAATTTGGCGAAGTTGGCGAAAACGATGGACGGGCTAATACGAAAGTACCGAAAATAAAATTATTTCGCTAAAATATTTTATAGAAACATCAAGAATCAAGTCCACAAGGATGCGCATTGCTAATAAAGTATAAAAATCTTGCAGGGAATGTGAAATACAGTACAAAACAGTACGTCGGCAGCCTAGCAACGGCCGTAGTAAACGTTACCATGCTAAATAGAAATACTCTGATATACTATTTTTAAACAGATATTTAAACATCGTACGATCGCTTTCTTCACCACGTAGCTGAAGTCTTAAAATATTGCATACCTAACTAGTCTTATTAGATCGCAAAAATGTGATCTAAATAGTTGTGATAACTTGTAACTTTAGATTAGACTTGTATTACTGTGATCGGTAGTGTAAATTATTTAAAAGAATCGTCTATTTGGATTTTACGGATTGTTTGTCATTTTTTTTTCAAAATTATAATCAGGAATATACTGAATCACAATAATATTAGTAATAATACGAACAATCCCTAAAATAACGGAAAGTTCCACTCCAATGACGAAAAGATATTAAACGAACGTTCTCTAAAATAACGGAAGGTTTCCCTCCTTTCACAGAAAAATACAAAACGGACATTCCCTCAAATGACGGAAAAAGAAAATACGGATACCTTCTCAAATGATGAAAATAATCCGGCAGCTGTGCTGCCGGGAAATTTACGTTTATTGAAGAAAGATTTTTTTACAGTGTGATAGGTGGAAATCTTTTAGGCAGCTACACGGAGTTTCATATATTTTCATTAAAAATTAGAGTTTTTATGAAGGTTTATTTAAGCGTTGGGGTCTCGCAGACCCCGCGCGCGTCCCCGCGGGTTAAGAACCTAAAGTCGTTTCCAAATTAACATTTTCACAAATAATATTACTTATTTAAATTTTAAAAAATTATATAAATATATTTTTGGCAAACTCATTTATATCACACCAGACCAAATCGAAGATTTATAATGCTGAAATGAACATAGTAGCAAAAAATAAATTTTAAAAAGATAAATATCAATTTTTTTACCACAAGTAGAACATTTCAAAACCGTGTTGTTGAAGTTTATTAATTTAGTTCTTTTACTATACTTAGTATTTAAAATACTAAAGACACGATTGTAATAGCGACAACCTTCGCAGCAGATATGGGATAGTGGTTATGGACTCTTGCATTCGGAAAAGCTTGTTGCAGGTTCGAACCCAACCATAACAAAGCTCTTAGTCAACAGGATGAGGGTAACCGGGCTTTTTCGTTCTGTTCAAAATTCAGAAACAGGGCACGGTTACTCTTGTCCTGTGGCCAGTTGTCGACGTGGTTGTGTGTCGCGACAATGGAAAAATAGTTAAACCAGGCAACATTCTTTTTTTAAGAACATAAAGTCGGTTCCAAATTAACACTTTCACAGATAATAATACTTATTTACATTAAAAAATGGTACACATATATTTTTGGCGAACTTATTTATGTGACACCAGGCCCAATCGACAATCTATAAAGCTGAAATGAACATGGTAGCACAAAAATAAATTTAAGAGATAAATATCACTTTTTCCCCTTAAGTAGAAATTTTTAAAACCGTGTTGTTGAAGTTTTTTTTGGCATTCAATGAGTAATACCAGGATAATTTAGTTCTTTTACTATACATAGTATTTAAAAAACTAAAGACACGATTGAAATAGCGACAATCTTCGCAGAAGATACGGAATAGTGGTTATGGACTCTTTCTTTCGGAACAGCTTGTTTCAGGTTCGAACCCACCCATAACAAAGCTCTTAGTCAACAGAATAAGGGTGGCCGGAGTCTACCGTCCTGTTCAAAATTCAGAAACAGGCCGCGGCTACTCTTGTCCTGTGGCCAGTTGTCGACGTGGTTGTGTGTCACGACAGTTGAAAAATAGTTAAACCAGTCAACATTCTTTTTTTAAGAACCTAAAGTCGTTTCCAAATTAACATTTTCACAAATAATATTACTTATTTAAATTTTAAGAAATTGTATAAATATATTTTTGGCAAACTCATTTATATCACACCAGCCCAAATCAAAGATTTATAATGCTGAAATGAACATAGTAGCAAAAAATAAATTTTAAAAAGATAAATATCAATTTTTTTACCACAAGTAGAACATTTCAAAACCGTGTTGTTGAAGTTTATTAATTTAGTTCTTTTACTATACTTAGTATTTAAAATACTAAAGACACGATTGTAATAGCGACAACCTTCGCAGCAGATATGGGATAGTGGTTATGGACTCTTGCATTCGGAAAAGCTTGTTGCAGGTTCGAACCCAACCATAACAAAGCTCTTAGTCAACAGGATGAGGGTAACCGGGCTTTTTCGTTCTGTTCAAAATTCAGAAACAGGGCACGGTTACTCTTGTCCTGTGGCCAGTTGTCGACGTGGTTGTGTGTCGCGACAATGGAAAAATAGTTAAACCAGGCAACATTCTTTTCTTAAGAACATAAAGTCGGTTCCAAATTAACACTTTCACAGATAATAATACTTATTTACATTAAAAAATGGTACACATATATTTTTGGCGAACTTATTTATGTCACACCAGGCCCAATCGACAATCTATAAAGCTGAAATGAACATGGTAGCACAAAAATAAATTTAAGAGATAAATATCACTTTTTCCCCTTAAGTAGAAATTTTTAAAACCGTGTTGTTGAAGTTTTTTTTGGCATTCAATGAGTAATACCAGGATAATTTAGTTCTTTTACTATACATAGTATTTAAAAAACTAAAGACACGATTGAAATAGCGACAATCTTCGCAGAAGATACGGGATAGTGGTTATGGACTATTGCATTCGGAACAGCTTGCTGCAGGTTCGAACCCAACCATAACAAAGCTCTTAGTCAACAGGATGAGGGTAACCGGGCTTTTTCGTTCTGTTCAAAATTCAGAAACAGGGCACGGTTACTCTTGTCCTGTGGCCAGTTGTCGACGTGGTTGTGTGTCGCGACAATGGAAAAATAGTTAAACCAGGCAACATTCTTTTTTAAAGAACATAAAGTCGGTTCCAAATTAACACTTTCACCGATAATAATACTTATTTACATTAAAAAATGGTACAAATATATTTTGGGCGAACTCATTTATGTCACACCAGGCCCAATCGACAATCTATAAAGCTGAAATGAACATGGTAAAACAAAAATAAATTTAAGAGATAAATATCACTTTTTCCCCTTAAGTAGAAATTTTTAAAACCGTGTTGTTGAAGTTTTTTTACATTCAATGAGTAATACCAGGATAATTTAGTTTTTTTACTATACATAGTATTTAAAAAAACTAAAGACACGATTGTAATACCGACAACCTTCGTAGCAGATACGGGGTAGAGGTTATGGACTCTTGCATTCGGAACAGCTTGAGGTTCGAATCCATCCAAAACAAAGCTCTTAGTCAACAGGATGAGGGTAACCGGGCTTTTTCGTTCTGTTCAAAATTCAGAAAGTGAGTACCGGTGACTCTTGTCCTGTGGCCAGTTGTCGACGTGGTTGTGTGTCGCAACAATGGAAAAATAGTTAAACCAGGCAACGTTCTTTTTTTAAGAACATAGAGTCGGTTCCAAATTAAAACTTTTACCGATAATATAACGTATTTACATTAAAAAAAATATACACATATATTTTTGGCGAACTCATTTATGTCACACCATACCCAATCGACAATCCACAAAGCTGAAATGAACATGGTAGCACAAAAATAAATTTAGGAGATAAATATCACTGTTTTTCCCTTAAGTTGAAATTTTTAAAACCGTGTTGTTGAAGTTTTTTTTCATTCATAGAGTAATAGCAGGATAATTTAGTTCTTTTACTATACTTAGTATTTAAAATACTAAAGACACGATTGTAATAGCGACAACCTTCGCAGCAGATATGGGATAGTGGTTATGGACTCTTGCATTCGGAAAAGCTTGTTGCAGGTTCGAACCCAACCATAACAAAGCTCTTAGTCAACAGGATGAGGGTAACCGGGCTTTTTCGTTCTGTTCAAAATTCAGAAACAGGGCACGGTTACTCTTGTCCTGTGGCCAGTTGTCGACGTGGTTGTGTGTCGCGACAATGGAAAAATAGTTAAACCAGGCAACATTCTTTTTTTAAGAACATAAAGTCGGTTCCAAATTAACACTTTCACAGATAATAATACTTATTTACATTAAAAAATGGTACACATATATTTTTGGCGAACTTATTTATGTCACACCAGGCCCAATCGACAATCTATAAAGCTGAAATGAACATGGTAGCACAAAAATAAATTTAAGAGATAAATATCACTTTTTCCCCTTAAGTAGAAATTTTTAAAACCGTGTTGTTGAAGTTTTTTTTGGCATTCAATGAGTAATACCAGGATAATTTAGTTCTTTTACTATACATAGTATTTAAAAAACTAAAGACACGATTGAAATAGTGACAATCTTCGCAGAAGATACGGAATAGTGGTTATGGACTCTTTCTTTCGGAACAGCTTGTTTCAGGTTCGAACCCACGTATAACAAAGCTCTTAGTCAACAGAATAAGGGTGGCCGGAGTCTACCGTCCTGTTCAAAATTCAGAAACAGGCCGCGGCTACTCTTGTCCTGTGGCCAGTTGTCGACGTGGTTGTGTGTCACGACAGTTGAAAAATAGTTAAACCAGACAACATTCTTTTTTTAAGAACCTAAAGTCGTTTCCAAATTAACATTTTCACAAATAATATTACTTATTTAAATTTTAAGAAATTGTATAAATATATTTTTGGCAAACTCATTTATATCACACCAGACCAAATCGAAGATTTATAATGCTGAAATGAACATAGTAGCAAAAAAAAATTTTAAAAAGATAAATATCAATTTTTTTACCACAAGTAGAACATTTCAAAACCGTGTTGTTGAAGTTTATTAATTTAGTTCTTTTACTATACTTAGTATTTAAAATACTAAAGACACGATTGTAATAGCGACAACCTTCGCAGCAGATATGGGATAGTGGTTATGGACTCTTGCATTCGGAAAAGCTTGTTGCAGGTTCGAACCCAACCATAACAAAGCTCTTAGTCAACAGGATGAGGGTAACCGGGCTTTTTCGTTCTGTTCAAAATTCAGAAACAGGGCACGGTTACTCTTGTCCTGTGGCCAGTTGTCGACGTGGTTGTGTGTCGCGACAATGGAAAAATAGTTAAACCAGGCAACATTCTTTTTTAAGAACATAAAGTCGGTTCCAAATTAACACTTTCACCGATAATAATACTTATTTACATTAAAAAATGGTACACATATATTTTTGGCGAACTTATTTATGTCACACCAGGCCCAATCGACAATCTATAAAGCTGAAATGAACATGGTAGCACAAAAATAAATTTAAGAGATAAATATCACTTTTTCCCCCTTAAGTAGAAATTTTTAAAACCGTGTTGTTGAAGTTTTTTTACATTCAATGAGTAATACCAGGATAATTTAGTTCTTTTACTATACATAGTATTTAAAAAACTAAAGACACGATTGAAATAGCGACAACCTTCGCAGAAGATACGGGATAGTGGTTATGGACTATTGCATTCGGAACAGCTTGTTGCAGGTTCGAACCCAACCATAACAAAGCTCTTAGTCAACAGGATGAGGGTAACCGGGCTTTTTCGTTCTGTTCAAAATTCAGAAACAGGGCACGGTTACTCTTGTCCTGTGGCCAGTTGTCGACGTGGTTGTGTGTCGCGACAATGGAAAAATAGTTAAACCAGGCAACATTCTTTTTTAAAGAACATAAAGTCGGTTCCAAATTAACACTTTCACAGATAATAATACTTATTTACATTAAAAAATGGTACACATATATTTTTGGCGAACTTATTTATGTCACACCAGGCCCAATCGACAATCTATAAAGCTGAAATGAACATGGTAGCACAAAAATAAATTTAAGAGATAAATATCACTTTTTCCCCTTAAGTAGAAATTTTTAAAACCGTGTTGTTGAAGTTTTTTTTGGCATTCAATGAGTAATACCAGGATAATTTAGTTCTTTTACTATACATAGTATTTAAAAAACTAAAGACACGATTGAAATAGCGACAATCTTCGCAGAAGATACGGAATAGTGGTTATGGACTCTTTCTTTCGGAACAGCTTGTTTCAGGTTCGAACCCACCCATAACAAAGCTCTTAGTCAACAGAATAAGGGTGGCCGGAGTCTACCGTCCTGTTCAAAATTCAGAAACAGGCCGCGGCTACTCTTGTCCTGTGGCCAGTTGTCGACGTGGTTGTGTGTCACGACAGTTGAAAAATAGTTAAACCAGTCAACATTCTTTTTTTAAGAACCTAAAGTCGTTTCCAAATTAACATTTTCACAAATAATATTACTTATTTAAATTTTAAGAAATTGTATAAATATATTTTTGGCAAACTCATTTATATCACACCAGACCAAATCGAAGATTTATAATGCTGAAATGAACATAGTAGCAAAAAATAAATTTTAAAAAGATAAATATCAATTTTTTTACCACAAGTAGAACATTTCAAAACCGTGTTGTTGAAGTTTATTAATTTAGTTCTTTTACTATACTTAGTATTTAAAATACTAAAGACACGATTGTAATAGCGACAACCTTCGCAGCAGATATGGGATAGTGGTTATGGACTCTTGCATTCGGAAAAGCTTGTTGCAGGTTCGAACCCAACCATAACAAAGCTCTTAGTCAACAGGATGAGGGTAACCGGGCTTTTTCGTTCTGTTCAAAATTCAGAAACAGGGCACGGTTACTCTTGTCCTGTGGCCAGTTGTCGACGTGGTTGTGTGTCGCGACAATGGAAAAATAGTTAAACCAGGCAACATTCTTTTTTTAAGAACATAAAGTCGGTTCCAAATTAACACTTTCACAGATAATAATACTTATTTACATTAAAAAATGGTACACATATATTTTTGGCGAACTTATTTATGTCACACCAGGCCCAATCGACAATCTATAAAGCTGAAATGAACATGGTAGCACAAAAATAAATTTAAGAGATAAATATCACTTTTTCCCCTTAAGTAGAAATTTTTAAAACCGTGTTGTTGAAGTTTTTTTTGGCATTCAATGAGTAATACCAGGATAATTTAGTTCTTTTACTATACATAGTATTTAAAAAACTAAAGACACGATTGAAATAGCGACAATCTTCGCAGAAGATACGGGATAGTGGTTATGGACTATTGCATTCGGAACAGCTTGTTGCAGGTTCGAACCCAACCATAACAAAGCTCTTAGTCAACAGGATGAGGGTAACCGGGCTTTTTCGTTCTGTTCAAAATTCAGAAACAGGGCACGGTTACTCTTGTCCTGTGGCCAGTTGTCGACGTGGTTGTGTGTCGCGACAATGGAAAAATAGTTAAACCAGGCAACATTCTTTTTTTAAGAACATAAAGTCGGTTCCAAATTAACACTTTCACCGATAATAATACTTATTTACATTAAAAAATGGTACACATATATTTTTGGCGAACTTATTTATGTCACACCAGGCCCAATCGACAATCTATAAAGCTGAAATGAACATGGTAGCACAAAAATAAATTTAAGAGATAAATATCACTTTTTCCCCCTTAAGTAGAAATTTTTAAAACCGTGTTGTTGAAGTTTTTTTACATTCAATGAGTAATACCAGGATAATTTAGTTCTTTTACTATACATAGTATTTAAAAAACTAAAGACACGATTGAAATAGCGACAACCTTCGCAGAAGATACGGGATAGTGGTTATGGACTATTGCATTCGGAACAGCTTGTTGCAGGTTCGAACCCAACCATAACAAAGCTCTTAGTCAACAGGATGAGGGTAACCGGGCTTTTTCGTTCTGTTCAAAATTCAGAAACAGGGCACTGTTACTCTTGTCCTGTGGCCAGTTGTCGACGTGGTTGTGTGTCGCGACAATGGAAAAATAGTTAAACCAGGCAACATTCTTTTTTAAAGAACATAAAGTCGGTTCCAAATTAACACTTTCACCGATAATAATACTTATTTACATTAAAAAATGGTACAAATATATTTTGGGCGAACTCATTTATGTCACACCAGGCCCAATCGACAATCTATAAAGCTTAAATGAACATGGTAGCACAAAAATAAATTTAAGAGATAAATATCACTTTTTCCCCTTAAGTAGAAATTTTTAAAACCGTGTTGTTGAAGTTTTTTTACATTCAATGAGTAATACCAGGATAATTTAGTTTTTTTACTATACATAGTATTTAAAAAAACTAAAGACACGATTGTAATACCGACAACCTTCGCAGCAGATACGGGGTAGAGGTTATGGACTCTTGCATTCGGAACAGCTTGTTGTAGGTTCGAATCCATCCAAAACAAAGCTCTTAGTCAACAGGATGAGGGTAACCGGGCTTTTTCGTTCTGTTCAAAATTCTGAAAGTGAGTACCGGTGACTCTTGTCCTGTGGCCAGTTGTTGACGTGGTTGTGTGTCGCGACAATGGAAAAATAGTTAAACCAGGCAACGTTCTTTTTTTAAGAACATAGAGTCGGTTCCAAATTAACACTTTCACCGATAATATTACGTATTTACATTAAAAAAAATATACACATATATTTTTGGCGAACTCATTTATGTCACACCATACCCAATCGACAATCCACAAAGCTGAAATGAACATGGTAGCACAAAAATAAATTTAGGAGATAAATATCACTGTTTTTCCCTTAAGTTGAAATTTTTAAAACCGTGTTGTTGAAGTTTTTTTTCATTCATAGAGTAATAGCAGGATAATTTAGTTCTTTTACTATACTTAGTATTTAAAATACTAAAGACACGATTGTAATAGCGACAACCTTCGCAGCAGATATGGGATAGTGGTTATGGACTCTTGCATTCGGAAAAGCTTGTTGCAGGTTCGAACCCAACCATAACAAAGCTCTTAGTCAACAGGATGAGGGTAACCGGGCTTTTTCGTTCTGTTCAAAATTCAGAAACAGGGCACGGTTACTCTTGTCCTGTGGCCAGTTGTCGACGTGGTTGTGTGTCGCGACAATGGAAAAATAGTTAAACCAGGCAACATTCTTTTTTTAAGAACATAGAGTCGGTTCCAAATTAACACTTTCACCGATAATATTACGTATTTACATTAAAAAAAATATACACATATATTTTTGGCGAACTCATTTATGTCACACCATACCCAATCGACAATCCACAAAGCTGAAATGAACATGGTAGCACAAAAATAAATTTAGGAGATAAATATCACTGTTTTTCCCTTAAGTTGAAATTTTTAAAACCGTGTTGTTGAAGTTTTTTTTCATTCATAGAGTAATAGCAGGATAATTTAGTTCTTTTACTATACTTAGTATTTAAAATACTAAAGACACGATTGTAATAGCGACAACCTTCGCAGCAGATATGGGATAGTGGTTATGGACTATTGCATTCGGAACAGCTTGTTGCAAGTTCGAACCCAACCATAACAAAGCTCTTAGTCAACAGGATGAGGGTAACCGGGCTTTTTCGTTCTGTTCAAAATTCAGAAACAGGGAACGGTTACTCTTGTCCTGTGGCCAGTTGTCGACGTGGTTGTGTGTCGCGACAATGGAAAAATAGTTAAACCAGGCAACGTTCTTTTTTTAAGAACATAGAGTCGGTTCCAAATTAACACTTTCACCGATAATATTACGTATTTACATTAAAAAAAATATACACATATATTTTTGGCGAACTCATTTATGTCACACCAGGCCCAAACGACAATCTATAAAGCTAAAATGTACATGGTAGCACAAAAATAAATTTAAGAGATAAATATCACTGTTTTTCCCTTAAGTAGAAATTTTTAAAACCGTGCTGCTGAAGTTTTTTTTCACTCATAGAGTAATAGCAGGATAATTTAGTTCTTTTAATATACTTAGTATTTAAAATACTAAAGACACGATTGTAATAGCGACAACCTTCGCAGCAGATACGGGATAGTGGTAATGGACTCTTGCATTTGGAACAGCTTGTTGCAGGTTCGAACCCACCCGTAACAAAGCTCTTAGTCAACAGGATAAGGGTGGCCGGAGCCTTCCGTTCTGTTCAAAATTCAGAAACGGGCCGCGGCTATTCTTGTCCTGTGGACAGTTGTCGACGTGGTTGTGTGGCACGACAGTGGAAAAATAGTTAAACAACGTTCTTTTTTTAAGAATCTAAAGTCGGTTCCAAATTAACACTTTAGCAAATAATAATAATTATTTAAATTTTAAAAAATTGTACAAATATATTTTTGGCAAGCTCAATTATATAACACCAGGCCCAATCGATTGTCTATAAAGCTGAAATGAACTTAGTGACAAAAAATTAATTATTAAAAAGACAAATATAACTTTTTTTACAAGTAGAACATTTCAAAACCGTGTTGTTGAAGTGTTTTCCATTGCATGAGTAATAGGATAGGATAATTAAGTTCTTTAACTATACTTAGTATTTAAAATACTAAACATACGAATGTAATAGCGACAACCTTCGCAGCAGATACGGAATAGTGGTTATGGACTCTTTCTTTCTTAACAGCTTGTTTCAGGTTCGAACCCACCCATAACAAAGCTCTTAGTCAACAGAATAAGGGTGGCCGGAGTCTACCGTCCTGTTCAAAATTCAGAAACAGGCCGCGGCTACTCTTGTCCTGTGGCCAGTTGTCGACGTGGTTGTGTGTCACGACAGATGAAAAATAGTTAAACCAGTCAACATTCTTTTTTTAACCCTGCTGTTCTGTTAGGGTCTATTTGACCCAAAAAATTTTTCAGTCGCGTGTTAAAAAAAATTGAAAAGAGGTATTTTAATGAAACTTCCTGACTTTGTTGGAAAGTCATATAATTATCTACATCTAAAAGGAATTTTAATTATTTTAATTTGCAAGGGATATTTTTCAACATAGTCTTAATGGTCAATGGTTCAATGGTTCGGGTCAATATGACCCGATTCTAAATTTTTTCGTTTTAGTCAAACCTTTTCATATTTTTTTGTTGAATAACTCAACAGAAAAGAATAAAAACTGTTTTCACATCCTTTTTTGTATTTTGGTTATATTTTTGTTGTATTTTTTTGTCATTTGACACTAAAGCACATGGAAGGTCAAAAGGTTGATTCAGTTGGGCAAAAAGCAAAAATATTTCCAAATTTCATTTTTTCTTGTTGTATTTTTGTTTTATGAAGTATTTCCTTTCAGTTAGAACTCTAAAAATAACTAATGAAACGAAACTTGGGCTATCTAAATGAAAATATTACTAAAAATAGGAAATTAGTTGCGTTTTTCATTGCCACTGTCTTTTGACCAAGTTAACCATTAGATATGGAGTAGATGTGTATTTTTTGTGGTAATTTAACTTCCTAAGAACTGTAACATGAATTTATTACAGGAAAAAAAGAAAAATCATCGCCAAAGAAAATTTGAGATATTGGAGTAATGAGTAATTTCTCAAATCTTGAAATGCGTTTTCAATGAGATTTAGTACAAATAGAAGGAAAATAAATGTTCAAATGAAGACTATTTTTGAAGATTTGAGGAAATCACTCTTATTTTCATAGAAAAATTCAGATTAAAACCTGCCATGAAGGGGGGAAATAATTAAAAAAAGTAATAGAATAAAAAGAAAAAATTTAAATTTATATCGGTCCTTCAGATGAAAAAAAAAATAAAAAAGTACTACTTTGTTGTGACAAATTTGTTTGAAACCCATTTTCACATAATGTAAATTGTCAAAATATTAAAAAATTACAAATTTCAATTACAAATATTTTTTGGCTAATTTGATTATTTAATACGTATTTCATATCTTTACCCAATTATTTCATAATAATTATATCAATTTACAGTTATTTTACTATTGCTTAACCTATTTCTTAAATTACACCATTCATTTACCTCTATAAGTGATATTTTGTGTATCGGGTCATATTGACCCAAACACTACGTGCGTGGAGTAAGTCGGAGCAGAACAGCAGGGTTAACGGGTTAACCCGGGAGGACGCGCGCTACTTACTGTTACACGGGAACGCGCGTGGGGTCTCTCAGACCCCGCAAACCGTTTTCCGTTCTAAACGTTCAGTGCATGCAAAATTTTTATCACGGAAAGTTTAAATATATAATTTAATTGTTCAATGTGCATTATTAGTTGACTGCCTCTTATTAAGATATAATAAAGACTATTTCATTAAACAATTTCATATGTTATACATACTATAGTAATGAAAAAGTATTTTGTGAAATTAAACACAAAAAAATATTTTATATTTTCATTTAATCATATCCTGACTAAAATGCAACACTAATTTAATGCAATTAATACATAGATATAATTTCACATATATTTTTGAACATATCTTTTTACTCCCATAATAAGATGACATTTAAATCATATTTTTTCTCACATAATTAAATTTAGATTAACAGGCCACTCACTAAAATAAAGGATAATGGTTTTAAAGTTGAATTAATTTAATTATAATAATATTTATGTAGAAACATTGGCTAATAATTGACGCAATCTTCTCATTTCATCTTCATAACTCAAATAACGAGGCATTTTGCAACATTAACTTTGCTCTCAAAATAGGATTGAACTATTTCTCGAGAAGCACGCTGACGCAATGATGCGACAAGCTTTTGAGTGAGAGACAATTTGAAAAGCACCAGCACTCAAGAAGAGTGTCCAAGATTGCCTCATCTTCAAAGAGGGGCCGACCCCTGTAGTTGACCATTTGTTTGGACATGTGGTGATGGGGACACCAGCCGATTTCCTGGAATCAGATTACAAACTTTCTTTCCCACGGGAGGGGAGGGGGAAAGGTGGACAGCCCCGAATTCACCGAAAAGATACCAAGGGAAAGCAGGAAATGCAATGGAATGTGAGCGAAGATGACGAATTCCTTTGGCTTAAGTGAACCGATGTTTATTTTCTAAAATCCTTTATTTTCCAATTTCTTTTTTTGCAAGAAAAATTATGGATTGTAGTTACCTCTACCTTACTTTTGGAAACCTCTTTGACTATAACACGCACCAATCCTCACAGTTTTGGAAGAATTTCCTTAAAAACAACAACCTAACTCGGAAAATAACATACCTACTTTATTTAAACTTCATGAGGTGCACTGTAAAAAAAGAACGTCTTTTGACGTATTATTTTCCGTGAATTTTTCATGGATTAATTCCGTAAACTACAAAACGGAATTTTCATCGTGAAGTTTCCGTTTTTTAATTTTCCTCTCCTCACGCATGCGTATTGTACGATTTCTCCACTAGTTCTGGTGAGACTCAAATATAGTTGTAAATAAGTAATGGAAGTTTGTGCAAGCGTCTTCAGGCGAAACGAACCTTCAGCAAATTTATTATGGGTAAGTAAGTTAAATATATTGTTTTTATTTTTTGTATTATTGGCCGTAATCGGGAATGACTAGGCTGCCGACGGGTAACCGTTGTGCTCATGATCGGGTTAAAGGCGTGGCTTTAAAGTATTTAGGATGGAACCTAGCGGAGCTCGAATGGGGTTGTGGTAGCGCGTCAGTCTAGAGTGCACATGGTCTTAGGTTCGAACCCCAGTAATTATTTTTCAGTAAATTTAATTTTAAATTTTTATTATTCCATTAAAAATTGCAAGAATTAATTTCTCTTGTTTAACAGTCATTCCTTTGTGTTTTTTTAAATGTTTTACTTTATCTAATTTTTTTTAAAAAAATTTTTAATTATTAATTAATTGAAAATAAGGTACATTCGTATTAGCTCGTCCATTCGCCAACAGGGGCGATAAGTCGCCAAGTCTGGTAAACCCCGCAACACTACCGTTGATTCTGGTAACCCTGAAAAACGTAGCGCTCGTTCCGATCGCTGCGCAAGTGCGCGCAATTTGGATCGGTACGCCCATGGGTGAAATAATGTGTGCGCACCGCGCAGGTTGTTTTGAACGTAAATTCAACAGTGTTTACAAGGTAAGAACGAAGACTGCATTTGAAAGGTAGGAGTCTAAATGCTTTCGTGTCGTTCCACGGTGAACTTTGTTGCGCCATTTTGCCGAGCCCCAGAGTCTTTCAATGTTTTGCGTATGAACGCCGGTGGAAGGATCGCCGGTTTTGAATCACCGGTGGTAGGATCGACCATTTTGCAAGTAAGTTAGTGTCTTACCGAGTGATATCCGTAGTTTTGGTACATCCAAGAATACCGATTCCCTTTTATCTGAATCCTTACTGTTTCTGATACCCCCACAACGAGTTTGGTTATAGTTAGGGCAGGGGGGGTTTGGGGGGGGCGGCAGCCCCCCCCCAACCACAAGAAACTTTTATTTTTTATTTTCTGATGTTATAAAGATGTTTCTGATGTTAAAAATGTGTTTTTCGGCGATTCTGATGAAATCCCGTATTTTGGCGCGTTTTGGCGAAATTTGGCGAAGTTGGCGAAAACGATGGACGGGCTAATACGAAAGTACCGAAAATAAAATTATTTCGCTAAAATATTTTATAGAAACATCAAGAATCAAGTCCACAAGGATGCGCATTGCTAATAAAGTATAAAAATCTTGCAGGGAATGTGAAATACAGTACAAAACAGTACGTCGGCAGCCTAGCAACGGCCGTAGTAAACGTTACCATGCTAAATAGAAATACTCTGATATACTATTTTTAAACAGATATTTAAACATCGTACGATCGCTTTCTTCACCACGTAGCTGAAGTCTTAAAATATTGCATACCTAACTAGTCTTATTAGATCGCAAAAATGTGATCTAAATAGTTGTGATAACTTGTAACTTTAGATTAGACTTGTATTACTGTGATCGGTAGTGTAAATTATTTAAAAGAATCGTCTATTTGGATTTTACGGATTGTTTGTCATTTTTTTTTCAAAATTATAATCAGGAATATACTGAATCACAATAATATTAGTAATAATACGAACAATCCCTAAAATAACGGAAAGTTCCACTCCAATGACGAAAAGATATTAAACGAACGTTCTCTAAAATAACGGAAGGTTTCCCTCCTTTCACAGAAAAATACAAAACGGACATTCCCTCAAATGACGGAAAAAGAAAATACGGATACCTTCTCAAATGATGAAAATAATCCGGCAGCTGTGCTGCCGGGAAATTTACGTTTATTGAAGAAAGATTTTTTTACAGTGTGATAGGTGGAAATCTTTTAGGCAGCTACACGGAGTTTCATATATTTTCATTAAAAATTAGAGTTTTTATGAAGGTTTATTTAAGCGTTGGGGTCTCGCAGACCCCGCGCGCGTCCCCGCGGGTTAAGAACCTAAAGTCGTTTCCAAATTAACATTTTCACAAATAATATTACTTATTTAAATTTTAAAAAATTATATAAATATATTTTTGGCAAACTCATTTATATCACACCAGACCAAATCGAAGATTTATAATGCTGAAATGAACATAGTAGCAAAAAATAAATTTTAAAAAGATAAATATCAATTTTTTTACCACAAGTAGAACATTTCAAAACCGTGTTGTTGAAGTTTATTAATTTAGTTCTTTTACTATACTTAGTATTTAAAATACTAAAGACACGATTGTAATAGCGACAACCTTCGCAGCAGATATGGGATAGTGGTTATGGACTCTTGCATTCGGAAAAGCTTGTTGCAGGTTCGAACCCAACCATAACAAAGCTCTTAGTCAACAGGATGAGGGTAACCGGGCTTTTTCGTTCTGTTCAAAATTCAGAAACAGGGCACGGTTACTCTTGTCCTGTGGCCAGTTGTCGACGTGGTTGTGTGTCGCGACAATGGAAAAATAGTTAAACCAGGCAACATTCTTTTTTTAAGAACATAAAGTCGGTTCCAAATTAACACTTTCACAGATAATAATACTTATTTACATTAAAAAATGGTACACATATATTTTTGGCGAACTTATTTATGTGACACCAGGCCCAATCGACAATCTATAAAGCTGAAATGAACATGGTAGCACAAAAATAAATTTAAGAGATAAATATCACTTTTTCCCCTTAAGTAGAAATTTTTAAAACCGTGTTGTTGAAGTTTTTTTTGGCATTCAATGAGTAATACCAGGATAATTTAGTTCTTTTACTATACATAGTATTTAAAAAACTAAAGACACGATTGAAATAGCGACAATCTTCGCAGAAGATACGGAATAGTGGTTATGGACTCTTTCTTTCGGAACAGCTTGTTTCAGGTTCGAACCCACCCATAACAAAGCTCTTAGTCAACAGAATAAGGGTGGCCGGAGTCTACCGTCCTGTTCAAAATTCAGAAACAGGCCGCGGCTACTCTTGTCCTGTGGCCAGTTGTCGACGTGGTTGTGTGTCACGACAGTTGAAAAATAGTTAAACCAGTCAACATTCTTTTTTTAAGAACCTAAAGTCGTTTCCAAATTAACATTTTCACAAATAATATTACTTATTTAAATTTTAAGAAATTGTATAAATATATTTTTGGCAAACTCATTTATATCACACCAGCCCAAATCAAAGATTTATAATGCTGAAATGAACATAGTAGCAAAAAATAAATTTTAAAAAGATAAATATCAATTTTTTTACCACAAGTAGAACATTTCAAAACCGTGTTGTTGAAGTTTATTAATTTAGTTCTTTTACTATACTTAGTATTTAAAATACTAAAGACACGATTGTAATAGCGACAACCTTCGCAGCAGATATGGGATAGTGGTTATGGACTCTTGCATTCGGAAAAGCTTGTTGCAGGTTCGAACCCAACCATAACAAAGCTCTTAGTCAACAGGATGAGGGTAACCGGGCTTTTTCGTTCTGTTCAAAATTCAGAAACAGGGCACGGTTACTCTTGTCCTGTGGCCAGTTGTCGACGTGGTTGTGTGTCGCGACAATGGAAAAATAGTTAAACCAGGCAACATTCTTTTCTTAAGAACATAAAGTCGGTTCCAAATTAACACTTTCACAGATAATAATACTTATTTACATTAAAAAATGGTACACATATATTTTTGGCGAACTTATTTATGTCACACCAGGCCCAATCGACAATCTATAAAGCTGAAATGAACATGGTAGCACAAAAATAAATTTAAGAGATAAATATCACTTTTTCCCCTTAAGTAGAAATTTTTAAAACCGTGTTGTTGAAGTTTTTTTTGGCATTCAATGAGTAATACCAGGATAATTTAGTTCTTTTACTATACATAGTATTTAAAAAACTAAAGACACGATTGAAATAGCGACAATCTTCGCAGAAGATACGGGATAGTGGTTATGGACTATTGCATTCGGAACAGCTTGCTGCAGGTTCGAACCCAACCATAACAAAGCTCTTAGTCAACAGGATGAGGGTAACCGGGCTTTTTCGTTCTGTTCAAAATTCAGAAACAGGGCACGGTTACTCTTGTCCTGTGGCCAGTTGTCGACGTGGTTGTGTGTCGCGACAATGGAAAAATAGTTAAACCAGGCAACATTCTTTTTTAAAGAACATAAAGTCGGTTCCAAATTAACACTTTCACCGATAATAATACTTATTTACATTAAAAAATGGTACAAATATATTTTGGGCGAACTCATTTATGTCACACCAGGCCCAATCGACAATCTATAAAGCTGAAATGAACATGGTAAAACAAAAATAAATTTAAGAGATAAATATCACTTTTTCCCCTTAAGTAGAAATTTTTAAAACCGTGTTGTTGAAGTTTTTTTACATTCAATGAGTAATACCAGGATAATTTAGTTTTTTTACTATACATAGTATTTAAAAAAACTAAAGACACGATTGTAATACCGACAACCTTCGTAGCAGATACGGGGTAGAGGTTATGGACTCTTGCATTCGGAACAGCTTGAGGTTCGAATCCATCCAAAACAAAGCTCTTAGTCAACAGGATGAGGGTAACCGGGCTTTTTCGTTCTGTTCAAAATTCAGAAAGTGAGTACCGGTGACTCTTGTCCTGTGGCCAGTTGTCGACGTGGTTGTGTGTCGCAACAATGGAAAAATAGTTAAACCAGGCAACGTTCTTTTTTTAAGAACATAGAGTCGGTTCCAAATTAAAACTTTTACCGATAATATAACGTATTTACATTAAAAAAAATATACACATATATTTTTGGCGAACTCATTTATGTCACACCATACCCAATCGACAATCCACAAAGCTGAAATGAACATGGTAGCACAAAAATAAATTTAGGAGATAAATATCACTGTTTTTCCCTTAAGTTGAAATTTTTAAAACCGTGTTGTTGAAGTTTTTTTTCATTCATAGAGTAATAGCAGGATAATTTAGTTCTTTTACTATACTTAGTATTTAAAATACTAAAGACACGATTGTAATAGCGACAACCTTCGCAGCAGATATGGGATAGTGGTTATGGACTCTTGCATTCGGAAAAGCTTGTTGCAGGTTCGAACCCAACCATAACAAAGCTCTTAGTCAACAGGATGAGGGTAACCGGGCTTTTTCGTTCTGTTCAAAATTCAGAAACAGGGCACGGTTACTCTTGTCCTGTGGCCAGTTGTCGACGTGGTTGTGTGTCGCGACAATGGAAAAATAGTTAAACCAGGCAACATTCTTTTTTTAAGAACATAAAGTCGGTTCCAAATTAACACTTTCACAGATAATAATACTTATTTACATTAAAAAATGGTACACATATATTTTTGGCGAACTTATTTATGTCACACCAGGCCCAATCGACAATCTATAAAGCTGAAATGAACATGGTAGCACAAAAATAAATTTAAGAGATAAATATCACTTTTTCCCCTTAAGTAGAAATTTTTAAAACCGTGTTGTTGAAGTTTTTTTTGGCATTCAATGAGTAATACCAGGATAATTTAGTTCTTTTACTATACATAGTATTTAAAAAACTAAAGACACGATTGAAATAGTGACAATCTTCGCAGAAGATACGGAATAGTGGTTATGGACTCTTTCTTTCGGAACAGCTTGTTTCAGGTTCGAACCCACGTATAACAAAGCTCTTAGTCAACAGAATAAGGGTGGCCGGAGTCTACCGTCCTGTTCAAAATTCAGAAACAGGCCGCGGCTACTCTTGTCCTGTGGCCAGTTGTCGACGTGGTTGTGTGTCACGACAGTTGAAAAATAGTTAAACCAGACAACATTCTTTTTTTAAGAACCTAAAGTCGTTTCCAAATTAACATTTTCACAAATAATATTACTTATTTAAATTTTAAGAAATTGTATAAATATATTTTTGGCAAACTCATTTATATCACACCAGACCAAATCGAAGATTTATAATGCTGAAATGAACATAGTAGCAAAAAAAAATTTTAAAAAGATAAATATCAATTTTTTTACCACAAGTAGAACATTTCAAAACCGTGTTGTTGAAGTTTATTAATTTAGTTCTTTTACTATACTTAGTATTTAAAATACTAAAGACACGATTGTAATAGCGACAACCTTCGCAGCAGATATGGGATAGTGGTTATGGACTCTTGCATTCGGAAAAGCTTGTTGCAGGTTCGAACCCAACCATAACAAAGCTCTTAGTCAACAGGATGAGGGTAACCGGGCTTTTTCGTTCTGTTCAAAATTCAGAAACAGGGCACGGTTACTCTTGTCCTGTGGCCAGTTGTCGACGTGGTTGTGTGTCGCGACAATGGAAAAATAGTTAAACCAGGCAACATTCTTTTTTAAGAACATAAAGTCGGTTCCAAATTAACACTTTCACCGATAATAATACTTATTTACATTAAAAAATGGTACACATATATTTTTGGCGAACTTATTTATGTCACACCAGGCCCAATCGACAATCTATAAAGCTGAAATGAACATGGTAGCACAAAAATAAATTTAAGAGATAAATATCACTTTTTCCCCCTTAAGTAGAAATTTTTAAAACCGTGTTGTTGAAGTTTTTTTACATTCAATGAGTAATACCAGGATAATTTAGTTCTTTTACTATACATAGTATTTAAAAAACTAAAGACACGATTGAAATAGCGACAACCTTCGCAGAAGATACGGGATAGTGGTTATGGACTATTGCATTCGGAACAGCTTGTTGCAGGTTCGAACCCAACCATAACAAAGCTCTTAGTCAACAGGATGAGGGTAACCGGGCTTTTTCGTTCTGTTCAAAATTCAGAAACAGGGCACGGTTACTCTTGTCCTGTGGCCAGTTGTCGACGTGGTTGTGTGTCGCGACAATGGAAAAATAGTTAAACCAGGCAACATTCTTTTTTAAAGAACATAAAGTCGGTTCCAAATTAACACTTTCACAGATAATAATACTTATTTACATTAAAAAATGGTACACATATATTTTTGGCGAACTTATTTATGTCACACCAGGCCCAATCGACAATCTATAAAGCTGAAATGAACATGGTAGCACAAAAATAAATTTAAGAGATAAATATCACTTTTTCCCCTTAAGTAGAAATTTTTAAAACCGTGTTGTTGAAGTTTTTTTTGGCATTCAATGAGTAATACCAGGATAATTTAGTTCTTTTACTATACATAGTATTTAAAAAACTAAAGACACGATTGAAATAGCGACAATCTTCGCAGAAGATACGGAATAGTGGTTATGGACTCTTTCTTTCGGAACAGCTTGTTTCAGGTTCGAACCCACCCATAACAAAGCTCTTAGTCAACAGAATAAGGGTGGCCGGAGTCTACCGTCCTGTTCAAAATTCAGAAACAGGCCGCGGCTACTCTTGTCCTGTGGCCAGTTGTCGACGTGGTTGTGTGTCACGACAGTTGAAAAATAGTTAAACCAGTCAACATTCTTTTTTTAAGAACCTAAAGTCGTTTCCAAATTAACATTTTCACAAATAATATTACTTATTTAAATTTTAAGAAATTGTATAAATATATTTTTGGCAAACTCATTTATATCACACCAGACCAAATCGAAGATTTATAATGCTGAAATGAACATAGTAGCAAAAAATAAATTTTAAAAAGATAAATATCAATTTTTTTACCACAAGTAGAACATTTCAAAACCGTGTTGTTGAAGTTTATTAATTTAGTTCTTTTACTATACTTAGTATTTAAAATACTAAAGACACGATTGTAATAGCGACAACCTTCGCAGCAGATATGGGATAGTGGTTATGGACTCTTGCATTCGGAAAAGCTTGTTGCAGGTTCGAACCCAACCATAACAAAGCTCTTAGTCAACAGGATGAGGGTAACCGGGCTTTTTCGTTCTGTTCAAAATTCAGAAACAGGGCACGGTTACTCTTGTCCTGTGGCCAGTTGTCGACGTGGTTGTGTGTCGCGACAATGGAAAAATAGTTAAACCAGGCAACATTCTTTTTTTAAGAACATAAAGTCGGTTCCAAATTAACACTTTCACAGATAATAATACTTATTTACATTAAAAAATGGTACACATATATTTTTGGCGAACTTATTTATGTCACACCAGGCCCAATCGACAATCTATAAAGCTGAAATGAACATGGTAGCACAAAAATAAATTTAAGAGATAAATATCACTTTTTCCCCTTAAGTAGAAATTTTTAAAACCGTGTTGTTGAAGTTTTTTTTGGCATTCAATGAGTAATACCAGGATAATTTAGTTCTTTTACTATACATAGTATTTAAAAAACTAAAGACACGATTGAAATAGCGACAATCTTCGCAGAAGATACGGGATAGTGGTTATGGACTATTGCATTCGGAACAGCTTGTTGCAGGTTCGAACCCAACCATAACAAAGCTCTTAGTCAACAGGATGAGGGTAACCGGGCTTTTTCGTTCTGTTCAAAATTCAGAAACAGGGCACGGTTACTCTTGTCCTGTGGCCAGTTGTCGACGTGGTTGTGTGTCGCGACAATGGAAAAATAGTTAAACCAGGCAACATTCTTTTTTTAAGAACATAAAGTCGGTTCCAAATTAACACTTTCACCGATAATAATACTTATTTACATTAAAAAATGGTACACATATATTTTTGGCGAACTTATTTATGTCACACCAGGCCCAATCGACAATCTATAAAGCTGAAATGAACATGGTAGCACAAAAATAAATTTAAGAGATAAATATCACTTTTTCCCCCTTAAGTAGAAATTTTTAAAACCGTGTTGTTGAAGTTTTTTTACATTCAATGAGTAATACCAGGATAATTTAGTTCTTTTACTATACATAGTATTTAAAAAACTAAAGACACGATTGAAATAGCGACAACCTTCGCAGAAGATACGGGATAGTGGTTATGGACTATTGCATTCGGAACAGCTTGTTGCAGGTTCGAACCCAACCATAACAAAGCTCTTAGTCAACAGGATGAGGGTAACCGGGCTTTTTCGTTCTGTTCAAAATTCAGAAACAGGGCACTGTTACTCTTGTCCTGTGGCCAGTTGTCGACGTGGTTGTGTGTCGCGACAATGGAAAAATAGTTAAACCAGGCAACATTCTTTTTTAAAGAACATAAAGTCGGTTCCAAATTAACACTTTCACCGATAATAATACTTATTTACATTAAAAAATGGTACAAATATATTTTGGGCGAACTCATTTATGTCACACCAGGCCCAATCGACAATCTATAAAGCTTAAATGAACATGGTAGCACAAAAATAAATTTAAGAGATAAATATCACTTTTTCCCCTTAAGTAGAAATTTTTAAAACCGTGTTGTTGAAGTTTTTTTACATTCAATGAGTAATACCAGGATAATTTAGTTTTTTTACTATACATAGTATTTAAAAAAACTAAAGACACGATTGTAATACCGACAACCTTCGCAGCAGATACGGGGTAGAGGTTATGGACTCTTGCATTCGGAACAGCTTGTTGTAGGTTCGAATCCATCCAAAACAAAGCTCTTAGTCAACAGGATGAGGGTAACCGGGCTTTTTCGTTCTGTTCAAAATTCTGAAAGTGAGTACCGGTGACTCTTGTCCTGTGGCCAGTTGTTGACGTGGTTGTGTGTCGCGACAATGGAAAAATAGTTAAACCAGGCAACGTTCTTTTTTTAAGAACATAGAGTCGGTTCCAAATTAACACTTTCACCGATAATATTACGTATTTACATTAAAAAAAATATACACATATATTTTTGGCGAACTCATTTATGTCACACCATACCCAATCGACAATCCACAAAGCTGAAATGAACATGGTAGCACAAAAATAAATTTAGGAGATAAATATCACTGTTTTTCCCTTAAGTTGAAATTTTTAAAACCGTGTTGTTGAAGTTTTTTTTCATTCATAGAGTAATAGCAGGATAATTTAGTTCTTTTACTATACTTAGTATTTAAAATACTAAAGACACGATTGTAATAGCGACAACCTTCGCAGCAGATATGGGATAGTGGTTATGGACTCTTGCATTCGGAAAAGCTTGTTGCAGGTTCGAACCCAACCATAACAAAGCTCTTAGTCAACAGGATGAGGGTAACCGGGCTTTTTCGTTCTGTTCAAAATTCAGAAACAGGGCACGGTTACTCTTGTCCTGTGGCCAGTTGTCGACGTGGTTGTGTGTCGCGACAATGGAAAAATAGTTAAACCAGGCAACATTCTTTTTTTAAGAACATAAAGTCGGTTCCAAATTAACACTTTCACCGATAATAATACTTATTTACATTAAAAAATGGTACACATATATTTTTGGCGAAATTATTTATGTCACACCAGGCCCAATCGACAATCTATAAAGCTGAAATGAACATGGTAGCACAAAAATAAATTTAAGAGATAAATATCACTTTTTCCCCCTTAAGTAGAAATTTTTAAAACCGTGTTGTTGAAGTTTTTTTTTCATTCATAGAGTAATACCAGGATAATTCAGTTCTTTTACTAAACTTAGTATTTAAAATACTAAAGACACGATTGTAATAACGACAACCTTCGCAGCAGACACGGGATGGTGGTTATGGACTCTTGAATTCGGAACAGCTTGTTGCAGGTTCGAACCCATCCAAAACGAAGCTTAAGTCAACAGGGTGAGGGTAACCGGGCTTTTCCGTTCTGTTCAAAATTCAGAATAATTGCCAGGTCACTCTTCTCCTGTGGCCAGTTTTCGACATAGTTTTGTGCCTCGACAATGGAAAAATAGTTAAACCACTCAACGTTCTTTTTTTAAGCACATAAAGTCGGTTCCAACTTAACAATTTCACAGATAATAATACTAATTTACATTAAAAAATGGTACAAATATATTTTTGGCAAACTCATTTATGTCACACCAGACTCAATCGACAATTTATAAAGCTGAAATGAACATGGTATTACAAAAATAAATTTAAGAGATAAATATATCACTGTTTTTCCCTTAAGTAGAAATTTTTAAAACCGTGTTGTTGAAGTTATTGTTTTTTCATTCATAGAGTAATAGCAGGATAATATAGTTCTTTTAATATAATTAGTATTTAAAATAGTAAAGACACGATTGTAATAGCGACAACCTTCGCAGCAGATACGGGATGGTGGTTATGGACTCTTGCATTCGGAACAGCTTGTTGCAGGTTCGAACCCATCCAAAACGAAGCTCTAGTCTACAGGGTGAGGGTGCCCGGGCTTTTCCGTTATGTTCAAAATTCAGAAGAGATGGCCAGGCACTCTTGTCCTGTGGCCAGTTTTCGACGTAGTTGTGTGTCGCGACAATGGAAAAATAGTTAAACCAGTCAACGTACTTTTTCTAAGAACCTAAAGTCGGTTCCAAATTAACACTTTCACAAATAATAATACTTATTTATATTTGTATAAATATATTTTTGGCAAACTCATTTATATCACATCAGGTCCTATCGTCGATCTATAACGTTGAAATGAATATAGTGGCAAAAAATAAATTTTAAAAAGATAAATTTCATTTTTTCTCTACAATTAGGAAGTATATTCTCTTTTCCAAAATAAGCAAGAAATTCCGAAACTAATTTCAATTGCAACAAGTGTTACTCCTGTTTTGTAGCTAGTTGACAAAGCTGTTGCACTACTTATTGTCAAAAGACAAATGTTTAGTACTGTCGATGCTCTTTTATGAACTCTGGATAAGAGAACAGGACTTTAAATATTTAAAAAATTCGAGCTTTTTTTACACTCAAATTGGCTAAATTGACTTTTCTATCGCGAACGCATAACAAGAAATTTTGAAACCACATTTCAGTCTCAAAATGTGAATCATGTATAAATATTTTAAATTAATAGCTAAAAAATTTAGCATTTTTTATGGTTGTAGAGACACTTTTAAGTATGGATGAAAAGGTGCTTCAAGAGGTGTATCTTTCATACTTAGTATCAGGGCTCGATTTGGGCCGGAATGGTCCGGAATGGCGTTCCAGAACCTCTTTTTTGGAATAATATTAATATTATATTTTATCTTCGCATTTTTTGTACATTGTTTTGAAAACTAAGTGCATAATGAGGATTTTTACTAACAATTTTTTAATTTTTTTCTCTTCAACACGTGAAATTACCGTTAAATAAGGCTAAAAAGAACCTTTTCTAAAACCAACTTCAATTGGAAGTGAACAATTTTTAGCTCAGTTTTTTTTTATTTGGCTTAAACTAAGAAAATTAACGATCAATAAGGGGTCATCCATAAATGACGTGAGGTCAAAAAAGGGGGAGGGGTTTGGAAAAATCTCACCAAATCTCACCAAGGGGGGAGGGGGGGGTCGATTAAAATCTCACATCAATTTTTTTTAACTTAATTATAACTTAATTAGGTGCTATGAAGCACAAAATGCAAATAATATTTAGAAAATAATTTTTAAAATTTGTAGGTAAATCTCACGTGGGGGGGAGGGGGGGCAAGAAAAATCTCACTAAATCTCAACAAGGGGAGGGTCTAGATTTTGGAAAAAACACCTCACGTAATTTATGGATGACCCCTAAATGAACCTTCCTTTTTGAAAATGTAGCAAGAAATCCTTAAAATAAGGTATCTCTTTCATCTCAGTATTTAAACTATTTTCGATTGTAGGTTGGATTTTACAAGCGACAACCTTCGCAGCAGATACAGGATGGTGGTTAGAGAACGTTGCCTTTAGAACGCTAGACTGCCGATTCAATCCCAACCAGATGAATAACTCTTCGCAGATGGAATATCTAACCCGAGGTTAATAGGATGAGGGTGTTCGGGATCTTAATCAGTGTTAGAAAATCAGCTTAATTGTCCGCACACCCTCGTTCTGTAGCCAGTAACTCCCGATGTATATAGTGCGCCAGCAAAAGGAAAATATTTGGTCCAGTCGACGCTATTTTTTGTGAACAGAAATCAGGCCCGTACTGAAAACTAAGCGCATAATAAGGATTTTTACTAACAATTTTTTTTAATTTTTTTCTCTTCAACTCCCTAAATTAACGTTAAATTATTAAGGCTAAAAAGAACATTTTCTAAAACCAACTTCAATCGCAAAAAAGTGAATCATTTTTAAGAATTTACATTAAATGGTTGGAAAACTGTTTTACAGATATAGGGGAGAGTGGGGTAATAAGAAACTCTGGGGGAATAAGAAACACTTGATTTTGCAGCTTTGTGTGTTGGCGTAAATATCTGAAAAAAAATCACAGAATATCTTCAAGACATACTTTATATCCCATAAAAATTTTATTGTTTTATAATGATTATTTCCTAGAAAAATTCCCTCTGTAATAATGCGGCTAGCAAAATCATCCACCTAAAGTCATGGTTTTTCAACTATTTCATTTTATCTTGTTTTTTATATTAAATTCTTATGGAATTTTACTAGTGAATTCTTAAAGAGGTTAAAGGGGCTATATAATTCACCTTTTGTTCTTCATTTTAGGGTTGTGGATCATTCTCAAAAGTGCCATGTTTCTTATTACCCCATTTAAACGAAAATATGGGGTAATAAGAAACACTAGCATTTTATCCATTAAAATATGTTTATAGATTTTTTTCTTTATTATCTTAATACTTTATTGTTCTTATTTAATTTATCAAGTTCAAAATTTAAATTCAGTTAATTTTATTTTTACTTCATTTTATTGAAAATGGTGAGTAATAGGACACAAAATCTCAATTTAAACAAAAAATAGTTTATTTTTAGGGGAAATAAACAGTCAGAATAATTTTAGTCTCACAAAATGAAATAAGAGAAACAATATTTTGATTATTTTTTCATGATTTTCAAAATGTTAAATATAAAAATATAGAGTTGTTCAAAACTTTCAACATGTAATTTTTTTAGACTGATTTTTAACTGGGTATAAATCAAAAGATTTTTGATGAAATTTTTTGAAAATTACTAGAGTTATACAATACTCCTAGAAGATTACATTAATACCTTCATTTGATTTTTAATTGTTTTAATTAGTAAAATAACTAGCTTGTTTCTTATTACCGAACTTGGGGTAATAAGATACAGTCGCTTGGGGGTAATAAGAAACAAGCCAAAAACCCCTTTCCCTTTCACTTAGGAAGTGCATTATTTTTTCAAAGAAAGCTGTTAATGATGTGAATTTTCTGTAAAAAAATCAGCTTCTTAAACTTAAAGGAGAATCCTGTAGAATTTTGGAATGTTTCTTATTACCCCATTTGAATCTTATTACCCCACCTTCCCCTAGTGACGCTTTTTGTATAGAATGTACAGGGACGAATTAAAACGTGGTATCTCTTTCATCTCAGTATTTCAACTATTTTCGATTATAGAAGGTTTGATTTTACAAGCGACAACCTTCGCAGCAGATACAGGATGGTGGTTAGAGAACGTTGCCTTCAGAACACTATAGACTGCCGGTTCAATACCAACCACATGAAAAGCTCTTCGCAGATGAAGCAACTTAAGTATCTAGCCCAGAGGTTAATAGGATGAGGGTGCACGGAACACAGTTTCTGTTCGTAAATCAGATTCTGACTTCCGGACACTCTTGTTCTGTAGCCAGTTCCTCCCCATGTAGTACGCCAGCAAAGGGAAAATATTTAGTCCTTTCGACACGATTTTTACTAACTGAAATTAGACCCTACTGGGCATAACGAGGATTTTAGCTAACTATTTTTGAAGTATATTTTATTACGCTTCCCCAAATTATTATTTATAAGAAAATTAACGATCAATAAAGAACCTTTTCTTTTCGAAAATATAGCAAGAAATCCTTAAACCAACTTCAATCGCAAAAAAGTGAATCATTTTTAAGCATTTACATTAAATGTTTATAGAAAACTGTTTCACAGATAGAGTGACGTTTTTTGTATAGAATGGAATAACGCAGTGGTATCTCTTTCATTTCAGTATTTAAGCTATTTTCGATTATAGAAGGTTTGATTTTACAACCGAAAACCTTCGCAGCAGTTACAGGATGGTGGTTAGAGAACTTTGCCTTCAGAACGCTAGACTGCCGGTTCAATCCCAACCACATGAATAACTCTGCGGAGATGGAACAACTCAAATGTCTAGCCCAGAGGTTAATAGGATGAGGGTGTTCGGGAACTTACTCTGTTTTTGAAATTCAGAATATGTTTCCGCACACTCTCGTTCTGTAGCCAGTAACTCCCGATGTATTTGGTACAATCGACGCTGCTTTTTATGAACAGAAATTAGACACGTACTGAAAACTATGGGCCTTTTAACTGAACTTTTTCGAAACATTTTTTTGCAATTTAACTGGCAAAATTAAAGTTCAATAACGCTTTTTAAAAGAACCTTTTCTTTTCGAAAATATAGCAAGAAATTCTAAAACCAACTTCAATCGAAAAAAAGTGGATCATTTTTAAGCATTTAAATTAAATGGTTAGAAAATTGTTTCTCAGATATAGTGATGTTTTTTTTTGTATAGAATAAAAAGGTGGTATCTCTTTTATATTCATAATACTGGTTTGGATTATAGAAAGCTTGAGAATACAAGCTAGAACTTCCGCAGCAGGTACGGAATAGTCTCTAGAGACCTTCTGAACGCTAGACTGCCGGTTCAATTCCACCCAGGGAAGAAGCTCTTCACAGATGGGACTTAAATGTGTAACTTAAGGTTAATAGAACGAGGGTGCACGGAATACAGTTTCTGTTTATAATCCAATATCGGTTATCCGGTCACTCGTGTTCTGAAGCGAGGTTCCCCCGAGGTAGAATTTCTTCAACAGAAGAAGGGCTAGTACGGAAGCGGTTCTTTTTATGAATTTTAGTAAAGGACAAAACTAGTAATAATTTACATAATAAAAGTTTTAATTTTATCTAACGAACTAAACTTTTTTTTAATTTAACCCCCTGGAAAAACTTACGCTTAATAACGCTAAAAAGTATCTTTTCTTTTCCAATTTAAAACATCCCCTTATCGCAAGTTTGCCGGTTCGACCCCATCGAGAAAGATGTGCTTCGCAGGTGTGAAACCTGAGCTGTGTAGTCCTGTGGTTAACAGAAGTAGGGTGTAGGGATTTTGTATTCTGTGCTCGTGATTCAAAATGTCAAATCAATACATCCTCGTTCTCCTCTATAGTTGTATTTAGGAAAATTTTTTTGAGAATTTTTTTTGAGTATTTAAATTAAGATGGAGAAATTCTATACAAATAAATACAAAGCCGCTTAAAAAATAAAAATTTTGTGAAGGTTTTTTCGAATGGTCTTTTTTTATGATTATACTAAAAAAGCTATTTCGATTGTAGTAGACAGTATTATATGAGCAATTGTTGTTGCGGCCGATACAGGATAGTGGTTGGAGACTATTGGCTTCAGCACCATAGTCTGCCGGTTCGATCCCACCAGAAAGAAGTTCTTCAAAGGTATGAAACCTTTGGTGTGTAGTCCTGGGGTTAATAGGATGAGGGTGCAGGGGTTTTGAGTTCTGTGCTCGTGATTCAGTACACTTGATCGTTGCACTCTCTTTCTGTAGCCAGTTCCATCTCTAGTTTTACTTGAGAAAAATAATTTTTATCTATTTAAGAATTATTTTCGAGTATTTATGGTTGAGAAATTCTAGCGAAATAAATAAAAAGCCGCTTAAAAAATGTAATATTTTTGTGAAGGTTTTTTCGAATGGTCTTTTTTTATGAGTATACTAAAAAAGCTATTTCGATTGTAGTAGACAGTATTATATGAGCAATTGTTGTTGCGGCCGATACAGTATTGTGGTTGGAGACTATTGGCTTCAGAACCATAGTCTGCCGGTTCGATCCCACCAGAAAGAAGTTCTTCATAGGTATGAAACCTTTGGTGTGTGTTGTCCTGGGGTTAATAGGATGAGGATGTAAGGGTTTTAAATTCTGCGTTCATGATTCAGAAAATTAGTCGATACACTCTCTTTCTGTAGCCAGTTCCTTCTAGAGATGTGCTTGAGAAATATAATTTTTTTTATTTGAAAATTATTTTCGTGTATTTATGGTTGAGAAATTCTACCGAAAGAAATACAATGCCGCTTAAAAATTAAAAATTCCGTGAAAGTTTTTTTCGAATAGCCTTTTTATGAGTATACTAAAAAAGCTATTTCGATGTTAGTAGACGGAATTATATGAGCAATTGTTGTTGCGGCCGATACAGTATAGTGGTTGGAGACTATTGGCTTCAGCACCATAGACTGCCGGTTCGATCCCACCAGAAAGAAGTTCTTCAAAGTTATGAAACCTTTGGTGTGTAGTCCTGGGGTTAATAGGATGGGGGTGCAGGGGTTTTGAGTTCTGTGCTCGTGATTCAGTACACTTGATCGTTGCACTCTCATTCTGTAGCCAGTTCCTTCTAGAGTTGTACTTGAGAAAAATCATTTTTTTTATTTGAAAATTATTTTTGTGTATTTATGGTTGAGAAATTCTACCGAAATAAATACAATGCCGCTTAAAAATTAAAAATTTTGTGAAAGTTTTTTTTCGAATAGCCTTTTTTATGAGTATACTAAAAAAGCTATTTCGATTGTAGTAGACAGTATAATATGGGCAATTGTTGTTGCGGCCGATACAGTATAGTGGTTGGAGACTATTGGCTTCAGCACCATAGACTGCCGGTTCGATCCCAACAGAAAGAAGTTCTTCAAAGTTATGAAACCTTTGGTGTGTAGTCCTGGGGTTAATATAATGAGGGTGCAGGGGTTTTGAGTTCTGTGCTCGTGATTCAGTACACTTGATCGTTGCACTCTCTTTCTGTAGCCAGTTCCATCTCTAGTTTTATTTGAGAAAAATCATTTTTATCTATTTGAGAATTATTTTCGAGTATTTATGGTTGAGAAATTCTAGCGAAATAAATACAAAGCCGCTTAAAAAATATAAATTTTTTGAAGGTTTTTTCGAATGGTCTTTTTTTATGAGTATACTAAAAACGCTATTTCGATTGTAGTAGACATTATAATATGAGCAATTGTTGTTGCGGCCGATACAGTATAGTGGTTGGAGACTATTGACTTCAGCACCATAGTCTGCCGGTTTGATTCCAACAGAAAGAAGTTCTTCGAAGGTATTGTTGGGTGGCCCTTACTGTTAAATCTAATTAATTCCTATAAGTAGGGATCCCAACTTAACATTGCGTTGTAAATTATCTAAAATTAACCCAGTGACATGAGAGCAGAATGATCCCGTGAGACATGAATTACACTTGGTGAAACTAAACATTTTTATTATTGATTAAGGTTTTAGAGTAATACATTTAAAATTTGATAAAACATATACACAATTAATTTAGATAGATAGAGAGAGAGAGAGAGAGAGAGAGAGAGAGAGAGAGAGAGAGAGAGAGAGAGAGAGAGAGAGAAGATGCTTGACCATGATTACCACTTACCCCGTTCGTTGATATACTAACTAGATGGGTCATCTTTGCTAGGATTTCCAGGACCTCCAATACTGGTATTTGTCTCGGACTCTTCTCGTCACCTCGGGAACTCGTGAACTCGCGTCTCTCTGTGTCCCTCGAAAAACTCCTGCAGTCATATTTATCCCTTCTCCTCCATTCTCCTTCAACCTCCAATCGCTGCATTTTCTACGCCCACCTAGATACCATCAACTACATAATTGGGCTTTCGGGGACCATCCCTCTGTCCCCCCTTGAGATATCAGAGTTTACCAATGGTCAGAGTATAATTTTATGCGTAGTTGAAAACTCGCCCGATTGGTTTTACCTTTCCCCTTTGATACTTCACTTAGGGTCCTCCTATCCATAAATCCCGACTCCAAGCTATTCTTCTAACTGTCAACCAAGTCAAAGGACTTTGTTTAATTTATTTATTGTAGCTCTAAACTTCCCGGGGCTTGCAGGAGCGGATAAATAACCTCGAGGGATGCCGGCGTATTTCGGCTCTCATTTAAGAATTCTCTTGACCTTTTACCTTTTACATTTGGTTAGAAGAGTCCTTCGCACAGGCAATTAACAAATGGTGAGGGTGCGACCATAGTAGCAACTCAACAGTATGAAACCTTTGGTGTGTGTCCTCGGGTTAATAGGATGAGGGTGTAGGGATTTATAATTCTGTGATCGCGGTTCAGAACATCTGATCAGAGCATCCTAGTTCTCTTGCCAATCGCCTCTGTATTTCTACTTGGGAAAAATTAGTATTTTTTATTGGAGAATTATTTTATCCTACCGAAATAAATGCAAAGGCGCTCACAAATAAACATTCTGTAAAGTTAACCTTTTTTTTTCGAATATCCTTTTTCTTTCTGAGTGCGAAAAATACTAATTCGATTGCAGAAGGCAGTATTATAAAAGCAACTACCTTATCGCAGCGAATACAGCATAGTGGTTAGAGACTGTTCCCAACGGATCGCAAGTTTGCCGGTTCGATCCCATCGAGAAAGAAGTTCTTCGCAGGTGTGAAACCTGAGGTGTGTAGTTCTGTGGTTAATAGGATGAGGGTGTAGGGATTTGGAATTCTGTGATCGTGATTCAGAACATGCGATCCATACATCCTCGTTCTCTTGCCAATCGCCTCTGTATTTCTACTTGGGAAATTTTTTATATTTTTTATTTGAGAATTTTTTATACTACCGAAATAAATGCAAAGGCGCTCACAAATAAACATTTTGTGAAGGTAAATTTTTTCCTAATATACCTAGTTTTCCATTCCAAGTACGAAAAATACTAATTCGATTGCAAAAGGCAGCATTATACAAGCAACTACCTTATCGCAGCGAATACAGCATAGTGGTTAGAGACTGTTCCCAACGGATCGCAAGTTTGAAGGTTCGATCCCATCTAGAAAGAAGTGCTTCGCAGGTGGGAAACCTGAGGTGTGTAGTTCTGTGGTTAATAGGATGAGGGTGTAGGGATTTGGAATTCTGTGATCGTGATTCAGAACATCCAATCAATACAACCTCGTTCTCTTGGCAATTACTTCTATAGTTGTACTTGGGGAAAATAATTGTTTTTGAGTATTTAAATTAAGATGGAGAAATTCTATAGAAAACATTACTGCTTAGCCAACAATAGTAAAAGGGTCACGTGATGATTTGCTTTAGAATTTTTTATTTTACTTAAAATATGCGGATTTCTATGTATACAGAGGATCTAACTAAAGTTAGAGGGAGTAAATGCATCTTCTTCTTTCGATCAACTGCTCCTTTATTCGACAGAACAAAGGCACTCAAAAATAACTTTTTTTCGAATACCCTTTCGATTGCAGAAAGCAGTATTATACGAGCAACAACCTTTTCGCAGCGAATACAGGATAGTGGTTAGAGACTGTTGCCTTCGAATCACTAGGCTGTCGGATCGATCCCCTCCATACCAATGAGGTATTTGCATGAGTGAGGGATTTGCTTGATTTTATACTTTTTCGATACATTATGGTCTAAAACTCCCAAATTTCTGATTTTTAAGTTCAAAAATGTGTTTTAAATAATTTAAAATTCAATTTTATTTTTGCCAAAACGTCAGAAAAGTCACGTTTATCAGAAAACGGGCTTCTATTGGATGTGACGTCACAGCGCACGAAAACCATTGTGTTTTCTGTTTTCACGTGATCAGAAAACTCTCTCCTATTGGATGTGACCTCACAGCGCATGATTTGTGATTCGAAAGTGTTTTCGCGCCAAAACAAAAAACGAAATTTCAAAAATTTATATCTTAGAAACTAGGCTACGAAAATACATGATGTAAACGTCATTCTTCATGGTTTTTTATCTACTATTTGAATAAAATTAAATCCCAAAACGTGAGAATACCTCATTGAAAGTGGTTAGTAGGAGAAGGGTGCAAGAGGCCGTGAATCTGTTGGTAAACAAGATTCCCAGATCTGTGTACCCTAGTTCTGTTAGCCAGTCACCTACGTTCAAGAAAGAATAGGTTTGGCAGAAGTATTATCTTTTGGGATAAAAAATCAGGCAGAAATTGATGAAGAACTCTTCCATACAGGGTTGGCTGGATTGGACCCAATAGGTTTTTTCAAAAAAAATTATGAGAAAAAACATTTTGGACTTATTTTTTGGTTTTTTCAAGAAAGATATAGATTTTGTCAGTTTTAATATTGAAGAAAAACAGTTAACGAAAAAACATACCAAGAACTGCAGTTGAGTGGGGTTTTTTTCTTTCAAAAATTTTACCAGAAAGTTTTTTTTTTCATTATTGAATGGGTTTTTTCAAAATTTAAGACGTTTAAAGTTCAAACTAGTTTTAAAAAATTAAGGTGGATTTTTTAAAATTTCAGTGTTTTTTTTAAATTAAAAAGATTTATTTCAATATTGAATGGGGTTTTTCAAAGTTTAAGATATTTTTTTTTAAATTTAAGTGTTTTTTTTTTCAAAATTTAAATCAGGTTTTACAATTTCAATGGATTTTTTCAAAGTTTAAAAAGTTTCAACTTAGAAAAAACCAAATTAACTGTGGAAAAACTTACATTATTTTGAAAAAACACATAGAAAACATTAACATAGAAAGAACTCACTAAAATTTGAAAAAACCCTCTTACAATATTGGAGAAAACTACTTAATTTTGAAGAAACCAACACTTTTTACACAGGTTTACCACACACCAGGATAGTTTAGTTCTTTTACTATACTAAAATAGTAAAGACACGATTGTAATAGCGACAACCTTCGCAGCAGATACGGGATAATGGTGATGGAGTCTTGCATTCGGAACAGCTTGTTGCAGGTTCGAACCCATCAAAGACAAAGTTCTTAGTCAACAGGATAAGGGTGGCCGGAGTCTTCCGTTCTGTTCAAAATTCAGAAACCAGGGCACGGCAATTCTTGTCTTGTGGCCACTTGTCGACGTGGGTTTGTGTCGCGACAATGGAAAAAGAGTTAAACCACGCAACGTTCTTTTTTTAAGAACATAAAGTCGGTTCCAAGTTAGAACTTTAGACGATAATAATATACTTATTTACATTTAAAAAATGTATAAATATATTTTTAGCAAACTTATTTATATCACACCAGGCCCAATCTATGATCTATAACGCTGAAATGAAGATAATGGCAAAAAATAAATTTAAAAAAGGTAAATTTCACTTTTTTTCCTACAATTGGCTATGTTTATATTACTATACTAGCTGTTATACCCGGCCTTGCACGGGTGGGGTGTATAAATTTATTTTTTAAAATATTTCTTAAAATACATTTATAATTTTGTAAATTAGCAATATTACAAATCATCCCGGTATCCCAGGCGCCTCTTTCCTATATCCCAGTGTTCCCGGTAATCTTATCCCGTTGCCCGGGTGATCATGGTAATTTTTCTAATCCCGGCTGCGTTCCCGGTAATTTTCCTATCTCAGTGTTTACGGTAATTTTTATATTCCGGTATTCTGGGTGTCTTTATGGTAAATTTCCTATCCCAGTGTTCTCGGTAATTTTTCCTTCCCGATGTTCTCGCTAATTTTCCAATCCCGGTGTTCTTGTCACTTTTTACAATTCCGATGTTTCTGATAATGTTTAATAATATCTTGGTGCCTTTATAAAATAACAAATTTGAAACCGTAGTAAAAAGTCTAGTGAACAAATTAAGAAATTTAAAACCAGTGTTTAAAACTAAAATAAAAGATCTAGTAAATGAAAAAGTCTAGTGATCTGTGTCTCATTTGAAACAATGTTTTATTTTTAACTCGTTGTATGACTGGTAAAACAGGTTTTCAAACACGGAAAAATAAGTGAAAAAAAGCAGGAAAAACGGGAAAAAAAGAATGAAGGACTGATTTTCTCTTTATAAATTATAGCCTATGTGTTATTCTGATGTATAAGCTACATTATGGTAAAATTTCATTAAAATCCATTCAGTAGTTTTTGCGTGAAAGAGTAACAAACATCCGGACAAACATTCACAATTATAATAGTAGTAGGATTTTCTTTCCCAAAATAAAGCAAAAAATTCCGAAACCAATTTTAATTGCAACGAGTGTTAATCCTGTTTTGTAGCTAGTTGACAAAGCTGTTGCACTACTTATTGTCAAAAGACAAATGTTTAGTACTGTCGATGCTCTTTTTATGAACTCTGGATTAGAGAACAGGACTTAAAATATTTAAAAAAATCGAGCTTTTTTTACACTTCAATTGGCTAAATTTACTTTTCTATCACGAAAGCATAACAAGAAATTCTGAAACCACATTTCAGTGTGAATCATGTATAAATATTTTAAATTATAGTTAAAAAATTTTTGTATTTTTTATGGTTGTAGAGCCACTTTTAAGTATTGGATGAAAAGGTCCTTCGAGAGGTGTATCTTTCATATTTAGTGTCAGTGCTCGATTTGGGCCGGAGTGGTCCGGAACGGCGTTCCGGAACCTCTTTTCCGGAATAATATTAATATTCTATTTTATCTTCGCATTTTTTGTACATAAGCTTTAATGATTTAATTTTTTTAAACGTTTAATAAAACTACATTTAAGACAGTTCTGTCCCGGGAAAATACGTGGACTCTTGGCTAGCATCTGGTTATCACTCTGCATCAGCCGTCAAAAGCAAAGAGAGATTGCGGGAGATGCAATACAAAGAGGACCAAAAAGGACATTCTAGACTATTTATTTTAGATGGTGAAAATGATAACTTTCAGTTTAATTTAAAATTTAGGTTAAGCTGAAAGTCACCATTGAAATGTATTTTTATTGTTTTATTAGGAAAATTGGTGTAACTTTAAAAACTTAGTCAGTATTTAAACTATTTTCGATTATATAGAAAGTTTGATTTTACAACCGAAAACCTTCGCAGCAGATACAGGATGGTGGTTAGAGAACGTTGCCTTTAGAACGCTAGACGGCCGGTTCAATCCCAACCAGATGAATAACTATTCGCAGATGGAACAACTCAAATATCTACCAGAGGTTAATAGGATGAGGGTGTTTGGGAACCAAATGTCTGTTCGAAAATCAGCTTTGGTGTCCACACACTCTCGTTCTGTAGCTAGTAACTCTCGATGTATAGTGCGCCAGCAAAAGGAAAATATTTGATCCAGTCGACGCTATTTTTGATGAACAGAAATCAGGCCCGTACTGAAAACTAAGCGCATAATAAGGATTTTTACTAACAATTTTTTTTAATTTTTTTCTCTTCAACTCCCTAAATTAACGTAAAATAATTAAGGCTAAAAAGAACATTTTCTAAAACCAACTTCAATCGCAAAAAAGTGAATCATTTTTAAGTATTTACATTAAATGGTTGGAAAACTGTTTTACAGATATAGTGACGCTTTTTGTATAGAATGTACAGGGACGAATTAAAACGTGGTATCTCTTTCTTCTCAGTATTTAAACCATTTTCGATTATAGAAGGTTTGATTTTAAAAGCTACAACCTTCGCAGCAGATACAGGATGGTGGTTAGAGAACGTTACCTTCAGAACGCTAGACTGCCTGTTCAATCCCAACCAGATGAATAACTCTTCGTAGAAAGAATATCTAGCCCAGAGGTTAATAGGATGAGGGTGTTCGGGATCTTAATCTGTGTTCGAAAATCAGCTTAATTGTCCGCACACCCTCGTTCTGTAGCCAGTAACTCCCGATGTATATAGTGCGCCAGCAAAAGGAAAATATTTGGTCCAGTCGACGCTATTTTTTGTGAACAGAAATCAGGCCCGTACTGAAAACTAAGCGCATAATAAGGATTTTTACTAACAATTTTTTTTAATTTTTTTCTCTTCAACTCCCTAAATTAACGTAAAATAATTAAGGCTAAAAAGAACATTTTCTAAAACCAACTTCAATCGCAAAAAAGTGAATCATTTTTAAGTATTTACATTAAATGGTTGGAAAACTGTTTTACAGATATAGTGACGCTTTTTGTATAGAATGTACAGGGACGAATTAAAACGTGGTATCTCTTTCTTCTCAGTATTTAAACCATTTTCGATTATAGAAGGTTTGATTTTAAAAGCTACAACCTTCGCAGCAGATACAGGATGGTGGTTAGAGAACGTTACCTTCAGAACGCTAGACTGCCTGTTCAATCCCAACCAGATGAATAACTCTTCGTAGAAAGAATATCTAGCCCAGAGGTTAATAGGATGAGGGTGTTCGGGATCTTAATCTGTGTTCGAAAATCAGCTTAATTGTCCGCACACCCTCGTTCTGTAGCCAGTAACTCCCGATGTATATAGTGCGCCAGCAAAAGGAAAATATTTGGTCCAGTCGACGCTATTTTTTGTGAACAGAAATCAGGCCCGTACTGAAAACTAAGCGCATAATAAGGATTTTTACTAACAATTTTTTTTAATTTTTTTCTCTTCAACTCCCTAAATTAACGTAAAATAATTAAGGCTAAAAAGAACATTTTCTAAAACCAACTTCAATCGCAAAAAAGTGAATCATTTTTAAGTATTTACATTAAATGGTTGGAAAACTGTTTTACAGATATAGTGACGCTTTTTGTATAGAATGTACAGGGACGAATTAAAACGTGGTATCTCTTTCTTCTCAGTATTTAAACCATTTTCGATTATAGAAGGTTTGATTTTAAAAGCTACAACCTTCGCAGCAGATACAGGATGGTGGTTAGAGAACGTTACCTTCAGAACGCTAGACTGCCTGTTCAATCCCAACCAGATGAATAACTCTTCGTAGAAAGAATATCTAGCCCAGAGGTTAATAGGATGAGGGTGTTCGGGATCTTAATCTGTGTTCGAAAATCAGCTTAATTGTCCGCACACCCTCGTTCTGTAGCCAGTAACTCCCGATGTATATAGTGCGCCAGCAAAAGGAAAATATTTGGTCCAGTCGACGCTATTTTTTGTGAACAGAAATCAGGCCCGTACTGAAAACTAAGCGCATAATAAGGATTTTTACTAACAATTTTTTTTAATTTTTTTCTCTTCAACTCCCTAAATTAACGTAAAATAATTAAGGCTAAAAAGAACATTTTCTAAAACCAACTTCAATCGCAAAAAAGTGAATCATTTTTAAGTATTTACATTAAATGGTTGGAAAACTGTTTTACAGATATAGTGACGCTTTTTGTATAGAATGTACAGGGACGAATTAAAACGTGGTATCTCTTTCTTCTCAGTATTTAAACCATTTTCGATTATAGAAGGTTTGATTTTAAAAGCTACAACCTTCGCAGCAGATACAGGATGGTGGTTAGAGAACGTTACCTTCAGAACGCTAGACTGCCTGTTCAATCCCAACCAGATGAATAACTCTTCGTAGAAAGAATATCTAGCCCAGAGGTTAATAGGATGAGGGTGTTCGGGATCTTAATCTGTGTTCGAAAATCAGCTTAATTGTCCGCACACCCTCGTTCTGTAGCCAGTAACTCCCGATGTATATAGTGCGCCAGCAAAAGGAAAATATTTGGTCCAGTCGACGCTATTTTTTGTGAACAGAAATCAGGCCCGTACTGAAAACTAAGCGCATAATAAGGATTTTTACTAACAATTTTTTTTAATTTTTTTCTCTTCAACTCCCTAAATTAACGTAAAATAATTAAGGCTAAAAAGAACATTTTCTAAAACCAACTTCAATCGCAAAAAAGTGAATCATTTTTAAGTATTTACATTAAATGGTTGGAAAACTGTTTTACAGATATAGTGACGCTTTTTGTATAGAATGTACAGGGACGAATTAAAACGTGGTATCTCTTTCTTCTCAGTATTTAAACCATTTTCGATTATAGAAGGTTTGATTTTAAAAGCTACAACCTTCGCAGCAGATACAGGATGGTGGTTAGAGAACGTTACCTTCAGAACGCTAGACTGCCTGTTCAATCCCAACCAGATGAATAACTCTTCGTAGAAAGAATATCTAGCCCAGAGGTTAATAGGATGAGGGTGTTCGGGATCTTAATCTGTGTTCGAAAATCAGCTTAATTGTCCGCACACCCTCGTTCTGTAGCCAGTAACTCCCGATGTATATAGTGCGCCAGCAAAAGGAAAATATTTGGTCCAGTCGACGCTATTTTTTGTGAACAGAAATCAGGCCCGTACTGAAAACTAAGCGCATAATAAGGATTTTTACTAACAATTTTTTTTAATTTTTTTCTCTTCAACTCCCTAAATTAACGTAAAATAATTAAGGCTAAAAAGAACATTTTCTAAAACCAACTTCAATCGCAAAAAAGTGAATCATTTTTAAGTATTTACATTAAATGGTTGGAAAACTGTTTTACAGATATAGTGACGCTTTTTGTATAGAATGTACAGGGACGAATTAAAACGTGGTATCTCTTTCTTCTCAGTATTTAAACCATTTTCGATTATAGAAGGTTTGATTTTAAAAGCTACAACCTTCGCAGCAGATACAGGATGGTGGTTAGAGAACGTTACCTTCAGAACGCTAGACTGCCTGTTCAATCCCAACCAGATGAATAACTCTTCGTAGAAAGAATATCTAGCCCAGAGGTTAATAGGATGAGGGTGTTCGGGATCTTAATCTGTGTTCGAAAATCAGCTTAATTGTCCGCACACCCTCGTTCTGTAGCCAGTAACTCCCGATGTATATAGTGCGCCAGCAAAAGGAAAATATTTGGTCCAGTCGACGCTATTTTTTGTGAACAGAAATCAGGCCCGTACTGAAAACTAAGCGCATAATAAGGATTTTTACTAACAATTTTTTAATTTTTTTCTCTTCAATTCACTAAATTAACGTTAAATAATTAAGGCTAAAAAGCACATTTTCTAAAACCAACTTCAATCGCAAAAAAGTGAATCATTTTTAAGTATTTACATAAAATGGTTGGAAAACTGTTTTTCAGATATAGTGACGCTTTTTGTATAGAATGTACAGGGACGAATTAAAACGTGGTATCTCTTTCATCTCAGTATTTAAACTATTTTCGATTATAGAAGGTTTGATTTTACAATCGACAACCTTCGCAGCAGATACAGGATGGTGGTTAGAGAACGTTACCTTCAGAACGCTAGACTGCCGGTTCAATCCCAACCAGATGAATAACTCTTCGCAGATGGAACAACTCAAATGTCTAGCCCAGAGGTTAATAGGATGAGGGTGTTCAGGAACTTAATCTGTGTTTGAAAATCAAGCTAAGTGTCTGCACACTCTAGTTCTGTAGCCAGTAACTCCCGATGTATAGTGCGCCAGCAAAAGAAAAATATTTGGTACAATCGACGCTATTTTTTATGAACAGAAATTAGGCACTTACTGAAAACTATGGGTCTTTTATAACTGAACTTTTTCGAAACATTTTTTCCAATTTAACTGGCAAAAGTAAAGTTCGATAACGCTTTTTAAAAGAACCTTTTCTTTTCGAAAATATAGCAAGAAATTCTAAAACCAACTACAATCGAAAAAAGGGATCATTTTAAGTTTAAATTAAAAGTTTAGAAAATTTTTTCACAGATATAGTGATGTTTTTTTGTATAGATTGAACAGGGACGAATTAAAAAGTTGTATCTCTTTCATATCAGTTTTTAAACTATTTTCGATTATTGAAAGTTTGATTTTACAAGCGACCACCTTCGCAGCAGATACAGGATGATGGTTAGAGAATGTTGCCTTCAGAACGCTAGACGGCCGGTTCAATCCCAACCAGATGAATAACTATTCGCAGATGGAACAACTCAAATATCTAGACCAGAGGTTAATAGGATGAGGGTGTTTGGGAACCAAATGTCTGTTCGAAAATCAGCTTTGGTGTCCACACAGCGTATTAACATTCTAAACATCTATTGGGCAATGTTAAATTTTTCTACTGCAAAAATAGAAGAAAAAATTTTTTTTCATCTGCCGTAAAAAGGAATGACTAACAACTGGTTATCCCGAAAAAACGTTAAAAAATTTAACATTGCCCAATAGATGTTTAGAATGTTAATACGCGTCCACACACTCTCGTTCTGTAGCTAGTAACTCTCGATGTATAGTGCACCAGCAAAAGGAAAATATTTGATCCAGTCGACGCTATTTTTGATGAACAGAAATCAGGCCCGTTCTGAAAACTAAGCGCATAATAAGGATTTTTACTAACAATTTTTTTTAATTTTTTTCTCTTCAACTCCCTAAATTAACGATGCGTTAATTTATCTTGGATAAATGGTTGAAATAATCAAATTATTTATCTTAATTATATATGGATTAATTTATGAGCTTAAGAAATTTCTTTAGAAAGAGAAAATTTTATTTTTTAAATGAGAAGTAAAAGTGAAATGTAAACAACTAATGTTAACTGAAATTGGATAATTGATAAAGATAATTAATTTGATTAATTATTAAATGGTAAAATAATCAAATTAACCCGCGAGGACGCGCGTGGGGTCTGCGAGACCCCAACGCTTAAATAAACCTTCATAAAAACTCTAATTTTTAATGAAAATATATAAAACTCCGTGTAGCTGCCTAAAAGGTTTCCACCTATCACCTCATGAAGTTTAAATAAAGTAGGTGTGTTATTTTCCGAGTTAGGTTGTTGTTTTTAAGGAAAATGCTTCCAAAACTGTGAGGATTGATGCGAGTTAAATAGCCAGAGAGGTTTCTAAAAGTAAGGAAGAGGTAACTATAATCCATAATTTTTCTTGCAAAAAAAGAAATTAGAAAATAAAGGATTTTAGAAAATAAACATCGGTTCAGTTTAGCCAAAGAAATTCGTTAGCTCCGCTCGCATTCCATTGCATTTCCTGTTTTCCTAGTCTTATATTATATCTTAATAAGAAGCAGTCAACTAATAATGCACATTAAACAATTAAATTATATATTTAAACTATCCGTGATAAAAATTTTGCATGCACTGAACGTTTAGAACGGAAAACGGTTTGTGGGGTCTGAGAGACCCCGCGCGCGTTCCCGTGTAACAGAAAGTAGCGCGCGTCCTCCCGGGTTAATTATATGGATTATTTATGAACTTAAGAAATTTCCTTAGAAAGAGAAAATTTAACTTTTTTAATAAATAAAAGGGAAATGTAAGCAACTAATGTTAATTGAAATTGGATAAATGATTGAGATAATTAATCCGATTAAGGAAATTAACGGTTTTTATTAATTTAGTAAAAAACCCAACTGGTTTTTATCTGTTTATAAACAAACCAACTGGTTTTTAGTTTTTATCATTAAAGAAATCAACGGTTTTTATTAATTTACTAAAAAAACCAACTGGTTTTTATGACTGACAAATAAGACAAATTGGTTTTATTAATTAATTAAAATCCAAGCCATATTTTATCAGTGAAAAACAGATAACTTTCGTGTATGTTTAGTTACTCTTTGAAATAATGCTTCATTTTAAAGGAAATTAATAAATGATCTATCTCTTGCAAAATATAATAAGTTTAACTTAAGCATTTAAGGTTAAGTTTAGAGAGAATTCAATAATTAAAACCATTAAATTAAAAGATTTCTGATTTTTAATCACCTTAAAATGTCAATTTTTTTATAAATCTGACCTTTTAATTTTGTGCAAAAGATTATACTTAATAACACTTTCTTTAAAAAATCCTGAAAATATTTTATAATTTCTAAAAAAACCAAAAAAAAACCAAGTGGTTTTTTTGGAAAAAAAAACCATGGTAAAAAAACCATGGTTTAAACCAAATGGTTTAAACCGGCCAACCCTGCTAAAAACTATGGGCATAATAAGGATTTTTAGCTAACTATTTTATAAATATTTTTTATTTCGCTTAAACTGAGGAAATTAACGATCAATAAAGAACCTTCCTTTTCGAAAATGTAGCAAGAAATCTTTAAAGCAACTTCGATCGCAAAAAAGTTAATCATGTTTAAGCATTTACAATAAAAGTTTAGAAAACGGTTTTACAGATATAGTGATGTTTTTTGTATAGAAAGGAATGATTAATTAAAGAGGTTACTCTTTCACCTCAGTATTTAAACTATTTTCGATTTTAGAAGGTTTGATTTCGCAAGCGACTACCTTCGCAGCAGATACAGGAAGGTGGTTATAGTCTGTTCATTTTGAACTGGCGTGGCGCTTGAAAATATTTCCTTCCCCCACCAACGATCGGTAACCATAGCAACTATCTTCGTCAAAGTGACGAAGAAGGCTTACTATTGGCTGCTCGAAGATAGTAACTATGGTTACGCTTCTATACTCTGTTCATTAAGGGCCGGATTCAACTCCGTTTCGTTACGTTCTAAAGAACCGTATTTCACCGTCCTTCACCGTACAACGGTAACGTCAGGTCAGGAGCAGGCGTCGGCCGTTTCATCCGCTGCCGTTTTCCTCTGATTGGTTGAAATGCCCGATGACGTAGCTCCATTTATTTATTCCAACCAATCAGTGGCAAGCTGGGCAAATGACTAAAGAAAACGATAGTTGAGTTGTTTGGAAGTAGGATTCGACCAGCTTCAACCGTCAACCAAATCGTCGTAAAACGGAGTTGCATATGGCCCTTAGAATTGGCGCCTGAGACGTAATGTGTTAGAAGCAGTTACTGCTGTAATTATCATCGAAAATTTTTTCTTGTGCAATAACAAGGCAGCCGAAACAGAAGTAGTTAAAATACTGTAATTAGCCAGTAACTCCTGATGTGTAGTGCGCCAGCGAAAGGAAAATATTTGGTTCAGTCGACGCTATTTTTGATGAACAGAAATCAGGCCCGTACTGAAAACTAAGCGCATAATAAGGAGTTTTACTAACAATTTTTTAATTTTTTTCTCTTCAACTCCCTAAATTAACGCTAAATAATTAAGGCTAAAAAGAGAACATTTTCTAAAACCAACTTCAATCGCAAAAAAGTGAATCATTTTTAAGTATTTACATTAAATGGTTGGAAAACTGTTTTACAGATATAAAGACGCTTTTTGTATAGAATGTACAAGGACGAATTAAAACGTGGTATCTCTTTCATCTCAGTATTTAAACTATTTTCGATTATAGAAGGTTTGATTTTACAAGCGACAACCTTCGCAGCAGATACAAGATGGTGGTTAGAGAACGTTGCCTTCAGAACGCTAGACTGTCGGTTCAATCCCAACCAGATGAATAACTCTTCTTAGATGGAATATCAAGCCCAGAGGTTAATAGGATGAGGGTGTTCGGGATCTTAATCTGTGTTCGAAAATCAGCTTAAGGGTTCGCTCACTCTCGTTCTGTAGCTACTAACTCTCGATGTATAGTGCGCCAGCAAAAGGAAAATATTTGGTTCAGTCAACGATATTTTTGATGAACAGAAATCAGGCCCGTACTCAAAACTAAGCTCATAATAAGGATTTTTGCTAATAATTTTTTAATTTTTTTCTCTTCAATTCCCTAAATTAACGTTAAATAATTAAGGCTAAAATGAACATTTTCTAAAACCAACTTCAATCGCAAAAAAGTGAATCATTTTTAAGTATTTACATAAAATGGTTGGAAAACTGTTTTACAGATATAGTGACGCTTTTTGTATAGAATGTACAGGGACGAATTAAAACGTGGTAACTCTTTCATCTCACAATTTCAACTATTTTCGATTATAGAAGGTTCGATTTTACAAGCGACAACCTTCGCAGCAGATACAGGATCTTGGTTAGAGAACGTTGCCTTCGGAACGCTAGACTGCCGGTTCAATCCCAACCACATGATTAACTCTGCGCAGATGGAACAACTCAAATGTCTAGCATAGAGGTTAATAGGATGGGGGTGTTCAGGAACTTAATCTGTATTCGAAATTCAAAATATGTTTCTGCACACTCTCGTTCTGTTGCCAGTAACTCCCGATGTATAGTGCGCCAGCAAAAGAAAAATATTTGGTACAATCGACGCTACTTTTTATGAACAGAAATTAGGCACGTACTGAAAACTATGGGTCTTTTAACTGAACTTTATCGAAACATTTTTTTGCAATTTAACTGGCAAAATCAAAGTTCAATGACGCTTTTTAAAAGAACCTTTTCTTTTCGAAAATATAGCAAGAAATTCTAAAACCAACTTCAATCGAAAAAAGGGATCAATTTTAAGCTTTAAATTAAAAGTTTAGAAAATTGTTTCACAGATATAGTGATGTTTGTTTTTTTGTATAGAATGAACAGAGACGGATTAAAAAGTGGTATCTCTTTCATACTCATAATATATTTATAAAACTTATTTGGATTATAGAAAGCTTGAGAATACAAGCTACAACTGTCGCAGCAGGTACAGGATAGTGGTTAGAGACTATAACCTTCTGAACGATGAAAAAATGGTACACATATATTTTTGGCGAACTCATTTATGTCACACCAGGCCCAATCGACAATCTATAAAGCTGAAATGAACATGGTAGCACAAAAATAAATTTAAGAGATAAATATCACTTTTTCCCCTTAAGTAGAAATTTTTAAAACCGTGTTGCTGAAGTTTTTTTACATTCAATGAGTAATACCAGGATAATTTAGTTCTTTTACTATACATAGTATTTAAAAAAACTAAAGACACGATTGAAATAGCGACAACCTTCGCAGAAGATACGGGATAGTGGTTATGGACTATTGCATTCGGACCAGCTTGTTGCAGGTTCGAACCCAACCATAACAAAGCTCTTAGTCAACAGGATGAGGGTAACCGGGCTTTTTCGTTCTGTTCAAAATTCAGAAACAGGGCACGGTTACTCTTGTCCTGTGGCCAGTTGTCGACGTGGTTGTGTGTCGCGACAATGTAAAAATAATTAAACCAGTCAACGTTCTTTTTTTAAGAACCTAAAGTCGTTTCCAAATTAACACTTTCGCAAATAATAATAAGGTAAATGTGGGTATAGTGGACACTGTACCAATAGTGGCCACATAGCTGATTAATTTTAAATAGAACGAGATAGAGGCATCGAACAGCGTCAAAATTCATAGGCATAGTAGATTGTGCAATCAGGTAAGCTAATAAATTACCACCGATACCACAGATCAGCATGGGAAGGATATTTAAATATTTGAAAATAACACCATCGGCCGAGTGACTGAAATTTGATTTTGCTTATTGAATCGCGTAAGGAAACGGGTATATCGGAACTGATTTTTTCGTATTTATTACCGCTTGATTGACTTTTAAATTTATATCAAGATAAATAAGAGTATATAAAATAATACTGAATAAAATTTATTTGAAAATGTTGACTTTACGAGGATTTATGGGGGTGTCCACTTTACCAACACATAATCTTAGATTTTCCAATAGTGGCCACCGGAATGGCTTCTAATAGAAACATAAATAATACTTAATTTGAATCAGTTTTTCTTCATAAACTGTTGACTGTGCTTTAAAATGAGTGTTAAATAAATTTGGTTTCATTCTGGCTTCGGGAACCAATGTTTCTAAAACATTGAATTACATGCTAAATTCCTCTCAAATCAGCTACAGCGTAGACTTTGGGCCGAAAACTATCAATTTTTTTTAAAATAAAGCTAATTTGATTGAATCTAAAATACATTTTGTTGGGAAGGAAGATTTAATTAGAACTAGACGGCTATACCAAGAAAAACCCCTCAATTTCATGCATAAACCCCTCATATAGGCAGAAAAAGACAGGTGTCCACTATTGATGCAAGAGGTGTCCACCATAGAAGCAACAGCTTCATCTATGTGGCAACTCTATAGATGCAATTTGGAGTACTTTTAAAAAATTAATTAAAAATACTTTGACCAACCTAATTAAAGTTTTTAATAGCAAAATCGAAAGAAGAAGATCCAATTAACCTAAAAATAGGATAACCGTTTCGAAGCAAATAGATTGGTATTTATTAAGAATTTAAGCAAAAATTTCCCTTAAAGTGTCCACTATACCCACATTTACCTTATATATTTAAATTTAAAAAAATTGTATTAATATATTTTTGGCAAACTCATTTATATCACACCAGACCAAATCGACGATCTATAATGCTGAAATGAAAATAGTAGCAAGAAATAAATTTTAAAAAGATAAATTTCATATTTTTTTACAACAATTAGAAATTTTTAAAACCGTGTTGTTGAAGTTTTTTTTATCATGCATAGAGTAATAGCAGGATAATTTAGTTCTTTCACTTAACTAAGTATTTAAAATACTAAATACACGATTGTAATAACGACAACCTTCGCAGCAGACACGGGATGGTGGTTATGGACTCTTGAATTCGGAACAGCTTGTTGCAGGTTCGAACCCATCCAAAACGAAGCTTAAGTCAACAGGGTGAGAGTTCCCGGGGTATTATCATCTTTTCAAAATTCAGAAAAATATACCCGGTGGCTCTTGTCCTGTGTGTCGACGTGTGTGGCCTGTGTGTCCTGGTTCGACGTGGTTGTGTGTCACGACAGTGGAAAAATAGTTAAACCAGTCAACATTCTTTTTTTAAGAACCTAGAGTCGTTTCCAAATTAACACTTTCACAAATAATTATACTTATTTACATTTAAACAAATTGTACAAATATATTTTTGGCGAACTCATTTATATCACACCAGGTCCAATCGACGATCTATAACGCTGAAATGAAGATAGTGGCAAAAATAAATTTAAAAAATATAAATTTCACTCTTTTCCTACAAGTAGAAATTTTTAAAACCGTGTTGTTGAAGTTTTTTGGTACTCACGTATTAACGCAACCAGGCCAAAATTCGCATAAATCGCCAAATTTGGCGACTTTACTTACGGCAACCCGACGTGGCCAAAATTCGCATAAATCGCCAAATTTGGCGCTCCAAGTAACGGCAACCCTACGTGTTACACGTGGCTCTTCGTAAAGAAAATATTATGCTTACTGATTAGATTGAAAGTCATTGTAAACACTGGGTGAGTGGAAAAGTTATTTTCTGACGTTTTTAAGAGTGTTTTATGAGGATAGTAATTTATTTTATTTTATAATGTACTTAACATGCGTTATATAGTCTGGTAATTCAAAACAATGAAGTGTTTAAAATGAAGTGAATTAATGTAATAACGTTCATGTTTGGTATCGTCGGTATCGTAATGTTTGCGTGGCGTAAGCGAATTGTTCGTAAAGGTACAAGGATATTTTAAAGGGTAAATACATTTTAATTTATATTGTGCTGTAAAATTATCCTGTTTTATACAATTGTATCATTGCTTAATTTATCTCATAACCTATAAGATGCCGGTAGTGTATTTTGGATATCCTTTTATTATAGTATTACCTAGTAGCATAGCTCATACCAAATATGTAAAGTTTACGTAACTGCAACTAGAAGTAAACAAAATTTCGCCCTATATGACTAAAATTCGACGAATCTTAAAAATTTGTGCTGCTTGGAATTAGTCGTAGAATTCGGTCAATTGAGTAAATAATACTTTGAAATTATGTTATAACAACCTTAATTTCTTCCCTATTTAAGTTTTAATTAGTTTTGTCTACGTTTTTAACTTTCCGCAGCTTTAAATTTGGCGCGTTTCGCTCTTGGCGACAGAAAAAAACTTGGCGCCAAAAACGCGCCAAGGCGCCAAGTTGGCCAAATTTCGCCAAGTTGGAGCCGACCTGGTTGCGGTAATACGTAAGTACCAGTTTTTTTTTCATTCATAGAGTAATACCAGGATAATTCAGTTCTTTTACTAAACTTAGTATTTAAAATACTAAAGACACGATTGTAATAACGACAACCTTCGCAGCAGACACGGGATGGTGGTTATGGACTCTTGAATTCGGAACAGCTTGTTGCAGGTTCGAACCCATCCAAAACGAAGCTTAAGTCAACAGGGTGAGGGTAACCGGGCTTTTCCGTTCTGTTCAAAATTCAGAATAATTGCCAGGTCACTCATCTCCTGTGGCCAGTTTTCGACATAGTTTTGTGCCGCGACAATGGAAAAATAGTTAAACCACTCAACGTTCTTTTTTTAAGCACATAAAGTCGGTTCCAACTTAACAATTTCACAGATAATAATACTAATTTACATTAAAAAATGGTACAAATATATTTTTGGCAAACTCATTTATGTCACACCAGACTCAATCGACAATTTATAAAGCTGAAATGAACATGGTATTACAAAAATAAATTTAAGAGATAAATATATCACTGTTTTTCCCTTAAGTAGAAATTTTTAAAACCGTGTTGTTGAAGTTATTGTTTTTTCATTCATAGAGTAATAGCAGGATAATATAGTTCTTTTAATATACTTAGTATTTAAAATAGTAAAGACACGATTGTAATAGCGACAACCTTCGCAGCAGATACGGGATGGTGGTTATGGACTCTTGCATTCGGAACAGCTTGTTGCAGGTTCGAACCCATCCAAAACGAAGCTCTAGTCTACAGGGTGAGGGTGCCCGGGCTTTTCCGTTCTGTTCAAAATTCAGAAGAGATGGCCAGGCACTCTTGTCCTGTGGCCAGTTTTCGACGTAGTTGTGTGTCGCGACAATGGAAAAATAGTTAAACCAGTCAACGTCCTTTTTCTAAGAGCCTAAAGTCGGTTCCAAATTAACACTTTCACAAATAATAATACTTATTTATATTTGTATAAATATATTTTTGGCAAACTCATTTATATCACATCAGGTCCTATCGTCGATCTATAACGTTGAAATGAATATAGTGGCAAAAAATAAATTTTAAAAAGATAAATTTCATTTTTTCTCTACAATTAGGAAGTATATTCTCTTTTCCAAAATAAGCAAGAAATTCCGAAACTAATTTCAATTGCAACAAGTGTTACTCCTGTTTTGTAGCTAGTTGAAAAAGCTGTTGCACTACTTATTGTCAAAAGACAAATGTTTAGTACTGTCGATGCTCTTTTTATGAATTCTGGATAAGAGAACAGGACTTTAAATATTTAAAAAATTCGAGCTTTTTTTACACTCAAATTGGCTAAATTGACTTTTCTATATCGAACGCATAACAAGAAATTTTGAAACCACATTTCAGTCTCAAAATGTGAATCATGTATAAATATTTTAAATTAATATTTATACATGATTGTATGGTTGTAGAGACACTTTTAAGTATGGATGAAAAGGTGCTTCAAGAGGTGTATCTTTCATACTTAGTATCAGGGCTCGATTTGGGCCGGAATGGTCCGGAATGGCGTTCCAGAACCTCTTTTTTGGAATAATATTAATATTATATTTTATCTTCGCATTTTTTGTACATTGTTTTGAAAACTAAGTGCATAATGAGGATTTTTACTAACAATTTTTTAATTTTTTTCTCTTCAACACGTGAAATTACCGTTAAATAAGGCTAAAAAGAACCTTTTCTAAAACCAACTTCAATTGGAAGTGAACAATTTTTAGCTCAGTTTTTTTTTTTATTTCGCTTAAACTAAGAAAATTAACGATCAATAAGGGGTCATCCATAAATGACGTGAGGTCAAAAAGGGGGGAGGGGTTTGGAAAAATCTCACCAAATCTCACCAAGGGGGGAGGGGGGTCGATTAAAATCTCACATCAACTTTTTTTAACTTAATTATAACTTAATTAGGTGCTATGAAGCACAAAATGCAAATAATTTTTAGAAAATAATTTTTAAAATTTGTATGTAAATCTCACGTGGGGGGGAGGGGGGGCAAGAAAAATCTCACTAAATCTCAACAAGGGGGGGTCTAGATTTTGGAAAAAACACCTCACGTAATTTATGGATGACCCCTAAATGAACCTTCCTTTTCGAAAATGTAGCAAGAAATCCTTAAAAAGAGGTATCTCTTTCATCTCAGTATTTAAACTATTTTCGATTGTAGAAGGTTGGATTTTACAAGCTACAACCTTCGCAGCAGATACAGGATGGTGGTTAGAGAACGTTGCCTTTAGAACGCTAGACTGCCGATTCAATCCCAACCAGATGAATAACTCTTCGCAGATGGAATATCTAACCCGAGGTTAATAGGATGAGGGTGTTCGGGATCTTAATCTGTGTTAGAAAATCAGCTTAATTGTCCACACACCCTCGTTCTGTAGCCAGTAACTCCCGATGTATAGAGTGCGCCAGCAAAAGGAAAATATTTGGTCCAGTCGACGCTATTTTTTGTGAACAGAAATCAGGCCCGTACTGAAAACTAAGCGCATAATAAGGATTTTTACTAACAATTTTTTTTTAATTTTTTTCTCTTCAATTCCCTAAATTAACGTTAAATTATTAAGGCTAAAAAGAACTTTTTCTAAAACCAACTTCAATCGCAAAAAAGTGAATCATTTTTAAGAATTTACATTAAATGGTTGGAAAACTGTTTTACAGATATAGGGGAGAGTGGGGTAATAAGAAACTCTGGGGGAATAAGAAACACTTGATTTTGCAGCTTTGTGTGTTGGCGTAAATATCTGAAAAAAAATCACAGAATATCTTCAAGACATACTTTATATCCCATAAAAATTTTATTGTTTTATAATGATTATTTCCTAGAAAAATTCCCTCTGTAATAATGCGGCTAGCAATATCATCCACCTAAAGTCATGCTTTTTCAACTATTTCATTTTATCTTGTTTTTATATTAAACTAGCTGATATGCCCGGCCTTGCACGGGTGAAGAGTATAAATTTATTATTTGAGGAGTTTGCTATCAAAACCAGGTCATTCCATATTTTTCTGAAATCCACTTTTTTGCATATTTTGAAAGTTTAGAGCAGCGGTTCTCAAAGTGTGCTCCGCGGAGCCCTTTGGGCTCCGCCAAGCATTTCGAGGGGCTCCGCGAAGAAATTTGAAATAAATACGTTGATAATTTCTAATTTGCGTTGCTCTGAAATGTTATATAAACAACTTTCTGCTAGGTGTTTCTTGTTGAGAACTTACTTTTGCTCCTTCCTACCCAAGTTTTTAGAGCTCTAAAATCACCCTTAAATTTAAGTGGATTTGATTTGGTGTGGAGCCTCCAATGAAGTGAGCTCTGTTGATTATAGTTTTTTTTCTAGTTTTTGTCTTTTTCAGGTCTTTTATGATTTACCAAACAACCAAGTTAAAACCCTGTTTTTAGGGTCAAATTTCCAAAACTTTTCAAGGGGAGGAACCCCCAGGATGGGACGATTGGGCTGCCGGCCCGTTCCGGCATCAAATTTTTCTTCTAATTTTTAAAAGAATTATAAAAGTTCTATTTACTTTCATTTTATTTCTGCCGCTGAAACGGCCGCTCTAAAATGGCCCCGAGCCGAATAGTATTAGCACACCGAGGAACCCTACTCCCCCATCTCGCAAATTTATTTCTCAGCACCTTTTTTTATTAAGTTCAGCAAAATCATAATCCTACTTAAAAATGTACCTAAAACGAGTTGAAAAACTGTTTTTAAGGATCACATTTCACAAAACCTTCTGGGGAGGAAGGACCCCCCCAAACCCTTCTATTGTACTTTGATCTTAATTCGTCCCAATTTTCTTACAAATAAATTATCTTAGATACAAAATATACCTAAAAATCTTTTTAAAAGCTACGTTAAACTGTTAAATATGCATGGGAGGGGCTGAGGAATAATTTTGAACCCCTCCCGAAATAAAATTCTATATATGGAGGGCTCAGAATTAAAATGGACCAAGTCCACTTTTTGTCATTTTTGAGTTAGTAACGCTATAACATGCACCAACTATGTAAAATTTCAGTGCAATAGTGAACCAAGTCCTAGTTCTGATAATATCCGCTTGGCAGCAGCAAGTTCTGTTGCGTTAACATGTAATTTTGCTATGAAGCTTTAACTTTAAACGTCTGTAGCTCAAAAGTAGCTAAAGTGGACTTGGCTCATTTCTATTCTGAACCCTCCATATACTACTGCATTTATGCTTTTATTCCTAGAAGCAATGGGTTTTATGTAATTTGCTTTTTATACCTTGAAAAATTTATTTCCGAAAAGGGCTCCGCAAAGAATTTGTCTCTTGAAAAGGGCTCCGCGATATAAAAAGTTTGAGATCCCCAGGTTTAGAGGATCCTTCATAACCTGGCGAAGGGATATAGCTCAAACCCAGCTCATTCCAACCCAATAAGCTGGAAAAAAACTACTTCACCACTTAATTGAACAAAAAAACTGAAAAAAGTATGAAAAATCGTGTTTTTGCATCAAAGTCAGCTCATTCTAACCTAATTAGCGTAATTACGCCCAAGGTAATGCAACTGAAAGGAAAATGAAAAACTAATCGAATTCTACCTACAGTTAAAAATTTAAAAAACATATTTAGCTTTAGAACTGTGGACGTGAGAAGTTTTTTGTCTCTCCTGTAAAATTTCCAAAAATGGAATAAGCTGGTTTTGATAGCAAACGCCTCATTTTTAAGTTTTCCCAAATACATTACTAATTTTAGATAATCAGCATTTACCAATCATCCCGGTATCCTAGGCGTCTTTTTCATACTCCAGTCTTCCCGGTAACTTTTCCTATCCCGGTGATCTTAGTAATTTTCTTATCCCAGTGTTCCCAGATGGATTAAAATTCCTTCAGTTCTCAAGCAATAGAATTTTTGAATGATTTCCACATTTACATGGGAAAAATTAATCTAAAAAGTATTTAAAATTGCTTGGATCCCTTGATTAATCATATCTTCAGGAATTAACGTTTTCGGTTATATTATTCAATAACTAAAGCTTATTCCATTTTGCAAATTAAGAAAAAAATCAATCTTTTCTAGTTGAAAGGGAGTTTTAATAGTTTTTTATTTGTTAACCAACTTTCTTAAAAGCTAAAATATTATCACCTTTTAATTTCACATCCTCGTTTTCCTGGAGACTATAACAACAATGGTATTCCACAAAGCTTTTAAAATATAAAAGTTAGATAAAATCTCAAATAAAAATATGGTTAACCAGGGCTCGATTTCTAAAAAAAGAGGTACCGGAACGGTAAACTTACTGGTATTAAAACTAATATTACCTGTAAATATGTAATACGGCCGTTATTATCACCTTTTAATTTTACATCCTCGTTTCCATGGAGACTATTTTAACAACAATGGTATTCCATAAAGCTTTTAAAATATAAAAATTAGATAAAATCTCAAATAAAAATATGGTTAACTATATTTAACTTTTAAATTTCGTGGAAATAGATTTTTAAATTAGTAATATAATTTTTAAATAGACTTTTACCTAGTGTTTCTATTAAAAACTTGTTTAGCATTAAGTTTTCTTTGTAACAATGGAGTGAACAGATCTCTTCTTGAGGAGAAATAAAGCTATTTCAGCAAAATGACCATAAAAAGAACAAAAAAAGGGTCAAGGGGTCAATAAAAGTTTTCGAAACATAGCCTATGTTTTTTTTGGAGTTTTTTTACGTAGGTATACCAAGTTTGGTGCAGATCGGAAGTAAACTGTGGATTTGTATAAAAGACAACCATACATACATATGTATATACACACATTCAATTTTATTATATTAGATTCTTATGGAATTTTACTAGTGAATTCTTAAAGAGGTTAAAGGGGCTATATAATTCACCTTTTGTTCTTCATTTTAGGGTTGTGGATCATTCTTAAAAGTGCCATGTTTCTTATTACCCCATTTAAACGAAAATATGGGGTAATAAGAAACACTAGCATTTTATCCATTAAAATATGTTTATAGATTTTTTCTCTTTATTATCTTAATACTTTATTGTTCTTATTTAATTTATCAAGTTCAAAATTTAAATTCAGTTAATTTTATTTTTACTTCATTTTATTGAAAATGGTGAGTAATAGGACACAAAATCTCAATTTAAACAAAAATTAGTTTATTTTTAGGGGAAATAAACAGTCAGAATAATTTTAGTCTCACAAAATGAAATAAGAGAAACAATATTTTGATTATTTTTTCATGATTTTCAAAATGTTAAATATAAAAATATAGAGTTGTTCAAAACTTTCAACATGTAACTTTTTTAGACTGATTTTTAACTGGGTATAAATCAAAAGATTTTTGATGAAATTTTTTGAAAATTACTAGAGTTATACAATACTCCTAGAAGATTACATTAATACCTTCATTTGATTTTTAATTGTTTTAATTAGTAAAATAACTAGCTTGTTTCTTATTACCGAACTTGGGGTAATAAGATACAGTCGCTTGGGGGTAATAAGAAACAAGCTAAAAACCCCCTTTCCCTTTTACTTAGGAAGTGCATTATTTTTTCAAAGAAAGCTGTTAATGATGTGAATTTTCTGTAAAAAAATCAGCTTCTTAAACTTAAAGGAGAATCCTGTAGAATTTTGGAATGTTTCTTATTACCCCATTTGAATCTTATTACCCCACCTTCCCCTAGTGACGCTTTTTGTATAGAATGTACAGGGACGAATTAAAACGTGGTATCTCTTTCATCTCAGTATTTCAACTATTTTCGATTATAGAAGGTTTGATTTTACAAGCGACAACCTTCGCAGCAGATACAGGATGGTGGTTAGAGAACGTTGCCTTCAGAACACTATAGACTGCCGGTTCAATACCAACCACATGAAAAGCTCTTCGCAGATGAAGCAACTTAAGTATCTAGCCCAGAGGTTAATAGGATGAGGGTGCACGGAACACAGTTTCTGTTCGTAAATCAGATTCTGACTTCCGGACACTCTTGTTCTGTAGCCAGTTCCTCCCCATGTAGTACGCCAGCAAAGGGAAAATATTTAGTCCTTTCGACACGATTTTTACTAACTGAAATTAGACCCTACTGGGCATAACGAGGATTTTAGCTAACTATTTTTGAAGTATATTTTATTACGCTTCCCCAAATTATTATTTATAAGAAAATTAACGATCAATAAAGAACCTTTTCTTTTCGAAAATATAGCAAGAAATCCTTAAACCAACTTCAATCGCAAAAAAGTGAATCATTTTTAAGCATTTACATTAAATGTTTATAGAAAACTGTTTCACAGATAGAGTGACGTTTTTTGTATAGAATGGAATAACGCAGTGGTATCTCTTTCATTTCAGTATTTAAGCTATTTTCGATTATAGAAGGTTTGATTTTACAACCGAAAACCTTCGCAGCAGTTACAGGATGGTGGTTAGAGAACTTTGCCTTCAGAACGCTAGACTGCCGGTTCAATCCCAACCACATGAATAAGTCTGCGGAGATGGAACAACTCAAATGTCTAGCCCAGAGGTTAATAGGATGAGGGTGTTCGGGAACTTACTCTGTTTTTGAAATTCAGAATATGTTTCCGCACACTCTCGTTCTGTAGCCAGTAACTCCCGATGTATTTGGTACAATCGACGCTACTTTTTATGAACAGAAATTAGACACGTACTGAAAACTATGGGCCTTTTAACTGAACTTTTTCGAAACATTTTTTTGCAATTTAACTGGCAAAATTAAAGTTCAATAACGCTTTTTAAAAGAACCTTTTCTTTTCGAAAATATAGCAAGAAATTCTAAAACCAACTTCAATCGAAAAAAAGTGGATCATTTTTAAGCATTTAAATTAAATGGTTAGAAAATTGTTTCTCAGATATAGTGATGTTTTTTTTGTATAGAATAAAAAGGTGGTATCTCTTTTATATTCATTATATTCATAATACTGGTTTGGATTATAGAAAGCTTGAGAATACAAGCTAGAACTTCCGCAGCAGGTACGGAATAGTCTCTAGAGACCTTCTGAACGCTAGACTGCCGGTTCAATTCCACCCAGGGAAGAAGCTCTTCACAGATGGGACTTAAATGTGTAACTTAAGGTTAATAGAACGAGGGTGCACGGAATACAGTTTCTGTTTATAATCCAATATCGGTTATCCGGTCACTCGTGTTCTGAAGCGAGGTTCCCCCGAGGTAGAATTTCTTCAACAGAAGAAGGGCTAGTACGGAAGCGGATCTTTTTATGAATTTTAGTAAAGGGCAAAACTAGTAATAATTTACATAATAAAAGTTTTAATTTTATCTAACGAACTAAACTTTTTTTTAATTTAACCCCCTGGAAAAACTTACGCTTAATAACGCTAAAAAGTATCTTTTCTTTTCCAATTTAAAACATCCCCTTATCGCAAGTTTGCCGGTTCGACCCCATCGAGAAAGATGTGCTTCGCAGGTGTGAAACCTGAGCTGTGTAGTCCTGTGGTTAACAGAAGTAGGGTGTAGGGATTTTGTATTCTGTGCTCGTGATTCAAAATGTCAAATCAATACATCCTCGTTCTCTTCTATAGTTGTATTTAGGAAAATTTTTTTGAGAATTTTTTTTGAGTATTTAAATTAAGATGGAGAAATTCTATACAAATAAATACAAAGCCGCTTAAAAAATAAAAGTTTTGTGAAGGTTTTTTCGAATGGTCTTTTTTTATGATTATACTAAAAAAGCTATTTCGATTGTAGTAGACAGTATTATATGAGCAATTGTTGTTGCGGCCGATACAGGATAGTGGTTGGAGACTATTGCCTTCAGCACCATAGTCTGACGGTTCGGTCCCACCATAAAAAAGTTCTTCAAAGGTATGAAACCTTTGGTGTGTAGTCCTGGGCTTATTGGATGAGGGTGTAAGGGTTTTAAATTCTGTGCTCATGATTCAGAAATATTAATCGTTACACTCTCTTTCTTTAGCCAGTTCCTTCTAGAATTGTACTTGAGAAAAATCAAATTCTACCGAAATAAATACAAAGCCGCTTAAAAAATATAATATTTTTGTGAAGGTTTTTTCGAATGGTCTTTTTTATGAGTATACTAAAAAAGCTATTTCGATTGTAGTAGACAGTATTATATGAGCAATTGTTGTTGCGGCCGATACAGTATTGTGGTTGGAGACTATTGGCTTCAGCACCATAGTCTGCCGGTTCGATCCCAACAGAAAGAAGTTCTTCAAAGGTATGAAACCTTTGGTGTGTAGTCCTGGGGTTAATAGGATGAGGGTGCAGGGGTTTTGAGTTCTGTGCTCGTGATTCAGTACACTTGATCGTTGCACTCTCTTTCTGTAGCCAGTTCCATCTCTAGTTTTACTTGAGAAAAATAATTTTTATCTATTTAAGAATTATTTTCGAGTATTTATGGTTGAGAAATTCTAGCGAAATAAATAAAAAGCCGCTTAAAAAATGTAATATTTTTGTGAAGGTTTTTTCGAATGGTCTTTTTTTATGAGTATACTAAAAAAGCTATTTCGATTGTAGTAGACAGTATTATATGAGCAATTGTTGTTGCGGCCGATACAGTATTGTGGTTGGAGACTATTGGCTTCAGAACCATAGTCTGCCGGTTCGATCCCACCAGAAAGAAGTTCTTCATAGGTATGAAACCTTTGGTGTGTGTTGTCCTGGGGTTAATAGGATGAGGATGTAAGGGTTTTAAATTCTGCGTTCATGATTCAGAAAATTAGTCGATACACTCTCTTTCTGTAGCCAGTTCCTTCTAGAGATGTGCTTGAGAAATATAATTTTTTTTATTTGAAAATTATTTTCGTGTATTTATGGTTGAGAAATTCTACCGAAAGAAATACAATGCCGATTAAAAATTAAAAATTCCGTGAAAGTTTTTTTCGAATAGCCTTTTTATGAGTATACTAAAAAAGCTATTTCGATTGTAGTAGACGGAATTATATGAGCAATTGTTGTTGCGGCCGATACAGTATAGTGGTTGGAGACTATTGGCTTCAGCACCATAGACTGCCGGTTCGATCCCACCAGAAAGAAGTTCTTCAAAGTTATGAAACCTTTGGTGTGTAGTCCTGGGGTTAATAGGATGAGGGTGCAGGGGTTTTGAGTTCTGTGCTCGTGATTCAGTACACTTGATCGTTGCACTCTCATTCTGTAGCCAGTTCCTTCTAGAGTTGTACTTGAGAAAAATCATTTTTTTTATTTGAAAATTATTTTTGTGTATTTATGGTTGAGAAATTCTACCGAAATAAATACAATGCCGCTTAAAAATTAAAAATTTTGTGAAAGTTTTTTTTCGAATAGCCTTTTTTATGAGTATACTAAAAAAGCTATTTCGATTGTAGTAGACAGTATAATATGGGCAATTGTTGTTGCGGCCGATACAGTATAGTGGTTGGAGTCTATTGGCTTCAGCACCATAGACTGCCGGTTCGATCCCCACAAAAAGAAGTTCTTCAAAGTTATGAAACCTTTGGTGTGTAGTCCTGGGGTTAATAGGATGAGGATGCAGGGGTTTTGAGTTCTGTGCTCGTGATTCAGTACACTTGATCGTTGCACTCTCTTTCTGTAGCCAGTTCCATCTCTAGTTTTATTTGAGAAAAATCATTTTTATCTATTTGAGAATTATTTTCGAGTATTTATGGTTGAGAAATTCTAGCGAAATAAATATAAAGCCGCTTAAAAAATATAAATTTTTTGAATGTTTTTTCGAATGGTCTTTTTTTATGAGTATACTAAAAACGCTATTTCGATTGTAGTAGACATTATAATATGAGCAATTGTTGTTGCGGCCGATACAGTATAGTGGTTGGAGACTATTGACTTCAGCACCATAGTCTGCCGGTTCGATTCCTACAGAAAGAAGTTCTTCGAAGGTATTGTTGGGTGGCCCTTACTGTTAAATCTAATTAATTCCTATAAGTAGGGATCCCAACTTAACATTGCGTTGTAAATTATCTAAAATTAACCCAGTGACATGAGAGCAGAATGATCCCGTGAGACATGAATTACACTTGGTGAAACTAAACATTTTTATTATTGATTAAGGTTCTAGAGTAATACATTTAAAATTTGATAAAACATATGCACAATTAATTTAGATAGAGAGAGAGAGAGAGAGAGAGAGAGAGAAGATGCTTGACCATGATTACCACTTACCCCGTTCGTTGATATACTAACTAGATGGATCATCTTTGCTAGGATTTCCAGGACCTCCAATACTGGTATTTGTCTCGGACTCTTCTTGTCACCTCGGGAACTCGTGAACTCGTGAACTCGCGTCTCTCTGTGTCCCTCGAAAAACTCCTGCAGTCATATTTATCCCTTCTCCTCTATTCTCCTTCAACCTCCAATCGCTGCATTTTCTACGCCCACCTAGATACCATCAACTACATAATTGGGCTTTCGGGGACCATCCCTCTGTCCCCCCTTGAGATATCAGAGTTTACCAATGGTCAGAGTATAATTTTATGCGTAGTTGAAAACTCGCCCGATTGGTTTTACCTTTCCCCTTTGATCCTTCACTTAGGGTCCTCCTATCCATAAATCCCGACTCCAAGCTATTCTTCTAACTGTCAACCTAGTCAAAGGAATTTGTTTAATTTATTTATTGTAGCTCTAAACTTCCCGGGGCTTGCAGGAGCGGATAAATAACCTCGAGGGATGCCGGCGTATTTCGGCTCTCATTTAAGAATTATCTTGACCTTTTACCTTTTACATTTGGTTAGAAGAGTCCTTCGCACAGGCAATTAACAATTGGTGAGGGTGCGACCATAGTAGCAACTCAACAGTATGAAACCTTTGGTGTGTGTCCTCGGGTTAATAGGATGAGGGTGTAGGGATTTATAATTCTGTGATCGCGGTTCAGAACATCTGATCAGAGCATCCTAGTTCTCTTGCCAATCGCCTCTGTATTTCTACTTGGGAAAAATTAGTATTTTTTATTGGATAATTATTTGATCCTACCGAAATAAATGCAAAGGCGCTCACAAATAAACATTCTGTAAAGTTAACCTTTTTTTTTTCGAATATCCTTTTTCTTTCTGAGTGCGAAAAATACTAATTCGATTGCAGAAGGCAGTATTATAAAAGCAACTACCTTATCGCAGCGAATACAGCATAGTGGTTAGAGACTGTTCCCAACGGATCGCAAGTTTGCCGGTTCGATCCCATCGAGAAAGAAGTGCTTCGCAGGTGGGAAACCTGAGGTGTGTAGTTCTGTGGTTAATAGGGTGTAGGGATTTGGAATTCTGTGATCGTGATTCAGAACATGCGATCCATACATCCTCGTTCTCTTGCCAATCGCCTCTGTATTTCTACTTGGGAAATTTTTTATATTTTTTATTTGAGAATTTTTTATACTACCGAAATAAATGCAAAGGCGCTCACAAATAAACATTTTGTGAAGGTAAATTTTTTCCTAATATACCTAGTTTTCCATTCCGAGTACGAAAAATACTAATTCGATTGCAAAAGGCAGCATTATACAAGCAACTACCTTATCGCAGCGAATACAGCATAGTGGTTAGAGACTGTTCCCAACGGATCGCAAGTTTGAAGGTTCGATCCCATCTAGAAAGAAGTGCTTCGCAGGTGGGAAACCTGAGGTGTGTAGTTCTGTGGTTAATAGGGTGTAGGGATTTGGAATTCTGTGATCGTGATTCAGAACATGCGATCCATACATCCTCGTTCTCTTGCCAATCGCCTCTGTATTTCTACTTGGGAAATTTTTTATATTTTTTATTTGAGAATTTTTTATACTACCGAAATAAATGCAAAGGCGCTCACAAATAAACATTTTGTGAAGGTAAATTTTTTCCTAATATACCTAGTTTTCCATTCCGAGTACGAAAAATACTAATTCGATTGCAAAAGGCAGCATTATACAAGCAACTACCTTATCGCAGCGAATACAGCATAGTGGTTAGAGACTGTTCCCAACGGATCGCAAGTTTGAAGGTTCGATCCCATCTAGAAAGAAGTGCTTCGCAGGTGGGAAACCTGAGGTGTGTAGTTCTGTGGTTAATAGGGTGTAGGGATTTGGAATTCTGTGATCGTGATTCAGAACATGCGATCCATACATCCTCGTTCTCTTGCCAATCGCCTCTGTATTTCTACTTGGGAAATTTTTTATATTTTTTATTTGAGAATTTTTTATACTACCGAAATAAATGCAAAGGCGCTCACAAATAAACATTTTGTGAAGGTAAATTTTTTCCTAATATACCTAGTTTTCCATTCCGAGTACGAAAAATACTAATTCGATTGCAAAAGGCAGCATTATACAAGCAACTACCTTATCGCAGCGAATACAGCATAGTGGTTAGAGACTGTTCCCAACGGATCGCAAGTTTGAAGGTTCGATCCCATCTAGAAAGAAGTGCTTCGCAGGTGGGAAACCTGAGGTGTGTAGTTCTGTGGTTAATAGGATGAGGGTGTAGGGATTTGGAATTCTGTGATCGTGATTCAGAACATGCGATCCATACATCCTCGTTCTCTTGCCAATCGCCTCTGTACTTCTACTTGGGAATTTTTTTTATTTTTTATTTGAGAATTTTTTATACTACCGAAATAAATGCAAAGGCGCTCACAAATAAACATTTTGTGAAGGTAAATTTTTCCCTAATATACCTAGTTTTCCATTCCGAGTACGAAAAATACTAATTCGATTGCAAAAGGCAGCATTATACAAGCAACTACCTTATCGCAGCGAATACAGCATAGTGGTTAGAGACTGTTCCCAACGGATCGCAAGTTTGAAGGTTCGATCCCATCTAGAAAGAAGTGCTTCGCAGGTGTGAAACCTGAGGTGTGTAGTTCTGTGGTTAATAGGATGAGGGTGTAGGGATTTGGAATTCTGTGATCGTGATTCAGAACATCCAATCAATACATCCTCGTTCTCTTGCCAATCGCCTCTGTACTTCTACTTGGGAATTTTTTTTATTTTTTATTTGAGAATATTTTATGCTACCGAAATAAATGCAAAGGCGCTCACAAATAAACATTTTGTGAAGGTAAATTTTTTCCTAATATACCTAGTTTTCCATTCCGAGTACGAAAAATACTAATTCGATTGCAGAAGGCAGCATTATACAAGCAACTACCTTATCGCAGCGAATACAGCATAGTGGTTAGAGACTGTTCCCAACGGATCGCAAGTTTGAACGTTCGATCCCATCTAGAAAGAAGTGCTTCGCAGGTGGGAAACCTGAGATGAGTAGTTCTGTGGTTAATAGGATGAGGGTGTAGGGATTTGGAATTTTGTGATCGTGATTCAGAACATCCAATCAATACAACCTCGTTCTCTTGGCAATTACTTCTATAGTTGTACAGTTGGCTGCAAAAAAATCGAAACAGAGACGATTGTGAGCGATTGGTTGGGGTTAGTAGGATACTGTAAACTCCAATTTTCATGATTTAATGTCCTCTTTAATACAAGCTATAATTTAAGTCCTTAAGGGGCCGTCTACATATTAAACAAAGCACCAACTTTCGTTTTTCCTATGGGTGACATCAAATATTATTCCTGTTTCTGAATGAGCACCCCCTAAAACCCCCCAAAACCAAGTTTTGTGGTATTTGACCTACAAACAAAGCCAGGAGTGGGGGTTGAAGTTCGTCGAATTTACGTTGAAATATCGTTCTTTACGTTGAATTCTTGATTTTGATCCTTACAACCATCAATCCCGCGTGATCAAAATCGGGAATTCAACGTAAAAAACGAGATTTCAATGTAAATTCGACGAACTTCATCCCCCACTCCTGGCTTTATTTGGGGACCAAATGACATGAAAATTGGTTTTGGGGGGTTTTAGGGGGTGCTTTTTCAGAAACAGGAATAATCTTTGAAGTCACCCATAGGAAAAACGAAAGTTGGTGCTTCTTTTAATGTGTAGACGGCCCCTTAAGGACTTAAATTATAGCCTGTTTTAAAGAGGACATTAAATCATGGAAATTAGCGTTTACAGTATCCTTCTAACCCCAACCAATCGCTTACAATAGTCTCGGTTTCGATTTTTTTGCAGCCGACTGTACTTGGGGAAAATAATTGTTTTTGAGTATTTAAAATAATATGGAGAAATTCTATAGAAAACATTACTGCTTGGCCAACAATAGTAAAAGGGTCACGTGATGATTTGCTTTAGAATTTTTTATTTTACTTAAAATATGCGGATTTTTTATGTATACAGAGGATCTAACTAAAGTTAGAGGGAGTAAATGCATCTTCTTCTTTCTATCAACTGCTCCTTTATTCCGCAGTACAAAGGCACTCAAAAATAACTTTTTTTTCGAATACCCTTTCGCTTGCAGAAAGCAGTGTTATACGAGCAACAACCTTTTCGCAGCGAATACAGGATAGTGGTTCAGGGGCGTCATTTCAGTTTTTGGTTGGGGGGGGCAAGGAATTTTTTTAAATGGGTCTGGACCTTGCTGTAACTAGGTTTTTTTTTTTGGCGGGGGTTGCCTCAACTTCATTTTTAAGGTAATATCATGTCAAAATGTGACAACGTGAAAATGGGGGGTCTGGGGGTTCACCCCCAGGAACATTTTTGAAAATTTGGCTCTTTAAGTAGTGTTTTAGCTTGTTTTGAGACCCTTTGGGCTGCTTCCAAAGAGAACAGTTTCTTGTAAACCACATAATTTTCTAGAGAAAAGAGTTGTAAATGAACGTCAAAGTTTTAAGGGGGGCTAGGGGTCCTCTCCCAGGAATTTTAATTCCCCTTTAAACTAGTGTTTTATCTCTTTTTCAAACTTTTTGGGGAGCTTCTAAAGAGAAAAGCTTCTTGTAAGAGGAATAGTTTTCAAGGGGGGAAACACTAAATAAAAGATGTGAAAACTTAAGAGGGGGGCTGGGGGTCCTCCCCCAGAAAATTTTTGAAATTGGACCCTTAAAAGTAGTGTTTTAACTCCTTTTGCGACATTTTGAGTTGCACCCAAACCTCCTTGTGGAAGTTACAGAATTTTCCAGGGACGTGCAGCTATTTTTCACATTACAGTGGAAACCTTGGGGGGGGCGGTTGCCCCCCCTGCCCCCCCTAAATGACGCCCCTGTAGTGGTTAGAGACTAGTGGTTAGTAGGTGGACAAGGGTGCAAGAGGCGGTGAATCTGTTGGTAAACAAGATTCCCAGATCTGTGTACCCTAGTTCTGTTTGCCAGTCACCTACGTTCAAGAAAGAATAGGTTTGGCAGAAGTATTATCTTTTGGGATAAAAAATCAGGCAGAAATTGATGAAGAACTCTTCCATACAGGGTTGGCTGGATTGGACCCAATAGGTTTTTTCAAAAAAAATTATGAGAAAAAACATTTTGGACTTATTTTTTGGTTTTTCAAGAAAGATATAGATTTTGTCAGTTTTAATATTGAAGAAAAACAGTTAACGAAAAAACATACCAAGAACTGCAGTTGAGTGGGGTTTTTTTTCTTTCAAAATTTTTACCAGAAAGTTTTTTTTCATTATTGAATGGGTTTTTTCAAAATTTAAGCGTTTAAAGTTCAAACTAGTTTTAAAAAATTAAGGAGGATTTTTTAAAATTTCAGTGTTTTTTTTTAAATTAAAAAGATTTATTTCAATATTGAATGGGGTTTTTCAAAGTTTAAGATATTTTTTTTTTAATTTAAGTGTTTTTTTTCAAAATTTAAATCAGGTTTTACAATTTAATGGATTTTTTCAAAGTTTAAAAAGTTTCAACTTAGAAAAAACCAAATTAACTATGGAAAAACTTACATTATTTTGAAAAAGCACATAGAAAACATTAACATAGAAAGAACTCACTAAAATTTGAAAAAACCCTCTTACAATATTGGAGAAAACCACTTAATTTTGAAGAAACCAACACTTTTTACACAGGTTTACCACACACCAGGATAGTTTAGTTCTTTTACTATACTCAATACTTACTATACTAAAATAGTAAAGACACGATTGTAATAGCGACAACCTTCGCAGCAGATACGGGATAATGGTGATGGAGTCGGAGCTTGCATTCGGATGGAGCTTGCATTCGGAACAGCTTGTTGCAGGTTCGAACCCATCAAAGACAAAGTTCTTAGTCAACAGGATAAGGGTGGCCGGAGTCTTCCGTTCTGTTCAAAATTCAGAAACCAGGGCACGGCAATTCTTGTCTTGTGGCCACTTGTCGACGTGGGTTTGTGTCGCGACAATGGAAAAAGAGTTAAATCACGCAACGTTCTTTTTTTAAGAACATAAAGTCGGTTCCAAGTTAAAACTTTAGACGATAATAATATACTTATTTACATTTAAAAAATGTATAAATATATTTTTAGCAAACTTATTTATATCACACCAGGCCCAATCGATGATCTATAACGCTGAAATGAAGATAATGGCAAAAAATAAATTTAAAAAAGGTAAATTTCACTTTTTTTCCTACAATTGTCTATGTTTATATTACTATATTTTCTTTCCCAAAATAAAGCAAAAAATTCCGAAACCAATTTTAATTGCAACGAGTGTTAATCCTGTTTTGTAGCTAGTTGACAAAGCTGTTGCACTACTTATTGTCAAAAGACAAATGTTTAGTACTGTCGATGCTCTTTTTATGAACTCTGGATTAGAGAACAGGACTTTAAATATTTAAAAAAATCGAGCTTTTTTTACACTTCAATTGGCTAAATTTACTTTTCTATCACGAACGCATAACAAGAAATTCTGAAACCACATTTCAGTGTGAATCATGTATAAATATTTTAAATTATAGTTAAAAAATTTTTGTATTTTTTATGGTTGTAGAGCCACTTTTAAGTATTGGATGAAAAGGTCCTTCGAGAGGTGTATCTTTCATATTTAGTGTCAGTGCTCGATTTGGGCCGGAGTGGTCCGGAACGGCGTTCCGGAACCTCTTTTCCGGAATAATATTAATATTCTATTTTATCTTCGCATTTTTTGTACATAAGCTTTAATGATTTAATTTTTTTAAACGTTTAATAAAACTACATTTAAGACAGTTCTGTCCCGGGAAAATACGTGGACTCTTGGCTAGCATCTGGTTATCACTCTGCATCAGCCGTCAAAAGCAAAGAGAGATTGCGGGAGATGCAATACAAAGAGGACCAAAAAGGACATTTTAGACTATTTATTTTAGATGGTGAAAATGATGACTTTCAGTTTAATTTAAAATTTAGGTTAAGCTGAAAGTCACCATTGAAATGTATTTTTATTGTTTTATTAGGAAAATTGGTGTAACTTTAAAAACTTAGTCAGTATTTAAACTATTTTCGATTATAGAAAGTTTGATTTTACAACCGAAAACCTTCGCAGTAGATACAGGATGGTGGTTAGAGAACGTTGCCTTCAGAACGCTAGACTGCCGGTTCAATCCAGTGGCGGCTCGTCCATAGGAGCACAGGACCACGTGAACACCCACTGAAAATGTAGAACAAAAATCGAATACAAAGATAAATAAATATCAAAGGAAATATATGTTCCCAATTTCTTTCTTTGCTCAAAATTATGTTTCTCCCCCCCCCTTCTCTACTCAATAAGAAAAATTTACTACCGGAAACGCGAAAGAAATCGAAAAAAGACTGAACTCTTATTTTTCTTTCCCCTTCCGCATGTGTGAGCGAAAAAGATATGAGAATCCGAAGAAATACCCCGACTGCTTGCCGCAGATCATTTGGGCTTACGACAACTCGCAGGAGATCTCCGCTAGCACAGATTTAGTGTGCCGAGGCTTTCACTTTTGAGGCACAGCTTTCTTTTTTGACGTCTGAAAGAAGTGATTTTATCGGCTAATTGGAAAGTACGAATAAGAGCACTCTTTAAATACGATTTAAATCTTTTCATCAAAATATTTTAATACTTTTGTTATTAATTAGGATTTTTTTAAATGATGGCTTTAAGTAAAATTTCCGTGTTTGAGTTAACGCATCTGTATTTTTCTCAATTGCCGCTGGAAAAAAAGTTGAAATAAAGAACTTGAGACCAACTCCTTATCTGACCATTGTCCAAGTTACAGATGGAATAGATAGGAACTTTAAAAGAGAATTTAAAGATGACATTTATGACATAAACGGATTAAATTAATGGAAATTTTAATTTTTATATAATTGGTGTGAACACCCTATTAATTAACCCACGAGCCGCCACTGGTTCAATCCCAACCAGATGAATAACTATTCGCAGATGGAACAACTCAAATATCTAGACCAGAGGTTAATAGGATGAGGGTGTTTGGGAACCAAATGTCTGTTCGAAAATCAGCTTTGGTGTCCACACACTCTCGTTCTGTAGCTAGTAACTCTCGATGTATAGTGCGCAAGCAAAAGGAAAATATTTGATCCAGTCGACGCTATTTTTATGAACTTAAATTAGGCACGTACTGAAAACTAAGCGCATAATAAGGGTTTTTACTAACATTTTTTAAATTTTTTTAACTTCAACTCGCTAAATTAACGTTAAATAATTAAGGCTAAAAAGAACATTTTCTAAAACCAACTTCAATCGCAAAAAAGTGAATAATTTTTAAGTATTTACATTAACCTTTTACCTGCCGATGTTCCCAAATGGGAACATCATTTTAAGGAATATTTACACCACTTAATTTTTCATGCAGGAATTTGATACTTGGTAGAAAGTAACTCAAAGATATGAAGTTATTTTACATGCAAAAGTTTTTCGCGTGGAATTTAATCCTTTTTGTAGAATTTACATCAAAACTAGAGATTTTTGGCTCTTCCAAAAGTTGCACAAGTTTCAACTTGTGAAAAATTTAAATAAATTTAGTTTTAAATAATTTTGTTGTGTTTAGGTAGCTTAAGTACATATCTTCCCATTTGGCTTGACAGAATAGCTTCATATTTTAATTTCGGAGAGTAATTACCAATACAACGTATATGTTCCCAAATGGGAACATCGGCGTTTGGGGTATAGTATTTGAGGGGATTTTTATAACATGCAAAAATTCAAGTTATTTCCAATTTTCTTTAATTTTTTGAACATTTCTTGTCTCAAAGGATCTAAACAGGTTAAGAATTAAGTTTTAAGTTCAAAAATATGTAATTTTTAATTTTTCACCTGATTTATGGAGAAATAAATTCTAAAGCTTTATAGCAAATTCTTACACTTGTATATTTTTCTAACTCCCCGATCGATTAATATTCAGTAATTATCAATGGGGGTTATACAAAGAGCATATTTGGAGTGCTTCTGAGGATTTGCGTGTATATTTTTGTTCAAATACTTTTTTTAATAAAAATTTTAGAAATAAAATTGAAGAATTTTGAAAATAAGGAAAAGTGCGTACATCTAAAAACACTCTTCTAATGTAAGTTAGATGTAAGATTTTTGTGGTTCACTTCGGAATCTTCCATGAGAAACACAGCTTTAATAAATCAATGGAGATAATTATGATTATTAATTTTGAAAGCTAATTAGATTTCAATGCAATTAGTGGATTTTATGCTAGATATCCGTACAGAACCGTAACTAAAACTAATTTTTCTCACAGAAACGTAATTGTTTAGCTTTGACGAGCATGGGAACACTCTTTTGTATTTTTTACAACAAAATATTACCCATAGTGCAAGAAAAATTAACGGAAAAGCTTCGCGTACGTAATAAACATGTCAATTTTTTCTCTTGAAAATTTATAAAATGTTAATCAATCGTTCAAGTATGGGTAATAAAATTGAAAAACCATCCACAATCATAAAAATGCTCATAATTATTGAGTAGAAACCTATTTCAATCATTTCATTTGAATTAATTGTAAAATATGTCCTTTTTGGAAATCCCCCTAAAAACTTCACCCCAAACGCCGATGTTCCCAAATGGGAACATCCTCAAAATCATACTTAGGATTTTTTTCTGCCAAAAAATGACTAGAATGGTTTTAGTAATGATGAAACTAGCCATTTAAGCCAAAAATCAGAACCATTAATTCGAAATTTGAATTGCGGCGTTTAAAAGGTTAAATGGTTGGAAAACTGTTTTACAGATAAAGTGACGCTTTTTGTATAGAATGTACAGGGACGAATTAAAACGTGGTATCTCTTTCATCTCAGTATTTCAACTATTTTCAATTATAGAAGGTTTGATTTTACAAGCGACAACCTTCGCAGCAGATACAGGATGGTGGTTAGAGAACGCTAGACTGCCGGTTCAATCCCAACCAGATGAATAACTCTTCGTAGATGGAATATCTAGCCCAGAGGTTAATAGGATGAGGGTGTTCGTGATATTAATCTGTGTTCGAAAATCAGCTTAAGTGTCCGCACACCCTCGTTCTGTAGCCAGTAACTCCCGATGTATAGTGCGCCAGCAAAAGAAAAATATTTGGTACAATCGACGCTACTTTTTATGAACAGAAATTAGGCCCGTACTCAAAACTAAGCGCATAATAAGGATTTTTACTAACAATTTTTTAAGTTTTTTCTCTTCAACTCCCTAAATTAACGTTAAATAATTAAGGCTAAAAAGAACATTTTCTAAAACCAACTTCAATCGCAAAAAAGTGAATCATTTTTAAGTATTTACATTAAATGGTTGGAAAACAGTTTTACAGATAAAGTGACGTTTTTTGTATAGAATGTACAGTAGCGTGTATCGGAAAAACTTTTTTTCGATTTTGATGACGTAATAGTGCGGAAAAGTTGTCTAAGGTGCCAGAGAGTACCTGTGAATTTTTTCAGAATTTTTGGATAATTTCTTAATGTGCCACATTGGCCCTGAAGTTCCCCATGTTAATCCAATGGGGCGGGCCGCCAAAAAGGCCGAAAATCGGTTTTTCGCCCCTCATTTCTACCCTAATCACACGACGAATGTCTCGTCTCGAGTTATGGACTCTATATGATCTAGGCCAGGGGTCCCCAACCCTATGCCCGCGGGCACCATGGCGCCCGTCGGTCGGTCTAGGTGCGCACGCTGCTTGTGCCCACCGATAAAATATTTCAGTTTTCCATAAATTTGAAAATCGCTTTCAACTGTTTAATATACACAAGGTCACCTTTTTTGCAAATCCTTTTAACAAACAATAGCAACATACATTTAAGAATTTCTTCAAGTAAGGCAAGAAGAAGTGGAGATAGAAATTTTAGATCTTCAGAATGACATTATCCTCAAAACTATTATATCATATGAGAAATTCTTGAATATAGTTGACAAAAATAAACTTCCATTCTAAAAAAGAGCAGCATATAAAATAAAGACGTTTTTTTGGTTCCACATGCTTGTGTGAATCCTCATTTTCGACAATGAGTATCATAAAATCAAAATATAGATCACGACTTACAGATGATCCTTGATGAATGATGAATACTTTGGCGATTGCTTGCGAGTAGAAATTTCACAATATTCTCCCAATTATGAAGGGCTGGTCAGTGAAATGCACAATGCAAAAGATCACATTGACTGTATTTTATATATTTTATTAATTTTTATGCTTCGTATGTTTTTCAAGCAATTTAGTAATAATTTATTTTACAAAATAATATTAATACTAATTATATTCATATGCTAAATTAATTTTAACTACAAAATTAACTAAATAATAACTTGTATATTAACTATGTCCACCAACTATAAAATATAAATATATCTTGAAAAATAAATGGTGCCCGCTATTCGACCGATATTCTGGTATGTGCTCTTAGGTACAAAAAGGTTGGGGACCCCTGATCTAGGCTATCCGACAAAACTTGAATAATAGCCTAAATATCTATATTAGGTTTTTTTGTATGCTCAAATTTCGTCGAAAATCGCGTATTTCCTCGTTCAATTCAGAGCCCACAATCAACATAATATAGAGATTTAAGTTATTATTCAAGTTTTTTCGGGTAGCATACATCATATAGAGTCCATAACTCGAGACGAGACATTCGTCGTGTGATTAGGGTAGAAATGAGGGGCGAAAAACCGATTTTCGGCCTTTTTGGCGGCGCGCCCCATTGGATTAACATGGGGAACTTCAGGGCCAATGTGGCACATTAAGAAATTATCCAAAAATTCTGAAAAAATTCACAGGTACTCTCTGGCACCTTAGACAACTTTTCCGCACTATTACGTCATCAAAATTGAAAAAAAGTTTTTTTCGATACACCCTAATGTACAGGGACGAATTTAAACGTGGTATCTCTTTCATCTTAGTATTTAAACTATTTTCTATTATACAGGGTGATTCAGAAATAATCATCAATAATTTGGGGGGAGGTAGAGGGGCCCTAGACAAGCATATTTCGAATAGGGATGGTGGGGCGCAGCCTTACAGTTAAAGAGCTAGGACCTAATGTAGTGCGAGCGCTTTTCAAAAGGCCGTTTTTAGAAGGCCCGTGTGACGAAACAAAACATAACAAAATGAAAAACATTATTGCATGAGATACAAGAGTATCCGTACTACTTAAATCCTCAATGTGATAGAAATTGGACCACTTGCTAAACCGTAGGGTGAGTTTTAAAACGTGCAATATTAATCTCTTAGTCAAACAATGGAGTTCTCTTAATGGTATTTAGAAAAATGATGATAGGGGAAGGAATTTTCAATGATCAAACAGATTCAATGATCAATGTTACGATCATTGAAAATTCCTTCCCCGATCATCATTTTTCTAAATACCATTAAGGGAACTCCATTTTTTGACAAAAAAATTAATATTGCACTTTTGAAACTCACTCCAAGGTTTAGAAAGTGGTTCAAATTCTATCGAATTCATGGTGTAAGTAGTAGGGATACTTACTTACCTCATGCAATAGATTTTTTCATTTTATTATGTTTTGTTTCGTCACACGGGCCTTCTAAAAACGACCTTTTGAAACGCGCTCGCACTACATTAGGTCCTAGCTCTTTAACTGTAAGGCTGCGCCCCACCATCCCTATTCGAAATATGCTTGTCTAGGGCCCCTCTACCTACCCCCCAATTATTGATGATTATTTCTGAATCACCCTGTAGAAGGTTTGATTTTACAAGCGACAACCTTCGCAGCAGATACGGGATGGTGGTTAGAGAACGTTGCCTTCAGAACGCTAGACTGCCGGTTCAATCCCAACCAGATGAATAACTATTCGCAGATGGAACAACTGAAATATCTAGACCAGAGGTTAATAGGATGAGGGTGTTTGGGAACCAAATATCTGTTCCAAAATCAGCTTTGGTGTCCACACACTCTCGTTCTGTAGCTAGTAACTCCCGATGTGTAGTGCGCCAGCAAAAGGAAAATATTTGATCCAGTCGACGCTATTTTTATGAACTTAAATTAGGCACGTACTGAAAACTAAGCGCATAATAAGGGTTTTTACGAACATTTTTTAAATTTTTTTAACTTCAACTCGCTAAATTAACGTTAAATAATTAAGGCTAAAAAGAACATTTTCTAAAACCAACTTCAATCGCAAAAAAGTGAATCATTTTTAAGTATTTACATTAAATGGTTGGAAAACTGTTTTACAGATAAAGTGACGCTTTTTGTATAGAATGTACAGGGACGAAAATTAAAACGTGGTATCTCTTTCATCTCAGTATTTCAAGTATTTTCGATTATAGAAGGTTTGATTTTACAAGCGACAACCTTCGCAGCAGATACAGGATGGTGGTTAGAGAACGTTGCCTTCAGAACGCTAGACTGTCGGTTCAATCCCAACCAGATGAATAACTCTTCTTAGATGGAATATCAAGCCCAGAGGTTAATAGGATGAGGGTGTTCGGGATCTTAATCTGTGTTCGAAAATCAGCTTAAGGGTCCGCTCACTCTCGTTCTGTAGCTACTAACTCTCGATGTATAGTGCGCCAGCAAAAGGAAAATATTTGGTTAAGTCAACGATATTTTTGATGAACAGAAATCAGGCCCGTACTCAAAACTAAGCTCATAATAAGGATTTTTACTAATAATTTTTTAATTTTTTTCTCTTCAATTCCCTAAATTAACGTTAAATAATTAAGGCTAAAATGAACATTTTCTAAAACCAACTTCAATCGCAAAAAAGTGAATCATTTTTAAGTATTTACATAAAATGGTTGGAAAACTGTTTTACAGATATAGTGACGCTTTTATTATAGAATGTACAGGGACGAATTAAAACGTGGTAACTCTTTCATCTCACAATTTCAACTATTTTCGATTATAGAAGGTTCGATTTTACAAGCGACAACCTTCGCAGCAGATACAGGATCTTGGTTAGAGAACGTTGCCTTCGGAACGCTAGACTGCCGGTTCAATCCCAACCACATGATTAACTCTGCGCAGATGGAACAACTCAAATGTCTAGCATAGAGGTTAATAGGATGGGGGTGTTCAGGAACTTAATCTGTATTCGAAATTCAAAATATGTTTCTGCACACTCTCGTTCTGTTGCCAGTAACTCCCGATGTATAGTGCGCCAGCAAAAGAAACATATTTGGTACAATCGACGCTACTTTTTATGAACAGAAATTAGGCACGTACTGAAAACTATGGGTCTTTTAACTGAACTTTTTCGAAACATTTTTTTGCAATTTAACTGGCAAAATCAAAGTTCAATGACGCTTTTTAAAAGAACCTTTTCTTTTCGAAAATATAGCAAGAAATTCTAAAACCAACTTCAATCGAAAAAAGGGATCAATTTTAAGCTTTAAATTAAAAGTTTAGAAAATTGTTTCACAGATATAGTGATGTTTGTTTTTTTGTATAGAATGAACAGAGACGGATTAAAAAGTGGTATCTCTTTCATACTCATAATATATTTATAAAACTTATTTGGATTATAGAAAGCTTGAGAATACAAGCTACAACTGTCGCAGCAGGTACAGGATAGTGGTTAGAGACTATAACCTTCTGAACGCTAGACTGCCGGTTCAATTCCACCCAGGGAAGAAGCTCTTCACAGATTGGACTTCTCCAATGTGTAACATAAGGTTACTAGAACGAGGGTGACCGGAATACAGTTTCTGTTCATAAATCAGATATTGGTTATCCTGTCACTCGTGTTCTGAAGCCAGGTTCCTCCGATATCTTCAGCAGAAGAAGAAGGGCCAGTACATACGCGGATCTTTTTATGAATGGTATTAAAGGGCAAAACTAGTTATAATATACATAATAAAAGTTTTAATTGTATCTAACGAACTTAACTATTTTTTTTAATTTAACCCCCTGGAAAAACTTACGCTTAATAACGCTGAAAATAATATTTTCTTTTCCAATATAAAGCAAGAAATTCTGACACCAATTTTATTTTAACGCGTGATTTATTTATAGGCATTTTAAAGGGCTGACACACATTAAAAAAACAAGTAGATGCGGGCTTTATTTGTTAAGGATAGAAGGATTTTTTTCGTTTGTAGTTCGTACTTATAATGCTGTTTTCGGTAATAAAACGTTTGTGTACACAAGCGATTACCTTCGCAACAGATACAGGATAGCGGTTAGAGACTATTGCCTTCGGCACCATAGTCTGTTGGTTCGATCCCAACCAGAAATAAGTTCTTCGCAGGTATGAAACCTCAGGTGTGTAGTTCGGTTGGTTAGTAGAATGAGGGTGTGGGGATTTTGAATTCTGTGCTCGTGATTCAGAATCAGGTACGCCTCACTCTCGTTCTCTAGCCACAGTTTCTTCCATAATAGTTGTACTTCATACTTTTTTATTTCAGAATTATTTCTGAGTATTTAAATTATTAATATTTAGAAATTGTATCGAAATAAATACAAATACGCTCACAAATAAAAATTTTGTGAAGGTAACTTTTTTTTGAAAATCCTTTTGCTTTTTCAGTACTAAAAATACAGGATAGTTGTTGGAGACTGTTGCCTTCGAATCATATAATGTACTCTTGTGGTTAATAGGATGAGGGTGCACGGAACACAGTTTCTGTTCGTAAATCAGATTCTGACTTCCGGACACTCTTGTTCTGTAGCCAGTTCCTCCCCATTGAAATTAGACCCTACTGGTCATAATGAGGATTTTAACTAACTATTTTTGAAGTATATTTTATTACGCTTCCCCAAATTATTATTTATTAGAAAATTAACGATCAATTAAGAACCTCCCTTTTCGAAAATCCAGCAAAAAATCCTTAAAACAACATCAATCGCAAAAAAGTTAATCATGTTTAAGCATTTACATTAAATGTTTAGAGTAAACTGTTTTACAGATATAGTGACGGTTTTTGAATAGAATGAAATAACGCATTAAAAAGTGGTACCTCTTTCATCTCAGTATTTAAACTATTTTCGATTATAGAAGGTTTGATTTTACAACCGAAAACCTTCGCAGCAGTTACAGGATGGTGGTTAGAGAATGTTGCCTTCAGAACGCTAGACTGCCGGTTCAATACCAACAAGATGAATAGCTCTTCGCAGATGAAGCAACTTAAGTATCTAGCCCAGAGGTTAATGGGATGAGGGTGTTTGGAACCTATAATTTCTGTTCGAAAATCAGAATATAGCTCTACTCACTCTCGTTCTGTAACCAGTTTCCCTCGATGTAGAATATCTTCAGCGAAAGTAGAAGGGCTAGTATTGTCGAAGAATTGCAGTAAAGGACAAACTAGTAATCATTTACATAACAAAAATTTTAATTTTGACTAACGATCTAAACTCTTTTTTTTAACTGAATCACTTGGAAAGATTAGCGTTTTATAACGCTGAAAATAATATATCATTTTCCAAAATAAAGCAAATAATTCAGAATCCAATTTTAATTTTAACAAGTGATTTATTTATAAGCATTTTAATTAAAAGGTTGAAAAATTATTTTGAAAAAAGTGTGGACACGAGCTTTTTTCGTACAGGATGATGGAAGGGTGCTCAAGATTTTTCTCGTTTATATTCAATATTTATGATGCAGTTTTCGGTTAAAAAACGACTAAATGCTTAAATATACGAGCGACAACCTTCGCGGCGGATACAGGATAGTGGATAGAGACTGTTCCCAACGGTTCGCAAGTTTGCCGGTTCGATCCCATCGAGAAAGAAGTTCTTCGCAGGTGTGAAACCTGAGGAGTGTAGTTCTGTGGTTAATAGGATGAGGGTGTAGGGATTTGGAATTCTGTGATCGTGATTCAGAACAGTAGATCAATACATCCTCGTTCTCTTGCCAATTGCTTCTATATTTGTACTTGGGAAAAATAAATATTTTGAGTATTTAAATTAAGATCGAGAAATTCTATAGAAATAAGTACTGCTTAGCCAACGATATAGTAAAAGGATCACGTGATGTTTTGCTTTAGAATTTTTTATTTTATTTAAAATATACTGATTTTTTATGTATATGGAGGATCTAACTAAGGTTAGAGGGAGTAAATGTATCTTCTTCTTTCGATCAACTGCCCCTTTTTTCGGCAGTACAACGGCACTCAAACATAAAAATTTGGGCAAGTAACTTTTTTTTCGAATACCCTGTTTCTTTCCGAGTCCGAAATATACTAATTCGATTGCAGAAAGCAGTATTATACGAGCAACAACCTTTTCGCTCTAATACAGTATAGTGGGTGGGGACTGTTGCCTTCGAATCACTAGGCTGTCGGTTCGATCCCCTCCATACCAATGGAAAGTGGTTAATATGACAAGGGTGCAAGAGGCGGTGAATCTGTTGGTAAATAAGATTCCCTGATCTGTGTTCCCTAGTTCTGTTAGCCAGTCACCTACGTTCAAGAAAAATTAAGTATTATCTTTTGTATATTATCAAAAGTATTATCTTTTGGGATAAAAAATCAGGCAGAAATTGATGAAGAACTCTTCCATTCAAGGTTGGCTGGATTGGACCCAATGGTTTTTTTAAATAATATGTGAAAAAAACGTATTTTGGACCCATTTTTTGTTTTTTTTTTCAAGAAAGATATAGATTTTGTCAGTTTTAATATTGAAGAAAAACAGTTAACGAAAAAACATACCAAGAACTGCAGTTGAGTGGGGTTTTTTTTCTTTCAAAATTTTAACCAGAAGGTTTTTTTTCTTCAAAATTTGGGAAGTTTAAAGTTCAAAGGTTTACATTTTATAAAAAATTAGGAAGGATTTTTTTTTAATTTCATTGTTTCTTCCAAAGTTAAGTAGATTTATTTCAATATTTTGAATGGGTTTTTTCAAACCTTAGGATATTTTTGAAATATAAGTTAATTTTTTAATTTTGGGTTTTTTCATTGTTGAAAGTTTTTTAGATTTCAGTATTTTTTTTTCAAAGTTAAAAAGATTTCTTTCAATATTGAATGGGGTTTTTCAAAGTTTAGGATATTTTTTAAATTTAAGTGTTTTTTTTTTAATTTAAATCAGGTTTCAATAAATAAGGGGTGTTTTTTACAATTTCAATCGGTTTTTTCAAAGTATAAAAAGTTTCAACTTTGAAAAAAAAACACAAAATCGCCTCACACAATTTGAAACTTTGATATTATACATCTTAACTAACTCTAAATTAAGAAATAAAGGGTATACGGTAGAACAAAAAACTTCTCATACAAGATTATGTTGTTGCTACAACGAGTAGATCTGCTGCTGGTAGGAAATTTTCCGCAAATATTTTTCTTTACTGCTGTTCAAAACTTCATAATTTTACATCAGATATTTATAACGTAGTATGTATATTACAAAGTCTCAGAAATTAAGCTGTTTTAAAACACTGAGATACTTTAAAAGTTAAAAAGTTGGTAGTTTTATTTTCGATTGTAAACACTGAAGTAATCAAGCTACAACATTCGCAGCGAATACGGGATGGTGGTTAGGCTATCACAATTCTGAACGCTTGGCTGTCGGTTCGATACCAGCAGTTCACCACAGGAGTGACGAAGACTTGGTTCGCATATTCAGATCATTCCAGAGAAATCGTTTGGTTAATAGAATGAGGGTGCAGGTATTGTACAGACTGTTGGTTATCCAGTAAGGACGATGTCCTTTACCCTCTTTCTGTAGCCAGTTTCTTATCAGAGGCTGAGTTATGTCACAGAAGAAAATTGTGCAGTCATCGCTTGTTTTTGTAAACTTTTCCAGAACTTGCACCTTTTTTAGAAACTGCGATCATTTCATTTCTAATTTACGAAATAAAATTTTAATATTTTTAGCGAACTCTTTGTTTTTGATGCTAGTACTTTAGGTTACTGAAAAAGTAACCAACGAAAATTTATTTATTTATCTACCTCATACAGAAATATGTGCAAACACTGGCTTAATCAATGCATTACGATTTTTTTCCGCAATTTTTTCCGTGCAAATATTTTTTGAGTCACTAAATTGAAAATTAAGGGATAAACATAAATAAAATAATCATCTTTGAAAAATTCAATCCGCTAGAGCCAATTAAATAATTTAATGCTAAAATATTATCACAAGCTTAAGAAAAATAATACACTTCATTTTAGACTTCAACTATTTTTGAGGCAACAAAATGACAATCATGGGAATCCGATTGAAATAGCACAGCTGAAAGCACAACTTTTGTTTTTAAACTATTCGCATTTCCCGCTAAAATACTCATCACTGAACCCGTGCTGCTTTTTATCCTGGAAGAGTAAAACTAAAAGAGCATTACTGCGAGGTATATTCGAATAAGGACAGTTATTCTATGTAATTTAAAGTCAATGAGACTTATAAGTACCGTCAGTAAGACAAATGGTTAAATTACATGACCATATAAAAGACATTAAAATATCTTTGTATTTTACAAATATTATCTTACAGATTTTTTTAAATTTTTCATTTTTCATGTTTATTTTTGTATCAAGACCCATTTCTTTTACAAAAAAATCCCGTTTTCAAAAAAATGCTGGTATTTCCCATTGATCATTTATTGAAATTTTGCAAACACCTTTAAGCTTTTTAAAGGAATTAAGAACAAAAAAAACTCGAAATATACCTTCTATCTCACGATATCACCGATAACCATCGCATTCTACTCCTCCTAAGCAAAATCAAAAATAAGAAAGAACAGTGGAAGAAACCGCTGCCAAAGCTACACTGTTTTATTTACAGTGCCAGTAATCACCAGGTCCTAATTCCGGCCCAAAGGATTGCTGCTGAGAGAGGTGAGGAACCCCCTCTCAACGATTTACAGATAACATTCACTTTCGAGAAAGTTGGTACGAGGGTATTTTGGGGTTCGAGAGTACTGTATTGAATCTGGGTTTGATCGCTTTGAAGTCACAGTTATTCTACCGGATCGTCTTTTTTTCGTAGGAGATTAATTGAACTGGTTTTGGATTGTGATTTGATTGGTGGTTTTTGCGATGTTTTGCGAAGAACGCTTTTTGTAGAGCTGTGAGTAAGAACAATAATGGAAGCTTCTGACCTGAAGCGTTTTTATTGTGGGGCAATTCCAAGGATGATAATAATACATTTATGAAACATTTATGTCAGTCAGTTATCATGTTGTTTAAAAGTTTTCAAAAATAAATAAAAACATATTTTGAAAATTAAATTGTGCCATTAGATTTAGCATACAAGAAAGCCCTAAACTGGGTGGAAAACGTTTTTTATAATTTATTTTTGATAAGAAAATTAGAAAATACTAAGTGTTTTTCTTAAAAAATGTCAGTCCTTTCCTAGGATAGTCATCCTTTTTTATCTAGGTGATTAATTGAAATTAGTTTTGCATTTTTATATTTTATTGGTTGTTTTTGGATAAAAGTAAGAGTGTTAAATAAGTGAAATGTTTTCATTTGAAGTAATTTTTACTTTTTATTGAAATTTTCAGGAACGAAAATACCTAAATTAATTTTCTTACTAAAAATAATATTTTTTCATAGATTATGGGTCCTTCAAGTTGACCAGCCTGATCCTCAGAGTTTCTGAACTTTATTCTGTTGGGTAAGTGTTTATCTAATTAATCCTATTATATTTTGTAAAAAAAATCAGTCTGAGATTTAATATAGCACACACCTAATTTAATCTCCATTTTCTCTGATTTTAAAAGTTTTTTTTTCTTTTGCATAATACAAATACTTTATAAGGGTATTAAAGTTAACGAAATCGGTACTCTGTAAAAAATTATAGTACTATATTAGAATGATTAAGGTAATACGAAATACTTTCTAATAATTTTTCAAACCGCCATCCATGTTTATTGAAAAATACTTAGAAACAGTATAAATGGTAACAACTAAAACCATTTCAAAAGTGAAGGACAGGGTCATTCCAAAGTGACTAACGTAACATTCAGACCAGATTTCATTTACCTTTTTGGCTTAAAATACAAAAAACTAAGAAAACAATTTGTACTAAATGGTCTTTTTAAGTGCAAGTATGATTATTTAGTAAAATCCTAAATTTGTTATTTTTTAAATTAATGTTAATATTTATTTATTTCAACAAAACGTCATCGTGACTAACGTAAAGGTTTTGCTCCATGTATATTAACACCTTCAATACTAATCTAAATTCCTCTAAAACTTGAAAATGAAAACAATATTTAAAGATCATTTTCTCATAAGCAAATAATGAACTTTAAGAACATTGCACAGTTATAAAAAATATTTGTATTTTTTCTATCAAATTAACACTTTAAGCTTAAACGGTGTGTGACTAACGTAACAAAATAAATAACAGGTACGGAATGAACAAATTATTTATTATTTCAAAAGTATCAAAGTTGGAATGAAGTATAATGACAGATATTTAAATGCATTTCATTTTTTAAACCTTTTATGTTCATCAATTAATTTTTTTCGATCAGAGTAGGAAATAAAAAATTGTAAATTTCCTTTCAGTTCAGTTTAGTTTAGTTAAATAAACGTGTAACCTTGTAAAATAATAAAGTTTAAAACAGTTGATCTAAAAATATTTTTGAAATTGATAAATCCTTTTGGATAGACTTCGATGCAATTTAAACATTTTTCTAAACCATGTGTTCTTTTGTTCTAAAATAACATTCCACTGGATTTTTTTGTACTGTTGCCAAAATATAGTTCTTGAATGTGTAACAAATAAACAGATTGGTCACTTTTTTAATGTTTTGTAAAGAAAAAAAATTGGTCTGAAGGTTGACATTAAACTGGAATGACCCGACACTAGTTTTATAGTTACGAATTTTCAAATGCAACTTATTCAGGGGGGAGGGCATCTCATCTCATAAAACTACATTTTTCGAAAAATCGAAAATATCATATTCCGGGTATCAACCAGAAACTGCAACACTAATTAATTCACCTTAGAGAAAAAAAACCTCACGATTCACAATGTCCCACTAACTCACAATCACAAAACAAAGCCCAACTGAAAAAAAAACAAGGGCCTTAGTCACCAGAAAAAAAGTGCCCGAAATATCGCAAAGAAGAAAGCGGCAGGCACCCTGGAAGTCGCACGCATGCGCAGTGAGGACAGTTGTTGGCAGCCACTGAGATCGCTTCAAACGCCAGTTCTACGTTGACTGAGCCAGAAGCTCTTTTGCCTGGGATTCTTCCTTCTCTCCTCCCGATTCAACAGGTGCTCGGAGCTAGTATAGCTGGTGTATTATATCCGTGCGCTTTATAAAAAAGGTAAGATTTTCTGGTTATTGTGGATGAGTTTGCATAGAAGTGCATTGTATTTGTATATTGATGCTTGGTATTTAGTAATAATTGGGGTGAATTTTTTCGGTTGTTCCAAGAAGGGGTTGGAAATGTTCTTGGAGGGGAGTAGGGAAGGGTTTTTTTCAGGTGAGGGGATAAAAATAAAGGGTCGTCGAATTTCTCCGCACCTGCATTCTTTTGAGGTTTTCCAGTGTTAGTCATTGGAGTTTTGAGGTGAAACGTTTTTATTAACTGTTATTATATAGCTTTAAAAGGGGAATAAGTAGCTATTATGTGTATGATTTTATTTTTGCTTATAAAATATGATACATTGCGATAAAAAATTTTCCGACACATTTCAAGCAATCAGTTTGGGAATTGATATTTTGTTTTCTTGAAAATTTTCAGGATACACTTCTTGTGAGTCTCGAAGAGTATTACACTCAAACCTGTTTTTGTGCGAACCTTTTATGTGCGATTTTTTTATTTGTGCGACTTTTTTTGTGCGATTTTTCCCTTCGAATTTTTTTGTGCGGTGTATGAAAATTTAAAATTAGAACAAAAATCGTGTATATCTGGCTGGTCTCGTGAAACAACAGTCATCGACGAATACAAGGTTACTGAAAAAAAGTCTACGGTAGGTATAGAAACGGTTTCTCAATTCAGCTGTAGGGTGGGGAATACGTTACGGTCCGAACATAAAGAGTTTTTCAATTCAGCTATGCTGAGGGATTTTCGCTACGGTCTACGTGAGACTTTTTGATGCGGTCCCTATTCCTCGCATAAAAAGGGATTTTTGAAATGTGCTGCGAAAACTACTTTTTATAGCTATTCGCGAATTTTTTTGTGCGGTCCCTATTCCCCGCACAAAAACAGGTTTGACTGTACTTTCGTTCCTGTACGCTGAACTTGGAAAATTTTAAAAGCAAATGAAATTTTAATAATATTCGTTTGATTTCATTAAGAAGAAATTGTTTTATTGTGCTATCTAAACTATTTCAGCTGGTTTCAATATAAATTTACTTTTTCATATTAAAAAATATGTTCTTTTGGTTCCTATTAATTTTATACGACGGTTCTATGTTGTAAATAAGAAAAAACGGTAAGTCGACTATCTCCATCTTTTAACTGCTTCTGGATATAGAAAATGGAAAAATGCATTTTGCCACGGTTCCTTTTAAAGAGATTAAGTAATTCTACAGGAATTACGGTTGTTGAATTTTAAAATTTTGCATATTTTTTACAAATATAGATTAGGCTTTTTGAGATGCATATGTTACAGTTAAAGTCCGGAAATCAGTTAATTTACAGATAACCTAGGTAATTTGCAGATTAACGAGGGTGATCCGTTAAAGAGCGAATTTTTTTTCAATTTCTAAGATTACCTAGGTAATCTTGAAATTACCTAGGTATTCTGCACCCTACCGACTAGACACTCGTTAATCTGCATATTACCTGTAATCAGTTATTTTACATATTAACGAGGGTGATCCGTTAAAGTGCAAAATTTTATTTTATTTTATAAAAAGTTTAAGGAGGTTGGGGGGGAGCGGCAGCCCCCCCAAACCCCCCTGCCCTAACTATAACCAAACTCGTTTTGGGGGTAAACAGTAACAATGACGAATCAAAAAAGGGGGATCGGTACTTTTTTCATATTACAGAAAACACGCAAATCCCACAAAAATAGTAATGAAATAGCAATTTTAAAACTAGAATATAAAAACAATAATAATAGAATATTAAAGTACCAACTGAGATTTGTATCAATTGTGGTTTTCAATCTCGATTTGACAGCGTATTTCAATGAGCACTTAAACTAGCAAATCTTAATGAAAGCGCGGTGTAATCGGCTGGCAGCCTGCACTGAACTATTGCTAGGATTCGCGATCGATTACATATGTTAAACAGTTAAACCCTTGCCCAGGTTCCAGCGATTGTTGAATTAACGTTTGTTGAAAAGATATTTCAACAGCTGGGACATTTGCTTTCGTTTAAAGAAATCTCTGTCACTCTGAAGTCGGAGCTTCAACACAATTGTTTCAAAATACCCGTTTTAGTAGTAATATACTGTACTTAATCATGTAAATTTACAGTACTTACTTGCTTGTATTATTTTGTTTTAACATTCAACATGACAACTACCAGTGCTACGCTCTAAATTTGAAATCAAAACACCAAATATGACAACAAACTACGTATTGAAACCCAACTGCGCAGGGGTAAGCGCATGGTGCAGTAAGCACCTCAACATTTTAACAGAAAGTATTGAACGAAACAAACTATTTTGAACTTTAACGATCAAGAGGCCGTTATAGTGTAGATTCCCTAGGTAAAATGCGAAAAACTCAAAAATCCGCACATTAGCGACAGAAATCAGTTAATCTTAAGTTTACCTAGGTATTCTTCAGATTAACTAATTATCAACTTTAGCGGTAACACATATATTGTGTCTTTCCCTTAAAATTAAATAATTACCATATTACCAGGGAAAAATATGCTGAAATAAATAACTTATTAAAAGTAAAACCTGCTACTTAAATCCTTAAAAAAAGTTTTTTTTCCGTGAAAATCAATGATTAATTTATTTTTATATTACGTACTAATCGTTAAGAACTTTCAAATAAGATAGTGCATTTGATTTAAACAAACGATCTTTGGGATTAACAAAATTTAGATAACTCTTTACTGCCAAATGCGTAAAATTCTTTAGATCCTGAGTCGATCTAGTAGTACCTCGTATACTTTCTTTGAGAAATGTTTTCCGATTCATTTACAGACCTTTTGTCGGTGGTTTTTGTTTCCATATTTTTTTATTTCTTATTATCTTTTTTAAAAATATTTCTGGAGTTCTAGTATGATAGATCACTTAACTATAAGTTCATTTCATGATAAAAGCCGTTCTACGAAATGAAACTAATTAAATTATTAATATTACAGTTCTTTGATTAAGTTTAAAATTGTAGAAGAAATAATTCACTCTTGCAAATCTGTGTAAGAGCGGCAAATAAAGACCGTATAAAAGAAAACGTATAAAAATATCGCACAAAACTTAACGAGTAGTCATCCAAAAAAAATTCACACATAGCACAATTAAAAAGAATTTTTTATGCGATATTTACAGACAACATTAAAAAGTCTCAAGAAGAGAATTACTCACAAATCGTTATGAAATAACTAGGAATGCACTTTTAAAAATGAAATCAAGACGCATTTAGACATTTTTAAATATTTTATTTACATATGTACTTATTTTAAACATACAAAACTTTTCAAAACGTATAACCATTATGCTTCGTGTTCTGACAATAAGTGAACTTTTTTGTGGTAAACTGGTTTTAAAAAAATCGCTTTCATCTCTTGAAACCTCGCCATCGTTAGGAATTGACATTTTCAGTTAACATGTAGTCGGTGATCAGTTTTTACGAAAACTGTTGTTTCAAAAGACGCTTGTGTTTGTCTCTAGACAAGCATACAATTTTTTTTTATGAATATGTGTTACAATATTATTGAAATTTTCATACACCGCACAGTAAAAAATCCCACAAAAACAGGTTTGAGTGTTTAGCATAACTAGTACAAATCAGATTTTATCGATAATCTAGTATTAAGTGTATCAAGCGTCGCCTCCAGCCATGGACCGGTTTCGTCCTTGTTACGACTCATCAGCACGGCATAGGAAGGCAACGCAAGAGAGCGGAGGGCAATTTATAGTCTAGCCGACTGTAACGGAAAAAGTGCTGACCATTGATTAGTCCTCCACTCATCTGCTGGAATGACTTGGCATTCCTAGAACAGATTAAATTCCCGAAGGGCAAGATAAATGAAAGGGGTATTTCACCATTATCTCTGGTTAGTGGTCTAGGAATGCCAAGTCATTCCAGTAGATGAGTGGAGGACTAATCAATGGTCACCACTTTTTCCGTTATAGTCGTCTAGACTAGCATACTTGCCCTCCGCTCTCTTCCGTTGCCTTCCTATGCCGTGCTGATGAGTCCTAACAAGGAAGAAACAGATCCATAGCTGGAGGCGATGCTTGAGAGTTGTGAGTTTACACTTATTGTTCGCTAACCAGCGATAATGATGAAATACTCCTTTCATTAATCTAGTATTACTTCATTAGTTTAAAAATCATTACACTAGAACTAAAATGGCGAGAAACCATGAATTACTTTCAAATCATTTTATTAAATTGGTAATCCTGAACCTCACTTCATCCATCAAAAATAAATATAAACCATTCTTGATAATAAAAATACAATAGCATTGGCTCCCTCACAAAAATGGATCGGGGAACTTTTCAAGCAGACATAATAATTCTTTCAAGTGTATCATTATTATACAAAATCAATTTTAATGCCTCTATGATTGTATCACACGGTTCACGTGGTTTTCCTTGCTAAATAAATTCCGATGATTTATTTAGAACCCCAGATACATCATGTAACTGCAACTGCAAGGTCGTTTTTGTATCGCTCCGTTACTACTACTATAGTGAGCGATATTTAAACCATTCTTGTGGAAATTTTCGCTAGGTGATTTTTCAAATGTCGAGGCTGAATTGATTGTTTCACGCTGAAAGTTATTGTGGAAATTGGGAGTTGTATCCTGTTGTGTAAAGTTTAATGGGTTACTTCGATCTTCGATGTTGATAAATGTAGAATTTCATGCAAGTTGCCAGTGACAGTGAAGAAATAGGTAAAAAAAATTAGAGTTGTTATTATTACTGGGTTTCGAATGCAGTTGGATGTTATTCTTAGCTACCTAAAAATAATGCATTGGTTTTTGACTGCCATTCTTTACAGCATCTAAATTATATTCAGATGATGTAAAGGAAGAACAATTTATACTCTGTTCATTTAGAATATGCGCCTGAGACGTAGTGTATTAGAAGCAGTTACAATTGTAATTATCATCGAAATTTTTTTTCTCATGACAAGGCAGCCTAAAATGAAGTATAGGTAAAATACTGTAAACAAATCGGTCACTTAAGTTGTGTGATTAGCGTTATTAAGCATTACTGAACGTTTTTTATGCTGTTTCAGGCGCCTATTGTAAATGAACGGACTATAATTGTAGATCACTGAGTCTGATTATTTTACTATCTATCTTCCAAAAATTTTTCCGAGGATTGCATAAAACCATCAAGATAGCTTGACCATTGTTTTATTTTTAAAAAATTTGAACTGTGATATGCTTTGGACCTTTGTTTCAAACTTTTCAATTCATTGATTAGGAAATTAATCTTTTTCGAGCTTCATTAAAAAAAACATCAATACACTATTTCAAAATTAAAATTGTATTTGTTGAAATTATTCAAGGTTTTTTTATTATTTTAAATTATTTACTCTCTGTACAGTGCTTCAAAATTTACAAAACGCAACATTCACATTGCAATTTAATGGGCATTAAAGTTAATTATGTTTTATAAATAATAGAATGAAATCTCCTCTGTTCTAAAAACTTCCATGGTAAAGAGATGATTTTTATTAAATTCAATTAAAACCTTACTGAATATAATAAAATAGTTTCGAATTTAGGTTAAAAACATTAGAAGTAGTACTTAAATAGCCCTATTTCCAGTCTTTCAGAGCCAACGAAAAGTCTCAATATCAAATCTCTTTTAAATTGCAATCATCTCAATGGATCTAAAAAACTTTGAAAAAGGCTATTAATAATAACGCCTTAAAACTTTTACTTTGATACTTTTAATTTTGTTTCGCTTTACTGAATTGAATGGTGTTTTCCGTTGTCCTTAAAATTTAAATATTACAGCCAAACAATTATTTTTGAATGCGCTTTTTTATTTATCTGTAAAATTAAGTAATGAATCCCGTTAGCTTTAATATATTCGTAGCAATTCTGAATCTACTTGCAGTGCAACTTTTCAAAATGCATAGTTTATGGAAAGCCTATTTTAAACCATTATGTACTTGACACTTCTTTTTTTTCACACTTTAGTAATTTTAAGGGTTCAATTTCGTTACCATTCCCATTAAATATCGCGAATTTCTTTAGAACGCCCTGTATTCAATTATCGACATATACATTTTTTCTGATTTTTAGGATAAACTGAACAGTCATTGATCTAATTAAACATTTTAATCTATGAATTCGAAATATTTTAGCAATATGTCTACTTTTTGGTGTCCAAAAGAGCAATGTTATATTTAGTAGAAATGTTAACTCTATTGGACCATTTTAATTATGAATTAACTTACGAAAATCATGTTAAGCAATAAAATTCCCCCTATGTTAATAAAAATTAAATTAATGGTTCTATAAGTATACAACCAAAGATGTAACTTCAAAATAAGAAATGTCCATTTTTAGAAACTTATCAATTCGAAAACTGTAATTAGAACATCTTTCCTTTAATGGATTCTGTTAATGGATACATGAAAGGCAAATAATGAACACTAAACAATTCTTCATAATGATTGAAAGGATATACCCGAAGCTATTTATTACTTTTAATGAGAATCATTAAGTTGAAATGCAATTAATGAAGCATCTATTTTTCACAAACAATAAGGATTTGTTTTGATACACATTACAAAAATTATAAAAATACTTATTTCAATGGCATTGTGTCTTAGAGATTCCACTTTATTCTTTATGGAAACTAAAATAAAAATTATTACGTTATTAATATATCTGGATCGTGAAAATAAAAAGGATGAGTAAAAAAATCATAAAAGTTTTTTTCATCCGTCTGTTAAATGCTTTTTAGGGGAAGTCAATAATAGTGCATTTTACATAGTATAGTTGTAAAATAATTTTTATACAAATCTCCAACTCTATACTAGACAGCAACTTAAGTTGAAACTACAACGTCCCTAACAAAGTACAATAGTTCCCATCGCGGTGTCTGAATTTCGAGTGAAACAAAGAATGTCAATTTTAAAGTATGATTATTTCGTTAAACCCATGCATAAATAGTGTCTTTTTATCACAATTCGCATATCGAAATTCTTCCTATCAACCCAATAGGCTTTGTGTTTACTAACTTTCTCCTTCCCTAAGTGACGTACTGGGTTCAGGAAACGTTGCTGTGAAGTATATTTTGTTTTCTGTGATACTAAAAATATTAAAATAAAAATTCTAAGAAGTTTACTTCTAAAGGTACTCAACTAAGTACAATTTTTTAATACTTCCAACTATCTATGAATTTCAGAATAATTTTGAAATTATTTTAGTTTAAACCGATTGATTTACCATTTGTATGAACTCCAACAAAATATAAAGGCTTTCACAGGGATTCAGTCTCCTTCCTTTGAAAATAAAATTGGAATTGGGATAATTTTTAAAATACCATAGATTTTTAAATAAGTTGTTTTTTAACTTAAATCTTTTACGTTAATTTCTTTAAGTCGGGATATTAAATGTATTACAAAAACTGCAAAAGAACTCAAATTAATTAAATACATTTACAGGAAAAATTTTAAGCTGGTCTTTAAAATTTAAACACATAAAAAATTAAGTTAATTATTTTTGCTATAAATTATTAATTTTTCAGGACATCCATATTTTCATTATGATCGGATTTTTATATTTAGAAATACAAGACTACAATTTTCTCCGATTCATCTAATGTTTAATAAATATTCGGTTAGTGTTCTGTATTTTTTTTCATATAAACTTTCCAGAGAAAGGCTTTTTAATTACTGATCCGTATAACACATATTTGGTATCAAACTGTCCGGATTATTTTGAGGATGTGCAAAGTGTCTTTAGAATTTCTAAAAAAAATCTCAATTTTAAAATATTTCCATTTTTTTAGATTTCGGATAAGGTCGCAGTTACAAAGCAAGAAACTATGAATTTTAAAACAATTGAAAACATATTTCACTGGTTTTTTAATATTCAAATAGATTAAATAATCATCTTTCTATTTATAACACGAATTTAAAAAATATATTTTGTGTTATTTTTAACAATATTTATATTTTTGTTGTTCAAAGGGTTTAATTGTTGTTCAAACGGTTTTCATTATATTTTAAACTTACATATAATTAATTTATTTTTTATTTTTTAAATAACAAATTAATATTTTTATATTTATCTTTGTAGTTGTGGCAACCTAATCATTACTATATTTACAATAAAATATACACTCATTTTCGGAAATTTTGAATTTTGCATTTATTTTTTATATCCTTTTGCAAGTATGTTTTTTAAGGTAGTAAAATGTAACTCTTTATTTCATAATGAAAAAACGCAAACAACTAAATACACCACGGGTGAATGTTTTAGAAATAAGGATGAAAATGTTGGAAGTCTTGACTTTTGGTGTCGTTGCTATGAAAATGACACAACTTCGAAGTTTGTTTCTCATGAAGATAAAATTCTAAATTTTCGCGATGTTTAAGATAATTACTACATATTTAACAGTCAATCATTACAAATTTTAAAAAAGTTAAATTTATTCCTGAGATATTTCAATGCTTCCCTTAATGTATCTGTGAAAAAACATTACCTTAGGGAAATGGGTAAAAGAATGTTTACATTGCTTTGTTAATTTTCTTGGGGTTCAATTCCGTTATAGTTCCCGCTAAATATCGCCAATCTCTTTCGAACGCTCAATATTCAAATGTAAACCAATTTTTCTAATTTTTAATGATAAACTGAATAGTTATAGATCTAATTAAACACTGTAATCTATGAATTTGAAACAATTTAGCAATATTTATACTTTATAGTGTCCAAAAGAGATTAGTGATATTTAGCGGGAACTATAACGGAATTCAACCCCAAGAAAATTAACAACAGAGCAATGTAAACATTTTTTTACCCATTTCCCTAAGGTAATGTGTTTTTCACAGATACATTAAGGGAAGCACTGAAACATTAAGGGAAGGTTCATATTTAGCGGGAACTATATATGAACCTTTCTTGGAATCATAAAGCGATCCGCCAATTCATGCTACCATAAAGGAAATGATAAAATTCCACCACTGAATAAATATTCTCCATTTTTGAAAGAATACCACGGAGAAGTACTACCCCTGTGTTAAGAATGTTTTATAAAGTGAGTAAGTGCAGTGAGCTGGGTTTTGTGGGGAATTGTGAAGCGGTCCAAAAGTTACTGCGTCAGCAGTTAACGGGGGTTGGCGAGCGATAGCGAGCAGGGGGCGGTAGCCCCCTAGTTTTATAAACTTTTAACGCTATGTTAATCCGTCATGATAATAAATTTAAAAGTATCGATAAAAGAACCTTCAAAAGGTGAAGTCTTAAGTCGTTAAAATGAACTAAGTTAGTTCCAGTGATTGTTATAGTGTATTAGCTGCGGTTGTTGGATAAACGCCAGTTCTAGTCTAATTAGTTAGTAAATGGGAAGTTCTTGGTACATTTGATGAATTGGCGAAGTTAGAAAAGGTTATAAATGCTTTGGTAAATACAACAACAGGCATAGTCAATTTAAATCAAACGTGGAATAGTCTTTTGATATTTTTTTAATGAAAATGTCATTTTTTTATTAAAATTTAGTTTTAAAAAGATACTCGTAAATTATTTTTTTGATTAAAGGAATTTAATTTATTCTACTTTTGAATGTTATATTAATTAATTTATTCGAAACATTTTTACAGTGATAAAAATGTTCAAAATTTTAAAGTTAAATGTTAAAAAAACATGTGTTCCAAAGATTTTAACTCTTAACTTAATAGCTTCTTGACTTAAAACAAATTTTTAATAAGGAATTGGATAAACCTTTCGCAAAAAGAGTAATTCATCGTGTAAACACATATCTAACATAATTTAACCTTTTACAGGCCGAATCCAGGTATATTTTAATTATTTTTTTTTCATAAAATACCATTAAATTGTTTTCAAATTTCTGAAATTTCTATAAAATTACAGCTTAAATACATATCTAACAAAATTTAAAGATGAATAATTTATATTTTATTTTAAAAATGGATTATTTTAGGATTTGACTAATTTTTTGCCTCAAACCCTCATATTTATTTTAGTTTTTTTTGTAACTAAATTTGTTATTTATTCGATGCCTGTTAGTTCACTTACAGGGATCGTTATACGATCCTTGGTGATGCAAAAAAATTCTTGTTGGTTGATTGTAAAAAATGAAATTAATTCTCAAGTTTTTTAAAAATTATTTTGAAAATTCAAGATATCAATTTAGATATCCGATATCAAGATTCCGTTAAAAAAAATGCGAATTCCTTTCAAATAAATATCTACAATGATCTAGCTACGTTTTGTAAATAGTGTTAGCGATATTCCAATACTGAATGTTTTCACAATAAAGCGTCATTTTCAATTTATTCTCTCCAACACTCTAACGAGAATTCAACATCATAAACACGAAATCTCCCTCTTTCGCACACGGAAACAAATCCAATCCAACACCCCCGTCACCCCCCCCCTCCCCTCCAAAAAAAACTCGCTTCTACCCCTATCCGAAAAACACAACAACCCAAAGTTATCATCCAGAAGATGAAAAAAAATAAAGAAAGAAAAAGCCCTAAAACTTCATCTTCAAACTTCCAAAAAAAGACACGCGCGGAAAATAAAAGAGCGACAAAACAGAGAATTTGAAGAAAAACTGTCGGAGCAAAAACGTCTAGATCCCTCTCGGAGAATCGGACGAGTCAATATTGAGAGAAGTTGGCGATGATTCGCGTTCGTTCATCGGCGAACCCGTTCGTCTTGATCGTTAGCAACGCGAAGGTTTCCATGAACCGAGTCGGAAGAACTCGTAGTGATAGAGAAGACTAGAGAGCGAGTAAGTAGGAGTAAGTACGGGGTAGATGTCATTCAGGAGTAATACCAAGAGTTTTCAAGATATCCGAGCATCTTGGAAATGGATGGCATCTACTACTAGGTCATCCCGAAAGTTTTGTCGCTCTTGGGAGCATCTGTATAGAAGATATTTTTGACACTTTTCCATTATGTGATACCAATATAAACGGTAACCTTATCTACCGTCAACTTGGCATCTTGGCTTGATTTTGGGGACTAATCGACAACTGGGCTTTCCTTAAATCTATGATAACATGTTACTTCCTTTCTTTTCTGCTCAAAATTTTGCATTTTTCCTAAAGTTAAGATTTTAAAATTAAAATTAACTGGCTTCTTCCCTAAAACAATTAAAGTTTTAAGTATTTTTAACAAGTGTGGAAAATTTAACTTAGATTTAAATTTTTATGAGGCATCCAGAGAGTTTGATCACAATCATCCATATTAAATTGCTGGATTGCTACTCCTAACCCTCTATTAGGAAAGATCCGGATGATCATTTACAGGAATCTAGATCTCTGGAAATTCTACCGCCGCTCTACAAAAGTAGTATAAAATGAGCTTCAATTTATTACAATCTTAATATGACTTAAAATTAAGGTTAAATTATTTTGAATTTTAATTTTTAAAGTTTTCAATTAATGGCAACTTGAAGTAAACAAAATGTTATTAATCGTAGAAACTAGGAAAGCTGGAAAAGTGAGCCAACAAAAAAAAAGCCAAAATTCGCCAAATTGGCTTTAGATAGAAGTAGAAGTACTTTACTGGTTTACCGTAATGGAAAAGTACCAAAAATACATTGTATACAGATACTCCCAAGAGCGACAAAACTTTCGGGATGACCTAATATATTACACTGAACTAAAACTGGCAAAATCTTCCAGTTCCTTCATTTTTACATAGAATAAAATGTCCAAGTTCATATCATATTTTTTAAAGCTAAAAAATAGATTAATGTCTAACTAACTCAAAAATACTTTTTTCTGTCTTAAACGATTAGTGCATAACCTACACCTTTTTTTTTCGTAATAACTCATCGAATTCTAAAAGGTTTCGTGCAAATTTTCGCTCAAGTAAAAATTGTGTTAAATAGGAAATTAGTAATTTTAATTAAAATTTTATAAAAGTCTTCCAGAAATTACAAAGAAATTAGAAGAAATAATTAGAAAACAACTCTTTAGATCTAAAAACATTTCAAAAATATAGGTTTTTAAAAACACGATGTACGGTACACTGTATGGTACATTTTAAATTCTAAAGATTCGGCTTAAACGGTTCCTATTTTTCAAACGACGATTTTTACTTTATTTGAATTAAAATACTGCATTTTTATACAAAATTGAAAACATGTGAGTAAAGATTCGCAAATGTTTTTAATATTCCCATAACTCCAAAGGACTTATTTCTCAAGTTGTTCTGCTTAAGGTTGCTTGCGCTATGCTTATCTATCTCTACGCAAAAAACCAACTTTTTGCAAAGGTTTAAACAAAACTCTCGAATCTATTTCCATTGAGTGATTTACTGTAGGAAAAGAGAGCATTGATTGCATTACAGAGCAAATGAAGTGAGCAGAGAAATGGATTTTTCGTCGGGTTCTTAGAAAAAAAAGTTCGGGAAAATAAGTTTATTGGCTCTTCGCATGTTGGTTATGGAATCCCGGGCTTTTTTTTGGGTTCAATCTGTATTCAGGTCATGATTTGAAGTCTGGATAGGTGATAAAAAAGTTCGATAGTTTTTGAATATTTGAGAGATTTTGTGTTAGATGTTAGTGCGAAATTTGATAAAAAATTTTCTTGGGAAGAAACTTTTGTTAAATTACTTCGTGGCTTTGAATATTAAATGTTTTCCGTGAAAGAATATTGAAAAGGTAAAATTATATATTTCCCGGTTAACGTCCAGGTTAACGTTATAGTTAAAAATTTTGGTTTTGCTATTTTTGTTAGTGACTTTCGTACTAAATATATCATGATGAAAAAAATTCTAAGATTTATTTTTGTCAATAATTAAAACCACAGATTTTTCATACTTTTAAACAGACTTAAACATAAACTAGCCAACAAACGAAAAAACTTTCCAGTCTCCATGACACAAAACCGTACCACATAATCTGGATGATATTCTCAATCTCACTAATACACATAAATTTTTCTTATTGTAATTCCTTATGGGTCTACTAATTTGTGATCCAACTTACCCAAAAGTATCACAAAAATTTGCATTGTTAAATTTATTACCTTTTTACAAACTATTGATTTTTTTTCAACTCCGTTATTTGCACAGATAAATATCGCCAAGGTGTGGTGAACAACAAATGTTCAAATATCGCGAAATTTTTATGGGTTTAATTCTGTTATCAGTCCCGTTAATTATCGTCAATTTATTTTAGACCCTAAAAGTTTTAAATATCGCTAGAGATTGGATTAACAGATTTAAATATGTAGTTATATCTCTCAAGAATAACCATAAAAATTTGGCGATGTTTGAATGATTGGCGTTTAAAACAGCTGCTTGGTGACATTTAAAGGGAATAAACCTTTTATGGTTGTCATTAATTATAAGTAAGTTTGAAAATTTTGGCGGTATTTTAAATTGTTGATATCAAAATATATTTGGTAATATTTAACGGGACATCAGTTAACAGAATTTAACCAAATTTTTTTTCGAAATTTTTTCTTTCAGATTTTGTTTTTCTCAAGTCGTAGTACTAGAGATCTAGATCCACTCAATGACAACAGTCATGCTCAACGAACAGTCATACAATCCACTGTTTCCCCTCCTAACATCCGTTGTTTTTTAAGATAAAATGAATAATAACATTTCAGTCCATAAAAGAGTTCCACAGCGTCGATTTTTAAAGTTTTATCACGCACGTAAGCCAGTTTCTTAAAGAAAAGCAATCCAAACAATCCAAAGAAAGAAGCTACCACTTTTACGCACGCACATAACCCAGCAGGAATCGATATCCTTTTTATATCGATATATTTTTTATATCGAGCCTAAAACAAAATACCTGTACTCAGAATACCCAATGCCACCTTCTTTTCGTCAAATGCACATCACCCTGCAGCGGTGTTCAATATATTGTTCCCCTATAAAAAACCCTTCTACAAAAACCCTACAGCGCATACTCTATCCGCTGTTTTGCATCCTATTTGGAGGTCATAAAATATTGAAAGATCCGATTTACTTGTTATTCTAGTACGTCTATCCGTATCGTAAAAAAGGAAGGTATTGCGTCTATATGGTTCCCGCCGCGGATGCTCTATCCCCAGTAAAAGGGGAAGAAATGTGGTACTTTTAGGGAAACTTGAAAAGATTCGCGTCGTAAATTTTGATGGCGTTGCCATCAAATGCCGATAAACTGTAAATTTTATGTTATGGGGAGAAATCACGCGATACAACTTTATATTTTCTTCAAACAATGATTATTTTATGCGTATTTAAAATAAAAGGATCGTTATTTTCGTTCGAAACTATAATATTGGTGAACTATTCGAGATTTAAGACTAATAGTTTTAACACCCAAATATTTAGCTAATTATGCTTAAAAACCAATATAATATTTATGTTTTGGGATATCATCCTTTCGAAATTAAAATTATAATTTCATATCCTAGTTTATTTTCCTTACTTGAGAATTAGTATATATTTAGTTTACTGTTAAATAAGACTAGAGTTGGAAAAAATGTTTATATTAGCATTGCAACAGCAGTGAAAATCAGTTTAGTGATATCACTAGTGTTTCACTACTCCCTAGTCACATTGTGCCAAACCCTTACCCTTCTTATCCCATAATATGTGACTTAATTTGGTCATGGTCCCTTACAACCCCCAGCTGCTGCAGTTAAAGCAGTTAAAGAAAAAGTATCACTTTTATCAATAGGACTGCAGTGAAAATCAGTTTTAAAATGTTAATATACCACAAATGTTCCTTATACCCCTTGTCACATTTTGTCAAATTCTATAAAACAAGTGACGTAATTTGATCATTGCCCCTTATTCCCCCCTTAAACTCCACACTTGTTAAACAGGTAACTACTTTTTATATCCATATCTCCCACAAGTTTTGACCCCCATCAAGCTGCTACATACATCGGATTATCATAACAAAGCACGAGAAAGTTTTTAACACCCAAATCGTCAAACATTTACATGAGAAGGCTCGTAAGCCCCCAGGGATAGCTAGCAAAACGTGCTGATAAAATAATATTTTTTTCTAAGAAAACACTAGCTAATCCACACGCCTTTATTTTTAAGCGCAGTCCGCCTACGGGAAAAATGGAAGGTAGTATCGGGTAAAGCCGGCAACATCATAAAAAGCAGATAAGCTGCATTAAAAAGCATGTATTGAAAGCGTAGATAAATATTATGCCTCCAGTGTTGTAGGGTGAACAATAATGATGTTGTATCGTAGATGATTTAAGTCTGGCTTTGTGCATATTTTCGATAAAGCTTTGTTTTTGTGTTTAGATATTTGTTAGTCTTAAAAGTGTGGAAAATTATTTTCGTTGTGGGGGAATTTTTACAGTGGGGGAGACATCTTAAAAATGTTAGACGTTTAGTAGTCGAATTCTTTATCATTCTGAATGTTGATTGCTTTATTAAAAGGTTTAATTTTTTAAGAACTCGCAGAATTCTATTTTTTGTTAGTTTTAGCAGCTTAATCTACTTTAAAATTTATTACCAGTCAATACAATAAAAATTAATTAAGGAGGATATTTTGTGCATTCTTTAGTTATAAATTTAATAGAATAGAAATGGATTTTATAAGAATTTGTCTTTACATGAAATTAATGTTTACCCTATTTTACCTACTCTTTTTTAATCATCTAACATGTTTTGAAATTGAATAACTTTTATGAACTTGTATTAATTAAATTAAGGTATCCGTACTCCTTTTTTAGGTCAATTTGCAGGAAAACCTCGATTTTCCAAAATTGCTTTAGAATAGTAGCCCTATTTATTAGTTTCAAAAAACACTTTAAATTTTGAGTCTAGGACATTTAGAACCGAAGTTATAGAATTTTAAAAATTACATATCTAGAGTAAGTTAGGTACAATTAAAAGTTTAATTTCGTGTTTTCTCAAAATGGGTTTTTTGTGTTTTTGCTTTACCGCATTTTTAAATATCTCCTGAAGTTATGTTTGGATTTGCATGAAATTTGGTATGCATATTTTAGATATGTAGGTGTTGGATCTAGACTACAATCATGGTAATATGTTGAGTAGAAAAATTTAACAGCTTATGTAATATCATTGTTTATATTTTTTTATGAGTTTTAAGGTATTTTAATTTCAAAAGCTCCTTAAAACTTTATATTTTTCAAAACTTTTAGTCTAGATCCAAGAGTATATATCACTCTTTGAAATCCAATTTACAAAAGTAAAAATATTAATAACTTTTTGTGTAATTTCAAAATGCGTGATGGTTGTTTTTTGTCCTTTTTTGACCCTATTTTTTACTCTAAATTGGGGGAAAAATTTTTTTTCAATTTTTTTTATTTATAACTAAGTTTTGGGGTAGCTAATGATATTTTAAAGAAAAAATTAGGTTATTATCAAAATTTTTAAAAAAGTTGTCAAAGGTGTACGGATACCTTAATATCGCACAATATTCCAGAACACATTTAATGTAAACAATTCCGGTAAGCAATGAGAGATGGGTCATCTAGACTCTAATTATAGTCAGCATCTAGACTAAGTTTTATGTCTCCTACATAAATTTTGTAGATAGTAGGTATATCTTTTTACTAAGAATTATCTTTCTTAATTAAAATAATTTTCACTCTTTAGAAAAATGTTTTCCTAAAAGTTTTTTTAATTAGAAATTTAAGTTATAAACAAATTAAAGATATAAAGAAAAGTATTTCAAGAATGGAAGCTTTCAGAATAAACTTGATCCGTCACACAATTAAATTGGCTTAGAAAGCAAAATTTAAGACAAACGTGTTGTAGAGTCAATTGTAATAGTCCCAATATAACGTCTTATCAAAGCAGATAAAATAACAAAATGATAAAACTATCAAAATTGAGACACAAAATTTGACGTTTTTTATAATTTTCCTTTTAAAGTATTAACAATAATAAGTTCCGGAAACTATATTAATATTTTTTTACTTTTATTTTTTTTACCTGTTGTATGTTTATTTTTTAATATTTATTTATATATTTTATAATCAATAAACATAATATTGAGTATGTCTTTCTTCTACATAACTATATTAAATTTTATTCCAAAAAAATTATATTCTTTATTACATATTATTAATCAAGCATTAATCTAGTTCTAAATTTTAGCCCCAAAAGCAGAATCAAAATCAATCAATATTTTACATTAGAAGTTTTCAAATCAATAACGTTATGAAGTATATAGTACATAAATGCCATTTTAATAGGGTATGGGAATTCTAGTCTACCAGCAAATTATCTAAAGGTAATATCCCCATTCAAATTAGGTTGTTTAATCTGATATCATTGAAATACACTATCTATTCATCAGTGCTTGAATAAATGGTTTGAGATCAAATTTACCATTTATTAACTCGATGTTAAGCTTCGGTCTTATTTGGACTATTCTAGTAAGTCTAATATAATGTCTGACATCAATCTGTATAAATTGTGCTAGAGCTTATAGCCAATAGTCAATATTCGGCATTCGGTTTTGTATGAGTTTGTGTCAAAGGAGGATTTATGTTGTATAAATGTAGAAGTTTTAGTAGCTACTAAAAATTGACAATTTTTAGGTTTTTGATTTCTTCAGTTTACTTAGCCTTTTTACCAACAGTAACATAATGTAACCAAATGAATTTAATTCTGTACGACATTTCGGGTTAAAAACTTTTCAAAAATAGAGGATGATGGACTTTGGCTGTGGATTATTTGAGCCTAAATTTTGAAATATTGCATATTTTTTTATTTTTCAACTCAACGCTTAAATAAAAACCAAATCAAGATTAAAGGAAAAGCATTAGTAGTCATTAATGTAACTCTTTCTAGCACCTTACCTTGATTTTTCCTGCAATAACAGTGGGATCATCTTAATGTGAATTTTCGACATTGTTTCTTATACATTTTAGTTCAAAACCATCTTTTTGAATTCACCATGTAGTGAATGCAAATAAAGCTTTGTCAAATTACAAAGTACCTAATCATTTATATATTAATCTTAAACTAAAATGCTTTAAATTACGCAGTCAAACCTAAATAAATGGAACCTCGGTAAGTGGAAATTCACTGGATAAGATAAATGAAAATCTAGTCTCGAGCAATTCTACATATGCAGGAGGTTTGGCTGCATTTGGTATTGGAATGAACAATTGTTATTTCTACATTTACCAAAATAGAAATATTTAGAATATTATAACAAAAAGATTTAACTTTTAAAGCTAATAAATTCTAAGATATTTCTTTTTTTTTTCAGAATAAAAGGGCTTTAAAAATACTGTAACTGAGTCAAAGAACGCTTCTCAAATGGTTAATCATCACATCAGAAAACATATTTAAGCCTTTACCCGATTTTTATATTCTCCATTCTATTGTCCCCCAAAGCTCCGTCGGCCCTCTCAAAGGGTGTTCTAAAACACGTCAAATGGAAGACAAGACACCGAAATTCTGCAAAAGTTTTCTCGTTTGTCCCACCTTATGATTACAAGCTTCGCACTGGGATACCCCAGAGAAAAATGAAAACGAGGTTATGACGAGTATACTTGGCGAATACCCACTGTTATAAAAACACCAAATGCAATTGAAGATCAGATTTATCACTAGATTATTCTGACAGTAACAGTTACATTTGGCAATTTTTCGGAGGAAATTTATAGTACTGATAAGGAAGGGGTGCCCTGGATATGACACTATGTTTAAACTTTTACTTTCGACTCCGGTTAATGTTATCAATCGGATAATGTTATCAAAATTGACCGGTCCTGATTATTTAAATTTTATTTAATCTAAAATGTGCCGGTTTTTGCGATCAATAGTTTGCTTAATGTTATCGAAATTCGGTGAAATCCCTAAAAAATTCCCTTTGTTTTCTCAGTTTGAGGGCCAGTTTTAATACATAAACATGCAAAATGAATAATTAATATATTAGTAATACATGTTCTACACGCTCGTATTTTCGTTAAGAATGTATAATTTGCAAAATAAAAACTAGGGAATCGTTTGAAATTTATTTCGGACTAGTGATGTGAGTTGGAAAATTTTCCGCTTTTTTTTTGCTTTATTTTATTAGTTCCATTTTGTATCCAATTTGTTTCTTTTTCAAAGAAGTAAAATTAGTTTGATATAAATTTAATGTTATTGTTATTTTTGTGCATTGAGATCATTGAGTGACTTTCTTTGTGGTATATTGGAAACCAGAAAAAGTAATAAAAAATCAATTTAATTTTTTTGTGAGAGATATGCCCCAGCCAGTAATTTTAGGATACTATACTAAAAAAAAAAGTTCGCAAATTTGCAATTTTTTTTTATTTTTTGATAAACTTTTCTTCGTAACGTTGGAAACAATACTCTTGTTAAGGCTTTTTCTCTATCTATTTTAGTTTTTAAATTAATTTGTCTAACTTTTTCATTTCGCCGCTAGGGGTGCTGTATGTAATTTCAATGGATTCTCCAGGGTCACTTACCGAGGGGTAGACCTTACTTCTGTGACCCTAGGACCAGTTGGTTCCAAATAAAATCCGCGAAACGGACTTTTGAAACACCCTGTATATTTAATCTTTGAAGTCCAACCCAAAACTTTAAAACTACTTGAAACAGTTCCCCACAATACAGAATCGAGCCAACTGCCTTCTTAAAAGCACCTAATCTCTCTTCACATATACGTTTAACTACACCTCTCACGACCAACTTACTCTAAACGCCAGCATTAACTAACTGTCAGACATTTTTTTTTCTCATTCCTTGTTCCAAACAGTCTCTTCCAAAACTTTCCGAGGGTAAAAATAGAACCCACCAAAAAACAAAAGGTTCCTTCGATGTTGTTGATTCTTCACGAGGAAAAAATAAGAGTTTAGTTTCTCCAAATACGTGTTTTCTGTTCTTTTTTTTTCTCTTTTGTTCTCAACTCTTTCTCTTCTCGAAGGTGATTTGGTATTAGTCGAAAGTAAAGTCGAGTTTTCTACAGTCTGTATAAAGAAATCCTTTGGCTGAGGACTAATCTGGACCGTACGCGTGGGAAGTTACTATAGAAGTTACGCTCGATGTAATATTTTATAGGAAATAATTCGATTGGTTTCGGAACTGGGAATCTTATTTGTGCTTTTTCTAAACCAATAAAGACGAAATAGACATCGATTAGAAGGCTTGTTTGTTGAGTGTCTTCTTCTCGTGGTTTCTTCTAAAGCACCGTTTATACGTCTTTCAAGGGACCGACGTAAAACAACGTATAAACGAAAAGACGTACAATAAGGAAGTTGCATGTGTCAGATTTTCAAAAACAAACAAGTGTCCCGTATGGTTTTTTGTATGGTAAAATGAAATATCTAGTCAGTTTTTCAAAAAAAATTACAGTTAATTAAATATTTTAATTTAAAAGTCAAGAAAAAAACACGTGACTGAAAACGTTTATTGTTTTTAAACTATAAGATGACGTCAACAATCATACCATCAGCTCCATTGCTTTACAACAATGTTTAGCATAAGATGACATCACATCCAAACTCTTGGCGTTTTCGCGCGCTTTTAAAAAGGGGATTTTTGTCAATTTTTTTGACAGTCAAAAAATTTCTCGATCGGCCTCAAATTTGGGGTAGTTGCTTATTTTTGCAAGAGGAATCGATTAAAAAAATTTTAAAAAATCATGCAACTTCCTCATTGAAAACATATTTGATTATTAGGTTTCTAATGCTGCTATTGCAAATTTACGTTATTGCAATAAATTTTGACATTTTTCTAAAGGAACCAAATATTAAATATTATTAAAAAAACGACGTATAACCGATATTGCGGCGCGTCGTATAAACGAAGAATTTTTGCCTTAAAATGAATAGGAAAAGTATAAATGGTGTGTGCTTTACTTATTCAATCTACTTAAGGCAATCTCTTTTTTTGTTCTTGTGAACCATTTTGAAATAATAATAATCGAAAGAGGATAGCTAACCCCTCGGTAATACTCTAACCGGTTTACATATTTTCACATTTAGAATTAAATAATCATGTGATTTCCATCAATCGCTGTAACATTATTTTTTAGTTTTTTTCTATTCATAGTACCTCAAAGTTTTTTAAATACAAGAATCCTAAAATTCCTTACTTTTTTAATTGGTATCTAATTAATTGGTATGGTGTCTATCTTTCTATTTTTTACTCTGACTTTCTTATTATGTTATAATTTTTCAATAACTGATGGACCTGGATTACGCATGTAAAATATAACCCAAGTTAATATTATTTTAGTTATTTTCCGAGTTCTTCGATGAAAACCATTTTGTCTTTGTTCACAAATTTCTTAAATTAGACATTTTTAAGACTTTTTTAAAATTGAAAAAGAAGAGTTCTTCACCAGTAACCTCTGGTTAGAGGAATGTGTGAGAAAACTCCAGCTCTCAAGCGTCGCCTCCAACCGTGGATCGGTTTCGCCCTTGTTAGGGCTCATCAGCACGGTATAGGAAGGTAACGCAAGAGAGCAGAGGGAGAGTTTTTAGTCAAGCTAGTTTTTTAAAATTCTTACACTTCTACTACCCTGCTGTGATACACGAAATATGGTACAAATATCAAGTATTTGGCAAAATCTTCAGAAACCCATTTCATAAGAAATTTGAATGCTTAAAATTTATTTTTTTATACTAGGGGTTTCATTAGTTATGACTTTAATAATCAGTTTACTACCAAACGTCAAAAAATTCTTATTTGTAGATGACATTTTTCTCAATATTTTTAAAAGTTAAAAACACTGCTTTACTTTTTTACATAAATTAATAACTGTCATTGTAAAAATTTTAATTACCCCAGGATATTAAACCGATAATTCTTATTAGATTATAAAATAATTTATATCAAAGCAAAAATCTAAATTAAAAAGAAATTTAAAAAAACTAGCTTATTTCATTTGAAATAGTTTTATACGTGAAATCCATTAAACATTTCAAACCCTTAACTTCAGAGACCTTCCAAACATTAGTAAAACTTAAGAAACCGGATAAAAATTGTCATTAACAAACTTCTCAAAAGATTTTCAAAGCCTTTCAGCTTTATATATTCGAAAGCGAATGTTCAATACTTCCTTTGAAGAACTTAAAGACTACTCGAGCATTCCTTTTTTAATTGTTTAATTAAAACAAGAGTTCTATTGGTGCGTGCTCCGCTTCATCGTTTCGATTTCTTGATCTTGGGGAAGTTCGAACAACCACTTGCTGTTAGATAATTGAGTGTCTCGGCCCCTCCTGGCTAAAGAACGGCTGATTGAATATCGAGTTTACCTGGTGCCAAAATTAATTCGCTTCTGTATAGAAAGACTTATTTTAGTTATCATATCATTTAGATTTATACTTATAAATATAATTGTATACAGAATTTTTTGTAAAAATATACATTATAACGCTTTTAACGAAGATAAAATGAGCGTGAGATGATTTTGTGATAAAGAAGATGTCTCATGTTAACTTTTAAATCACAAATAAATGATGAAAAAAAGCTGTTTTAATTAATAACTTAACATAATTTATTTTACATTAGAATTATTTTATCACTTTAGATGAATCTACATAAAACACATAAAAACTTGTCAGAACAATTCATTTTACATTTTCGCCTCTATATTGTGCGAGTTACATTTTTTTTATAAAATAAAGATCTTTTAGCGAGCGCACTTTCATTTTTCAGTTTTATAAAACTATGTTATTACTTCTAAAGCATTTACTTTAACAATAAAAGTTTACCCCTTTATTAAAAGCAATTTTCTTTACTTCTATACATATTCTGTAAGTTTTTTTTGTTTGTAAACTTAAAATTATTAAATCCTTATTAAATAGTTTGGACAAAATTTCATCCTAAACTGCATTTCTTGAAACATCTCTCCAAGTTATCCTTGTTAGAAATGCACCTGTAAAGATTCTTATTTAGCAATACTCTTGTTCAAAACATCTTTTTGTGTTTTTCGCGTGCATATCACTCAAAAATCTCTCTATTCTAAAAAAAAGTTTTTGGTGAACGGTTTCCAGAGAAAGGCTTTTTAATTACTGAACCAAATGACACATATATGGTATCAAAATGTCCGAATTCTTTCCGGATTTCCGAGTAAGCCCTTCGATTTTTCAAAAAAATTCTTAATTTTAAAATATTTCCATTTTTTTAGATTTCGGATAAGGTCGCAGTTACAAAGAAAGAAACTATGAATTTTAAAACAATTGAAAATATATTTCACTGGTTTTTTAACATTCAAATACATTAAATAATCATCTTTCTATTTATCACACTAATTTTAAAAATATATATTGGATTCTTTTTAACAATATTTATATTTTTGCTGTTCAAACGATTTTAATATTTAAAACTAATGTATTATTAATTTATCTTTTATTTTTAAATAATTAATTCATATTTATATATTTATCTTTGTCGTTGTGGCAACCTAATCATTACTATATTTACAATAAAATATAAACTCGCTTTCAGAAATTTTGAACTTTTGCATTTATTTATTACAATAATAATTATTTTTATATCCTTTTGCAAGTTATATTATTTAAGGTAGTAAAAGGTAACTTTTTTTATAATGCCAAAACGCAAAACTAGATATGGCGGGGGAATGTTTTAGAAATAAAGATAAAAATCAAAAGTCAGAACATTCGTGTCATTGCTATAAAACTGACACAATTTCGATGTTTATTTGTTCTCATGAAGCAAAATTCTAAATTTTCGTGTTGTTTACGATAATTACTACATTTTTCACAGACAATCAATGAAAATCATTTCAAATTTTAAGAAAGTAAAATTTATTCCGGAGATGTTTCAGTGCTTCTGAATGGATCTGTGTGAGAAAAACCTGTGTTACCTTGGGGAAATGGTAAAAGAAAGTTTACACTGCTTTGTTACTAATTTTCTTGGAATTAAATGGCGATCCGCCAATTCATATTGCCATAAAGGAACTGTTAAAATTTCGCCGCTGAATGAATATTCCCCTTTTTTGAAAGAATACCCCAGAGAAGTAGTTCCCCTGCTTTAAGAATGTTTTATAAAATGAGTAAGTGCTGTGAGCTGTGTTTTGTGAGGATGGCAAAGAGATCCTTAAGTATCAGCGTCAGCAGTTAACGGGGGTTGGCGAGCGATAGCGAGCAGGGGGCGGTAGCTCCCTAGTAGATAAAATATTCAACAGCTCATTACAAACTAAAAAGGTGACTTTTAGAAACGTTGGTTCTCATAAACTCCATTTCAAATTCGTAGGGAATACTTTTAAGTATGAAAACCTTTACAGACCTTAAGGCTAGGCGCGCACTAGAGACTTTTGTCACGGCGACTTATACACTAATCACTCGAGAGGAATGCATTTCTATGGAGAGATTCTTGGCAATCGACCAAGAGTCTCGTCGCCTATGCGCGCTCTAGCTTCTTGCAATAGCCAGGGTGATAATTTTGTCTCTGTCGCCGTGACAAAAGTCTCTAGTGCGCGCTTAGCCTAAGTGAAAATTTCGTATTATTAGTGCATTTTGCTCACATCCGTATATTAGTTTATATCAGTCTTATAATAAAGAGTAACGGGGGTCACTCTATTTCTTACAAATTTTGTGAACTAAGTATCATTCCTTAATTATTCCCCATTTCAACCATTCGGCTAGCTTGTAGAAATTTAAATTTACATAATAAAAAAAACATAGCAGCTTAGATCAATCTAATAATATCACAGTCAATTTCGAAAACGTCATGGAATACTGAAACCATCTCATATTATTATAATATACTATAACATAAAGCATGATACTGATCGAAAATCTATAAAACATTGATGTAAGCATGACTTGGGAAATGATGATTGCATATAGAACCTGACAAGGTGAATAAGAACAAATCATCCTTTGTATTTTCAGTGTGATATTCTACATCATCAGTTGAATCTTAAAGACTGCCATAAACAGTAAGTAGCCATTGTTGTTCACTCTTGCTTTTTATAAGGATATTTCTTTTCCTAAATAGACAAATTCGCAAAGATAAGATGCAGCTATTTATTTATATCTGCGCTTTTGTGTGTGCAGGAAAGACCGTTGGTGAATTGAATATTATTTTAGTGATAGGTCCGCTATGTATGTGACTATGTATGTATCAAACTTCGTGAAGTCCCAATTAAAAACTGTTTATCATTATGAGAGGGATTTTATTCACAGCTAGTTTAAATTAAAAATTAAAAATGAGTCCTTAGTTATCAAGTAACAAAAACAGTTAAGATAATTTTAAATATGCCTAATATGGGTTTGATTATTGTATCAAGGTATCACCATATGGGACAGTCACTCAAATGTAAAAAATTTTAAAAATGAAAGGAAAGTTTTATACCCCATGAAAAATTCAATTTTAAGACTTAAAATTATCATAATTATCCTATAAATCTCCTATAAATCCTATAAATAAATTATCTGCAAAGCAATTTTCGTTTACCAAATCAAATAAGGAAACCGATGCAAATGGGTCATACTTTACTTGTTTTAGAGTTTTGAACTTACTGTTTGTGGTGAAAGGTTGGGCTATTTCACCTCAAACGTGGTTCAACAAAAGCTGCAACCGAAATGTAGCCAAAATTTGAACCATTTTAACTTGATACAAAGCACCGAAAACAGGGTTCAAATTTTCGCTACACTTCGGCTTTTGTTAAACCGCTTTTAGGTTGAGAAAAAGAAAATAAAAGTAAGGTTGAAACATTTTTTTTGATATTGCATTTTTTGGTGTCCAAAAGAGAACTTGGCGATATTTAGCGGGGCCGTTAACTAAATTGAACCGGAATTCTCTCAACCACCTTACTCCTCGTCCTTTCTCCAACCTCTGCACTACCCTTCATCGTGCATCGCTTGCTTTCACAGAGATTTCTGAGCATAAAAACCACCCACACCCCTTGAAAAAAAAAGAACTGCTCATCGAAATGAGAGCACTCGACGAATCGTCTGCCCCAGAATCATCTAGCGTAAGAGACAGGCACGTGCAGAGAGTGGTAACTACTAGTTGTTGAAATCGATGCTTTCAGATATATCGATATATTGGTATCGAATGTTTTAGGTCTGTAATATATTAAATTTAAGAAGTCCTCAGAAGTTTGTATTCGTAAAAGAAGCTATTTTGTGTTAGTTTTGATTTCAAAATAACTGGAAAAAATTGTAAATATGTCCTTGTAAAATGCGTTTTTTTTTTCAAAATACAGAGTTTGTAGCAGTTATTTATATTTATATTTTCATTTTATCTAAGTAGGGAAGGAATTCGATTTTAAAATATTTTTAGTGTGCGTTTCATAGCTGAGAAGAACGTCTTTCAAGTTTTAAGCTTCTAGGTTTAATAGTTTTGGAGACATAGTGATGAGTGTACATCAGTCAGTCAGTCAGTGGTATTCGGATTTTATTATATAGATAGTTGTTTTAGAGTAAAAAAATAGATTTAGTAGTGTTAATTTTAAACTCGTTACTTATTAAATAACACATTAATTTGTTTTCATTTCTCCTAGAAATAGTTTTGACTCTTTAAATAAACTTTTTAGATTCACACAAATTGACACAATTTCATATGCCTCATTTCAATCTTGAAATCCTTCTTCATTTAATCATGAATAGATATAAGAATAGAAATCATTTAAACTTGAATTTTGAAATTTTGAAATTCCATTCTGTAATTTCCATTTGAAGTCATTCAGTGGTTGCATGCTTTATTTATTTTAATTAAAAATTATATATTTTTTTGTACTTCATTTAATCATAAATGTGAGAAAAATTGTAACTTTTTTTGAAATTCCCTAAACAAATCGTTTAATTCGTTGGTTTTATAAAACTTTTAACTTTTAACTGGTAAACTTTTAGAAAAAATACGAATAGAAAGATGGTAATATTTAATATTCCTTAAATATGCAACTTCCCTAAATGTATCCCATTAAACAAAAGGTGTACTTGAAACATGAGAGTATTCGATACCTCAAATCACTCGATACCAATAAGAATCGATTCCTTCCATCAATTCGTTTCCATGGCAGCAAGCCGCTCTAAATAAAGCCATTCGCATGGGGCTAATGTGGCAGAGCCGATTATTATGTTTTCTTCTCGTGGACATCGATCTGAGTGAGTGAGTGAGATGAAGCAATATCCACAGAATAAGAGAGTCTTGATGATGAGAGTGGACCATGCATCCCTCGTTATCGATTCCTATTGGTCCGTGAAACTGTTTACTTACTACTGTGTCTTGCCGTGCTTGAGTTTTTACCTAATTGCTATATACTACCGTAAGATGGAGGGCCGTATCCAAGAAATCCCCTCGTATCCCCCCCGAAATTTTGGTATCAATTTTTTACTTACTGTTTTCCTTAAAAATTCGCCTTAAAATGCATAAAACCCCTACTTTTAAGTTCCAACATTCAACTAAAGTCTACAAAATTATACTTTTCAGGCAGGGGAGAACCCCCAGCCCCCCTTGAAATTTCGATATGTATAATTATAATAGTCGTTCCTTGAAAATTTTGGGACTCACAAGGAGTGGTTCTGTTCGTGTTAGTAAAAAAAAATGAGTGAAATCATAAGGGGCCGTATCCAAGGTGAGTTATAGGAGATCTACTCATCACACTACAAGCGGATCCAGGGGGGCTAAGGGACTTCAACCCCCTCTCCAAAGGAATAATAACTAAGAGTGAGAAGGAGGGGTAGTGGGAACTCAGAGGTGTAAAAAAAGGGAAAAGCTACTCTAAAGCGAGTTAAAATCCTGTTTTAGGGTCAAATTTCCAGAAATTTTCTGGGGGAGGACCCCCAGATTCTCCTTTGGAATTCAGAACCCAATTATTTACCACTTTTCTGTAACAAGTTCATCGAAATGCAAAAATCCTAACAAAATGTAAATCAAATTCTTGAAAATGTATGTCCGAATAAATCCGGATTAGATGTAACAAAACAATTTGAAAATCTTCTTTTTAGACTTAAATTTCCAAAAATTTACTGAGGGTTGACCCCCGGACCCCCCTTTTAGGATATAAGAAGACTATTTTTATAATGAAAATTAGCCCCCCAAAAACCAAATCCTGGATCCACCGCTGTCCTACCTAGAGAGCCTGTATACGAGAGAGAGGCGACAACTCAGTATAGCGCGCGCAGATCGGTAAACAGGTTTTCTGTTCGCCACAGGCGGTTCCCCTCCATAGGATTAGCATGGGACGCGAGACAAGCGGCATGATACAGTTTGGACAGAACTGGATGCGCAGAGACGCTTTTAAGCGACTTGTCGCCTCTCTCTCGTATACAGGCTCTCTACTCCTACCTGGGTTACCAACAAAATCGAACTAAAGTTTCAAGAACCACCCCCCAAAAAGATCTAGTTACGGCCCTGGTAAGAGGGGTACTGAGTTAGAAGGTTACTGTGTTTTTTCTAAGGACAGTTGTGTACACCAGTGGTCCAGGTTATGTAACAGCTAGCATATATTCTATTGTAAGTTGCCTTGAAAAAAAATTACGCTTAAAATTTACAACCAAGTAGTATGTTTTAAACTGAACAGATAAAACATGCAAACAGTATTGTGTATTAACAGTATTATATCAATCTGTGAAAAAAACTAAAGGTAAATGAGGCACTAGACGTGTTCGTGATCAAAAATACCCTCATTTAACAACAATTGAGTCCCTAACAAATTTTCTAGACTACCAAAATAGTTTAGACTAACTTTTCCAAAACTAGCATGATGTTCAAGTATACGCAGTTAGTTACACATTAGCAACCTCTCTGCAGGAAAGAGTATACCATTTCAAAAGGATAAATAACTTCAACCGTTCAATAATAAACACCTGATCCTCGAACCCTGAGTTTTTCGTTTCCTTCGACACCATAAACTAATTATACAACAGAAAATTAGGCAGGGGAACCGATGAAATATTAACACGTGTGTCTTTCGCCTCTCGTGCATTACTATTCATCTCCCAACAATTTGAAAGGATCTCCAACCAAATAAACTTACTGCCTTTGTTTCAGTATGGCAGTAATTTATTCAAATTGTTTTTCCCCCTCACATGTGGGCTTTTTTTAAGAGTGAAAGGGGTGTAAGTCCACATAGAGGGTTCGTACTTTCGGGTTGTTCAAAGTGTTTGCTAAAAGCTATAGGGTTGTATACCAACGGAGAATATCGGTTCAATAGGGAATACACACTAGGGGCCGTTTAAATATCACGTAAGCACTTTTTTGGTCATTTTTAACCCACCCTGATAAGCAAACCTCCAACCCCCCAGCATAATTACGTAAGAAACTGCCGGACCCCCCCCCCCGAAATTTTGACATCCCTTTTAGTAAGTACTGTTTTTTCTCCTTGAAAATTAGGTGACTTATACAAGAAGCTGTTCTTTTTGGGTGTAACCCTTAGGGTTCAAAAATGAGTCGAAACACTACTTTTCGGGGTTAAAATTTCAAAAGGTTTGGGGGTCCATCCCCAGAAAAAGTGCTTCAGTCAGATTTCCTAATTCAATTTTTTGTTAAATTTATTTTTGGTTGAGTTTTGAAATTATTTATGCAAGAAACAAGAGATTATTGAAAATGTAGTATCTTACGTAAGCATCACTCATATATAAGCACAAAGAGCAAACCCCCTCCCCCTTAGGTGCTTACGTAATATTTGATCGGCCCCCTAGTGGAAATTCAAGATTTCGACTGTTGGAAATCACTGATGGGGTTATAAAACGCATTTCTTCAAATTTTTAGATTTTTTTTATTATTAGTTTTTTTAAATTAATTTTCAAAAATTACGCTCGCTAGAATCGGAGGAGTGGCCTACATGACGTCACCTCTGCTTTCGCCCGAATATTCAACTAATCAATATCTTCAAAGGAAAGGATTTAACCAATGCCGAATACGCTTTAGTATAACGTTCCGTTTTTAATATCGTCATGCTCTTTTGGACACCAAAAAGTAGTACTATTGCTAAATAATTTTATACTTATCGATTGAAAGGTTTATTTAGATAAATGACTGTTCAGAGAGAGATATTTTTTTATCAGTAAAATTGTTTAAAGAAATGTCAAGATTTGAATATATGACGTTCAATATTTAGCGGGAACGTTAAAGGGATTGAACCAGGGAAATTTTCAGGTCAGCTCTTAGACCTAGACCAAATACTTGAGGTGACAAAATTAAGAAAACATTTTTTTTCGTACAAACTACTCTGTAATATAAATTCTTTGTTGCCTGTAATATAAATTTGCCATTTTTGGACTTTTTCCCCTTTTTCAAACTTCCAATTCAAATTTTAATTCATTGAATTTTCAATTCGTATGGGGAGTAATTGGCGATGGAAAATTTCGAGATATATTGAGATTCAGGATAATTTTGGGTTTGTTTGCTAATGATGGGTGTTTAGGTGTTGATATTCTGAAAATAAATTCTTTGAACGTACTGTAACCAAACCGAAAAGATTATGTACAATGAGGAAGTTGCATGATATTTTTTTAATCGATTCTTCTTGCAAAAATAAGCAACTACCCAAAATTTGAGGCCGATGGAGAAATTTTTTGATTGCAAAAAAAAATTAACAAAAATCCCCTTTTTAAAAGCGCGTGAAAATGCCAAGAGTTTGGATATGACGTCGTCTTACAATAGGCATTATTGAAAAGCAATGGAGTTGATGGTATGATTGTTGACGTCATCTTACAGTTTAAACAATAAACGTTTTCAGTCACGTGTTTTTTTCTCGACTTTTAAATTAAAATATTTAATTACCTGTACATTTTTTTTTGAAAAACTGAGTAGATATTTCATTTTACCATACAAAAAACCATACGGAACACTTGTTTGTTTTTGAAAATCTGACACATGTAACTTCCTTATTGAGGGTTTGTTTGCTAATGATGGGTGTTTAAGTGTTGATATTCTGAAAATAAATTCTTTGAACGTAATGTAACCAAACCGAAAAGATTATGTACAATTGTACAAGTCGTACATATACATATACAATTCAAAACGCACGGTTTTCTTAAAAATCACCGAATATTTTTTTCATAACCAAATGGAAGGTGGGTCTTGAATTAGACATTAAGTCTTTAAAGAAATTTTTCAATGTGATTTTCTCTATACTAGCTACCAATGAAAACAAACAGCATATTTCTAATATACTTCACAAACGTTTCCTGAACCCAGTACGTCACTACGCGGAAGGAGAAAGTGAGTAAACACAAAGCATGTTGGGTTGATAGGAGGAATTCCGATACGCGAATTGTGGTAAAAAGACACTTTATGCACATGGGTTTAACAAAATAATCATATTTTAAAATTGACGTTCGTAGTTTCACTAGAAATTCCGACACCGGGATGGGAACTACTTTGTTTGTTAGGGACGTGTAGTAGGTAAGACTTAAGTTGCTATCTAGATAGTTTATTGTGGTATATCTGTCTATATGAATAAACAATTGATAAACAACACAATAAACATTTGTAAAAGTAACATAATCTTTTCTTTAAAATACAATATCCAACTGACAGTGTTACTTGAAATTCCATGCGTTTATTCATGGTAAATGTTTCCATCCTTAAAAGGGATTTCAGGTCGTATGCTTTATTAGTCACTCTTTCCACGGTGGCCTAGCTCTTCCCCACTTTTAATTACAAAATACGTATAACAAGAGTGTATACTCCAACCATGGAGCTAGGAGTAAGTGGAGGGAACATGGTCTGAAATCACTGAAGCCAAAAAAAATCCCAACTTAACTGTGGTAATGACTGGCGGCAATCTTGAGTAGTGCATTGAATATATATCAAACTTACCAACTTTTCCTCACAAACTATTACTGGTGAATAACTTCGTATTCAATGAAACTTTTGCATGTTTATTTCGCACTCTTCAGAAGACCTCTTACCTCTGAATAAAACATGAATAAGTAAGATGGATTGAAGGACAATAATTTAAAAGGGATGCAAATATTTTATTTTAAAACTTAGTTTAATAATTTTATATTTTAATCCAAAATAAATAGTTTCATAGAACATACTAATACTCACCGATAAAAGTTTTTTTTTCTTTTTTAAATATATGTTAGTTAAAAAATGCACTACTCAAGATGGCGGCAAGACTTCACAGTTGCTTTAACTTGAATAATGAAATTCTATTAACGATACTCCCTCCACATACTCCTAGCTCGAACTATCAAGCGTCTCCTCCAGCCTTTGACCGGTTTCGTCCTTTTTAGGACTCATAAGCACGGCATTTAGGAAGGCAACGCAAGAGAGCGGAGGACAGGAACTAATCTAGCCGACTATGACGGAAAAGGTGGTGACAATTGATTAGTCCTCCACTACCTGCTGAAATGACTTGGCACTCCCAGAACAGATTTAATTCCATAAAGGAAGGAACCGGTCCATGGCTGGAGGCGACGCTCGAAAGTTGGAGTTTACACGTCTGCTAACCAAGCGATAATGGTGAAATAAGAATAACAGGGCTAAGAATAACAGGGTTTTAAAATCTCATATTATACTTAAAATGAAATAAAATTTTTTTAAAAGTGAAAATAAATATTTAAAGATACTACAATTTCTTTTGTAGTCTATTTGTTTATTTTTTAAGGATTCTGTTGACATTTAACAGTTAAACTAAATTCAATTGTAATTGATTTTACAGTTTTCAATGTAATTAATCCACGTCAGTCTTCAATATAAATCTTTATATCAATAATTGAGAGACAGTTGAAATCGATAAACAGTTTCAATATTTCACGTTTGATTAATCTTTAGCTTCGATTAGAATCGATTGACTTAAAGTTATGCAAATGGAATTATTAGTGATCCTAACTTATCTCTTTATCTGAAATTTCTAAGCCTATCAAAGCAGCTTAGCAAACAATGCGCTCCAAATACCAATATCTCATTTTGTGAATTTTGGATTTGGATATTCATTTTAGTTCAATTTTCGCTTATTGAATTGCGATTGCAGTTTAGAATCCTGGTTTTAAACCTTTTTGGTCTTTGTTTATTGTAAAGATATATCTGCTAAATTTAGAGATAAATATGAATTAAACCTTAAACATAAATTACTATGGTGAACACACTAAACAGAAATCCACTTAATGAATTGGTATTTAAATTCTAGCCTCGAGTCAACTATTATTGTCAATATATTTGTGTTCAAACATGCTGAAAAATTTTAAAGTAAAATTCAGATGTTAACTGCACGTTTCTGAGAAAATGAATTTTTGTTTTCTGAAAATAAGGAAACTTCTTTAAATTAAAAAAATTAATAAAATCCTAAGTTAATTAAAAATTTCTATAGAATTTTCGTTCCTTATTTAATAAACTAACAAATTAATAAAAAAACCCATTCACTTTCGTTGTTGTAACTGAGATTCTTCAAAATCATAAAAACGTCATTTTTTTGTTTATCTACTCTGAGACCCCCTGCTTGGAAAAGTAGTATATAAAAATCGATAACCAAAATTAAACACATTTTTCTCTCGTTATAAAAAAAAACTTAATTATGAAAAGAAACCGCAACCGCACTCGTAAAAAAGTGAAATGCGTTTGCTAGAGACAATTTGTCGCCATGGTTACCACTGATTCACCTCGAGAACTAATTGAAATGGCTGTTTATGATTATTTTTCCGAGTTTAAATAATTTCTTCTTAGTTGTTGAAAAGATTGTAATTAATTCCCTTTCTCCGGTACAGTTTAAATGGATATAATGAGTGGGTGGTTACATGGAGTCACTTAGAAGAATAAGGGATTAAGTCCTAAAAATTGACATTTGAGATATAAAGGTGAAAAATGTTAATCATGGACTCATCATTGTATTTATAGGCAAACAAAGCATTTTTTTCTCATGCAAATTTAGAATATTGTAAATTTAAAAACAAATATAGAGGGTACTCCCTCGAAAAATTTTCGAAATTATCTCTGCAAATACTTACACTGCATAATAAACTAGGATTTGAAAATCATCAGAATCAATAACTTTATAAAAATATCTAAAACCCGAAAAAAGTTACCAACATATTACCGTTTTACTGGAGTTATTGAAAGTTTTTTTAGATAAAATTTTTTTCCCTAATTAAGAAACTGCGACAGTAGGGGAGAATAGGCTACTATTATTTAGGCATCTAAAAGATATTTCATGCACATAAAATATTACAACTTAAGATTTTTTAACTAATAAACAATAATATTAATTGTATGAGTAACTAAGACTAATAATATTTTGTAAATTAGGGAGAAATCATTAATAAGAATTGAATTCTACTCAAAAAATCTGAGATGACAGAATACTAAAACATTATTGATGACGTCAGAAAACGTTATTATTTTTCAAAATTTTACAATATCTCAACGTGCCACTGTTTTAATTTAGACATGTCACATTAAGGCCAACGTGCCACGAATTCGTCATCTCTGACTTAGACCAAAGTCGCAATGAGAACTTTTTATGTGATTCAAAGTATATTTTATTAATATGAATACCTAATAAAAACGTGTTATGAAAAAAATTTATATTTTTTGCAACAAAATCACAGAGCGAAATAACTTAATCAAATCTTACGCAACCAAACCATTTTAGCAAATTTTATTTTCATTTAAATCTTAGTATTTCTAAGAAGGTAAAGAACAGAAAAACATTGATATATGCTTCAAATAAAAGCAATCTTCAGACATCCTTATTTCGATACAGTTCGTAAACTTCAGAGTTTTCATAACATCATTATTGAGATCAAAAACATCTTTTTTAAAGTACTGCACAAATCTTGGTTTCAAGGCACTGAGAGATATTTCTCAAAATTTACATTTTTGGGCAGTCAATAAACTTAAATGATGGACTTTTCCAAAAATAAATTAATCTTCTTCATAGTCAGGAGGGTTGTCAAAGCATTAGGCAGATTGAAATGTCAAAACCAGAATAGGGTAACTGAGTTTGATGAATACTGTGTCCCTCATTTTGAATATTTTCCAGTATGTGTGCAGTGGACAGTTTATATCAATAGGTCTTATTTGAAATAACTTGGTATCTGTTCTAAGGAATTCATCAAATTCTTGAAGTCCATGATAGGTTTAAAGTAAATGGTTTTTCTCTAAATGCAATTAAAGTAATTTTATCTTAATTATATTACAATGTAGAGTTAAATGTTAAAATGATTAGACACTCTTTTCAAACTATAAACGCATGTGTCTTTACTGAGCATTGGACTGCCAAAAAACTACTTATAATTTTGAATGTTGTCTTAATTTTGATGTGTGAAATACTTGAGGAATAAATGAAATGATAAAAAGTAACTTTATTAATTAATTTTTTATCATATCTTACATTTTAAATGGTTACAGGTTTATGATTAAATTAATGATTTGGTGTGTTAGATCCTTACATCTGCATATTTTTTTATTTAATAACAAGAATGTTATTAAATATTACCATAACGGTAAAACACTTTTGAATCTAAACGTTTTAAATATTTTCATTCAAGGCTTAAACATTAATTTGTATCTAATTTAGATTAAAAAAATCGCATCCTATAATTTTGCTTTTTTTAAGTTTTGTGTATTAAACTTATATAACCGTAAGGAGTAAATGAGTTTAATAGTAACTCCTCATTGCGATAAAAAATAATTTGATTATGATAATTAAGACTTTTTAAAATGATTTCCCTTAAAAATAGTATTTTTTCTTAAGGTCTGTTTCATTATTTAATAGAATTTGTGATACACTCCATAACACATACAGTAACTTAAAATTTTGAAGTTAGTTTTTTTTTCTAAATTAAGGCAACGGAGGTAAAGAGTGCTCAGTCAGGTAAAAGTAATCATTATTATTATTTTTTTAATCTTCTTTCATATTTTAACACATTTTGGTTGAAGCTACGACTTTTATTTATGGTAGGTTGATTTGTGAGTCAAACAAGCTTACGCCCAGTAAATTTTTGAGGATCCGGCTTTTAAATTCTCCATTTTATAGCCCACAAAATCATCTTTATGTGAATTTTTATCCTCCTCTCCCCTACTCTTTTTAAACAAGTAAAGTTTCAACAATACAACCATCTCAACATAATAGACAGAGAAATCACAGTTTCAAATATGAATTAATTTTGGTTTGAAACTTTTTGGTTCAAATATGACGACCCAATGCCATCAATTTTAAAAAACAAGACATACTCAGTTTCAAACAATTTAAAGTCACCACTCAAATTATGCTTATTTTTAGTTTATATTTGAAAATTGGAATATTTACAAAATATCGAAGGTAACATTAAGTTGGTGTGATAACGTGTGACAACGTTGTGACGTCCCACTCAACTTACTGGTCTACTTCCCACGTCATAGTAACGGGGCTATATGGTCATCATAACTGTAACACATTGCACCCTCTTTATAAGAATGCCATGGACAAATTAAAAAATTAATACATGATGCTTTATTTTTGAGTATCTGCGCATTTTCAAAAAGGAGGACATGCATGTTTTGAGTAAACTTGGATCGGAGTCTATTTAAGCGCGTGACATACTCAGATTTGAGTAATTTTTACTCATTTTTGAGTATCTGCACATTTTCAAAAAGGAGTACATGCATGTTTTGAGTAAACTTGGATCGGAGTCTATTTAAGTGCTTGACATACTCAGATTTGAGTAATTTCTACTCATTTTTAAGACCGTTGTTTTAAGAGTGTAGGTAGGTGAGATATGGTAGGTGTAACAATATGTTAAACTTAAAAACACACACGAAGAACTTGGTAGTTAAGTTACGAACAAGTTCCAAACTCAACAACATTGCGCACTATTAAACTCTCATTAATTTCAATAACTAATGAAACCCCCCAACTATCCGATCCTTCTCATCCCACCTGTCAACTGCGAAATCGGACGCCCCATCTTTATTCTGTCGCGCGCCGAGATGACAGCTCCGATTAATGAAAACGCGTGTCAACTCCCCCTCCCCATTCCGCGACACCAGGGGGAGCGGCGGGCCGACCCTGAAAACGCAGAGAGAAGAATACTCTCATCAACAATGCGGATGGGCTATTCCTGTCTTGCTGATGGGGACGCTGTGGGTATAAAAAACGGGCAATTAAAGGGTTTCGGTCGGGGTTCTTCTTTTTAGGAAAGGGATGTTGGGAGGGTTTTTGTACACTCTATACCAGTGTTTCCCAACCTTTTTAGGTCCATGCCCCACCACAGGCTTTCTAAATTTTCCATGCCCTCTGTCTTTTTTTCGAAAATCATTCCTGGAAAGAAAAAAACCGGATGGTCCATGCCCCACCGGGGGGAAATTTGGTTGAATATTTTCAAATTGCCCCCATGGAAAATCTTATTGCACCCCGGTGGGGCGTGCACCCCACGTTGGGAAACACTGTTATACGCGTTCTACTGTCCTACTGTTAAGTAGTGATGGGCAAAATCGATAATTTTAGGTATCGAATACTTTGGTATCGAATACTTATAGGTATCGAGTACTTTTCTTCAATGTCGGGAAATAAACCTGAAGGGACGATTTTTTTAGGGCCTATCCATAATCAGACTAATATTCAAAAAACTGAAAGCGATCCATCAAAAAGCCCCGTAGCTACGGGCCTGGAGGTGGATAGAGGCGAAGGATTTGGCGGGGGAAAAACCTAGCCGCGTCAAATTTCTCTCGCGGATGATAACGACTTGGGTTTGAGGGTTGCAAAATGAAAACGGAAACAGGCTGCGTTTGATCTACAGTAGGTATTATAAAGATTACTTCATTGAAAAATTTAAAACGAAATATGTCAATAAAGTATCGATACTTTAGTGGGTATTGAATACACTCGATACCTATAGGTATCGAGTACTTAAGTATTTGGTATCGATACCAGCCCATCACTACTGTTAAGGTTTGTGTAATTAAAATTGGCGGTTCATCACCATGGCGACGCAAATAGAAAGGCAATGGGAAATGGCTAGTAGAGAGCCGCCTATTTTATTTACACAGACAATAGGGTAGGCGTGCACTGAGACTTACGTCGCGGTGACCTGGAACATAGCGTGCATCTAAACTTTTACGATAGGCTCGACAACCATTATCGGGCAGTGGATATCTCACCCATCTCTTTGTGTGGTTAGGTAAGGCCAATTAGCGAACAAAAGAGTTCTCCTCTTTTGAGGGGATGCCAGGGAAAACCCCCTAGAGGAGTTATCCACTGCCCCATAAGGGTTGTCAAGCCTATCGTAAAAGTTAAGATGCACGCATAACTGCCAATCGGGCTATGGCAAGAAGCTAGAATGCACGCATTAGACGACGAGACTCTTGGCCGATTGCCATTGTTCGAGTGAAAGGTCGCAGCGAGGAAAGTTTGCCTTATGGGGGATTTACACCACCGCTGCAAGAGCTGCAAGTCATGCAAAAAGCGGCATATGTTAGTACCCGCTACTCACAAAAGATGGCGCTCGTCAATTGGTTTATTGGAATAACAAAATCCCGTTTCTTGCCGCAAACCAAAATTGTCGCGTTTACAGTAGTGCTGTAAATCCCCCATTAGGCTAAGCGCGCACTAGAGACTTCTGTCGCGGCGACTAGAACATAACTATCACTCGAGAGCAATGCATCTCTATGGTGAGATTCTTGGCACCTAATGTGCGCGCTCTAGCTTCTTGCAATAGCCAGGATGATAATTTTGTCTCTGTCGCCGTGACGAAAGTCTCTAGTGCCCGCCTACCCTTAGAGTTCGGTTCGGAGTTTCTCTAAATGCTACTTACTAGGGGTTAGGACACACCTAGACAACTCAGAATCACCTCTAGGAGTGGGGGGGTCGGAAATGCACCCCTAACGAACTAGGGGTTTTTATTAGCGGGCATGGGAAGTTGTAAAATCCGCAGTGGAAATTGACACTTAACCTTTTTCCTTTTTCAAGGCATTTTCCTGCACAAGTAATGCTCTAGATTAGAAATTTGGTTTGGTAGCCAGTGGCTCCTGGTACCCTAAATTTTGGTCGCCAACTCTACACTTTTGGGAGCCAAAATAAAATAGCAACTTTTGAGAATTACGATTAAACCACATTTACATGTTAGGTTAATTGGAAGAATTGTACTTAATAAGTTACTATAAAATCAGACTGCTGAAACAAAATTTAGCATAAATATTCAAAAATCTTCACTAAAAGACAGTAATAGAGTTATACATCCAAAAAAATAGCAAATGAATACTGAAATGAATTATTATTTATTTATAGTTACAATACTTTAAACTACCAATTAATTGCAAAAAATTATAAGATCAAAAATGTAATTTTTATGCTACAATGAAAAAAATGTAAAATTAATCTTGAAAGTCTTGGCGACGAATGCGACCGTTTTCTAAAGAGGTTTTCCACCACATAGTAACTGATTTACAAAAAATTTTTTTCTTGATATCACATCCGTTTCTTTTTATCCTTAACCTAGATTGTAGTGCCTCTTTTTTAAAGAGAAACTTTTCATTCCCATAATATCCGTCATATCGGACCATACTCTCTCTACATCAGCATTACTTGATGGAATGCATAACACATCCAGCAGTTTCCTCATGGTAACCATGTGTTGCAAAGAGTCACTATAGTAGTTTCCTCAGTCTAAGAAAGTCAGTTTTTTCTTTAAAGTGGGATTTAATGACAGGTTTAAGTTCCTGAAATTCCAGAACAGCACCTCATCCATCACCTCAAAACAAGTTACCAAAATTTTTGCTGAATCTGATGACACTTTTAGGCGGTTACCCAAATTTTTGCAAAAATTTTCAAGGAATTATTTTCCTTGCTCCCAAGGGTTTGAAAGAAAGTTTCTTTTGTTGGGGGGATAGCTTTAAATCCTGGCCCTTAAAACTCCATTTACTGGTTTTTTTATTTATCCATTTACTGGGTTCATACATATTTTCAGAAATCAAAATCAAGGAGTGTTTTTAAAAAATTCAAGGAGTGCCTTTTTACATCTTAAGAAAGACAAATTTTTTACACAGCTTCAAACACACACTAAAGCACATTACATTCCCAAATCAGGTTTTAAACCACTTTAAAAGTCAAAATGTAACTAAAATAAAAATAAAGGAAATTAGTTAATGGAATAGGTATTTAAGTAATAATTAAATTGCAAAAACGATTAGTCAAAAATTTAAATTAAATAAAAAAAGTAAGAAATTAGTATTTTTGAAGGTTTTTTAGAATATGAAATCAGATCAGTTACCTAAAACCTGTTATAATCTTACAAGATTAAAAAAAGCAACATTGTATTATCTTTTTGAGTTGATATAAAGCGACCTTTTAGTAAAAATTTACAACTTAGAAAATCATCTTGAAATCAAAATAATGACTAAAATAGAGAAAAAAAATAATCTTATTAGACTTATCAGGCTGCTCTAACCAAAGTTAAGTTTTTTTCTGCACCGCCGTTGAACCTAACTTCAACAGATGTTCGTAGGAAAAGCAGCCGCGGGAAAAACGGAACTGTCGCGAAAAATCGTTATTATCCCGATTTCCGGAACTTTGGACCTGTGGGCTTCTAACCACGGGTAAGTTGTTTTTTCTACATCGCAATAATGACGCAAGAAGAAGCCAACTTGAATCGGCACCCACGGGAAATCGCGGCGAAAGTCACGGGAAGAACGGAACACTCCCGCAAAAAAACGAAAAATCGCGATTTTTCCCGACTTTTTAACGGACTAAAAGGAAATAGCTAGTCGCCACAGTGGCGACTGCATCTAGAAATTTTGATCGCCAAAACTTTTTGTTGGTCGCCTACTGGCGACTGGCGACCGTTAATCTCGACCTCTATGCACAAGGTGTCTTTTCCTACTAAGTCGATGCTGCTCTACAACTCTGTAATTGAATAAATTAGCAAAGCTCTAAGAGATTTTAAATTAAAAATTATAATTCCTGACATTGACTCTAGGGGGCGCTGAAAAATACCTATTTAATCGTTATTCAACTCTTCCACCAATCTACCCAGAGTTACTATAGCTTTTAACAAACATTAATGTTACTCTCAAGTGCCCCATTCAAGCCTTGATTAGGAAAAAATTTCACTATTCACTTTTATTTAGCAACAACAAGGCTATGATTGCTTTACTTGTCTTCACACCTTATTGGACTAATTTCTTTAGCGGAATCCAATCGAATGAAAGGTAACAGAGAGAAAGTTCTAACAATTACAGTAATGCAGCTTCTCCTTCGTCTTAAAGTGCAGTTCAGGGGATTGAATTATTTTCCCCAAGTGAAATTATCTCTTAATAAAAAAAAGTTACGTTGGCAAGGGATGCATTTTTGAAAAGAACCCGAAGTCTGTATGAGTTCTAATTCGGGTGCTTTTAGTGTCTTACTTCAGTCTATTGCCATTCTGGAATTTCTTGTGCATCTATTTATAATTGGTATTTTCAATCAGGTTATACAGGCTGTGTAATAAACTAATTCTAGGCAATGACGTTTAAAAAGGGTCTGTGTATGCCCTGTGTTTATAATATTTATTTTGAAAACTCCTGTTAATTAATCATGGAACTGTTTAAATATTGTCACATTTATGTAAGGGATATTTTTTTAATTATTTTGTTCCCTTTATTCATCTCATCATCCTTTTTCCTCTATGAAATTTCTATTAGCATCTTCATCCCTTTATCCTGTCCTCATCATCTTTACACCTCTTTAATTATTAATGTTTAGTTTTTTAGTCAGTTTTCAACCTTTTAATATAATAATGTTTTACTAAAATATAGGTTTTGTAACGGAGACATCTACATCTTTTTACTAAATTCGAAAAAAAAAAAGAATTTTAAATTTAGTGTAACTTCGATATTTTGAAATCATAGGGATCCCAATTGTAAATTCGTGAAATCGAATTTTCGAGGCAAAAAATTTACTCCAAATTTAAAATTGTTTAATACTTAATTGTAAGAGAGAAAAAATACTTTTTCGAGGTTTACAAATTTATTAATCTATTTTTTGATACTGGCAAAAGGTGTTATTCACACAGTTTAATTTAAAGAAGGCACATTTGTACATCTACAACTTTGAAAGGACTTTTCTAAAAAGTGGGTCACTGCAAACTTTGAAATAAACTATTCAACTAGAGTATTAAATCAGAACAACGATTTAGTACATACTCCAGTCTTACCGAACTATTTTCTACGACCTTTACCTTTTCCCAGGAAACTGCTTATTAGCCGACGACCCTAAGTATATTAAACGAGTCAAAGTTTTCCCGTTTGTCAACTACTATGCTGAGATAACACCAGACGGAAGCAGAGTAGTATTTCGTTTCTAATAGACTGGTTTCGGTGCACGATTATGATTGCAGGGGAATTGTCGATACTTATTGCTGCTACAGAGTGATATGCGCGAATGCCAGATATACAGATGATTTTATTTCTAGCTACCTTCACTTGAAAATATAATTGTTAAGACTGATTGAAACAGAATTATCGGTTTGAAAAAGGAGTAAGTCCAAAAAAAAAATTTTAAATTGACTCTTTGTGTCCAAAAATATCTCCAAGGTTCGCCTATACATAAATGTTAAGAGGAAAAAAACTACCATTAATTGGCAGATATATAGCCCATACCCTTTTAATTTGCAAAACCGATGTCCACTTATTGATTACTTTGTTTTATTACAATTCAAGTTTAAGCTAATTTCTCTTTCTTTTCTTATTCTCTGTACTGTAAACTTAGCTAAAAAATTTTTTTATATAAATCAAAATCTATTGAATTTAAATTTAATCTAATTTTTAATTTTTGTTTATATCTTTTCACTTTCATAATAATTTTTAATTTTAATTTTGTTCATCTTAGCATTTTTTTCATTTTTGTGCTGTAAACAAAGCAGAATTATGGTTGTCAATTAAAGTGATTTGAAACAACCCTGGATCAAACATTTTAATTTAGGAAAACTGCCAAACAGTGTTCAAACTCAGATAGCTGAACTATTTTTAATTAAAAATCATAGATAAATTAAGAGTTGAGATGAAATTTAAAATTTAACATAGTTTTTTACCGATAAATTTTAATAACAGTTTCATTCGGCAAGTTTTTGTAATCTACATAAAAATCAATGAAACTTTTCCAAATCATAAACTTTGAGTTTCTTAAATTAAAAAGTGTTTATTTCCATAATTACACGTTAATTATTTTTCAATACGATGTATCTCATTAACATCGATTTCTTTAAAAATTAAAATCTCGCATATGTCGTTAATACTGAATATTGAATCATTGATGCAATCCTTATCTTAACATAACATTCTAAATTATTTAACTTTTATTTTTTATGGGGAATATTTTCGTTATTACTGACTTTGACAATGATTTAAGAAAATATATGATAAGAAACTAGTTTAGATAGTTTTTATGACAAATATAACTGATCGTTATATTCGTGAAATCGCAACATGAAAAAAGGGGATTTTTTATTCATATTTACTCGAATTGGATCGTTTTGATCTGTTTCAGTATTATAGCTTAAAAACGGTTTTATAAAACGTTGTTCAGTGAGTGACACTTTGCGCAGTTGTAAACTACATTTTTAGAAAGACTGATAGGGTGTTTCAAAAGTCCTTTTCTGGACTTTTATTTGAAACCAACGTCTCCTAGGGTCATGGAAGTAAGGTCTATCCCTAGGTAAGTGACCCTGGAGAATCTATTAAGATGAATTAAAGTGCCCCTAGCGGCAAAAATAAAAAAAAATTTAAATAAATAATTAAAAAATCTATATGAGTTAGACCACAGAGTACTAGAACAGAGAGTCCGTCGCCATAGGCGCTAATGGAAATCGAAACGTTGGATGGGTTGGGTGGCGCTGCGATCGCATAACGTCACGAGAGGCGGGACGGAAAAGCCTGATTGGTTGAGAAAAACTTTTTCCTTCTCCTTCGAAATAGAAGATTGCGTGACAGCCAATCACAGGTTTGATCTCTCTGTCAATCATTTATAGTTCCTCGTGGCGCCCTCAAACCCATACAACTTTTGAATATATCGTGTTGGACCCTCTGTTAGGATTTTTCTCTGTGAGTTAGACCTCCTTCAGATTTTTTAAATTATTTTTTACTGTACAGTTGCCAATTTTATTAAAAACTCCCTTAAAAAACTTCTTGAAAATATCGTGAATATTCCAGGAGATATTAGCTAGGTGAAAAGGGCGTTTTATCCTTAGAAACGCCTTTTTTAAGGTCCTAAAAAGAAAGACGTTTAAGTCTTTCGGTGTTATTATGTAGTTTTATGTTTTTGAGTTAAATAAAAACATAATTAAATAAAAAAAGTAAAAACAGCTGCCCATTTGCGAACTTTTTCTCTCTTCCTTCACAGTCTCCACCATAACCTTTCCCCCAGTGACGTTACACCACACTGATTAGAAAACAATGTGCTACAGCAACAGAAGCCCATCAGACTCTACGATGCCACTACAATTAGCATCGTGTTCCACATTGAGCCGCTAAGACCCCCAGGGACTGATTTAACCCTGATGGTGGATCTCTTTCCGTCTTCGCTTTCCCCCATCCGACGGGATTCCGGTCGTTGTGTCGTTAATCCTTTTGTGTCTTTTTTGGAACGGGAACAGCTGACGCATCTGGCGATGTAGATTTTTTTGGGTTGTGTGGAAGCTTCAATTAGACACGTTGACTTTTAATTGAGGGATTGTTCTGGTCTGGAGAATGTTAAGTGTCGATAGTCGACAGTTTTTATGACGCTTCTGTTTTGACATTGTGTCAGCGATTCGTGTATGTAGGATTGAGCGGGTGTCCTGTGCCGTTTATAATCGTAAATGCCTTTTTCAACACCCTCTGCCAACTTTGGCTCAAGATAAGTGTTAACTAAATGACTGTCAATCGTACCTTGACTAATTTCTTTGTTACAATTTTAAAAATCTAGGTCTCTGTGTTATGACTTCACCAGCTCATGTCCTTCTTAAAAAAAATTTTTAACCCTTTATCTACTGACGGTTTACTTACAAATTCCACCAACTTTAAAATTACATAGAATAACCATCCTTGCAAATATAACAACGATACTTTGCTGGAACACTCTTTCAGTTTTACTCTTCCAGGATAAAAAACAGCAAAGGTTCTATAATGAGTATTTTAGAGGGAAATGCAAATAGATTGAATTAAAGTTGTGCTTTCAACTGCCATTTTATTCGGATTCCCATGATTGTCATTTTTGTTCCCGCCATTAAAAGTAGTTAAAAGTCAAAAGTAAAGTGCATTGTTTTTTAAAACATAAAACTGCGATAAAAAATCCTTGTTTTTTTTGTATTGTGAAAATATTTTAGCACTCCGTGCGCTGAAGTTACTCAAAAGTATCAATTTAATTAATTTGCTGTAGCGGATTGAATTTTCCAAAGATGATTATTATCTTTAAGTATATTCCTTAATTTTCAATTTAGTAGCATAAAAAATATTTGCACGAAAAAAATTGATTTGAATCATAATGTCCTAGATAAATGTTTAAAAACAACTAACTAAATGAGCTCAACAACTGTCACTTAACTATTTAAAAAAACATTACAAAAGCAAGAAGGATTAAGTAAATGTTATTGTAAACACTGTACGATGTGCAGATTTTAAGTTTTATAATTCTTAAAATAGTAACTTGGGAAATCAATACATAATTAAATCACTCTACTCTTTTGTTTGTTGTTTCACACTAAGTATAGTAGGTATCAAAATTCAATATCAGATTTTTTTTCATTAAAATAATTACATTTAAACTTAAAAACCTACAATATTACGGAGCAATATATCAAGCATTTTTTTTCAATCTTAGTTGGAAAAAGGTTCGAATATCTTAACTCATGCTTTCTTTAGTACAATATTTTCTATTCTGAATTTAATAAATTATAATCCATATTAATGTTCAATAGAGTGTATTGAAATAAACGTTTTTTGGATTTTAATCATGCATTAATGCGAAAAAGTTGTCTAAGGTGGCAGAGAGAACCTGTGATCTTGAGGTGCCACATTGGCCGTGAAGGTTCCCCATGTTATCCTATTGAGCGCGCAAGCCAAAAAGGCCGAAAATTGGTTATTCGCCCCTCATTTCTACTCTAATCACAAGACGAATGTCTCCACTCGAGTTATTTACTCTATAATTATTATGTATACTACCCGAAAAAACTGGAATAATATCCTAAATATCTATATTATGTTGATTGCGGGCTCTAATTGGGACGAGGAAAGACGCGATTTTCGACGAAATTTGAGCCCGCAAAAAACGTAGTATAGAGATTTAGGTTGTTATACAAGTTTTGTTGAGTAGCATGCACCATATAGTACCCATAACTCGAGTGAAGACATTCGTCGTGTGATGAGAGTAGGAATGAGGGGCCGAAAAACCAGTTGTAGGCCTTTTTGGCTTGCGCGCTTCATAGGTTAACATGGGGAACAATCAGCGCCAATGTGGCACCTAAAGCTACTATCCAAAAATTTTGAAAAAAAAAATAACAGGTACTCTCTGCCACCTTAGTCAACTTTTCCGCACTAATGCATAATCAAAACCCCAAAAAAAATTTATTTCGATACACCCTATAATGTTCAATCCTTCCCAACCTTATTTTCCAGATATCAGAGATTTTATCTCATTACAATCATTCATTCCAATAGCCCATTTCATTTCATTTGAAAAAAAGAGACCAGTTATCGTTACCATAAAATCCACCTTCCAATCTGAAAAATTTCATTCTCTTCAGCTTTAACTCCATTCTTTCAAATGAAATCGTTGCCATTGAATCTCTTAAATCGGTTTTCCGTTACCAATAAATATTTCTCAAAAAGGTCCCTTTATACTTCCTTCCGATAGTTTTAATTGCTCTTTGAAAAAAAAAGCAATAGGATATTATTTCCTATTTTATCATCGACGTTTGTATGGGCTATTATCGCATTAATTAGAAGTGCAATTGGTATGATGGAAGTCAGAGCACTGTGTAGTCCACTGAAAATAGCGAAAAAAAGGGCCGAACCTCGGACAAATTGCAATAAAAGGTTTCTCAACGGTTTTCACTTAGGAATGACCTCAATAATAACATACTAAAAATCGGCCAAAATCGGCCGGGGGGAAGTTTAATTTTTTTTTAATTTTTAAAAAATGGCCGAAAAATTTTTTTAAAAAACCCAAAACAATAATATAGACATGTGATACATGTTTATAGGTTATTTTTGAGTTTTGAAACCGAATATTGCCTTTAGTTTTGAAAAAAAATTGAAATTTCAATTTTTAAAATTAATTTGAAAAATTAACTATATGAAAAAGTTAAAACCCCCCTAAAAACCTAACAAAATCATCAAAAGAGATAAATCAAACGGTTTTCATTTAGAAATGACCTAAATATTAATATACTGAAAGTAAAAAATTTTACGAGTTAAAGAAATTAAATTTTTTTTAAAATTTCAACTTTTTTTTGCGAAAAATGCATTTTTTTTCAAATTCGTGCCCCAAACTTTTGAGGCTTTTGAAAAGGTCATTTTTCGGTGGATATTGTCCACAGATAGTTATATAATGGAAAACCGGTGGAATTGACCCTCAATGAATTAGTTAATTATTTTATTTATAATTTTGAAATTGGTAAAATGTAGTAAAAAGTGAAAAAAGGTAATACTTTGGCATATTTACATCCGAATTTAAAATAATTAACTAATTCATTGAGGGTCAATTCCACCAGTTTTCCATTATATAACTATCTGTGGACAATATCCACCGAAAAATGACCTTTTCAAAAGCCTCTAAAGTTTTTGGCACGAATTTGAAAAAAAAATGCATTTTTCGCAAAAAAAAATGGAAATTTGAAAAAAAAATTAATTTCTTTAACTCGTAAAATTTTTAAATTTTAGTATTTTAATATTTAGGTCATTTATAAATGAAAACCGTTGGATTTATTTCTTTTAATGTTTTTGTTAGGATTTTAGGGGGGTTTTAATTTTTTCATACAGTTCATTTTTCAAATTAATTTTAAAATTTGAAATTTCAATTTTTTTTCAAAACTAAAGGCCATATTCGGTTTCAAAACTCAAAAATAACCTATAAACATGTATCAAATGTCTATATTTATTGTTTTGGTTTTTTTTTAAATTTTTTTCGGCCATTTTTTAAAAATTAAAAAAAAATTAAACTTCCCCCCAGCCGATTTTGGCCGATTTTTAGTATGTTATTATTGAGGTCATTCCTAAGTGAAAACCGTTGAGAAACCTTTTATTGCAATTTGTCCGAGGTTCAACTCTATTTTCAGTGGACTAGTGGTTTGGTGTGTATTTTTGATAATTATATCTTAATAAATATGCTAATCACTGATTTCATGTGTTTAGCTTGTTTGATTACTTTAATTTGAATAGTTAAAGTTTTATGATGTTTAACCCCGTTCTGCATCTCTGAGGGAGATATTTGGACAGAAACTTGATACGATAGTGTTTTTTTTGTAGTTGGTTGAAGAAATGCACTATAACAATTCCTGGAAATGTTATAATTTCATAATTTTTTTTCTGTGCAATTATTATTATACTGCGCTCATTAACGATTATATTTCTACACTTGTGTGCAAAAATAACGGATAATTTTATTTTTGAACCAATGACGCAAATATTATATCTTTATATTTATGAAATTAATGCCATTTAATCTCCTAAGAGTGGATACAAATGTGGCCCTGAATAAAATTACCAAAAAAAAGTTTAAATGTTCAATTATAATGGAGTTCCACACATTCATAACGGCAGAATAAACGATCTTGTGAGAGTCATTTAGCAAAAAAAGCCCTGTTATTTGTAATGGATTGAATTTTCTCCATGGATAATTTTAAGTAAGTGGCATTTAAAGTATGGTTTTTAGACGATACACCTTCTTTATCTACATTTTAGGCGGATTTAAGCTCTTGTATCCTTCATTATGTTTACTATATTTCTGTGTAAATAAAATTGGTGACTCGTCACTATGGCAACCACGTGGCATCGTTGCCATGGAGACGAGCCGCCAATTTTATTTACACGGACTATAGATTGTAATCATAGAGCATTTTCAATCACATGACTCGGACCTAGCAATGGCCTTAGCAACAGATTGTTTGACTTGCAGCAGTTAAAAGAAAATAACTGGCCATGGAATTTGGCAATCACACGACAGCGACAGATACCGCCGCCCCTAGCAACGGCCTTAGCAACAGATTGTTTGACTTGCAGCAGTTAAAAGAAAATAACTGGTCATGGAATTTGGAAAAATCACATGACATCGACAGATACCGCCGCCCCTAGCAACGGCCTTAGCAACAGATTGTTTGACTTGCAGCAGTTAAAAGAAAATAACTGGTCATGGAATTTGGCAATCCCATGACAGCGACAGATACCACCGCCCCTAGCAACGGCCTTAGCAACAGATTGTTTGACTTGCAGCAGTTAAAAGAAAATAACTGGTCATGGAATTTGGCAATCCCATGACAGCGACAGATACCACCGCCCCTAGCAACGGCCTTAGCAACAGATTGTTTGACTTGCAGCAGTTAAAAGAAAATAACTGGTCATGGAATTTGGCAATCCCATGACAGCGACAGATACCACCGCCCCTAGCAACGGCCTTAGCAACAGATTGTTTGACTTGCAGCAGTTAAAAGAAAATAACTGGTCATGGAATTTGGCAATCCCATGACAGCGACAGATACCACCGCCCCTAGCAACGGCCTTAGCAACAGATTGTTTGACTTGCAGCAGTTAAAAGAAAGTAACTGGTCATGGAATTTGGCAATCCCATGACAGCGACAGATACCACCGCCCCTAGCAACGGCCTTAGCAACAGATTGTTTGACTTGCAGCAGTTAAAAGAAAATAACTGGTCATGGAATTTGGCAATCCCATGACAGCGACAGATACCACCGCCCCTAGCAACGGCCTTAGCAACAGATTGTTTGACTTGCAGCAGTTAAAAGAAAATAACTGGTCATGGAATTTGGCAATCCCATGACAGCGACAGATACCACCGCCCCTAGCAACGGCCTTAGCAACAGATTGTTTGACTTGCAGCAGTTAAAAGAAAATAACTGGTCATGGAATTTGGCAATCCCATGATAGCGACAGATACCGCCGCCCCTAGCAACGACCTTAGCAACAGATTGTTTGACTTGCAGCAGTTAAAAGAAAATAACTGGCCATGGAATTTGGCAATCCCATGACAGCGACAGATACCGCCGCCCCTAGCAACGGCCTTAGCAACAGATTGTTTTACTTACAGCAAGGAAGAAAATAAATGGTCGTGACGTCACCTGAAAACACTATATTTCTTAAATCAATGTCTCTGTGGACCCTGAAAATTATACATTACAGGAACTACAATTAGTGTCATTATTTCTAAATAAAAAAACAAATTGTCCTTAATTTTTGGAAACGAGTATATTTTTTAATCAAATATTGCTTGTTTACTTCCATTACTCTTTCGATAAATATTTTTAACATCTTTATTTCTCCATTACGATTTCTATAGACTGCCTTAATGAATTCAGCATTGTCACCTAATTACAGTTAAGCATTTCCTATTACCTAAAATATAGCTCGTGTCACCCCCTCTAACCATGCATTTACTTTAATTAAGTCATAATAAACACCCCTATACAAGAATCACGCTTCTATTATAGAAAGTTAACGAAAAACAAAATATATCAGTTTACACATATATCGCCACACGTCTACACTAATTAAAGCCCAACAATGACTACTCATCCGCATATGAAAAGCATTAATACCACGCGGCTCAGATTTTTGCGAAATAACTTCACGCAGTTTTTACCCCGTCTTTTCCGTCTAAAATAAATGCATTCGTAATTACCAGCTGTGTTTTATGACTTTGAATGCGGTAATTTACTTTTAATTAGAACGGTAGAAGAATTTAATTCTCGCTTACCCCCTCTGCTTGGTTGTTGTTATTATCATTATTATTATAATCTCGCTGCTTCGTATGAAAGAAAGAAAAGTTGTTAATTTTCGCGAGAGACTCGGTTTTGTTTTAATTTTTGTCTGGAAAAAAAAGGAATTATATTTAAACTGGGTTGTTTGCGGTTATTATTAAGATTCCCGGATCTCCATAATGATCGTGTTAAGTACTTTTCGCTTTTTTTATAGATATTTGAATCTATGCTAGATATAATTGAAGGGTTTACGTTGAAAGTTATGCACCAAAGTCTGAATATAAAAATGAATAGTAATGTATTATTATTTTCTCTCTCTTTTTCTCTTTTCTCTTTCTCTCTCTTTCTCTTGATCTTTCTCTCACTCGTTCTCTCTCTTTTCCTCTCTATTTCTCTCTCTTACTCTCTTTCTATCTTTCTCTTTTATTGGAAACGGTTAAACATGCGTTATTTTTTTAAGAATGTCTTGCGTCGTTTAAATGTAGATACCTACTCAATTAGTCATGATAATTTTTCTACTGAATTTTTTTTTTAATTTGCTGATTAAAAATAAGTACGTGATAAGAATAACTATTTTCACCAAAATGGAACTGTAAATTATATGATTGCGAGGATATAAAATTTTATTGATATCACCTTTAAGAATGTTTGGTTTTTCTTACCTTTAAAAATACCACCCTGTTTTATTAATTTGAATTATTTTATTAATCAAAATTTTAGGGTAAGATTTCTATTTATATTTGAACAAATGCCCATAAAAAAGGAAACTTTAAATAAATGATTGAATGATTCCACAATTTTGCTATGTCTCTGAAGGGGAGGGGAATACTCGGTGGGTGTTTGGTGGTGTCGGGAATCGAACTCGGGACCCTGCGATCCCGAAGCTGTAAATCAACCGTCAACGCTTGCCTAAAAATCAACTTAAGGCTATAGGCGTGGACTGGATATCTTTTTCTCGGTGACTGGAACATAATTGTCACTCGGGTTATGACCAGAAGCTAGAGCACGCGCATTAGGCAACGTGAATATTAGCCGATTGCCAAGAATCTCGTCATAGAGATCCATTGCTCTCGAGTGACAGTTATGTTCCAGTCACCATGACGGAAGTTTCCAGTGCGTTCTTAGCCTAAATAATACTAAGATCCAAATTCTCTCATTTAAAAAAACAAATTTAAATATTCACTAGTTGCTAAGTAGCCTCTAGTTCCATTTTCAACAAAACATTGTTGCTCCTTTTATACACCTTTCTTCACAGTTTTCTAGGGGAAAAATCCGCTAGAAAAGGTAAAAAAAAAGTCGAGTTACGAATCCAATCCAACCTAACTAAGAATCCAAAACGAATACATAAATAACCGTCTCCTCCATTTTCACTGTAACCGTCGCACGAATTGAATTTCATCCGAGAATCGGAACTTTTCCTCAACCAGTAATAAATTTAAAGCGAAGAAATTCGAAAAAACCGGTCTCAACCCCTCGGAAAAGTTTTTGGGAACGTATCTGTTCCAGAAGCACAAGAAAAAGTGAGGAAAATGTAATAGAGTCGAGTTTCCGACAAATTGAATCAGGATCCGGCGTTAGGAAAAAGAACTGTTTTTTCCTAAAGGACAGCCATAATTTTTCGGTTCCGACTCGCTTACCTTCTCCAGGGACGTTTTATGTAGTCGCAGTCAGTTGGTGTCCAATATGGAAAGAGTTATCATTGTATTTTTTTTGTTAAAGGTGAGACTTATTTAACTTTTTAATATTTAAATGTTTCACTGAATATAGCTGGGTCATAGTTTTTGATGAATGTAGAAAATATAGTCCTTAAATTGTCTAATGATAAATATTAACTTAATTTAACAAAATGTATCCGTTAAAAATTCATTCAAGAAGTTTTATGAGTTTTGGCGGATAACTTAGTTTTTCATTGAACTCTTATTACACTTACAAACGCTCAGTTTCCCATAACGGGGGCGTTTGCTATCAAAACCAGCTCATTCCATATTTTTCTGAAATCCACTTTTTTGCATATTTTGAAAGTTTAGAGGGTCCTTCATAACCTGACGAAGGGATATAGCTCAAATCCAGTTCATTCCAACCCAAAATTATATAAAAAGGTGAGTGTCATTATTTAAAACTCATTGTTAGATCAAACTCAATTGTCATTAGTTAAGTGCGTGTCATTCATTTAAAACTCGTAAAGACACGAATATTAACTGGTAGACTGGAAAAAACTAATTTCACTCAACTTTATTGAACAAAAAAACTGTAAAATAGCATGAAAAATCGTGTTTTTGCATCAAAATCAGCTTATTCCAACCTAATTAATGTAATTACGCCCAAGGTAATGCACCTGGAATGAAAATGAAAAACTAATCAAATTCTAGGCGGTTATACCTACAATTAAAAATTTTAAAAGTTTTTTGTCTCTCCTGTAAAATTTCCAAAAATGGAATGAGCTGGTTTTGACAGCAAACGCCTCAATTAGGCTAAGCGCGCACTAGAGACTTTTGTCACGGCCACAGAGACAAAATTATCACCCTGGCTATTGCAAGAAGCTAGAGCGCGCATAGGCGACGAGACTCTTGGCCGATTGCCAAAAAATATCTCCATAGAAATGCATTGCTCTCGAGTGACTAGTGTTATAAGTCGCCGCGACAGAAGTCTCTAGTGCGCGCTTAGCCTTAAGCTATCACCAGAAGTTGTCTTGGAACTCGATTTCAAAAGAATCCGTATAAATCTCCCCAGGAAGTACTTAGTGCTTAGTGACGGGATAACTTCCTAAAACTATCTAAAAAAATACTTTAAAGCACTCGTACTACTTTAACACACACAAAAAAATCCCACACCCTTTTAACCCCATCAATTTTTGAACACGCATTATACATTACACCATCGAGTCTTTCACAAGGTGAAACAGAATAAGAGCACATCCAAAAAGAATGAAACATGACTTCCACCGTCCCGCTTTCACGCCTTTCAAAAACTTTCCAAGAACACCCCCAAGATTAATGCAATTTTTTTTCTTCGTTTTCTTCTTCTGCCCCACATCCCCCTCCTTTTGTTGTTGAACCTGATGAAGGAAGGTCCATCCGGGGCTAAAAATAGCTCCGGTTCGTAAAACTGACAAGACGCGCGCGGGCACAATATGTTTTACCAACGACGTGTCTGTATGAGGGGAGATGAAGAGTGGCATACGCGCGCATTGATTTTCGGCGGAGTTTTTAATATTTCATCCGGGAGGGTGGTTCTGCATGATAACGCTCAGGTGTGCATGACCCTTTTGGCTGTTCTGGCGATATGGCGCGTAGGGATGGAGTGGAATAGAGTGTGTATCGGTTGCAGTCCAAATTGGACACAGGATGTCTCGATGTCCCAAACTTTGGGTGTAGACTTCACAAAGACAATTGAGGATCACACCGTCATCTTCAACTATCTATCTATTAACTGTACTTACAAATCCCGCTAACTTTAAAATTACATAGAATAACCATCCTTATAAATATTCTGGCGATATACAGAAACACTCTTTCGGTCTGACTCGTTAAACATCTATACAGGATTGGTATACAGGGTGATTCTGAAATGGACCGCCAAACTTTGAGGGGTGATAGTACTCATCAAGACGAACAAGAATTGATGCGGAAAGGGGGGTCGCAGTTACACCGTTAAAGAGCTAGGTCCTAATGTAGTGCGAGAGCGTTACAAAAGGACGTTTTGCCAAGGCCCGTTTAACGAAAAAAAACATAATGAAATGAAAAAATTTATTGCATGATGTACAGCAGTATCCGTACTACTTACATCATAAATTTGATAGAAATTGAACCACTTTCTAAACCGCGGAGTTTGTTTCAAAAGTGCAATATTAATCTTTTAGTCAAAGAATCACATTCCTTAATGGTATTTAGAAAAATGATGATCGGGGAAGGAATTTTCAATGATCGTAACATGGATCATTGAAACTGTTTGATCATTGAAAATTCCTTCCCCGATCATCATTTTTCTAAATACCATTAATGGAACTCCATTGTTTGACTAAGAGCACGTTTTAAAACTAACCCCACGGTATAGAAAGTGGTCCAATTTCTATCAAATTTATGATGTAAGTAATACGGATACTGCTGTACCTCATGCAATAAATTTTTTCATTTCATTATTTTTTTTCGTTAAACGGGCCTTGGCAAAACGTCCTTTTGTAACGCTCTCGCACTACATTAGGACCTAGCTCTTTAACGGTGTAACTGCGACCCCCCTTTCTATACCAATTCTTGTTCGTCTTGATGAGTACTATCACCCCTCAAAGTTTGGCGGTCCATTTCAGAATCACCCTGTATATGACAGTCCTATGTGCACTTGGTGCAACCAGAACTTTGAGATGGACAAAGATCATTTGCTAAGTTGTTCTTCATTGAATAAAGAAGGCTTTTACAGTTGATATTGGCGAGCTAGGGAGTTGATGCAATTGGCATCCAGTGACTGATTCTCGTTCATGTTTGTGTAGTTCATGTTTTGCAAGTATTTATGCTGGATTTGTGCTTGCTTCAAGTTATTGTTCTTGTATTGTTCAGTGGTTTTGTTTTTGTTTAATATGCTTCAATCTCATGCATCCTTGATGTATGACAGCCAATGATGTAAAGTCAAGTGCATTTGCAATTAAAAAAACTCTTTTAGTTTTCCGTGATAAATAAGTAGCACGGGTTCTATAATGAGTATTTTGGCAGGAAATGCGAAACAACTTAAAACTGAAGTTCCCAAATATGATTATTTTATTTACGTATATTTACGTACCCTTAATTTTAAATTTAGTGACTAAAAAAATATTTGCACGAAAAAAATTGCAGAAAATCATAATGCAGTAGATAAAGGGTTAAAGGATCATTGTTTCACTTTCAATGTTCCTACTGAGTGATTCACTCTTGTGAATCGCTTTGCTTTGCATAGTTAAGTCTTGGAGTGAAACGCCAATCGAAAATTTTACTCATCTCTGATGATTCCTCGAAAAAGATCAAAAATGAAAAATTTTGAATGAGCCTTTGGAATCAAATACTAACACTATCTCCTTAAATGAAAGGTGAATTTCACAATTTATCTCTGGTTAAGCGGACAATGAGTGTAAACTCCCAACTCTCAAGCGTCACCTCCAACCGTGGACCGGTTTCGTCCTTATATCGGTTTATAGTCGGCTAGACTAGTACTTTCCCTCCGCTCTCTTACGTGACCATCCAATACGGTGCTGATGAGTCCTAACAAGGACGAAACCGGTCCAAGGGTTAGAGGTGACGCTTGAGAGTTGGGAGTTTACACTCACTATCTTCTTAGTTGTATTGGTTCGTAAGCCCTGACATTTTCAAGCTGGAAAGATCAAAACAAATCAAATTACCTTAGTTGTCATCATCAATCGAAAGTTTGTTGACAAAACGGGACGCCAGGAATGCATGTATATTAGCATTAGGCTAAGTGCACACTACAGATTTCCATCAAGGTGACTGGAACATAACTGTCACTCGAGCGCAATGATTCTCTATTGCGAGATGCTTGGCAATTGACCAAGAGTCTCGTCACCTAATGCGCACGCTCTAGCTTCTGGCTATAGCTCGAATGGCAATTATGTTCCAGTAGGGTGGTCCTAAGTATAATGGTAAAAATTTTTTTTCGGAATTTTTCAAGTCGCACCCCCTAACTTTGTTCCTTATGGGGTAGTAAATAACTGGTAAAAATTTTATCCGAATCGGTTAATATTAACACGTGCCGCAAAAGGGATGAAAATCTGAAAAAACATCAAAATTCTCAAAACTTTGAAAAATCATAAAATTTATTTCAAATATATAATTCAATATATTTCAATACTTTTTTAACATAAAATGCTTAAACATGAAGAATATTGGCCTTTATAGCCTTTGACAATTTTTAAAGGTATTGTATTTTCTCCTCATTATGCGTTAAAATATCGTTATATTCTTTAATAAGCTTGATTTCCCTTTCTGCAGCATTATTTACTACAGATAAGTTACTGACGACTTTAAACCCTTCCTGATGTCCTCCAACAATCTTCACACGTTTTAAAGGATCCCTAGAAATAAATTTTGAAGAAAACTTAAAATCCTTTGAAAACAGTTTGCGGTTCATTTTGACACAAAATTGGCTTGATTTTTCTTAGAGTCCTTCCAGTTCTACAAAACTAATTTGCAACCACCCTTACACACGGGTAGATTCTTTCCCTCAAAACTATTTGGAAATTGCTGTGTGGGGACAGACTCATTAAAAAAGGCTAAGGCAACTGTCTCCTCCAAGAAACCTTATCCATGACTAATCATTTTCTTTGATGCTGCCTTATATTATATTTTCATTAATTCCTCTGTAGAAAAACAGGTACCTCATGAATTTCAATTCTTGAAATGTGGCTTTGTGATCCATTTGCACATCAAACCAGGCCTTTATGTATAGCTTAACAATAATACTCAACTCATACCTTGTAGTACTGGATTATCCAAATTAACCCTCATTTCTAAATATAAATATCTTTAAGCAATACATTACTTAAGACATCCACCTAGAATGATGGATAGCACCAGGTTGTTTAAATTTAATCATTTTAGCTTCATAATAATCTAAAAGTGCTATTGTCAACCATAAACTTTTGGTAGTCATCTCTTTATTGGTGTTCAAGCTTTGTTTTAGCCAACTTGTGAATTTCTTCTTTTTCTCTTTCATCAATGGTGTTTTTTACAACTTCATTTTTAATACCTGTGTGTGATGGGTACTTTAATTTATAGATAACATCCCAAGATTTTCAAAACGTTTAAATAAAAATGTAGGTCCATAGGATGCAGTAACGCAAGCTCCAAAGGCAGCTTTTAACACTAATTTAAGAACATTAAAATGTATTATATGATCTTAGGCTTATAAAATTCAGTGTAAATTTCAAATCAAACCTTTAACTATGATGAATTACATTAAAAATCTAATTTTCATTTTTTTGAACATTATATTAAAGTTTTGTTTTATGCCCCAACCCTCATTGGAAAATCCTCCACTTAACCTTAAATCCTCCATTGGAATCCACTTATAATATAATGAATTTCACCCTAAAGTATGTGCAATAATCATAGTGCAGGAGGTTTTCAAGTTTATCATAAAATACATGAAGATACCGACTTTGAAAGTGAAGCCCACGCAGAGCGTCCACTGTTGCGGCGGAAAGTGCGCATCGAGCCGGCATACCCCCCTCAGTGTTACGGAGTCCCGCGCATCTATACCGTACTCTAACTTCAATCGCGTTGCGGCACGTGTTAATATTAAAATATTTGAAAAACTTTTGTATACATTCATTTCATACCTTAAGGAAAAAAGTTGGGGGGTGCGACCGAAGAAATTCCGAGTTTGAAAAATTAGGACCACCCTAATGTTCCAGTCTCCGAGACAAAAGTATCCAGTGCGTGCCTAGCCTTATAGTAAAGCAGTACAGCATGAAAGTTCGCGAGTGAAAACAATTTCCAGTAAAACTGCCTTCACGTGTTTGAGGTATTAGGCAGTATTTTTCTGGAAATTATTAAAATTGTGATAATTTATTATTTTATATTATATTATCCTCTTTAGGGATGTCATTGCTCACTCTACCCTTATCTTTCCTCTGGACTGAACGGTGTGTTTTACTGCTGTTTGAGTTTTATCTTTTGATCGAAGTATTTTAATCATCATGAATTAATTATCATTTTCTGAGTAAAACCATATGGCTCAAAAATAATCGTGATTTTTAATAGAAACCAATTATCCAAAATCCGATCGTGTTTTTTTGCCCAAAACCTGACCCGATTTTTAAGATTTTACTAAAACTTAAATCACTAAAACCTGGTTTGGTGATAAATAAGGAAGTTGCATGTGTCAGATTTTCAAAAACAAACAAGTGTTCCGTATGGTTTTTTGTAAGGTAAAATGAAATATCTAGTCAGTTTTTCAAAAAAATGTACAGGTAATTAAATATTTTAATTTAAAAATCGAGAAAAAAACACGTGACTGAAAACGTTTATTGTTTAAACTATAAGATGACGTCAACAATAATACCATCAACTCCATTGCTTTACAACAATGTTTAGTATAAGATGACGTCACATCCAAACTCTTGGCGTTTTCGCGCGCTTTTAAAAAGGGGATTTTTGTTAATTTTTTTGTCAATCAAAAAATTTCTCGATCGGCCTCAAATTTTGGGTAGTTGCTTATTTTTGCAAGAGGAATCGATTAAAAAAATTTAAAAAAATCATGCAACTTCCTCATTGTAATTACTAAAACCAAATCCTGGCAAAATGTATTAGTACAGTCTATGGAGGAATGATCCGTCTATGTTCCCTCTATAAACTTCTGAACCTACGCTCCTCGTCCAAAAGAGCAACTCGCTTCAGCGGAATCCGTTGTTTTATAATGCACGAGGACAAAAGACGGATAACGTCGACACTGACTATAAATTAGCGACCCCTGGACGACCGTTCCGAAACATGCTAATAGCCTTTATTAGCTTCCTGGCTTATCGGACTCGTTCCTGTTTCTTCCATAATCTCCGTTAGTGCTCCCCAAATCTCTGTTTATTAGATGGATTGATGAAGCTTCTTGGGATTTTCGTGGTTGGAGGTCAATCGGTTCCTTGAATTAGTAATGGATATTGTGGTTTGATAGGTTTAATGCAGCTATTAAAGGGGAAGGTAGGGATTATTTTATGGGTGAAGTAGTACCGTTTTCTAAGCACTAAGTTAACCATTTATCTACTGACGGTACTTACAAGTTCCACTAACTTTAAAATTACATAGAATAGTTATCCTGATGAGTATTTTAGCGGGAAATGCGAATAGATTTGACTGAAGTTGTGCTTTCGGCTGTCATTTTTGTTCTCGCAAAAAATTGCATGAAAATATTGCTTTAGTGAAATGTGTCAAACAGTGTAACACAAGTGTTTGCATTAAAATCTCAACTTTTTAGTCCTAATTTAAGAACTTAAAATTATTTTCCAGTATGCATTTTGCAAATTTTATGCCTTCTTAAAGAAAAATATGACAGAATTACTGTCTGTCTATCACAAGAAGAGCTCTGGCCGTCGCTAGTTCACATAAGCGGTCATAAGGCTTTTTTTTTAAATTTTTGTTTTTATGATCTGAGAACATTTTTAGTAATTTACCTAAGTCATAAAAATACAAATTTATGATTTTTCATGATCATTATTCATGATCGTGATCTCGAAATTTACGATTTATCATTCGACACCATACCACCGCTCATGTGAACTAGCCACAGCCAGAGCTCTTCTTGTGATAGACAGACAGTATCTAACACTACTACATTAATGACTCATTTTGTAGGTTTGTGTATTATGGTATCCGCCTACCCCTAAAATGACGATTTTCGAATTTTTCGTCGAAAATTTGGTTCTTACATTTCCAAGTAGTTTGGACTTTTATCTTTCCAAAACTGTTTTCATTTTACTTGTAGGTGAATTGGAAAATAAATTGCAATATTTTTAAAACAGATAGTCATATGCGATCGTATACAAATATAAACTTTAAAGCTAATTTTCTCAGAACTAAATTTTGCATAAAAACCCTCCACTATTTACACGATTACTCAAAAACTATCCAAGATATTCACTCCAAATTTTTAACAGTATATTAATCACATTTTGTTATTAACCAGATGGACTACAGATTTTTATGTAAGTTTATATTTTTTATTTTTATTGACGTTTTTAATGGTTGTAGAAATTTTGAAAATTTTCACTTACCTTTACATTTTAGTCTGTAAAACAATTACTTTTCAAAATGTGACTTAGAAAATAGTCCATTCTAAAGATAAGTGTTATACGATACTTGTATCCAAAGGAAATTTATATAGGGGTAATAGTTTTTGGGCAAGAGTGAGAGGTTGTTATAAAAATTCACTTAAATTTTACACTAATTACCGCATATTTTAGAAAATAATATAATTAATTTTGTTTTTTTAGCATTGATCAATGTTTTGATGTACATTTAAACTAAAAATTAAAAATATTTTTTGTATTGTAAATCAAGTATTTCAAAAAAATGGTCTCAAAGGTAGGCGGATACCTTAAACCAAAGGGAAAGAAAGGAGGTTTCGAAGGGATTTCACGAAAGTTTGATAACATTAAACGATATACTGACTACATAAAAGGATACCTTTTGCGTAATTTAAATATATAGGAGTGATTGGGGCCAGACAATTTCGATTACATTATATGATGGATAACGTTAACCGTGATTCTATTAAGCGCAGTATTTGATACAAAATATAAACTGTTTCTGCTTAAAATTTTCACTATAAAACTTATAAGACTCATTTTAGTACATGATCTAATAAGCCTAAAAAATCAATAATTCCAACACCCAAGTTCCCCAGTAGTTCCGGATAACCCATTCTCTACTGTCCCATACCCCATTAGGGGTAAATGTTCCAACTTCAACTCTAAGCTCGTTTTAGAGAAAAAAAAAACATTTCTTTATCATCTCTATCTAAATAACGCATCCTCTGAAGAAGACTAATGACGTCATATCTTCGTAAATATATTGACATTTTCTGATGACTACGAAACTGAAAGTAGGAGCTACCGTGTTCTATATCATCCGAACGGGCTGATAAAAAAACTGTTATGTGACTACATATCCTAATTTTTTTTTACTTAAGTCTCTACAGTTTCGATAAAGATACGTGTTTTCGATAAATTCAATGCATTGGTTTTTCATGAAAGGCGTAAAATGCATTTCCTATCTTGTGGGGTGTGAGTTTTAAGAAATATTTTTCCGCCAAGTGTCTATCACTTACCAATAGAAATGTGAAGGTTAGTTGCATTTGATTTTTAAGCCGTAAAAAGGATTCAAAGAAAATTGATTTCCAAAAACATTTTATAGTTCGTTTTTATTAATAATAATAATAATAACAATAATAACAATAATAATAATTTTATTTCATTTTTTGACGGTACATTAGGAGAAAATTTGATAGAAAAACATGAGTCATCTGTTGTGTGTTAGAACCCAATAAGGAAGTTGCATGTGTCAGATTTTCAAGAACAAACAAGTGTTCCGTACGGTTTTTTGTATGGTAAAATGAAATATCTAGTCAGTTTTTCAAAAAAAATGTACTGGTAATTAAATATTTTAATTTAAAAGTCGAGAAAAAAACACTTGACTGAAAACGTTTATTGTTTAAACTATAAGATGACGTCAACAATGATACCATCAACTCCATTGCTTTACAACAATGTTTAATATAAGATGACGTCACATCCAAACTCTTGGCGTTTTCGCGCGCTTTTAAAAAGGGGATTTTTGTTAATTTTTTTGGCAATCAAAAAATTTCTCGATCGGCCTCAAATTTTGGGTAGTTGCTTATTTTTGCAAGAGGAATCGATTAAAAAAATAAAAAAAATCATGCAACTTCCTCATTGACCAAAAAATTTACCAATGAAAGCACAGTGATAAAAAATAAGATATTGATGATAAGAACATACGAAGTCATAAAGAAACAAGAAAACAATAATATTAATAAAATAGCGAATAGATGTAACACAAACGTAAATAAAAAATTATATTGAAATGAAAGATTTTCACAGCACTTAGGCATAAAAATTACTCTTTGCTTCTATAATTTAAAAAAATCATCTAAATCATCGATTTCAAGAATAAAATTATATAATAAGTTCTTAAAATTTAGCCTAGTTTGTAACGTGTAAACAATTCACTAACCTAGTTCAATAAAAGAAATGTTAGTAGTAGTAAGCAACAGTACGAGTACTTTGTAATAATTATGATGGTAAAAATTTCTTCAGTTTACATTCTTATATTTTAAAAATATTTGCTTAAATTTATGTTTCTAATGTTATTCCTTTTTTACAGATTACTATATAATGGATGCCTACAAATGGGACAACAGAGTACGTTTCGTAGTTAGGCATATGTACGGTAAGAATTTTGTCTACTTCATTGCATGAAAATATAATTCTTTCTGTATAAGATTCCCCCCCCTACATTTATGCGTATTTCTTGTTCGTATGTAAAAAAATCTTTCATATAATTGCTGACGTATTTAAATTATACAATTGATAAATTATTTGTATTAATGGTGTCTGAGCAGAACAGAACGTTTGAACAGAGGTATAAATCTAGTGACTGTGTTATAATTCTAAATGGTCGCTTTATAATATCCTATATATCCCACTAGTCCCCGGTTACTATAAATACCTTTAAGTGACTCTTATGAAACTGTCCACCTGTTAACACGATGCTTATTGGATGTTATCATTAACCAATCAGAGAGTGAATAATGAGGGGTATGGCTTATAAAGGGTACCTCCGCTGTTTACTGTCTCGTGTTTAAACATCCCTATTTTAGAAACTTGACTCACATAAAAGTTATTTTACTCTTTCGATATGGATAAAAAGAAAAAATTGGGAAAATTTCTTTTTTTTACTAAACAAATAAAGAAAAAACATCACAAACACAACACAAGAAAAATACACAGTCATCAGGGATCGGGCAATTCCCAGTTTTTTTTTAAAACAGAAAATATCATTTTCCAGTAAAAGTAATGGTTTTAAATGAAAAATCGATTAAACATTAAAGTTAAAAAACAACAATCGTTTTGAATCCTAAACCATTGTTTAAAATAAATGTTTCGGAAAAAATGACGTCACATGCTGTTTTCACACCTCTTTTTAAAAAAATAAAATGAAAAAGTAAATAAACGAAATCCACTTTTGGGGGAACTCTTTAATTTTTTGAAATTTCAGAGACTATTTTTCCCCTAATCCAAGAAATCATAAAAATTTTATATCCCCTTCAAAACAGTCTGAATTGTTAAAACTTCCGGATGCAATTCCCGATAAAAACCAAAGGTTCTTCCTCACGACCACTGGTCCTCAGCTGCTGCCCAAAGCGAAAAAGATTTTTCCCAAGAAAATTATGAGCTTTATTTACAAGGAACTTTTCTCTTTGGATATAATCCAAAGGGTCTCAAAATGAGCTGAAACACTAATTTAAGAGGAAGAATTTCAAAAAATTTTCTGGGGGGGATCCTCAGACTATTCCTGTTTTACTTTGAACTCACGTTGTAAAATTTAAACATTATGTGTAATATCATTCAAATACTATTTTTAAGTGACCTAAAACTTAAACTATAAAGGTACTTGTTAGAGAGTACCTTAAAAATGATTTTAAGTCAACCCTTTACAAGAAAACACAAGTCTGTGGTTACGGTGTTGCGCAGTCCCATTTAAAAAAAGTACTTCTTCCTCCCCAACTAGAAACTGAAATGACTCCCCGACTCCAGCTGTAACAGATTTCAACGCTTGATTCATAGGTAATTTTCCCAAAATATCCCGAACAACTAGTATGTTTTAAACAAAGGCCACTTATATGGAACTCCAAAACGTTTGCAGTTTTAGAACACTTGCGGATCCAGGGGTGAAGGCTAGGGGGCTTTATCCCCCCAAAAATGAAATGTTATACACAAAATAATATGGCATTTTATGCACCAAAAATAGTTAAAACCTTGTTATTTTAAGGTCAAATTTTCAAACATTTTACCCCCAGACCCCCTTGGTACTTGTAATTCTATTATTACAACTTTATTCATATTGAGTTCGTCAAAACGCAAAAATTCTATCAAAAAATCTATATCCGAAATTCAAAGCAAGTTGAAAAAGCGTGTTTTTTTACTTGAATTTCCAAAACATTTCTGAAGGACGACCCCTAGACACCCCTTTTAATAGTTGGAGCAGGATAATTCAATACCTTTTCCATATTAAGATCATTAAGAAGATCCAATTGGATTATGAAAATTCTTACCCCCAAAAAAAAATCCTGGATCCGCCCCTGTTTTAGACTAGATCCTCCCTATAAAGTTCAGAAGAAAGCATCAAAATTTGTTGTACCCTTCAAAACAGTCTGAATTGAGGAGCTTGCAACAACTATGAGCTAACTCCAGCAGTTTTACATTAGAGTTAGCTCACTGTAGCTGCAAACACCCCAAAATTGTTAAAACTTCCAGAGGCGGATTTCGGGCAAAAACCAAAGGTCCATCGCCCTCTCATAATAACCACTTGGCTCCAGCTGCTGCCCCAAGCGAAAAAGGTGCCCCAAGTACCCCTCCAGGGCGAATCAGCACGTATCGATGTGCCCTTTCCGCTCGAGTGGGGATGAGACTGCCCGGGCAAAATGATGGAATAACACTCGAATTTTCTTCTTTTTTTGTTCGTCGAGCGAATCGGAGTTCTTTGAGGAGTTTTAGTGCTTCGATATGGATGGAAATGGTTTGAAATAGGGAGAGCGTATTTGCAGTTGTGCTCTCTTATAGGGTTGAGGAGGGAAGGGGTAGAGAAGAATGAATTATTTTCTGGAACGATAGTTAGGGAAGTGGGAATGTGTTAGAGATTAGAGTGTCTATTTAATGAAAAATTGAATTTTGTTCAATAAACTGATACGGGGGGGGTTCAAAACTATGAGCAAGAAATTTCAAGTCACCTAGTCTTTGAGGATGAGATGATAATAATCCTACCTATAGAATCGAATAATTGATTATTCCATTAGAAGAACATGTTGATATTTTTAAATAATCGCCCCTCCATTTGTAATTTTAGTGTATTTGTGTGTAAAGACAAATCTTTAACAAGTCTTATCAGTTAAGGTTTTCAGTTAAGAACATAACGTAATGTTAATTAAGGTTCAAAAAAGTTAATGTACTAAACTGCATATTTATTATAAAAAATTATTTTTTTATCAATATTTTTGGAGTCCACTTAAAAATTCTAACAATAAAATGGAATTCAAACACAAATATTAATTCAATAAACATAATTTGCTCATTTAATATTTTATCTGACTTCATACATAATCATATGTTTTATCGAATAACAGTAACCATAAGTAATAACTGATGAAATAACCTTAAATTAAGAAGTTGGGGCTAAGATTTTTTCACAAGATTGTTAAAACCTTAAGTAGGAAAATAATTTGATACTATCTGACTGACACGAACTCATTTGCTTTTAAGAATAAATTAAATATATTACATTGTTAAAATATATTAGTAAATTTGACGCAAAAATTTTTAACGAGGGTATAACAAATTGTTTCTTGAAGTTAAGGAACCTTTGGTGTATGCCTTGAAAAAAGAAACAAAATATTGAAGAAACTACGAAAAATTAAGAGCAAATGACGTTTCTGAAAAGAACTTAAATCTACATGTAATTAATCTGATCTATCTTTTTACACCATGAATTCTAAAAATTAATCCAAATTAAACATTCAGAACACTTAAAATGTATTCTAATTAAAGTTGAACATTAATTCTAATTAACTCAAAGGGAGTCAAGAAATTAGTTTTTGACTGGTAGTATCTTCACTGGAAAAAGTGTTTTTTATCAAAGCATATGTTAATTCAATTTCTTGATGAGAAGAATTCTTAATTGTTTTTCACCCCTCTTCATTTGACCTTTCCGATTATAGTTTTTATTCTTCTTACCAGAAGGTGTTTTAAAAATTAAGAGTTGATTCATTATTTTTCGTTTTGCGGAAGAAGTGGTTTTATTTATTCAATTTCGTACCATCGGGTTTTTGGGGGAATTAAAAGTAGTATTTTCGGTTTTGAAGTAGGTATCTTTTGTTTTGTTGTTTTTTAATTTAAATCTTCACTAATGAAGGAAAATAATATTAGGTCCCTTTATTGAATAAATATGAAATCCTCTTACGGGATTCTCTGAATAAAGAGACGCTGAAGAGCAATGGATGGCAGAAACGAAGAGGTAATGGAAAACAAACGATTTTATGTTTTAAAAAGATTCTGATAGGCCGAGAGGATTCTGAAAAGCAGATTTTTCTCAGGTGCAAATAGGTGCTGTAGAGTAGGGGTTTCCAAATTTTTTAAGGATAAAGGTAAGAAAAAAGGTGCTGGAAAGCCAGGAATTCTAAGCATAAAAACATGCTGAAGAGATCCAGAGATTCACAGAAGCAGAAAGATGCTTAGCAAGGGATGCTCAAAAGTAAACAGTGCCTGAGTGCAAGAAAACCGTAGGAGAAAAGAAGTGCTAAAAAGCTAAGGATTCTAAGTATAAAAAAGATGCTGATGATCCAGAGATTCTCAGAAGCAAAGATATGCTTAAGAGCAGTAGAAGATCAAGGAGATGTTGAAAAGCAAAAGGATTCTAAAGAGCATTTGATGCTAAGAAGAAAGGCTTCTTGGGATCCTCAGGATCAAAGAGGTGATGGAAACCAAGAGATTCTCTGTATCAAAAAGTTTCTTCAAAGCAAGTTATGCTCAGAAGCTAAGAGATGCCAAAGAGAAAGATATCCTAAGTATCAAAAAGATACCGAGGAGCAAGATATGCTAAGTATCAAAAAGATACCGAGGAGCAAGATATGCTAAGTATCAAAAAGATACCGAGGAGCAAGATATGCTAAGTAACAATAGATGCTAACAGCAAAAAGATGCTTGAAGAGGAAGAGATGCTACGAAGAAAAACGATGCTTAAAAGCAAATGATTCTCAGTTGCAAAGAGGTACTGGAGAGCTTTCCTTAAAAACCATAAACACACCAAGAGCTTTCTTTTAAATAGGTATTATAAACAATGCTTCAGATTCATAAGAGCTTTAGATTCTCAGTACTGCATTAAATTGAACATACATATGAAGATTTTCATCTTCCTTGATGCTTTCTTTACAGTTACCATTCAATATTTTTGGCACTTAACAGCTTGTCCACCGTCGAAAAGGCGGAAATTCAATTCAATCAATTTTCGAGAGTTGCTCCTTTTAAAGTTTCCACTTAAAACAAATTACCTCCAGTGCATTTGTCACTGTCAATTAAGAAGTGGGTTTTATCTTCTGAAGCATTAGCTTATTGGAAACTCAATTACATTTCATTTTACAAGAGAAAAAAAATTAAGTGGTTTTAATGGGTATTACAATCTGATTATCATTATAAAGTGGAAGGCCCCTTTAAGAACAGGATTTCTAAGATCATTTTTCAGTGTTCCGTTTGAAATTTGTTCCAGAATTTGTTCTTAACTTCTAATGGAAATGCCTACAATTAATTTTCTGAATTGACTTAAATTTAAAGTTCTATCAGGATTCAATGTTTTAAGTCTATGAAAAAACGTATCTCAATTTATGTAATTTAACGCATATTTTAACGGTATTTATTTGACATACAAGTTATTGTATCGTATTAAATAGCTATCCTTTTATATATATATATATCATATAAAACAATTCTTTTCTGGGCCAATATATTTGTATTTAAAGAGTTGGGTATTTAATTTTTACTTTAAGATGGTCCGTTTTAACACATTTTACATACTTGCATGTTTAATTAAATAAACATTCCATTACTTTAAATATTTTCATTTTCAGCAAATTTTATTTACACAAAATTGGGTACTTTCACAAACATTTAAAAATCTTAAGTATATTAATAAAAATACACCAAAATATTTTTGGTAAAGATTTTGCAGAGATAATGGTTTAGAAAAATTTTAAAAATATATAAAAACATTCGAATAAAAAAATTAACCCGATTGTTTATCAACTTCCTAGATATGATTATTTTAACACTCTTAATATAGCATTAATCTTTTTAGGAGTTTTTTATTTCTTTTTTTGCATATAGAATATAGAAATTCTTTGTTTTGTTTTATTCTACTCAAGCCACTTTTTGAATTATGAATCTTTCCTGGTTTTAAAGAATACGTTTTATCATCAATAAATAAATTTTGCACTGTAATTTTTTTTTTGGAATTCAGAAATAATAATAGATAGAATAATAATAATTGAAGATAAGAGATTATTCATAGATAATATAATTTTCTATCAGATTATTTATATTAATTAATTTTTCTTGCGTGTAAGAAGCATGATTGCATTTTTTAACTTCCTATTTTTGATAAAAATTTGTCATAATATTTTCATAGTTTGTAATAATGTTTTTGCTGGCCGAGTGGTTAGCGTATATGACTGCGAAGCCGTACGTCCGGGGTTCGAATCCCCGTTTGGCATGGATGTTAATTTCTGTCCTTGTATGATGAATGAATGTGGCCCCCCTGTAAAAAGGGGTTGTGCTAGTAAATGTGTGTGTGGCGCGGGTAACAGTACCTCACCTCCGTGGCTTCGGTCCACAGGTGCTCGCTGGGTAACGCTAAGTAGGTACTTCTTAGGGCATTTCAGTGGTAAATGGATAATGTCCAGTAGTACCCGCCCATTGGAAATAAAAAAAAATAATAATGTTTTTTACTTCCAGATACTGACAACAATGGATACCTTGACGTAAATGATTTCGAATGCCTGGCGTTGGTAAGTTTTTTTATGACTAGTAATAACATATTCAAACTGATTAATTCATTAATTGGTAAAACGATCTATAGTTTCGAAAGCTCTTTCCGTTAAAATTTTTTATTGAAATAGTGATGTAAAAAAACTACATTAAAGAAACAACAGGTAGTCAAGTACCGATTATTTTTATATTTTTAGTTTTTTAATGGTGTTAAGACATTATCTTTTAATAGTAGTCTTTATACATATAACAAATTTATTAATACGATTAATTTTTCTTCTGGAATTTTTTCTTAGGAAGCAAAATATATTGTTAGTTAGATTTATTTAAGCGTTGATGTAGGGAGGAAATAATTTTTTTCATAAAACTTATTACTTTTTGTTACTAAATTTTAGGAATTTAAAGTAGATTGCACAGCTTATCTGGGGTCCTTTTGAATCACCCTGCACCCTATAACTATCAAGTTTATTTCTCCTATATACTGACATTACCTACCACCGTATTGGCAAAATAAATACCTCGCTCGTGTCACGACAGTCATTTAAGAGCCTTAATCGAATTCCTTAGCTGATCTTTTTTTACCCAACCCACCCTTAAAAGGGTAAATCAGAGAGTTGCGCAACATTGATCTAACCGTAGAATTGGTATTCAGAGAGGGGACTTTGAACAAATGTGCCTATTGTTACAACCGTGGCCCTTCTTTCCTTGACATTCAGATTGCGGGTCCAAGTATACGGCAACACTACTGAAGGGGAAAACAGTGAGAACTTACACATACAAGTCGAAAGGAAAGCGCAGATCAGATCGCTCTAGTTCATGGGTTCTCAACCGGTGGGTCGCGGCCCCATGGGGGGTCGCGGTGCATGTCTAGGGGGTCGCGAAACAAAAATTAAAAACAGTCATATTTACAGAGTTATTTTTTATACAGACACAGCAATTTTCAAAATTAATAGATTATAGATTATTAGAGAAAATAGTTCGTTTTATGCATGAACTATTTTGAATAAGAGTAAATATAATATGCATCGGCAGTGTATTGCGATTGATATGACAACTAAATGGTAGATAATTATTAAAGTCTTAACATTTTAGGTCTGAGGGGGGTCGCCAAAATATTTTCCCTGAAAAGGGGGTTGCGGAGTCAAAAAGGTTGAGAACCCCTGCTCTAGTTAGACATTTAGACTCACTATTAAACGTATGAAAAGAAGAGTTCTTCACCAGTATCCTCTGGTTAGAGGAATGTGTGAGAAAACTCCAGACCTCAAGCGTCGCCTCCAACCGTGGACCGGTTTCGCCCTTGTTAGGGCTCATCAGCACGGTATAGGAAGGTAACGCAAGAGAGCGGAGGGAGAGCTTTTATTCTAGCCGACTATAACGGAAAAACAAGGTGACTATTGATTAGTCCTCCACCATCTGCCGAAATGAACTGCGCATTCCCTAGAACAGATTTAATTCCCGAAAGGCAAGGTATGAAAAGAAGAGTTCTTCACCAGTATCCTTAGTTCATTCCGGCAGATGGTGGAGGACTAATCAATAGTCACCACTTTTTCCGTTATAGTCGGCTAGACTAAAAGCTCTCCCTCCGCTCTCTTGCGTTACCTTCCTATAAGCTGCTTTTACATGGAGCCGGTTTTCTGCCTTGCCGACACTTGTTTTCGGCCTGGCGACGTCTTGGCGATGACTTGGCGCGAGAAAAAATCCCTAAGCCGAAAGCCGAAGACGAGCCGATTTGGTTGACTCTTTTTTGTGGTCACGTGAGTCCTACGGACCAATGGCTAGGCGTATTCACCCGGCATGCCGAAGCCGGTTTTCGGCTCGGCTCGGTTGGACTTTTTTTCGGGGCCGAAAGAACGAATGGGTCACGTGATTGAAATCCACCAATTAAACGGAAGAGAACATCGTGCTGTTTTTGCCATCAACAATCGTCGTCCATTACTATGTGATGTTTAGAAACTTTTTTACGTAAAATTAAGCTTAATTTATTAATTATTATTCAAAGTAATAGAGTTAAAGCGATAAAAACGCGTTGGGGTATTATCTAATTACAAAAGGTTTTGTAGAATTGTATGAAAAAGTCATTTTACTAGCATAGTGAATCTGATTCTGTTCATTGCTTTATATATGTTTTTGAATATACAGTATCGGATCCCGTATCCGGCGTCCCGATAACCGGAGTGTTCCGAAAACCGGCGGTTTTTCCAAAATTAAAAATTTTTTTTTTCAAGTTCCAAATCCGTGCTCCGAAAGGATCCAGTGAGTTCCGACCGATGTACTCCGATTTTCGGCGCCGAAAATCGGCACGCGGATGACGTAGTCCCTTTTTTCAATCAAAAAGGGATAAACTTTGGCAACCAAAGTCGCGCGTAAAAAACACGTTCGGTACCGAAAAACCGTGCCGAAAATCGGCATCGTATCAAAACCGAATCAAACAAGTCCAATCAGGTGAGTTCAGCTTTTAATTTCTTTAGTCTTAAGTTTATTTTTATAGATACTAAAGAACTATTTTAGTACAAAATCGTTAAAGTAATTGATTTTAATCACGTGACGCTTACGTTTTTCCAGCGCCGAGAAAAAGTCCATCCCTGCCGGGCCGAAAACCGGCTTCGGCATGCCGGTTGAATACGCCTAGCCATTGGTCCGTAGGACTCACGTGACCTCCAAAAACGCACGCCGAAAAAACGCATTTCGGCGCCGAGGGGGATACCAGGGGCCGCGCGAGATTGTTTATTTATTAATTTTGCTCTCTCGCGCGACCCTGCAGATTGCGTGTCATTGCGCGTATTTTCGTTACGATCGCGTCTTACGAACAAACGCGGTCTTTCTGAGCTCTTTTTTCGGGTATTGTTCCGAAAACCGGATTTTCCCGTAAACCGGACTGATGCCGGTCCCGAGCGAGCCGGATACGGGGTCCTATACTGTAGTTTTATAGTTATAGAAGTAAAATTCTTAAAGTACAATTACTTTAAAGTGAACTAAATATATTAAAATAAACTACTGCAACAAAACACTTAAAATACTTTCCCTAAAAACATCATCTTATCGTTGTACTACCAGGGGTGATTAGATACAAACTTATAATCATTTATTTATTCCTCACTTTTTTATGTTGTGGTATATTAAGTTGTGTTATGCTGCGAATATGTTACTTGTTGTATGTAAATTTCAAAATCTAATAAAATATACATAGACAGCTAACAAAAATACAAGAATTTAAGTGATGTTTCCCCGAAAGAAAGATATATATAAAAGAACTTGCTTTTATAGTGATGATGATTATTGTGTTAGATACAGATTTAATTATTAAATTTGTCCAATATCAAGATCTGGTAATTAGGGCCTGATTTAGAAAATTTTCAATATAAAAGGCACCCTGTGCAGCAAGGAGCTCCCATGTTATATTTTTTTATGGAAACAGAATTCACAACACAATAAGTAAATGCGTAATGTTTCAAATTAACGTTTCTAAGATGTCCTATAAAACCATTTAGTTCGTGTTCTTACTTACCAATTTGTAGAAAAAAATATTGAAATGAATTCCAAAAATATGAAAAGTCAGTTTATTTTTATACTTAGTTTTGTTATAGTTTTATGATACTGATAAGATTTTGGGGGTCCTTGGCCTAGGTTTTATGGTTAAAACGGGGCCTGCTGATGATATTCGTAGAACTATAATAATAGAACGATGAAGGCTCACTAGTCTGGAATACTTAAAAGAGGAATCTTCCAGACTAGTTTATTAACACCAAGACCATGGCCCTACAACCTGAAAGACTGTTCTTGTTCTAATTAAAGAAATTACAAAACTTATAAATGTACGATTTATTCACCTGAAATACTATTTATAAATAAGTTACTTTTCCTCCAAGGGAGCGATGCCTGGGAGTCTATTTTACTTTACCAAATGAATGAATTTGTTTTAGATATATTTAATATTAAAGTTTACAGTATCAAGACCTGATTAAATTCAAATACACTTCCTTCCAGTTTTGAAAAAATATTTTGCACAGTTGAGTACAATTGGTAAAAGTGGTCAGTAAATAAATGTTTATCTTTGTACTGCTGAATAATTAATAACCACTCAAAGAAACACGGGTATCATGATACCCTAGATTGTTATAAGAAGGTTCAACAGTATGATAAAAATTTAACTTGTTTGTAAATATAATTGTATTATCATTGCGATATTCAGCTTTACATCTTACTCGTTTGATCAGTTTCCCAACCTTTTTACCCTCGCAGAACTCTTGTGACCATGTTTACGTAATGTTAAATTTTTATGTTCATGTTAATTTTTATCCAACAACGATATACTAGTTTTTACATAATATATAAATTAACATTCCTTTCTAACATGAAAAAGAACATGTTGGCATATTAGACAAAAGTTGATTTACAATTAAAACCACAGTATAATATATTAATTTTCTTACTAGGGGGACTTTTGTTCCTTTCTCAATATTTCTCACTAACTCAAATGAACTGCTTATGCAGAACCCTTTGGATTGCTTTGCTCACCCAGCTTGCTGAACTTTACTCGTCTTGTGAAACAATGGGCAAAAGAAACATCAACAAACTTTTCAAATATTATGTCAGGTCCTCTCCATGGTCTTTTAAAAGTTTGAATATTTATTTTTTCTAACTTGTCAATAATTTAATTTTAAAAATTTTCCTTAAAAACATTTAGCACGTTTATCAATATCAATTGTTAATTATCATTCTGAAAGAGAATAGCCACCAATGAAACTTAAATTCAATATTGTACCTAGTAACTCATTAGTAAACTTAGTGATTTAACGCTTATTTTCATTGCAACTGAGATCTAAAACAATACCTTTTAAAACATTTAAAATAAATGACAACCAACTATGCCACTCAATGTTTACAATTTATTTCGATTGTCAGACTTAAAGTTGTAAGTTTTAGACAAAACATTTGACAGTAGTGTGAAATAGAATATTTGTAAGATTTTAGAATACTTTTATCAGTGTTTGAATTATATTTAACGTGGAAAGTATCTTAAAGTAGATTTTTAAAACTTGAATAAAACTTGCTTCATCATAAAATATGGAGGTGAAACAAAGTTCTGGAGAGTTTGTGTTGTGTAGTATCCTGCTTACTTACCTTTTAGACATTTTTCTGTTTTCATTGGCTGCTGCAACATGACATTTGATTTTTAGGTATAGTTAGATTTAATAAGTGGCTTAAAAGCACCTCTTATTTGAAGGGGGAAATAGCAAGAACACAACCTCGAGGAAAAAAAGAATAGTTCAGATGTCAGTGGTTGTAATATTTAATTTATGAATCACTATCAAACATCAAATGAATTAATTTTTATATTAATAGAGTTAATATTTCATTCTCAAGTATACATACATTATATTAATTCCAAGTGAATGATATTTAAAAATTTCCATTGTTTAATAAAAAAAAATTACCAATTTGATATATAACCACAGTATCTCATAATCGAAGACCCTATAAATTTTGTTTTTATAGAGTTTTTGTCATGACAAAGAAAAATGGAGATGTACTTAATTTCATAAGGGAAATATTTTTTGAGACATTAAAGTTATGATGAGGTTAGACTGAGGTTTCTCAATACTATAATTATATATTACTATAATTTGTCTTATAGTATTTAATACTATAGTTGTTTAATTAATAGTTGTTATAATTATCATTGCAAATAAATTTCTTGTGCAACTACTAGGCAGCCTAAACAAAAGTACTTAAAATACTGTAAAATAATCGGTCACTGAGGTTGCATGATAAACGTTTTTGCTCCTGTTTCACCTGCCTATTCTATATAATTGGACTATAATAGTTTTCATTGGATTATTGAAGGGCATATTTGATAAGAACCCTTCTGATCAAGTGTTGCTGTATAACACAGTGCAACTAGGATAATTCAAAGATGAAGAAACTATAAAAAAATTCAAGATATTCAAATATTGGATCAAAAAGTTAAAATTAACAGAAAAATGGCCTTTTAAAGCATGTGTGAAGAAATAAGAAATTTCCCAACTATCCCTAACCTTTTAAGTAAAGATCCTTGATTTATCCAAGTTGCACTGTATTTGAAAAGACACAAATTAAAGCTATTTTCCTAAGGAAAAATAAATTTATTTGTTGTAAAAAAATTAAATCAATAACACAAATCATTCAAAAGAAGTCCATAAATATAAAAATTAATCTTTTAATTTTTCTACTAAAATTACTTACAGGCTGTATGTTATACAAACTAAACAAAGTACAGTTTTTCATTGCTTTAAAGTATGTATATTAATTTAAAGGCAGGATATAATAAATATACTTAATTAAATAAAATATAAACACATGAATATATTGTTTAAAATTTCAATAAATAAAATCTTTAAGGATTTCCATCTTTGATAAACTGGCCTATAATAAAAAACCTGGGAAAATATATTAAATACAGACTTTAACTTACAGTAGATTCAATAAGTGGAAAATCAAAAAATAAAAAACTAAAAGGAATAAATTAGGTACATTAGTAATCCAACTAACTATTCCTGAGTTTGAAATAGTTCAGGTGTAGAGAACCCAGAGTATTAGAGTTTAACAATATCTTAATTGATTGTTAGATAATTATAAAAATTGAAAAATATCATACTTGTTCATTTTAAACTAAATTCAATTATATGATATTGGTATAACATAAGATATAACTACAGTGATAAAATTGAAAATAATACTAAAAGAACTAATAACTACAAATTAGAACTGTACCTTAAAACTGAAAACACTTAACAAAGAATGTCCCACAAATGAATTATTGTTTTAAAATTTTGACATAATTAAGAAATATTTTTAGGTTTGTGGATAACTAACTCTCCCAGGAAATATCTGGTAATGGTTACACCTTTAATGCTTACTTTGCTCTACACTCTCAATGTGCTATTACACTCTCAATGTTACTTTGTTTTGGAACAAAATTTAATGCAGCTAGATTAATTCAATTAGTTTCGGAAACAAATTCAACACTTTCGGTTAAGTTATATATTGTTCCAGAACAAAATAGCTTAACATTTTTTAGAATGGCAGGCAACACCCTTGAAAGTGTTGTGTAACTCCTCAAGGGTGATGTGTACCACCTCAGGAATTGCGGTAATATGATTTACACCAATCTTCAATAGGGGTACCCTAACCCTGAGGGGTTTGACATCACCCCCAAAAAGTTTGAAACCACTCCCATGAAATCTAATCTAGTCTACCACCCCGAGAAGTGTGAAAATGTACTTTCTGTTGGGATACCTGTCAAATTTACTTTCGTAACCATTAATATAAATAATTATAATCTTAATTTAATTACGAGATTGTTACTTAATTGCATTTTTAAAATTATGAACCCCTAACCCACTAGCTGCCAGTCATAGTGACATAGCAATGTAAAGGTTTTGAGAGGGGTAGTATTTGTGGTTTTATGGGGGATACCCCTTAGAATTTCCACAGTATAAGAACCTGAGAATAAATAGTTTTACAAATTTAAAAGGGATGTTACATTTCATACTCATTTTTTAGATATTGCTTTACTTACATGCATAACAACCAGCGTTTTTATGAACACTGGGAGGCAAATGTTCTTGCATATTATCTTCTAAACAAATATTTTTCAAAATCAATGGACTTGATCTTGTTAGGAAAAATCTGTTGAAGAAAAGAATAAGCAATAATATAAAAAGAATTGAAAAATCAGTACCAGTCATAGCCAAACAAATTTAAGACGTCGATAATTTCTTCAGTACGGGAATAATTTTGCTTATTTTCAAATATTTCATAATAAATATTTAGTTTTGGGATGAGAAATATTGGCCTCTTAAATGTGGCTGAAACAATGATATCGGGAAAAAATTTTGGGTTTGTTTTGTCTACTATAAGCACTAGTCAATGGTTGTAATTGTACAAGTACCTTTCCAGAATTGTTAAAAATATAAAAAAAACATCGGTGTAATGGTGAAGTTGTTTTTGGCAATTATTTTGATGACAATGATTGGGTTGCCGGCTTAATGTAAGTACTTACTTGCATTGAAAATCATACTTTAGTATATAAAATTTACATGCACAGTACAAAATGACTCCCCTAAATAGAAGTTTTAATTTTTTATGAAATTAAAACACAAAACATTAAGCAAGGAAAATTATCAGATTTGTTAGTCTGAGTAAATTTGTTATGGCCAATACCATCAACTAACAAGAACTTTCTCCTGACTCAAGGAAAATTATTTACAATAACAAGAAACTGTTCGAAAGTGAAAGTAGGAGACAGGTTGAGGGTTTGATCCTAACGGACACATACACAAACACTTAAAATCTTGTTCAGCTTTATGAAATCTCTAGCTACATACTCCTATTTGTTATTAAATTACCCGAAGAATTTATTTTTTTCCCAATTTATTAAAGAATTAAATTGGTTTATGATAGTTTTACATAACTACTTATTACATAATATGGAAAAAGAAATAGACGGCGACAGTAACTAATTAATAACAGTTGATTGGGGAAAAATTAGAAAAGAACTGAAAGATTTGCCTTATCCACCACCTCCTAGTTCTTCGTTGGGGCTGTTGCTGTTGTTTGCGGGCAAGAAGAAGGTGAAGCAAACATCTGACAAGGAACTGTTGACCTGTTAAGTAGAAATATTGTGTATACAGGAATGGAAATATGAGTACAAGTGAGATAACCAATAAATGTGTACAGCTGTGCATTTATTTCCCCCTTGTTTAAAATCTTGTTAAACTACTTTAATTAAAAGACTGAACAGATGTTTCTTCTAACAATTTAATTTACACCAAACACAAGTTAATTATAAAAAAGGAAGTATAATTCAAAAGCTTTTATACTGGGATGTCATGTGTACTAATTCAGTATTCTCCCACAATTTCATTTATTAAATAGAAAAGTATTGGAAAAGTGCGATAGAAGTCACCAGAATGTGGAGCGGTGAACCTGTGGTTGTTGCGATTTTTGTTGTTCTCTTCTCAAAATTATGATGTAACCATTTCAGCTGTATTATTAAATTTTTTAATTACATACTTGCCTAATTGATGTGGCTTGTATAAATTCAGGATGGTCGAGAAAACAAATATTAAAATGAAGACGTATAATTAAGCTATTTAACTTTTTTTAAAGATGTAGGTGTTAACTATATTTTTTTCCAAAGTTTTACTTTTCAGTATCTGAAACTAAATATGTAATTAAATTAGTCGTTAAAGCAACAAATTATCTGCCCCTAAAATATGTGAGGATATTTGGTAAAAGCAACTAGGATGCAACAAAATTAGTAGCCGAGCATGAAATAACCATATTGAACAAGCCATGCCACCCCATGAAACGGAACAAGTTTAGACAATCACCTGGATCGGGACATCACCCTTGATATCAATATCACAACTAATTCAATTAAAAACTGTATACACCGCAGCTGATTCCAGGGGTTAAGTTGTCCATATACTCTATTCCAATTACAGCTCTGCTATACACTGAGAAATATCAATTTCAAGTCAATAGATAAATTAGTGGGTATTTTTAACATGAACTGAACAGGGGATTAACTTGCAGAAAAAAGAAAGTTTACGATTAAAAGCAAGCGCGAGAACAAGTGCATTTCTAGTTTGATGATAAAATAGCTTTCAATCAGTATCAAGGAAAATACATTTCAAAACAAGTTAAACATGACTATATTAAGCTTTAATATATCTTAAAGTAAATCTGTTACCTTATACTTTTAGGAAGTACTATCTATCTGTACTATACGGAAAATAATCAGATTGGATTAAAATGAAGAAATGCAATTTATTTTTAGCATAAACATTAGACCTATACCTTGACTTGTAATGCGAAAATTAAATACAGAAGAAAAGCAGTATTTAGATCAAAAGCAATCGCGAGAGCAAGTGCTTTCTTAGCTTTAAATTACAAAATATTTTGCCACCATAATCAATAGAAATACACTTCAAATCGAGAGAAAAGAAAATTACACTGCACGTCGGACATCGGCCATGTTTTGAATCCTCGCGTTTTTCGGCTCGGCACGAGTAGAAGTTTTTTCTCGGCCGGGGCGTTTTTTCAGCCCGAATGCGCGCGACTGCACACCGACTGCAGCGCTCGTTGGTTGGCAGAATTAATCCCTCTTTGGTTGCCAAAAGGTACCTACGTCAATCCAAAACCGAAAACCGGTGCGCCGGCTGGCCGAAATTCGTCTTCATCTAAAAGCACCTATACCGTGCTGATGAGCCCTAACAAGGGCGAAACCGGTCCACGGTTGGAGGCGACGCTTGAGAGCTGGAGTTTTCTCACTATTAAACGTGTTTTATATGGTTCCTTTTCCAAATGTTATACGTTGGTATGTATATTGAACAGTTTGAAAATTAATAAAAATAGAATATCTTTAAGATGTTAAACATTTTTAATGTTAGAAAGGAGTGTTAATTTATTGTGAAAGAGTTTCGACTTCAAAATTTATGTTAAATAGTAGTACAGTTGTTTTCGGGATAAAAATTATTTCTCACTTTTAGGCGCATTTTTTGAAGTCGGTTTTTTCGTTAAAAGTTTTTTATCTCGGTCAGAATGCACTTTTAACCCTAGGGGAACTTCCCCCAGTAGGTGCAATTGAATGTTTCTTCGATAGGATCTTGAGAAAATGATATACCAAAGGTGTTATATAAGTTTTTTTTAACTCCATATTGAAAACGTTCAGGATTCTAAAGTTAAAAACATTAAAAATTGAGATTTTTTGGAGATTTTTCCTATGGAAAACTACTTTTAAGAGGCGTGGGGGTCAAAACTCGTCCTAGAGGCCTGAAAATTTGCAGGTAATAATGTTTCAGTATTTGTAACAACATGAGAAAGGGGCATCTGGGAAATTCCAAAATAAAAATTTCCCATAGACTTTTGCAACGCCCTAATGTACAGCTTTCATTTTAACTTACCACACTGTTAGAAATTTCCCTGTAAAATCGATCTAATAAACATATATATTTTATGGTTATGGTTATGGTTCTGGGAAAAAGGTCAAATACCCATTAAAATTAGGGTTTTCAACTGCCATGTGTGGTAACCGCAACAATGTTCCCTCTATCTTTTACACTTCTATGGATCTTTACGCTTTCCACCACCAAAAAAAATCATTCGCGTAGCGAAAAAAAAAACGGTAAGTGCCGAAGTCCGTCGTATTTTCCCTTAAAACGAATCACCCCTACATTTTTGCGTGTCAACAAATTCCTGCAGATAAAAGAAAAAACATTCTTTTTTATTATCCACCACGCGCAAATAAAGGCCGAACCACACACAGAAAAGAGGCAAAAAAAAGTTGTTCCAACAAAAATGTACGTTTTCTCCTTTTGCAGCGTAAAACGCTCAGGAATGCCTTTATATATCCGATTTCCTATTGAAACGGAAATTCTGAAAAAAGGTGGAATTCCCCTCCCCGAAAATCAAAGAAATCCCCTCGCATTTTAAACGTCACGCGCGATGGACAAAGGCCGTTCCCCTGAAAGGTGGCCGTTTGAGTGATCTGCAGCAGCTTCCGTTTACTCCAGAAGATGCGGATATTGAATAGTTATGCTGACTCGTAAGCGATTCCGTCGGCTGTTTTGATCTGATTTCGGACCAGTGAAATTGAAAATAAAGTTGCCGGTGTTATATGAGTTTTCATCAAACTCGGTCAGATGTGGTTAGCCCGGGAGGACGCGCGCTACTTACTGTTACACGGGAACGCGCGTGGGGTCTCTCAGACCCCACAAACCGTTTTCCGTTCTAAACGTTCAGTGCATGCAAAATTTTTATCACGGAAAGTTTAAATATATAATTTAATTGTTCAATGTGCATTATTAGTTGACTGCCTCTTATTAAGATATAATAAAGACTATTTCATTAAACAATTTCATATCTTATACATCTTATAGTAATGAAAAAGTATTTTGTGAAATTAACAGAAAAAAAGATTTTATTTTCATTTAATCATATCCTGACTAAAATGCAATACTAATTTAATGCAATCAATACATAGATATCTTTGACCTACAATAACAATACAATACAATAACAATGTAATACGTTAATTTCACATATATATTTTTGATCATATCATTTTACTCCCCTAATAAGATGACATTTAAATCATATTTTTACTCACAATTAAATTTAGATTAACAGGCCACTCACTAAAGTAAAGGATAATGGTTTTAAAGTTGAATTAATTTAATTATAATAATATTTATGTAGAAACATCGGCTAATAATTGACGCAATCTTCTCATTTCATCTTCATAACTCTAATAACGAGGCATTTTGCAACATTCACTTTGCTCTCAAAATAGGATTGAACTATTTCTCGAGAAGCACGCTGACGCAATGATGCGACAAGCTTTTGACTGAGAGACAATTTGAAAAGCACCAGCACTCAAGAAGACGTGCCAAAGATTGCCTCATCTTCAAAGAGGGGCCGACCCCTGTAGTTGACCATTTGTTTGGACATGTGGTGATGGGGACACCAGCCGATTTCCTGGAATGAGATTACAAACTTTTTTTCCCACGGGAGGATAGGGGGGAAAGGCGGACAGCCCCAAATTCATCGAAAAGATACCAAGGGAAAGCTGGAAATGCAATGGAATGTGAGCGGAGATGACGAATTTCTTTGGCTAAAGTGAATCGGTGTTTATTTTCTAAAATCCTTTATTTTACAATTTCTTTTTTTGCAAGAAAAATTATGGATTGTAGTTACCTCTACCTTACTTTTGGAAACCTCTTTGACTATAACACGCACCAATCCTCACAGTTTTGGAAGCATTTCCTTAAAAACAACAACCTAACTCGGAAAATAACATACCTACTTTATTTAAACTTCATGAGGTGATAGGCGGAAACCTTTTAGGCAGCTACACGGAGTTTCATATATTTTCATTAAAAATTAGAGTTTTTATGAAGGTTTATTTAAGCGTTGGGGTCTCGCAGACCCCGCGCGCGTCCCCGCGGGTTAGAGTTCTAAAATATTTCAGAAAGAATCGATTCTGGAATCGAATACCTTGGAATCGATACCAAAGAATCGAACCCTTTAAGGAATCGATTCTTTGGAATCGTACTTAATTTTCTAATAATTAGAATCTAATTAATACTGATAGGTTATCAACAATTTAGTTCACTAACTAATAAGAATTTTGATAATTAATTAGTATTTTGCAGCAGGTATTGAATCTTAGGAATCGTACTTAGTTTTCTAATACAGATAACTAACAAATTTGTTCACTAAATAATTAGCATGTCAATATAATTAATTAATATTTTACTGGTAAGTTATCAAATTAATAATAATTACTAATTATCTTTGATTTGAAATTAAAATAGAAACTGAAAAAAATTTAATGAAAATATCGTGAATATTGGCGGAGATATTAACATAAGAAAATAGCCCTTTTTCAGGTCTCAAAAAAGAAAAAGTTCGTAAATTTGCAAATTTTTAAGTGTTTTTGTGTGGTTTTGTGTGTTTTTAGTTGATTGAAGACAAAATTTAATCAAAAAAATAAAAAAACCTTATAAATTTGCAAAATTTTTCTTCTTTGAGGCCTGAAAAAGGGCTGTTTTGACATGCTACTTTCCCCGTGAATATTCAACTTTTTTTCATGAAATATTTTCATTAAGTTCTTCATAACGGTGGCAACAATACTCTCCTTGAGGTTTTTGCTCTCTCTCTCCTTTAGTTTTTAAATTAATTTGTTAAACTATTTTATTTGGCCGCTAAGGGCGTTGTAAGTATTCGATAAGTAATTTGTAAGTATTCGATTCTGATTCGATTCCTTGGTATCGATTCCAAAGTATTCGATTCCTAGGTATCGATTCCAAAGTATTCGATTCCGGAATCGATTCCAAAGTATTCGATTCCATATCGATTCCTTGGTATCGATTATAAAGTATTCGATTCTGATTCGATTCCTAGGTATCGATTCCAAAGTATTCGATTCCGGAATCGATTCCAAAGTATTCGATTCCATATCGATTCCTTGGTATCGATTCCAAAGTATTCGATTCCGATTCGATTCCTTGGTATCGATTCCAAAGTAATCGATTCCGGAAACGATTCCAAAGTATTCGATTCCGGAATCGATTCCAAAGTATTCGATTCCATATCGATTCCTTGGTATCGATTCTAAAGTATTCGATTCCATATCGCTTCCTTGGTATCGATTCTAAAGTATTCGATTCCGATTCGATTCCTTGGTATCGATTCCAAAGTATTCGATTCCGGAATCGATTCCTTCATGTGTTCGATTCCTTGGTATCGAAGCGTTATTTTACGGCGCAATGATGTGAGATGTTGTTGAACAGTAAATTCCGGCGCAATATACACTGCCAGAGGTAGACCTTACTTCCATGACCTAAGACACGTTGGTTCCAAATAAAAGCTGCGAAACGCACTTTTGAAACACCCTACTATACTATACACATTAAGATTCTCTTAAATATAGAGTCTATGATATTTATTTCTTTAACTTTTCTTGGATAGTACAAATGTAACCAACAGCTTGAGTTGATTTCACATTTAAATAAATTGTTCAAGGTGCTTTTCTTGGTTTCAGTGACTTTTTTTTGAGTCCATAACAGTTTTTTGTCGCTCTTTGACACATAAATCATGCGTTGGGTGGACCTTACTCTCTACCAACATTGAAATTTAGCCGAGATCGTTATAGAGTTTAGTTTGCGTTGTGATTACTAAAAGGTTACAATTAACACAAAATAGTAATATACTAATAAACCCAAGACAATGGAATTTAGAAGTGATTTGAAGCCTTGGATTTTTACGACAAACACATTTATTAACACTAAACACATAAGACTACACACAATTTAAGACAGTAGGGATAAATATGGGACATACTAATTTGATACAATTTTAATTATCTTTTTAAATGTTTCATTCAAAATTTTAATATATACTTATATGGTTAGCTGACTTTAAATACTACAACAATTAACTATCCGTTATTTCCGTTCCGTTATTTGAAGAAATAAATTTTTAGTGTACACAGTGTTGGGTGGCCCTTACAGTAAAATCTAGTTAATTCCTATAAGTAGGGATCCCAACTTAATTATTCCATTGCGTTGTATACTATCTAAAATTAACCCAGTGACATGAGAGCAGAATGATCTTATGAGACATATATTATACTTCGTGAAACTTAACATTTTTATTATGGATTAAGATTCTAGTGTAATACATTAAAATTTGATTAAGAGAGAGAGAGAGAGAGAGTCGGTGAAATTTGGTAACTGTATCCACTCACCCATTTTTATGACGACCCTCATCATCTTGGGTTGTACTACATCACGAAATCGCTCAATCTTGGTCACAAAACAGGAAAACACAATGTTACACTTATACTTTTAAAAGTAGAAAATTAGTAGCTATCTTCTGGACGGTTCTGCACAAGACTCCTTGGATTTTGACATCTTCTCTTAAAATAAAAATCGGGACTCTTTGAGGAATCTCTTGCAGGAGTATTTATGGGCCCCCTTCTTATGGTTTCTCCGCCCACCTAGAATTTCCTAGCTAATAATATGGGTTCTGGTCTGGAGTACGGACGTCCCTTAGAAATCTAGTGTTCCCAGTGGTTGGATATTTGAAGTTTATGTTAAGAGATTAAGCCTTCTGGTTGGTTGTCCCATCTTATTAAAATTCTCTCTTCCCGGGCCTTCTTCTTACCCCTCTCCTAAAATTTGGGGGACTTCTATTCTTAGTTTCTGACAATTTAATGAAGGGTTTATAGTCTGCACTTGGACTCTCTGGTTATTGTTAAAATATATCTTTTGGGGGCTATCCTTGGACCCCACACGTTGACCCGATTGAGGAATGTCCACCTGGTTAGGCCGATGGACTTATAAAAATAAAATGGTGATGGGAAACTGTTGTACCCACTCAACACATGTTTTGTATTTCAAAATTTTCTTGATATCGTACGTTACCTTTTCCCTTAGTCACAAACACGTTTTCACAATTTTCACTCCTCTAACGTTTTTTTTTTGCTCCCAAGATTCTTAGCAAATTTGTTTGGCTTGATGAATCCTATCCTCCTTCTTATGTACCCAGATTAATATTCAGAATATTTCTAAAGAGCGCAGATTGTTGTTTTTCTATTTTTGATGGAAATTTCATTAGGGATTTTCACGAATGAGCACTAAAGAAAAGTTACAATATCAATGTTCAAATTAAACTTCATTTTGAGAAAATGTTTACTAATGTTTTCTTTTTTCATTTTTTGATCTGCTGTGTTAACTGTAATTTTGGCCTTGATAATAGCATTATAAACTTGTTTATTTTGCTACCAAACTCATTTCTGGGTGTTGGGGCTTGATGTCGTTACCATTTTGATGGTCGGCATTCAGAAACACCCCTCTATCCATGTCCAAGCCCCCTGATGACGAGGCATGGTTGGAGTTCCTGGTTCGTGTTTTTTAATCTAATATTGACAGATTGTAGCTGACTTGCAGCATTTGCGCAGTTTGCAGAATTCTATTCAGTTTTAACTTTAAATTTAAATTTCGATTTGAATACTTTACTGAAACAAGTCACCATAGTGTTAGAATTCGGAAAAATTTTCCAAGAATTGTTTGGTTTATTCAACCAAGTATAAGCCAAATATTTTATGTAATGATCCAAAATACTAAAACTGGTGACTACTTTCAGTGTTCATGCATTGGGAAATTTAGGGTGTTCATTTTTAAGGCAAACTCTTTGTTCATTTACAACAGCGGTTCCCAAAGTGGTCCATATGGACACCCAGTGGTCCACAGCGACTTCCAGGGGGTCCACGGTCATGAAAATGAAAATTGGGGGTCCACAGCGACTTTCAGAGGTTCACAGGAAAAATTTCATTAAAATGGAAAACTTTGATAAGTTTTAAAAAATTTTGCCTTTTTTATAATAAAATTTTAGTAGTATGAAAAGTTGGTTATCACCGAGTCCTCGCAACGTGTCGTGAGCAGGGGCGATGGAATCATTTCTGTCTTATCGCGGTGAAAAGCCCCCGACCAGCCACACATAATTCAATTTCATAAAATGAAACTCAATTTCCGTAATGTATAAATTAAATTCTATAAGAGTTGAACTTAATTTATTGTTTGTTAACATTCCATACATTAATTGTGATTATTTCTGAAATTTTATGATTGGGTGAATGAATAACTCACTCATAAACCATTAACTCTGACAAGTTTGCGACCAAAGTTTTTATTGTTGAAGCTAAAAGTTTTTGTGCCTTGAAGTGTAATGATAGTAAAAATTAAGATTTGTTTTTATTTTCAAACTTTTTAAATGTGATTTTTATAATTTCATTAAAAATGTTGCGAAACCATATCAATGCAATTGGATTTCTTTTCATAGTTGAACTCAATTAAATATTGTTTGTTAACATGCCATACATAAATTGTAGTTATTTCTGAACTTTTATGATTTGGTGAACGAATAACTCAACTCATATAGCCATTAACTTTGACAAGCTTGCGTCCAAAACTTATTGTTAAAATTAAAAGTTTTTGTGTCTTGAAATGTAGTGATATTAAAAGTTTAGATTTGTTTTTATTTCAAACTTTTTAAATATTTGATTGTTATATTTCCTTAAAAATATCGTGTGAAAGCAAAAATAAAAAAAGTTCTTTAAAAAATATGTAAAAATGTGAAATCAAATGCTATGCACGAAAAAACACTTGGAAAAAATTACAAAATTTATGCGTGGTTTAGAAATTAATATCATAAACATAAGATTTTTAGCTACTTTTTGAACGGTTCCTTAGATAGGGGGTCCACGGGCCAAAAAAGTTTGGGAACCCTTGATTTACAAGGTACAGCTCTCGCAAAAAAAAACGTTACAGTGGGGTTTGCGGGCGAACCACTTGGGTTAGGAAGACAAAAGAGGGGTCGTTTTTCATTAATTTAAGTATTCTTTGACCAAAAAAATTTTCGAGTCCTTACGGGGTCGTCTTCATATTAAACGAAACACTTACTTTCTTTTTTCCAATGGGGACCCCCAATTATTATTAGTTTTTCTGAAAGGCCATCCCCCCAAACCCTTAAATACCAGTTTCATCCAGATTGATTAAAAAAAATTTATTTTTCAAAAATAAACTTAATTTTTTTTTAAATCGTGAATTTTTTGTGGTAATCGATTCTGGTAGTAATTTTATGAAGGAAACCTAAATTTCAATCGATTTTATCTATTAGTTTTTGATAAAACGAACGAGAAAGAGCATTTGCGGTATGCATTCGGCAACGGTATACGGCCCCTTAAGATATTAATTCGTTTTTATCAAAAACTATTGGATAAAATCGATTGAAATTTTGGTTTCCTATATAAAATTACTACAAGAATCGATTACCATAAAAAAAATTCACGATTTAAAAAAAAATTTTAAGTTTACTTTTTGAAAAATAATTTTTTTTTATTCAATCTGGATGAAACTGGGTATATAAGGGTATATAAGGGTTTGGGGGGATGGCCTTTCAGAAAAACTAATAATAATTGGGGATCCCCATTGGAAAAGAGAAAGTTAGTGCTTCGTTTAATATGAAGACGACCCCCTAAGGACTCGAAAATTTTTTTGGTTAAAGAATACTTAAATTAATGAAAAACGACCCCTCTTTTGTCTTCCTCACTCAAGTGGTTCGCCCGCAAACCCCACTGTAACGTTTTTTGTTGCGGGAGCTGTACATCAAAGTGTTTTCACTAAATCCTTCAAAATTATCAATTTCTATTGTTTGAAAGTACTTTCACCATATGGCCATACCAATAAGCATGTATTGAAACCTACCTAATCTTTAAGAAATGACTTCGAAAAAGTCGTTAAATTGATATTTAAAGTGGGAAAATCGCAAATCCAAATGCTAAGCGGTCACCCTAGTTGGAATCTGTTTATTTGAACTCGGGAAACTCGACAATTATAGTGATCTTCCCGGTAAAAGTTGTCGAATGTCAAAGAAATGGCTAGCCTGTAAGACATGGTTAAACTAACTGAAGATATTGTTTTTGGATCGGTTTAATGAATGTAATGAGCGGAAGGATTTTACCGGTTTTTTGAAGAGCTGACAAAAACAAAATGGTCAATACTTTCCTGAAAAGTTAGCAGGTCTAAAATAAACAAGCAGCAAGAATGACGTTTCAATACATCTTTTTCAAGAACTGTAACTGGGATTTCTGAATAGATAGTGACTGGGAAATAGTTTTTTATCTTATTTTTTGAGGGAGTCACCACTAAAATAGTCAATAATGAAATAATGTAAATCAAATTTTACCAATACTTTCATTGTCAATTCTTCAAAATATAGATTCCGGTAATCCATAGTAGAATGCTGTGGCAATAGAAGAAAAATTAACGCTTAAATACTGTCCATGCAATAATTACAATACATTTGAGCTGTTCGTTCAAATATGCCCCATCTACCATCACGAACAATAGAAAATTCCCTCATTTACATTTTAATTACGTTGATAATTTAATTTCAAAGTTCGACTTTAAAAAAGGGCGTGGAAATATCCTATTTAAAAATGGGATGTACTTACTTATACATCCTGTACATTGATTTTAAACAATGGTAAAATTAAGTGTAAACTCACAACTCTCAAGCGTCACCTCCAACCGTGGACCGGTTTCGTCCTTGTTAGGACTCATCAGCACGGTATAGGAAGGTAACGCAAGAGAGCGGAGGGCAATACCGTGCTGATGAGTCCTAACAAGGACGAAACCGGTCCACGGTTGGAGGTGACGCTTGAGAGTTGTGAGTTTACACTTATTGTCCGCTTAACCAGCAATAATTGGTGAAATACTCCTTTCAATGGTAAAATTGTTTAAACAATTCAAAGTCATTGTTGGTGTACACTTTGAAGTAAGGCCGAATCAGATGTGACAAACTTCGATCCTAAACGATGACAAAGGGCTTGTCGATTTAAATTTTTAAATATTTAATTGATAAATTTTCGATACTTTTCATGTCGGTTTTTGGATTTAGATTTATTTCCTTTACTGGAAAAATGCATTTTATTTTCTGTTTTCACAAAATGCTGGTAGTATTTCTCATAAAGAGTGAAAAATAGATATACTTATAATTGAAACTAGGGACCAAATAATCTTTGACTTAACTTTATTTATGCTAAAATAGATAGTAAGGCGATTGAGTTTTGATTGAATTCTCGGGTAAAATTAGAAGAAATTCTACTTTGTCCCTTCCAAAGCAGGCAATTTTCAAACACTACCATCATAGCCAATGGACCCACTGCTCTGAAAATTCAGGTTAATTATGTTACTTAAGGGTATAGTGGAGAGCAGTGTGAAGCAGACTCTCTCCTCTCGAATTCGACTTTAATCTCTTTTTGTTGTTTATCCCTCGATATTGAAAGAGTACAGAGTAATTAACAATAGACGAGTTAAACATGAAGTTTATCTAAGACCTTCGAGCAATTCCGAAGTATACAGGGTGATTCAGAAATAATCATCAATAATTGGGGAGGAGGTATAAGGGCCCTAGACAAGCATATTTCGAATAGGGATGGTGGAGCGCAGCCTTACCGTTAAAGAGCTATGGACCTAATGTAGTGCGAGTGCGTTTCAAAAGGCCGTTTTTAGAAGGGCCGTGTGACGAAACAAAACATAATAAAATTAAAAAATCGATTGCATGAGGTAAGGAAGTATCCCTACTACTTTCACCATGAATTCGATGGAATTTGAACCACTTTCTAAACTGTGGAGTGAGTTTCAAAAGTGCAATATTAATCTTTTGGTCAAAGAATGGAGTTCCTTTAATGGTATTTAGAAAAATGATGATCGGGGAAGGAATTTTCAATGATCGTAACATTGATCTTTGAAACAGTTTGATCATTGAAAATTCTTTCCCCGATCATCATTTATTCCCCGATCATCAAGTAGTCCAATTTCTATCATATTGAGGATTTTAGTAGTACGGATACTCCTGTACCTCATGCAATAATGTTTTTCATTTTATTATTTTTTGTTTCGTCAAACGGGCCTTCTAAAAACGGCCTTTTGAAACGCGCTCGCACTACATTAGGTCCTAGCTCTTTAACCGTAAGGCTGCGCCCCACCATCCCTAATCGAAATATGCTTGTCTAGGGCCTATCTACCTCCCCCCAATTATTGATGATTATTTCTGAATCACCCTGTATATTCTATAACATTGAAGACCAATCTGATTTTCGTTTCCAACTATACAGTTGGAAGTCTTCTGGGTTTTTGTGACGTCACATAGTTGAACTGATCAATATTTTAATAGTTGTTTATTTTTTAATTTATTAATGTGTGGTTTACAATTCCATAAGAACATTTTGGATTTAATCAATTATTTAACATCATTTTGAATTCCTAATAAAACTTAAAGGTTTGTTTCTGTTTAACTCATTATCACCAATGAAATTTTTAAAAATTTTATTAATTAGAATAACCGGGACTTAACGAAATCTAAATTAATCTTTTAGATATGCTTCAATAATCAACTAATTTGCTAACTGATTCTTAACGATATAAGAAAATATACGCTATTGTCTATCTTATTTTCTTCTGTGACTCACTGACTCATATATTTTTAATGAATAACCATTTAATATTGTTCATTCGAAAACCGAATTATTAGAAGTGATACTTTCACAGAACTACATAGACTTTTCAGGGGTTTGTAACTTATAATAGTGGAATATGTAAAGTAAACATTACTTCAGTATTAAGAAAACTGCTATTTTTTTAATTTATTGATATTTACCAAGTAATCTCAATAAAAAGTTTCAATTATTTTAATAATTATAACAGAACTACGTAAACGATATTATATTATATGATTATTATCAGTTTAAGCATTAAAAATGAAATGAAGACAGACACAGAATGAAAAGTAATGAAAAGTATTTATTGTCAATTAATGTAAGTCAATTAAATGCCATTTTTAAGAAATTTCCAAACAAGAAAAATCAAAATATTGAATGAACATAAAGTTAACAAGATGTAAAAATATCATTGCACTAAAGCTTTGAAAGGTACTTTAATAACACAGCAAACAATGTATAACACTCATAGTTTTCATTAACATGTTTTATGGAAAAACAAACGATAAACGTTTAGAAAATTCAAAGGAGATATCTGTTCTTAAAAGAACAGTCCACTCCTTGACACATTGGAGTCTGGAATCAACTCACAGTTCTCAATTTTTTACTCTGTGTAGAGCTTTTAGATTTGCACAAATTCTTTAACGGTTTTAATGGTTCGACAAGCGTTTCGGAATTTTTAAGGGAGATATCTGTTATTTTTCATTAACATGTTTTTATGGAAAAACAAACGATAAACGTTTAGAAAATTCATAGGAGATATCTGTTCTTAAAAGATCAGTCCACTCCTTGACACATTTGAGTCTGGAATTACCTCACAGTTCTCAATTTTTTTACTCTGTGTAGAGATTTTACATTCGCACAAATTCCTCAACGGTTTTAATAGTCCGATAAGCGTTTCGGAATTTTTAAGGGAGATCTCTGTATTTAAAAAATCAGTTCACTCCTCAGACATTTGAGTCTGGAAAGATTCTCACAGTTCCCAATGCTGTCGCTATGACACCAGTGCTTGGTTATCCCGGGTGTTTTCACAAGTCCGATTAACACTTCGGAGAACTTCACCGTTGTGGTCTAAGGCAGTCTGCATCAGACCACAGTTTTCAACAGGGCCACCATTTGCCCTATAGGGGACGTCTATCCATTATGACTGTGAAAGCATAGTCTAAGGTAGTCTTCTTCAGACAACGTCCTCAGTCCGATAACAGAAGTCTTCTTCAGTCCAATAACACATCGGAGAACGTTCACACATCCACTATTGAGGTCTAAGCTAGACCACAGTTTTTGACAGGGCCACCATTTCCCCTGTAGGGGACGTCTACCCACTATGACTCTAAAGGTCTGGTCTAAGGTAGTGTTCTTCAGACCACTGAGTGACTCAGACCACCTGTGATTCTCAGTAGGGTCGCTGTGACATCTCCACCACCGTTTGGTTGTAGAGGGGAAGGAATCGGTGTAGCTTGTCGTAGGCGTAGCACACCTCAGTATGGAACTTCCGCTGGAGCAACTGCCGTCGAAGACCGTCTCCGGATGACCTCCTGAGCCTGATTGGAGGGTGGAAAGGAGGGTTGTCCATCCCTCGAACCTTCCCTAGGCACTTGGCATGGAGGAGGTGGACCACTTGTCGAACTTGGCGGTACTTTTGGCGGAAGCTGGACATCCACTCCTTCTTCATGGCTTGGATTTGCAGATAAAGGTCGTGAAGATTCTTCGGTTGACTAAGAAGAGGTGGGGTCCATTGCGGTGTTCCATTCGAGTTCCATCCACCTTGTTCCAGAAATCTCCTATCGAGCATCTCCCTTGTGGCTCGTGTGGGGAAGAGATCCGAAGGTGGGACGGCTTGGAAAACCTCCTCTGGGATGTCCACTGCGACGAAGTCAGGCTTGGTGGTTGTCACGGCTTGGTCCTTTGGAGCTGGACTTGGCTCATTCACAATACCTTGAGTTCCATCCTGCTTGAAGATGTGGTTGTAGACAGCAGCAATCATCCTGCCACCAAGCGTTGGCGTCAGCTTGGGGCTTCCATCAGCGTCGCCCTTTGCTGCTGGGCTGGCACATGCAGGCTGTCCATCTGAATCCAAATTGGGTTTGTGAAGAACCCCAAAAACGGCAGACAATCTATCTCCGAACATGTTTTTTATAGTTCGAAAAAGGCAACAAGTTTTTTGTTAGGTTTTAAGAGCGTTGTGAAGTAACCAACATATAATTCGCATTAGTTTTTCACACAATGAAGAAAAGAAAATTTTTGCTCTGATTGTAATAGTATCATTGTTGTGACTAAGGTTATTGTTAAAACTATATTTTTCATTGTTGCTTTACTTATTTTATCATTGTTGGTATTCCCTTTTTTGGAGAGTTTTTTTTCCAATTTCCCAACAATCATTTTATTATAATATATATTTGCATCATTATTGACTTTATTTTTAAATAATGAATGATTCGATTCTTCTAAACAAAATACACTTTTGAATTTTATATCAGTAGTATTTTGAATCACGAAATTGTCTAATAAATTACCTTCTCTGTATTAAATTTTGTATAGTTATTTTTCTCTTTGTACAAGACGTGGTTGTACCAATACGACTGATTAAAAAAACAGTTTTTTTTGGGGGGGGATCTTGATAAAGAAGAAATTTTGACGCGTTGCAGATAAATTTGAATTAAAATAAAATAAATTTGTAACAAAATTACTCTTTTCATGTCCTATAGTTTTGAAGTTACAACCGTTCAAAAAATTGGGAAAATAATTGAATGAAATTTCATTAATATTCACAGTTCACACCTTAATATTCATAAAATTAATATTAAATGAACACACCACATTATCTGAAACAGTTGTAGATTATCATAAAAAAATCATAAACAAAGTGTAAGTTCTTATTTTAACTTTTTTTACTACATTTTTAAAATCACAAAGCTTTAGAAACGGTATTAATTTTTCTGCATGCTTTTTTTAGTTTATAATAGTGTACCCCCAAATACACTTTTTTCAAACCACCTCTAGATACAAAAATTTTCATAATTTGGATTAGTCTGAAGGTCACCGATATATTCCAAAATATAGATCATTCCAAAAATATAAATTCTTCAAAATTCTTTTTAAAAGTTGAGTTATGCATATCGCTTTAGCTTTGCATATCCAGAGACATTGAAATACAAAAGTGTGTGTAGAAATGGGAAAATTAACGAAAACAATTTTGTTGCATGTGAAACGCAACAAAGAAAATGTCATAGGGTAGGTGGGGGTAATTGTCCGCAGTTTTTGGTTTTGAATTTTTGTTGCCCACAGTTTGATTATTTTAATAAGTTTCTGGTATTGAATCTAAAGCTTAGGATGTGGCCTATCAATTCATATTTTTTTCCAGCCTTGAGCTGCAAATATTTTTAAAAATATTCACTTTTAAAAAGAAAAAAAATTGCGGACATTTGCCCCATTTTTTGAAAGACTACACAACGATATTCGACATTATATAGCAAAGTTACTCCACAAGTTGCAAAGTTAATCCTTTTACCGGCGTAAAATCGGCCAAATTGTCAGGAAAACTTATCATTTCATGAAACCTTGCATTATGGATTTAATTAGGTTTAGAAAGTTTAGGACTGTCTTTCTTTTCAACAAAAGCTTCTTCTGATGGAGTTTCTGAGAATATTCCCACATTTTCAATTGCGAACAATTACCCCAAAAATCAATGCGGTCAATTACCCCATATCATGATGACAACAACAAAGTGGTACTGATTTTTGAAAACAAAAGTAAACATGAGTAAAGTGATTTAATTTCAAAGATAAATAAAGGCTCTTTCGAAAAAAAACAGATGGATTAAATAAATATAACTTTTCTACCACAATATGAAGAAAAAGTGAGAAAAATACTCTAATAAGGACACTAAAAACTGACCTACCTCATTTTTTGGACAACAGACACGCTACTCCTCTGAAATTTTCATGGCCATTTGGGGGTTGTGAAAGGAACCTACTGTATCGATGCAGTCAATATAATTGAATATTATCATCAAAAAAGGCCGTGCGGGCCATTACCCCATGCGGACAATTACCCCCACCTACCCTACGTAGCTGAGCGTTTTTATACGTGTTATAAAAGTTGCTAGATCAAAATCTTCCCCAATCGCAAGTGGATTTTAAAGAAACTTATTTCTTACTGTTTTTTTAATCATTTATTGTTCTTTTCCCAGTTTTAGTGAGAAAGTTAACTCTGATAATCGTTAATCGTCTATCAATAAATCTTAATAGTTTTTTTTTTGTGTGCTCGAATTTACATATATAGTCCGATTGACACGAGAAAATCTTTGAGAAAAAAATGTAAAAAGTTCAAATCTAAATAATAATATCTCAGTTATACCCAAATAGTTTTTTTAGCGTTTAGGAATAACCATCACCCCCAAAAATTAAGTGGAAAACCCCGTTTCTATAACAACAGCCACAATATTGTATACGTCGTCAAAGATTTTTCTAATGGCGGTCGGACTATAGTAGGACTTACAAAAAAAATTCCAGTAAAAAAATTCTTTGCTACATACAGTTGAACAATTCCTTTAATATGACATTTATGTAGCCTTACTTTAAAAGAAACTGTTTAAATATTAGACTCACATTTCCCACAAATGTTTTCCTTCAATTCCTCTTTAAAAGTTGAGTCACGTTTTATTTTCGTATATTTGCATATCCATGGACTTTCGAAATACAAAAGCGTGTGTGTCTGTGTTGCAGAAATACACCATCTATGAAGGAAAAGGAGCTTATAACCCAGAGCTTCATGACAAAAATAAGAAAGTCATGCACGACCTGTGGACAGAAATGGCCGAACTGGCGGATTACAACAGGGTTGGTATTTCGCATGAATATCGATAAGTGTTAATGCAAGATCACGTAAACTTGATATATAACATTATTTTAGTGAATTTATTTATAATTTATGGTTCTTATGGAGTTATTCTTATACTTCTCATATTTTAATTAGGATATTAGTCTTTAACTTTAGAGTAAGCAATTATTATCTTTATTTTCTCAATGGCTGCTTTTCTTTAATCTCGTAAAAATTGCTAAGTGTTTGAAAAGTTTTAATGATTAGTATTAAAGTATCATGAATTTCAAATATCGAATGCAGTTTAAAAATGGATGTAAGTCAGATTAGTTAACAGTTAACTTTTTAAAATTTTTAAATTTTGTGATAAATGTTTAAAATAACTTTTATATAACTTGAGTTTTTTAAGTCAAAAAAAACTATTGCCCCTGGGACTATACTTTCATCTGTATCGTTTTAAATTATGGTGTATATGTTGTCTACGCATCCTTAGATTTTTTTCACGATATTTTAAAATCCCGGTTATATTATTTGATATCAATAGTATGTTTTCTTGTTTACTTGAATTTTAAAAGTTAAATCAAAAGGAAGTTTAATAAATAATAATAACCATAAAAATAAAAATATTTATTTGTACATTTATAATATTCATATTGAAAAAGCAAAAAATCATAATAATTACGAAGAGGAATGATACTATCCAAGCAACTAAAAACTGAATCGATTGGTACATAATATTGAATGTAATAAATGTAGTATACTATAATACTAAAATACAAATAACACAAAATATGAAAGAAAAATGTGTAATACAAAATTAGAATAAAAATTAATAAATAATAATTATTACATTACGATATAATTTAGAACACAGAGTATAGAGCTTACTGATATTCCAAATGGCAGTTTTCCTCTTTAGGTACTTAATTTAATTCCTGCTCACAGATTATAATTAATTTCACTAGCAGCCAATCAGAGAAGGCGAAATGCGAAAGTGATTCCTGATTGGATATGGAACTTCTATCAAGCGGCATTTTAATTTCGTTGGTGTTGTTTTTTTCCTCCAGTTCCGATTTGGATTTGAGTGACAGCTTCAGTGGGCGAATGACCGAATTAACAGGAATAACGTGGTATTAAAGGACGCGGTTCGTTTGGCTTGAAGTTTCTCTATGGGAAAAGCTCTGTTAAAAAGTTGCCTTTAGCGTCTATGGAGATGAATACTCTGTTAAGCTCTATACTCTGTTATTTAGAACTTGTAAAATTTGCATGACATAACATTAAATGCTTGAAATTCTTCAAACTTCTTCTTAACCAATGTATTAGAGTCGTATTCGAATGTTTTATTGCCGTTGTAGGACGGCCAGGTGACGGTGGAAGAGTTCAAGCAAGGCGTCCAGAGCGTTTGTATGGGCAAGACGTTCGAACAGTTTCCACAGTCCCTCAAGCACGCCATCAACTGCAAGTTCCACGCCACAGACATCAACGGTGACTAGCTAGAGTTGCCTTAATTTAAATTGAATCGTTACAAGGGTTTTCGAAGTTTCATGGCTTTATTTGAAACCTACGTTTCCTCGGGCGGTATGAAAGTAAGGTGTACCTGTAGATGAAAGTGACCTAGTGGCTAGTGATCCATTGAGAGGGATCCTAGTGTTGAAACAAGAAAGTTAAAATTTAATTTTAAAACTTCGATGAAAATATTCTTGGAAGCATCACAAGACAAGAGTGCACAGAAAAAAAGTTGCATGAAACTATTTGAAATATTCGAGGAAATACAATCAAGTGAACATAGAACTTTTTAAACCCACGAAAAGTAAAAGTTCGCAACTTTGCAAGTTTCATTGATTTTTTAATTAAAATTTGTTTTCATTTAGCTCAAAATGCATAACTATATGAAACACTGATAAATTTGCGTGTTATCGAACTTTTTTTGATGCCTTAAAAAGTGCTATTTTAGCATGCTAATATATCCTCTAATATTTAAGATATTTTCAAGAAACTTTCTTCGGTGCGTTTTGTCATGATATTGCAATCAATTTTCTCTCGAAAGTTTTCGTTTATCTCCTTTAGTTTTTTAATCATTTATTAACTTTCTTATTTTGCCTCCGGGAGCGCTGTCAGTCGTCCCAATGGATTCAGTATGATCTTTTACCTAGATACCTTACTTCCGTGAACCTAGGAGACGTAGGATCCAAATGAAAGCCGTGAAAGGGGGACGTAATGGAAAACCCCGTTGAAAACCAATAATTTGAACTTAATAACAGGTGTCTCTAAGGCTCAAAACACACCGAGCGGCTTATAGTCGCTACTGCAATCAATCTCCATAAAAAAGCATGGAGAAACCTAGTCCCCTATCTTGACAGGAATCTTCATTCCTGTCAAGATAGGGGGAGTCTCAGACTGAACTCCATGCTTTTTCCCCTCTTTGATTGATTGCTGTCACGTCTTATGGTCGCTAGGTCTGACTTGCCCCTAAGGGTTGGGTAACTATTGTGTACCATGATAGGAAAGAGACCTGCATGTTAAGTTTTACACCAACCTTTTCAAACACCCTGATAAATATATCATAGTCACCCCCTAAATCAAAATTGTGAGTAAAAACTTCATGCTGTCACTTACCTAGGGGTACATCTTACTTCCATGAACCTAGAGTATCTTTCACTGTTCTTTCTGAGTAATTCACTTAAGTGAAACTATAGTTTACATTTCAATTCACAATTTGCCAAAATCAATTTCACACTTTTATCGCTTTGTTTGATTCTTCCCCAAAACGAGTATTAAAAGCATCAATGGCATTATTCAAAGCCACTTAACCAGTGGTTAACGAGCAGCTAAAGAGAGAAAAGGTGCTTTTGGATGACTCTGATCGGTGGAATTCTTCTTTAACCGATGGTTAACCGCTGGTTAGGTGGCTGTGAATAATGCCATTAGTCTGAATAAGCTGTAAGATACGTTTGTCGTGATACGGACTTTTGAAACACCCTGTAGAAAACACTTGACTTGAACTTGATATCGTATGGTCAAGTAATATCTTTTATAAAAAAAAGTTTTCGTTGCCTAGGCGACGGGATCGTAACGCTGGAGGAGTTCCGGATGGACTGTGTGAACCGCAGCGCATTCCAGGACGTCAAGGAGATAGACGAGTGCTACAACAAGCTGCTCTCGGTGAGTAAATCTTTCCTTTTCCATCGCTCTCTGTTTATTTTAATATGTTGTAGAACCAGGATAATAGACGATATTAGTCATGACGTCACTTGCTTGTTTGGATATGTTGATTCCATCCGTGATTGGAAGTAATTCCGTACGGAACCAATTACGGATGGAATCAACGTATCCAAACAAGCAAGTGACGTCACACTAATATCGTCTATTACTTTAATTTTTTTAAACCGACAACTGCTTTTTGAGAGTCTCATATTCTACACTGAATTTTCTCGGGACTTCTTGTTTATTATCATGTACAAAATAAAGGGTTCTTAAGTATTATTCCATCGATTGTGCCGCTGAAACCGAAAACGATATCGAAGCCTATTTATTGACTGCTCTAAGCTGTGCCGCTGAATTTCGCGGTCGTAGTTAAGATCGAATCGCGACTCTACTGTACAGTTATAGCATTCATAATTTCCTTAAAACATGCTGTGTCATCTCATCAGTTTGGTTCATCGGTTCCGCCCCGTATGTTTCGGGGGGGATGTCTTTAGAACAATATATTTGTAAAATATGTAAATGTTCTGGATTTTATAGCATTCCAAAAGGTTCGCTACTATAATAATTTTCCCGGGAATTGGGGTTAACCCTTTATCTACTACATTGTAATTCTCTGCAATTTTATTCGAGCAAATATTTTTTTATTCACTAAATTTAAAATTAAGGGATATGCATAAATAAAATAATCATCTTAAGAAAATTTAATCCGCTAAGAGCTCATTAATTAAATTGTGACTTTTGAGCACTCAGTACACGGAGTGCTGAAATATTATCACAATACGAAAAAACATGGATTTTTTAATCGCAGTTTTAAGTCTTAAAAAATAATACTCTTTCCTTTTTTACTAACTAACTACTTTTGAGGAAACAAAAATAACAATCACGGGAATGTGATCAAAATGGCATTTCTTGCTAAATACTCATCACAGAACCTTTATCTTGAAAAAGTAAAACTAAAAGTGTCTTCAAAGTATATATTTGTAAGGATGGTTATCCTGTGTAAATTTAAAGTTGGTGGGACCTGTAAATACCATCAGTTGATAAAGGGTTAAAACCGGGTTGGTTTTGGTAAGTTGTTTTGGGTTTTATGACACAATGTCCCTATAAAGACATTCCACGCCAAACACAAGATAAAGAATGTTGGAAAATTATTTAAATTTAAAAGTCATGTCTGTTTCCAACTAACATTAAAAAATTAAGTTTTAAAAAACGTTTTATGAGGTAAAAACCCTTTTAGAGATGCCAGTATCTTTTTAATTGTATATGTGATGATTATTTGTCATGAATTAATATTATATGCCATTTAAAAACTGAAATTATGATGTACTATGGTGAACAGTTTCATTTAAAACTGGTGATTGTGTTTATTAATTTATAATTAATTCAGACCCCATAAAAATTTCGAAAACAAAAATTTAGTTCCTCAACAACATTCTAACACTGTTCTACCAGTTATCAACAATCGAATCTCAAAAGTTAAAAAATTCTCAGCTACTTTCAACAATGGGGAAAACTCACTAAAAAAGAAAAAGGGAACAATGTTTCCAGTGCAACAATGAAAATTTTTCCGCAACAGAGTTTTCACGAAAAAACTTCTTCACTTGCGATTTCTTAAAGTTAGTAAAGGGCGAATTTATATCTTTACGTTTTTTTAAGAAATAGCGACTTTTTCTATCACTCTTTCGAATATGAAAGTAGTGGTAATCGGATTATTCTGCATCATATGGGTGCAGAATGCCTGCTCTGCTCCCAAGTGGACCTTATCAACCCCTGGACCCTCTGATGATGAAGACCTCGAACTGATAACGGACACAGATTTTATTCAACTGCAAAATACAACTATCTTTCAATATGACGGCCACACTACAGACCAACCTTTTGAAAACGACCACCCTGATTTCGGAAAAGAATACGATAAAGGCAATCTTACAGAAAACTCGCTTTGGACCTTGGAATCTGATCACAAAACCGGCTTCAACTACAGATGCAATGAAACCCTTTCGGAACACAACGAAAATTCAACCCGCTTTCAACTTAACGACTCTGGACAGAAAATACGCCCCCCTTTCAAAAAGGAACCAAATTTTGAGAAAGTAATATGGATTCACTGTAAAGACACTGTAAATCGGAACTCCCTCATGACTTTGGAATCGAACGACAGACCCTTTTTCGGCTATAGAAGCTTTGGAACCGATTTGGGATACAACTTCATGCACTACAAACCCCCATCGTTGAAATACAACTCAATAGGGAATCTAAAAAATAGTTCTTCATGGATGAAAACCGCCAACCGTGCCATAGCTGGAGCTGGGTTTGCTTGTTTGATAATAGTCATGTACGTGAGTCGCAAAAAACGCACCAAGATGGAAAAGAATCGACCCCAGAGTTTGACCCTAAGCAATAAACCTGAAGACGCAATATTTCCAATGAACGCCAATCAACCCATGGAAACTGGCGAAGGAACAAACTTGAATGAGAACTTTGAAAATAGTCGAGGAACCATCCCACAACCTGCATTGGACCCTGACTTCCATTTTGTTTCCTCCTACTTGGAATTCTTTGGCCGGTTGGAAATCGAGTCGTGGACACTCGTATCGCAGACATCGGGCACTGAAGGCATGGGACAGGAAGGGAAGTGTTCCTTTTCACTTTCGGTATCAACAGGTCAAGGTCAAGAACCTGGTGACATGGAAACAATGGAATCTCCAATAGAATCATCTGAAGTCCACAAGCCATCTGATAAATCCCGTATGCCTATCTATGAGCTTGACCAAGGTCCGTTAATGGAACTTAGAGATCCAGTGAATATCATCCCCATAGAACAAGCTGAGGCCAAAGAACAAAAAGATCCAGTCGAAATTCGCCATTTGGGAGTAGCTGAGGATAATCATCCCACAGATTTGGAATTCACGGAAACATCAAGGGAAGCCTTTTCGACTGTTCAACCCTACCCAGAAATTGACCCCGAATTCCGAAAATTTTTAGAATCATTCGATTGGGACAATAGTACTCAAACTACAACAGTTTCCGATATTGAATCCAAGACCTGGTATATTCCTGAAGAAGCCAATCGTGACAAACTCCAAGATGTAGTAGACTATCTGAAGCCCAATGATCAGTCTGAATTTGACTCCATAGGACAGATGCACCAACCTGAAGTTCCTGACCCAAATGAAGTTGGATACGGTTGTCGAGCAGACGGAATACAAATGAAGAACACCCACACCTTCCATAACACTCCTGAAAATATCCCTCGAGCCACCATGAACCCTCGACCCCATCATCCATCAGAGCAGAAACCTGTTGATGAAGTTCCCAAATGGAAGTCCGACCTAAAGGAGTTTGTGGACAAGTACAGGGACTGGCAACCAAACTGGACTGCAGACAATAACACCGAGGGGTGGAAGAAACCTGTTGATGAAGTTCCCGAGTGGAAGTCCGACCTCAAGGAGTTCGCGGACAAGTACAGGGACTGGACCCCAAACTGGACTGGAATTTACGAACGATCAAAGAAGGTCCCAGAACATCGCCAGGGGAAGAAAATCGTCTCTTTCTCAGAAGAGGTGGAGGTAAGGATGATCTACCTGGGACGCAAATTCCCTTTTATCCCCAAAGCCTTGCTGAAAAAGAGGAAAGTGAGGAGGGTGGTCATCCCTCTCAAAGGGGACACTGATGGAAAACCCTTCAAGCATCTGAAGCTCACAAAGTTACAATATCAACTGCTTTTAGATGTTCCGTATGTTTAGAATATAGCCGTACAATATCAGGTATTGAAGACAGACCTCAAATTCAAACCAATAGTACATTCAACTCTTACAACAGACTGAAGACTTGTTTTAACCCTCCAACAGAACTCTAACTATTGTCTTAAAAATTGTGTTTATGAATCTCTCATGATTTAAATGTGTTATCTTGCAAAATTTCATGAAATATATACTTATCATCCCAAGCAGATCATGTATGTTATGCACACACGCAGTAGGACTCTAATAATCTCAATAGATATTTAAAGTGTTTTTAAATGTAAAATGTGCCTTTATTCAGGAAACGCATTCACTTTGGTGAATAGGATTAATAATATTTTCCCTCGAATGGCTGAGGGTTTTTTAATTTCCTTAAGAAAATGAGAGGCATTTACATTCAAAAATTTGGGTGTGAATAAAGATGATATTTTCCCTTTTATGGGGTGATTATTATTTGTTTTCTTATTTTATTAGACAATTATAGTTAAAAATTATTTTGTACATTTTAATGGTTGAAGAATTTCGACAAACACGTTATAAAAAATATTTTATGAAAAAAGTTACTAAGAATAGAATACTAATATAGAAAATAATAGAAAATAACAATTTGATACTGAACGGTTATCTTTATTACAATGTGATTTTAAGATTTAAACAGTTCCATTCATTAAATTAAGTTTTAAAATTAATTTGTTTTAATAAGCAGTTGAATTTATAAAAAAAACTTAGAATATTCCATTGTTTAAAAAATATGCAATAATTTGTTTATGAAAGTCATAAAAAATTTACTATTTTTATTCAATCCAACTACAACTTTTGGATTGTTATTGAACAAAATTTTTGACTAAGTCAGTGGTTTACATTATTTTTATCATGTTCAACTGTAATATAAACCGCTTTCAAAATGTGGATGGAAATTTCTGAAATTTTGTACAAAAGTTTCCCTGAATTGGGGTAAAACTTTGAAGCAAACATCAAAAACCCGAAACACTTTTTTTAACACTTTTCGATGATTGGGATGATTGGGTTTAAAATTGGGTTAAATGAATCGATAGTTAGAAGAAGGGACTAAGTCCAAAAAATGACAAATTGATTTTTTTTGCTCAAAAAAATCTCCAAGCTTTGCTCAGCACATGAGTGGAAATAGGGGGAAAATAACAACCCCCTATAGGGAGATATCGCCCCTTGAAGTTGCGAAATCGATGTCCATTCATTGTATTTCTTTTTCAGTGAATTTGGAATTAAAGTTAATATGTCTTTCTGTTCTTATTCTTTGTGCTTCAAACTAAGCCAAAATAAAATTGAAAAGAGCTTTTAACTTTTATTTATCAAAGGAATGTTTGACTCCATTCATATTCACTTACTCCATTGATACTTCCTTAATAATAACCCAGTTTCATAATCATTTTGAATTTTATTTGTCTTGGTCTGGTCTATTTCTCACTTTTGTGTTGTGAATTGTGAACAAAGCAGAAATATAATTTAAGCGATGAATTTAAGAGGTTTTTAAGATTTTCCTTCACAAGGTTGAAAATGTCCATCAACTTTTTCAACTGTTAAACACTTTTGAATGACTTATATTGTTTCCGAAGATTGTATAGTCCAGGGTATATCCCAGGGACCTTTGTGTCCCATTGACCATTGTGGGACCATTGTCCTTTTTTCCAAATAAGTTCCTGAATTTCCAGTAAAAATTTGGTGGTTAAACAACAAAATGTCCATAATTTATAGGATTTTTTTTCGATTTTCTCAAAACTTGGTTTTTGGACTTGTTCCCTTCTTCTAACTGACGATTTAAATATTTCTGATACAAACAAACTTTAAAATAAATGTGATGTTTTGCATTACCCTCAACTTCTTGAGTTCAACGTAGCTAGAAATATTTAAGTCTTGAAGTATTTTCTTCTGAAGGTATTTTGTGTGTCCTAACGTCCTAAAAGGATGACAGTAAAACTTCGCATTTTCTATACCATGAAACCTCTTGGGTATAAAATACTTACAAACTGGCACAAATGTGTTCTTCAGAAACTGTTTGAATAAATTATGAAAAAATTTTCATTAAGTTTCTTTTCTCTATTTAAAGAACTTCTGGTGAAACTTTAATCTTCTTTGTGTTTTTAACTAATAAGAAAAACATACGAAGAATATTTTTTTCTCTGAAAATTAGTTTTTACCTTTGTGTGGAAGGAAGTTGGAAATGCGGAGAATTGTTTTTTTTGCGGAAACAATTATACTACTTTCTCTTATGCATCAAAGAAAATTTGACTGTGACAAAGGAGGGACCAAACCTAAAATTCACCGCTCACATATATTAATAAAAAGTAGTATAAATTTATAACGTGTATCACAATACATATACAGCGTATTTCAGATAAATGTTTCATAACAGGAGGGGTAGGACTAACCTAGAAGACTCAGAATTATCTAGGAATGGGAGGGTCGGAAAATCCCCCCTAACGAACCTGGGGTTTTTATAAGCGGGCATGGGAAGTTGTAAAATTCCTGTGGAAAATGTCACGTAACCTTTTAAGATCGAATTAAGACCATCCATTCAGGCATTTATTCTATAAAACCAAATTAAAGAGCTGAGATTTCAGCTTCTAAACTTATTTTGAATGAGGGGACCCCAGACCCCCATTTGTACTTAGAACCACACTTTTTATATTAGTTTTATCAAGTTGCAAGTCTTACCATACAATTTTAAAAAGCCACATTTCTAAGGGCTTTGGAAGGTATAAGTCTTGCAAAAAATGTCTGGTTACTTCAATGGTTCAATGGTATGATTATAAAGAAAAAATGAGAATATTCAGATCTAGACGAGTGGCGGGCCTAGGAGGGACATGTATTCCCGAAAATCCCCAAGAAATGTAATGTGTTTTATGATACATTTATTTAAAAAAAATTCTGGTGAAGGATCCCTCCTCTACACTTGGGGAGTTGTTTTTAACTGGTTTTCTTCAGGCTTTAGCGTTAATGAGGTATTTGCACGTTTTGAGATTAAATTTTATTAAAATAGTAGACCAAAAACCACGGAGAATGACGTTTACATCAAGTATTTTCGTAGCCTAGTTTCTGAGATATAAACTTTTGAAATTTCGTTTTTTGTTTGGGCGCGAAAACACTTTCGAATCTCAAATCGTGCGCTGTGACGTCACATCCAATAGAAGCCCGTTTTCTGATCACGTGAATACAGCAAACAATGCTTTTCGTGCGCTGTGATGTCACATCCAATAGAAGCCCGTTTTCTGATAACGTGACTTTTCTGGCGTTTTGGCAAAAATAAAATTGAATTTTAAATTATGTAAAACAAATTTTCGAACTTAAAAATCAGAAATTCGGGAGTTTTAAACCATAATGTATCAAAAAAGTATAAAATCAAGCAAATCCCTCACTCATGCAAATACCTCATTAATGCATGCATTAACCTAGCAATAGACGCCGTTGACCTACAGCAGTTATAATAAAATAACTGGTAGTGACGTCACCTGAAAACACTCTATTTCTTGCATTGTGGCTAGGTAACACATATTAATACGCATTGAAAGATTAGCTTTCCTGTGATTTTTAATAACTTTTTTGGACTCTAATTATGTGATTAAGTTTATTACCTTAACGATGATTGATTTTTACCTCAAACAAGCTCTAAAAACTTCACAAAATACCTTCGCTACGCTTAATGAATAAATAATACTGCGCAAAAAAAAACTTTAATGTTCTGAGGGTAATTCATCGCTTCCAAAAGTTTTATCGTTTTTGCGGGAATCTAACAAGAACCCTTTAAATAAATCACTAATTTCCGATAATTCTCTTTCGAATATTTTTTCCGCTCGAGTTCACCCTCCTATTCAATCCATATCGATTTTTATTTTAATTAAAACTGTCCTTTCTGTCTCAATCGAAGATCTCAAAAGCTTTTTGTGCCCTCTCAAGATTTATTTTGATCGATTTTTTTTTCGGGGAGTTGGTTTATTATAAAAATAGACATATGGTTGTTTTTATTTAAAGATTCTTTAAATATATATTATTATTTCAAAAGCTAGGGAGCTACTGCCCCCTGCTCGCTATCGCTCACCATCCCCTGTAGGCTGCTTACGCAGGCGCTTTTGGAACGCTTCGCAATCCTCACAAAACTTTGTTCACTGAACTAACTCAATTTATAAAACATTCGTAAAACAATTAGGAAAGAAGCGTCAACCAACTTTTTGAAATACGTCACAGGTTATCTTCATAAATAACACTCTTTTAAAAGTTAGAATATTTATTGGTTCTATCTTATCAATAACACTGTTCAACAATGAAAAAATTTCCTTGATGAAAATAGTCATATCTTATAGATTTTGGGTCGCTGAATATGAAAATCCCCATTAAAATTCTCAATGGACTCAGGATTTTCGGGGAACAGCCCCTCCCCCTTTTTACGTTTTTCGACGACTTTATAACTTTAAACTCGATTTTCAGGGTCAAAAAGCATTGCTTTAGTCTTCAAATTGCCCCCAGGAGACATGAAATGTTAAAATTAGTAATATATGATAAATTTTTAACAAATGGATGGGTTTAATGGGTAATTACCCTCAAAAAACGCAAAAATAATCGTTAAAAATAGTGGGATTTGTTTTACCCTATTTATTTCGCTTATTTTTTACCCAATTCACGTGTGAAGGGTCCTAACCCTTCACCAAGGACCCAAATTTGATGGCAATATGCAGCAATTATTTTTACTAAAAGCGGTTGCGCTTTTAACGCCCCAAAACGCCCACGGAAAGTTTCTTCAATGTCGCACTTGGAGTTAAACTGCTGTGAAAATTAAAAGTCAAAATGCCACCGACTGAATTTCAGCTGATTCTAGTGTAAAATGTCCTGCTATGGGGACTATTGATTCAGTAAATAACAATAAAAACTAGTGAACCTTCTAGCATACTTTGTTTTTACTAGTTTTTATTGTTATTTACCGATTCACTAGTCAGTTTTCTTAACCATTCACTAGTCTAGCTTCCACAAAAATAACAGTTTCACAGTTGTTTTCATTTGTCTCTCTAGGAGCGAGTTTTTGTTATATGAGTTTTCTAAGACATGGAAAATTTTGAGAAAAAATAGTATAATTTCACGCCTTGTAAAATTGAAATTACTTCATGTAAATTACCAGGAGTGCACTGTGTTGCTCGGTAAATAAATTTAAAATAGTGTTTGATACACTCAAATGTTTGAAACCAACTCGTTTTAAACCTCGTCGTTGGTTCTTTAGGTTTGATACGTTAAAAGTTTTTCTTGTGGCTCTCAGACTATACAGTATACAACACCCTGGTAACACAGATGATACTATATATGTCAAATATACTTAACTACAACTAAAATTGAATGAAATTGGCAATATATGACAAAAATTGGTTGAATCTTGGATGTCTGGGCTTCCTTCTTTCAGAAAACTTTCATGATTTTACTTCCACAAAAAAAGACTCTAATGCACGACGGGTAATTTGTTCCCTAAAAAGAATTAATTTTGTCCCTTTTTTATGAAAAAAAACTAAGAGAGCCATCGTAATCAATCACTTTATTTCCAATAATTATGTGACAGGTGAGATTTACAACATTCTATCCGTATCGATTTTGATTTAATTAAAGTCACCCCTCTGTTTATAAATCGAACATATTTCGACAGTGTTCTTCCCTAAAGTATTATGGTTGAATTCTCTTTTATTGTTTTTTTAATATTTAGCGCCCTTTTTTCACTATGAACTTACATTTCGGAAATTGGTATATTTTTATATATTTGAATTTTGTAAAGAAACAATGCTTTTATAATATTGAAAAAAAAATTCAGTAGTGGGGGGTGCTGAACGTTTTTAGACTTCTCAGTCTTCCATCTTCATATCACATGCATCCACAAATCAAAACAAATAAATCTTAGTTTTGGTTATATTTTTTTAACCCTGCTGTTCTGTTTTCACTTACTATATACGCACGTAGTGCTCGGGTCAATATGAAAAGTACATTAAGACTGTTGAACAATATCATTATTATAATATTTTAAATTCCTTGTAGGAGTACATATTTATATAACTTACCAATAAAGCCATGAAGTTTCATTAAAATGCCTCTATTCAATATTATTTACAAATACAAATACAAATATTGTCGACCAGCTACAGGCTCGAAGCCCAACAAGGCTGGTCCATTTTTTTATTAATTCACCCATTCCCACTGACTGTCTAGTTTTAGCACTCATACACCCCCTTCGAATTTACTATATTTTTTGGCAATGCGTTCCATATATCTATTACCCTATTGAAGTAGTAGTATTTTCTTAAATCCCGATTGAAATGAGTCTTATTCAATTTACCCATGGCCCCTTGTTCTGTTATCTCTATTAAAGTCTAAACCTTCTGTTAATAAGTCAATGAAAAAAATTGGGTCAAATAGACCCGAACAGAACAGCAGGGTTAATTCGGGTATTTGGGTGATGGGCAATAGTGAGCTTAGCAGTTAAAATTTAAGTTCTAATAAATCAGGCTACAGCGAGCATATTCATTTACTCAGTTTTCATAACAAAAAAATTTCGCACGATTATTAGCGCTGGAAACGTTAGTAGCTGTCAGATTTTCATAAACATTTAAGTGTTCCGTTTTTTTGTGAGGTAAAATGAAATATCTAGTCAATTTTTTCAAAAAAAAAACGTACAAGTAATAAAACATTTTAATTTAAAAGTCGAGAAAAAAACACGTGACTGAAAACGGTTAAGTGAAAAAACCGTACGATGACGTCAATACAATCATACCTTCAACTCCACTGCTTTCCAACAATGGTCACCGTACGATGACTTCAACGTCCCAAACTATTTTCGCGCGCTTTGAAAAAGGGGATTTTTGTTAATTTTTTTTGCAGTCAAAAAATTTCTCGATCGGCCTCAAATTTTGGGTAGTTGCTTATTTTTTGCATGAAGAATCGATTGAAAAATTTTTTAAAAAAATCATGCAACTTCCTCATTGTCGTTTCACTCCTTCACTTTTCAATGCTAACTTAGCGATGATTCACAAGAGTGATTCACTCGGAATGAACAGTGAATGTGAAACAGTGTGAAAGAGCTTGTTCCTGCATGCATATTCACAGATCCTGCAAGGTTTTTATACTTTGATAACAATGCGCATGCGTATGGACTTGATTTTTGGTGTTTTTTTGGAAATTTTAATAAAATATTATCTGGGGATAGAACCCACGAACTGCCGGATGCTACTCAGGCATCCTACCACTGCTCCAGCGGGGATTCAATGACTTTAAAACTTATTAATTATTAGATGTTATTTCTTTGTGACGCATGCGCATTATATCAAATTATAAAAACCTTGCAGGATTTGTGAATAAGCTTCCTCTTCCTGCATGGTTTCCTGAGCAACCATCTTCACTTCAATAGCACTTCGTATTACAAAAAAAAACCAGCACTCTCTAAGAGAAGGGATTAAGCAGCATTTCCCCCAGCAATTGTTCTCTCAGGGTAGAGAACGCTTTAATGACCGCCCTGTTCTTTTTTCGGCAGCTGCATTGTTCTTTTCTTCGCGACCTCGGATTCTTCGGTTCCCTCCCCTGTGTCACCGGTGCTAATTGCTCGAAGAGTGCCAGAGATGCAACACAGCGATTGGAAGGGAAATGTTGATTGTAACACGGGTTTCGGCAGTTTTGTGTTTTATATGAATGATTACACTGTCCATTATAGACTAAAGAAATTGAGTGGTCAGTTTGTGAAAAACGGAATAAGTCTGGTAACCATGTTTTGAGATAATAAAAAAACTGTTTAAGTAACTGTATAATGAATTTGCATTGTATCACCAAATTCTTACTGAGAATTCAGGACCCTAATTAAAATCCAGAAAATTCATAGAAAAAAATTGACTAGTAGTATATTAAAAAATATTTTGCAGTTGAAAAAAGGGGATGGACTTATTCCCTTTTACCCCAATTTCATGAAATTTCAGGGGGAAAAATCTTAAAGAACACTTTTATTAACAATTTAATTACATTTCTGCTAAGTTCTCAGCATAAAAAGGAAAACAGAAAGACTAAGAGAAATAAGATTGAAAATTGCTATGAAAGTGAATATTAAAGTGGTCAAGTAATCACTTGATAAAAAAGGGGATAAAACACTTTTAAAATAAAAACTATTTTTTTTTTAAATTTAGACTCTACAGTACAAAGGATAAGAAATTAAAGAGAAAAATTAACCAAACTGTCAAATTTAATGAAATAAACGGGCAGCTATTTCGTCACATTCAAGGGGCTACATCTGCCTATAGGGGGTAGTTATATCCCCCCTGTCTACTTATGTGTAGAGCAAAACTAGGAGAACTTTATTGGAGTACAATGAGCGTCAATTCGTCATTTGTCGGTCAACTACTATTCGTCACAGGCCGTTTCGGCGCCAGAAATAAAATGAAAGTAAATAGAACTCTTTCATAATCCTTCTAAAAATTAGAAGAAAAAATTTCGTCTCGCGCTGAAACGGGCAGGCGCCCAAACAGCCGCGCCGAATCGTCCTATTCCGGTCATTTTTTGCACTAATTCCTTTTTGAAAGTTGGAATTCAATTTTTACAACTTTCTACAATTTCTGATGATAAAATTCCAAATCAGCTTTAAAAATAACACACTACAACAGGACAATTTTAACTATACCTTAAAATTTAAACGACTGCGAACGACACAACACGTTTCAACTCCTCCCGTAAACCCCAATAACCTGCTTCCGAAACCCCTCCCCAACGTAAGTGGTAACTACTCCTCCCTCCCCAAAGCACGTGCAACGAGCTTCTCCATCGCTTAACGAGATTCCGACCCCCCATATTAATATATTATACCCGCCCCGATAACTAGCACGCGCAATTTGATTCTGCCCGGGCATTACAGAGCAATAAATTCAATTTCCGATACATAGTTATGGTAATCGATGCTTTCGCGGGTATCGAGTGCTTTTTGAGAGTATCGATGTGATAATACTCGATTCATGAGTGAGTGTTTTCTCATGCTGTGAATTGGTATGCTACTTGAATTTTAACTTCCCCCGTAATTAAACTTGCCATCAAGACTGGGTATTTCCGATGTAGCCAATATCGACCACCAAAGGTCGATGCGGGTCGATAAAGATCAAGATATTTATAAAGAGTTTTATAGATATTTTAAAGCGCATTAAAGCCTTATATATATTTATTTTAAAATTATATTTGTACTAGGACGAATCCATCAAGGGCAGGCGCTATGGGGCTGAAGCCCCCGTAGAATTAAAAAATATCCTTCAATATTAGAATAAATTCCTTAAATAATTTGATTCCTCCCAACTTTTTTACAAAAACTGGTAATTAGTAGATGGTAGGTGAAATTTTTAGTGAATTTTCTTTGGACGTACAAGCTAGGGCGTCGATCAGAAAGCGGCCGGGAGAGGACACCTTTGGGTCTACACCAACCACCACACAACAAACCTACCAAGTTTGAACCCGAAGTCAGTTTCCAAGGTCCTGCCATCCCCTTGTTAGCTTTTCCTCCATGCAGAATCGATTAAATGAGGACCAAGTGAACTTGGGAAAAACAAGAAGCTTTTTCTCAGCTGACTGTGACTCTCAGTCACACGTTTTGTAACAACTTTGCTCATGACATTACCCAGTGAGGTTTGGTCATACTGAAGTTTGAAGGTCTTACCGTCCTAGATACTCCCTCAAGTAGCTACCCTTGCTTTTTCTTTCTTTTCTCTTTATTATTTTTTCTCTTCCCTATTTGATAAACACTAAATTCATCAAATCAAATCACGTAAATTTAATATAGCTACCTTTCTATAAACTATCCCGATTGATCCTATTTTAGAATCGATAAACTCTTCTTCAGGGTATCCCAACACTACCGAAGGTAAAAAATTTTCGAATAGTGATCGATGCAAAAAAATCGATACCTAAACGAATATCGATTCTTCCGATATCGCACCGATGCCGATTCCTCCCGGGGGAGGAGGCTTTTGATTCGGCTCAAAAATGGGAGCTAACGATGATGGAGTTGAGTTGTTTGGGCAAAGCTTATTAGTTCGGTCTGTCCGCGGAGAAGATTGTTTCGTTTGGGGAATCACGGGTCTAATTACTTGCAACGGAAACGAGTGATTTGGAAGTAAAGGTTACAATGTAAGCTCTGACGGTCAGTAGGGTTGAAATAATAATAGAGGCGCTCTTGAACTTGGGAAAAATCGATACTGATGAATGTTATCAGTTCTGACTTGGTGATGATAAAGGTTAAACACCTGTCTGATTTTTTGAGGTGCAACTTTTTGCATAGCCATAAAAACTGTATGTTTGTGTCTATTTTTATAACAACTTGTATTAAGTTTAACTGTATTAATATTATTATTTAAGGGGGTAGGTGCACATTTATAAATCCCTATCTCCGTAATGTTAAAAATGATGATTTTTAAGGTACATTTTAAAAAAATCTACTGAATTTAAGTTCCCAAATTTTTTTCTGAGTATTTCCTGAACTGTATTACATACTTTAACATGAGCTTTTAGAGCTATTATGTCTGGTTATTTTTTTTTAAATATTATCTGAATGAACTTAGGTTTTTCTCAAAAAGACTGAAATTTCATGATGCTTTATGCTATAACTTCAGTTTAAAGGACTTTTTTAAGAAACCCCTGTGTTAAAGTATGTAACATAGCGTCATTAATAATTATACCAAGTTATAAGTTGTTTGCTATAACAGATTTTGAGAAAATGTTCCTTTTATGGTAAAAAATTCAGTTTTGAGAAAAATGGAAATTTAGTAAGAATCTTGCATACTAGTAGTGCATTAATTATTTCCGTAAAAAATAATTAAAAATACTTCTAATCCGCGTAGAGTAATAATTGTGGTGTCGTTTGAAGCGTAAAATGTAATACTTAACGAAAATGCAAAAATTTAAAAAATTGTTTTTTGGTCGAAAATTGTGCACCTACCCCCTAAAGCAAGCCATTATTTTAAGATATAAATATGAATTTTTGTGGGGGTAATGCTACAAAACGAGTGATACGCTTGCTCGTTATTCTAACACTAAAATCTAAGATTGGTTTATTTTAAACATCCTAGCTTCTATATGTAAGCCTTAAGGCTTTCCTGGCCGGATTTTTCAAAAGAATTCATAAAATTAAATTATCCGGGAAGTGTAAGGCAGTGTTCTATTTTTATTAACCTAATACGTTTCGTCTTTCTCTGTGGAGGACAGATGGAAATTAATTGGTCACTAAAGTATTTTTTAAATCCACTTCTACTTCAACTTTTATCTTTCTAGTAGCCATCGTTAATCGTGCTTTATTTTGCCTGTGAACGCTACAATATTGTTTTTAACATTTAAAGTTTTCACTGTTGATGTCCTCCACGGAGAAGGACGAAACGTATGATGTTAATAAAAATAGAACACGGCCTTTTTTGACGAAGGTTTTCTCTACCGCTGAAGTCAGAATGGTTGGAGGGATTCAGTTGTTGCTGAAGATTACAAGAAAGGTTTTATATTTTTTTTTGTTGATAAAGGCTAAGGGGGGGGACAAAAATGACTATAAACATGCTTACTCAAAGACGGGACCTCAGAATCAGATAACAAAACATAAAAAATAAATGTCGTGTCGCAGCTACCAATGAAATCGTCGAAACATTTTTTAAGTAGGAGGTATACGACTCAACCCCCACTGTTTTGATACTTTGTTGTCAAACAATTTTGTCCTTTTCAGTGTGAAAAGCGGTTGTTAAATAAGGTTTCACAGTATGCATGTTACAACATTGGTTAAGAATCAAAATTGTGTCCGGGCTAAATATCAGTAGGGTTGTTTCTAAATAGGGGGAACATTGTTTTTACGAAAGAATATTTTGATTTTAGTAAGGGAACAGAGCGAGATGGGATGAGACATAGCCATCTTGAACAAGGAGGCCTGGACACTTCGCCTCGATGAGTCATTATCTCAGTGTTCAAGGTGGCGAACATCCAATAAGCGCGCGCTTCTCGTGTTTTCCCCCGCTCCTCAACCAATCGTTCGAAAGTTTTCCACGGAAAGAATGACTCATCCTTTTAGCTGTCCAGGCCTTCTAGCTCTAGATGGCTATGAATGAGAGTATCACTAAGCGATCCAAATGGAACTGCGGGATGTTGGTGAATGACATTCCGCAGCGGGCGTTAGCTCCCTACTAAATAAGTAAATTTAGCTGTAACGTTCTAAACCTACCTTAACTTACACTAATAAACTCACTTAACTTTAGTAGCCACTAATATTACTCTTTACTCTCTCTTTTTTCTCTCTCACTAATTCTCACCTTTCCTTCTCACCAGGATGCCGACAAGAAAAGCGGTGGCATTAACCAGAACCGCTACCAGGAGCTGTACGCGGAGTTCATCGGCTCACCGGAAGTGGGGGTCGCGGGGGCATACCTTTTCGGACCCCTGGAGCTCTATTAACGAAGCCCCTCTTCTTAAGAAAAAAAAGACAACAGACTTTCGTTCGTTCCTTCATCATGATATATGATTTCTTCTCTGTTCTGCTGTCTTCTTCTGTGACATTTTTTGCACACACACACGTCGGCCTTCTAATGGTGGCGCCCCCTGTCGTTGGTTTGGAGTGTAGCGTCTTCTAGTGGTGTGGCATGAAAAGTAGTAATCGATTCTTATAGGGTGTCGAGTACTTTCAGGTATCGAGTTGTCGTAATTTGAGTTGTTTATTATAAAGAATCGGATGCACCATGATAGCAAAAGGTGCAAAATCCAAAAATTTAACAATTATTTCATTTTTTGGGTATATTATAGACGCGAATCTTAGTACCTGTAATGATGTATTTTTAGGGTTCCTAGACATAATTCGAGTGACCAGGGTGGTGTAGTGGTCAGCGTGTCTGGCTACGAGCATCACAGACCCAGGTTCGATGCATTTTGCGGCTTCTGCTTGAGTAGCTGGTCAACTCAGCCCTTCGTCCTTCTGGGGACGACAAGTTTTCTTGGGAAATGGACACGAATTAAGTAATTAGCACCCCAGGCTCGATAAGGGTAGTGGTATTGAGATGAGCATAATTTGATTTATTTGATGTGACAATACGAAGCAAACGCATGTGAGATCTTCAAATAATATAGTTACCACCCGCCAGTAAATGATACAAGCCCTAAAATCCGCCTAAAATGAAAATTGAAGAAGTCACCTAAATTCATTTGAAAATCACATACTTACAGGTATTTATACTATCTTCCAAGAATGAAAATATGTGGTACAAAATTAAATTACCCTAAAAGTAGTTTAAAGGGAAAGGGGTACATATAGGCCCTCCATTGATAAAGGAGTTTAATATACATTCAAAACGATATCAGAAACGCACATGTGAAATAGGATAAGTTTCTGATATCGTTTTGAATGTATATTTAACTCTTTTATCAATGGAGGGCCTATGTTCCCCTTTAAACTATTTTTAGAGTAATTTATTTTTGTACCACATATTTCCATTCTTGGAAGATAGTATGGGGGAATTTCACTGATAAGAAACTGAGATTCATGTTATTATTCCCGAAAAATAAATTTGTGTTTAATTTTTGGATACGAATGTATTTGAATCTTTTAATACCGTTTTAAAAAACTCGATACTTAAGAATCGATTCTGCTCGTCACTAGTTAACTTTTCTTGAAAGAACTGAACGGAAGACAGACTGTAACGTTTTTTATTCACCTGATATACGTATGCATTTTATCCTCAGTTGAATAATATTAACTAGTTATTGAGCGTTAATACCGAAAAGCGATTTAACTGTAGACAGCTGTACCTAATAATAAAGCCAAAATCTGTACAAAGATCAAAAAAATGCTTTTGTTATAAGAGTCTATAAGCTTTAAGTTGTGAGGTCTGTTCATAATTACTCATCTGACCTTTACATTTTATGTTCCTGATATATCTTTAATCTTGCATTATATTTTGGTGCTTTTTCTACTTGAACAAAAGTAAAAGGAAATCTGACGGTATTTTAAATATCCAAGTATAAAAACCTGTGCAAGCATTTCCATAAAAGTTGACCCAGGTGGATTTAAATGGCAAATATGTGCTGTGCGGAAAAAGCTTTGCTCAGTGGGATTTGATCGGAACGTGTTTCTGGAACGTGAGGCAAACGGAAAATTGGAAAAGGTAACGTGCAACGCCATCTATGATCTATCTTTAACACTACCAATCCAATAAGATTACTCTTTCTTTAACCAGATAATTTAATCTGTTATGAGAACTTTATTTTAACTAACAAGGAAGAGGAAAGATCTATACACGCCCCGCGCTTTCGTTTGCGCGAACGTGGTTTAGTTGCACTCTAGCTTCTTTTATTAAGTTTTTTTTAATTAGTTTGGAAATACACCAAAAAAATCCTCGAGCGTTGTTAATAATCTAGGAGTTTTTGGTTCTGTAAATTTCTTTACCTTACATAAGTATGCAGTTTTACTTAAAATATTGAGTAAATTATATCTCAAATGTAAAAAATCGCATTTAGGAACTGATATAAAAAGTTTCTATTTAAGAGAACATGATAGAATAAACAGGTTATAAAAAAGAATAGAGGTTAAATAAATGCCTTTAAGGAAAAGGAAATAGAATAGATTAAAAATATTGCGCAAAGCAAAACATTAGACATTAAGTTTTAAAATATTTCATATGTTTTTTCTTTTAATTTCGCAAATAACCACCAAAAATAAATTCCTTATTCAATTTAAACTTTTATTATTTTATTGCAATAAAACCATTACATACAAGAAGTTAGTCATATATTTCATGGGCCCTTAACTGATGTGTTCAATCCCTAACATTATTGTTAAGTTAAATTACATCAATGTATGAATATATGAGCCAAGACTACCTGTTAAAACGAATGAAGTTTTATATTAAAGTTGCAATAATTAAATATATTGAGAAATGTAAGAAATAGAAAAAAATTAATATTTATATAGGTTGCATGCAACTTTTGGGAATTAAAAACAGAAAGAATATTATATCCATCTACTAGTATTTTAACCGGAACGTATATAGCTATAGAGAAATGCTACTGTACTGTAGTGTTAGTTATTTTGAGATAGAGTTTTGTATCTCGAAAGGAACAGAGATATTTTTGCTTAGCCAAAAACAACACGAGCTTGATAAGGTTCTAAAGAAACTTTAAAAATAATCTTCCGAAACCATTCGTTATATAGAGAAGGCGATTGTAATAGAATTGGAATTTACTCTGTGACAGACACACCTGCTGGTTGATTTGCATAATGTCTATATTTTTCGTGATGTGTATGTATCTGAATCACCATGATCATCAATAAAGTGTATTCGTGTATGATGCATGTAGTTATCATTTTGGAAAATTTCATAAAACATTATATAATCATGAAAAGAGAAATACAGGGTGTCCCTAGGGTTCTAAATATTTCCGAAGGAATCGATTCCGGAATCGAATACCTTGTAATCGATACCAAGGAATCGAACCCTTGAAAGAATCGATTCTAGCAGGAATCTAATCTTAGGAATCTTACTTAATTTTCTAATTAATACATATAATTAAATTTTTTTCACTAATTAATTAGTATTTCGATAATTAAATATTATTTCGCTGCAGGAATCGAATCTTAGTAATCGTTCATAATTTTCTAATTAATACAGAAAATTAAACAATTGTTTCGCTAGTCAATTAGTATTTTGATAATTAATTAATATTTTACTGGTTATTAGTTAAAATAATAACTATCCTTGATTTGCATTAGAAATGAATAAGTCCGATTCTACTTTTTCGATACTGGCGCTAAGGAATCGAATCCAAGAATTGAAAGAATCGATTCCGGAATCGAATAGAGAGATACTTAGATCCCTAAGGTGTCCCAAGATAACTTTCCACTCCTTTTAACCCCTACAGATATAGTCATGAAAGTGGGGTTTAGGTGTAGTACAGTGACCTTGCCCCTATCCGATGCAAACACTTTCAATTCCCTCTAGCGGAAATTTTAAGAATTATAAATTAAAATTAAAAAATATTTGATATATTTTCTCTAAATTAGTCAATTACTAAATAGTAGAGCAGCCTCGATTTAGGATTCTTTTCATTTAGGATAGGAGTAGTGGAAAAATGGGGGTTCTGCTGCAGCCGGCGCAATCCGCAATGGTTGCGCCGGTTGCGCCGGCAGATCTGTGACACCTGCTCCGGTTGCGCCGGCAGATCTGTGACACCTGCGCCGGATAAAGTTGCGTTGGTTGCGCCGGCGGCTCTGTGATACCTGCTCCGGTGGAAAGGGGCTCTTGACTAAAACGGGAAGAGGATAATTAGAAGTTACCTGCTCCGGTGATCCCTGCTCCGGTAGAAAGAGGTTCCTGCGCCGGTAGAAAGAGGTTCCTAAGCAATCTACTAAATTGCGGATGAATTGGGGTTCAACCAATAAAATGCGGCTCCACCACTAAAATTAAAGTTATTCGACATAAATATATTCCCAGGAGAGTTAGCCCAAGTTCCCAGCTTGGTTACCGAAGTACGCGTGCCTTAACAATGCCTCAGTGGGTGAGGTGTAATCCCCTTCCATTTCATACAGATCATGCAACCTAGGGGGCAGTATTCAGTCCCACCTCAACAAAACGTGCCCTAATTAAATATTTTAAAGTATTTTAAATTGAGGTCCCACCAACCACCCGACTTTCTCAATTAACAGTTACTATTTCAGTTACTATTAAATTTATTTACTATTAACAAACTGTAACTGCTGTTTAACTGTAATATGGATGAAATTAGCAAATTGCAGCTCTTCCATTATATTGGGGCTTTACCACTATGACACCGCAGGAAGTTAAAGTTATTTTACTATTAACAGTTACTATTTAAGTTATTTACTAATAACAAACTGTAACCGCTATTTAACTATAATATGGATAAAATTAGCAAATTGCAACAGGAAGTTATTTTACAATTAACAGTTACTACTAAAGGTATTTAATATTAACAAACTGTTTAACTGTAATATGGACAAATTGCAGCTCTTCCACTATATTGTGGATCTAGAACACATGCAACAAAAAGAAGCTAAATTGTGACTTTCTAAATTATTTTAAGATAACATTAATTGATAGTTAAAGTTATTAACAAAGGTTAATTAACAGTTTAAGTTATTTTACATAAAATTATAAGGTTAATGAACAAACTAACCGCTGTAATACATTACCTATTGAATGCCCATACTGGAATAAATGACCAAGACAATCACAAACTCAAAAAATGTAGACTGCACTACTCACCTGTCATTGAGACTCCCTTTAACAATGCACCGACGAACCGCCCCTCTTACCTTTCACAGAGCAATATGTGTGGCGATAACGGGGTAACCTCCATTGGGATTGACAGCGATTGCATCTTTTCCCGCAATACCAAGGGGAGAGGGTTTTCAATAGATATATATTATTTCATTACAATCATTTCTATTTCGTTAAATTTACAGTTCAATATTCACTTTAGTTACAGATTGACATAAAATGCTTATCCTATCACAATCCTTAACTTTGAAAATACAGTATTTTCACCAGAAAGGATACTTTGAAAAATTGAGAATGATTGAACATTTTCAGACAACCAGACATCTAATACGTTATCCTATTGGTGGAATTATTTCTATTTTACTTTGATCAGGAAAGGATACTTTGAAAAATTAAGAATACATTTTCAGACCACTTGACATATAATACGTTATCCTATTGGAGGAATTATTTTACAACTTCGATTAAAAATTACTAATTATGTTCATATTGGATAAGATCTTCAATATTTTAAGCATTTTTTTTTAAATAAAATATACTTTTATTACGAATTCTGTTCGAGGAGTTGATTTTTTTCATAGAATGTTAGAATCATTCAAGTTAAAAATGATAAATCCATTAATTTTACTATAGTTCAATTGAAGATATTATTTTATTCGCATAGAACCTTTTTTCTGGATTTAAACGTGAGAATATATGATTAATCACCTAAACAAAAACTATTCCATTACACTTTCTTCTGAAAGCATTGTGTGAATGAGAGAATTTGTATACAAAAATTGTAAAATATATACGATTTTCCCAACAGTTGAAAAAATTTCAATCATTAACCTTTCATTTAAAGTACGTTATTAGGCTACCACTACAGAACATACACTATATATCTACATTCATTTTATTCATAACTTTTACTATATTTATTAAACATGACATATTTTTTTTATTCTAAAGAGAACTGCTTTGGTTATTTTTCAATTCATGGTATGGTTACGTTGATCATTTTCAACCTTTTTTTTGAAAATAATAACTTTTTTAACCCATCGGTTATACTTGCTATACAAGAATTTTACCATCTGCTATACATTTTTACTAACAATTTATATTATTCACTAAAGCAAACAATATAATACATATAAACTAACTTATGAAAGAAATCCTTTATGGATATAATGTTTTCTCTTACCTAAAGCCTTCTTTCATCTATAATCCATATAGAAAATTAAACTATTCTAATAAAAATTAAAGGGGAAACAAGACTCAAAAGAAAACATACATTATAAAAACCAAGAAAATTATTACAGAATCTAAAAGAAAAACTAAAAACTCTGCTAAAAATAACAAAACTTAACTGAAAATTTCGAAAATTTAAGACAAATGCTGAAAAATAACTTAATACTTTGTTAAAAATAAAAACGATCACAGAAAAACTTTCACTGAAAAACTAAAATCTTTGTTAAATATAAAAACTTATTCACTTCGAAACTAAAAACTTAACTAAAAATTTTGTTAAAAATAAAAACTTAACTAAAAATTTTGTTAAAAGTAAAAACTTAACTGAAAATTTTGTTAAAAATTAAGACACATGTAGAAAAATAACTTAATACTTTGTTAAAAATAAAAACGAACACAGAAAAACTTTACAAGAAATGAAAACTTATACACTGAAAAACTAAAATATTTGTTAAAAATAAAAACTTAACTTAATACTTTGTTAAAAATAAAAACGAACACAGAAAAACTTTCACTGAAAAACTAAAATCTTTGTTAAATATAAAAACTTATTCACTTCGAAACTAAAAACTTAACTAAAAATTTTGTTAAAAATAAAAACTTAACTAAAAATTTTGTTAAAAGTAAAAACTTAACTGAAAATTTTGTTAAAAATTAAGACAAATGCTGAAAAATAACTCATTACTTTGCTAAAAGTAAAAATGAACACAGAAAAAAACTTTACAAGAAATGAAAACTTATACACTGAAAAACAAAAGTCTTTGTTAAATATAAAAACTTATTCACTACGAAACTGAAAACTTTGTTTGAAATGAACTAGAAAACGAAAAACTTTACACAAGAAATGAAAACTTATACACTGAAAAACTAAAATCTTTGTTAAAAATAAAAACTTCACTGAAAATTTTGTTAAAAATTAAGACAAATGCAGAAAAATAACTTAATACTTTGTTAAAAGTAAAAATGAACACAGAAAAAACTTTACAAGAAATGAAAACTTATACACTGAAAAACTAAAGTCTTTGTTAAATATAAAAACTTATTCACTACGAAACTGGAAACTTTGTTTGAAATGAACTAGAAAACGAAAAACTTAACACAAGAAATGAAAACTTATACACTGAAAAACTAAAATCTTTGTTAAAAATAAAAGCTTAACTGAAAATTTTGTTAAAAATTAAGACAAATGCAGAAAAATAACTTAATACTTTGTTAAATGTAAAAACTTAAAAGCTACAAAAGTAAAATATTTGTTTAAAATAAATAAAAACTTACAAGAAATTTTACAAGAAATAAAAATTTACGCTAAAAACTTTATCAAAAAGAAATACTTCTTGTTAAAAAAAATATATATATACTTTGAAAAACTTGTACAAGAAATATACTAAAAACGTTACCAATAACGCCCATACTGTTAAAATTAGAAGACATATAGGTTCACGTCCCCTTTTCGTTGAGACCCTTTTTTTATTATGAAAACTCGGTGGGCTGAAAACTCCTTCTTAATGAAGGAAATTTAAAAATTCTACTTTTAAATTTTTCAGCCCACGTTTTACATAATAATGAAAAAAAGGGTCCCAATGAAAGGGGGACGTGAACTTATATGTCTTCTAATTTTAACAAAGTATGGGCGTTATTGGTAACGTTTTTAGTATATTTCTTGTACAAGTTTTTCAAAGTATATATATATTTTTTTTTAACAAGAAGTATTTCTTTTTGATAAAGTTTTTAGTTTTTTAGTGTAACTTTTCAATTTTATTTTATTTTTAACAAAGTTTTTAGTTTTATAATTTGTAAGTATCTCTTTTTGATAAAGTTTTTAGTGTTATTTTTTATTCTTGTAATATTTTTTCGAAGTTTTTATTTATTTTTAAAATTTTTCTGTATTGGTTTCTTTATTTTTAACAAAGTTTTCCTAAAGTTTTTATTTTTAACAAAGTTTTTAGTTTTATAGGTTTTAAGTTTTTATATTGAACAAAGTATTAAGTTATTTTTCTGCGTTTGTCTTGATTTTTAAAAAAGTTTTTAGTTTTATATTTTTTAGGTTTTTCTTTTTGTTAAAGTTTTTCATAATAATTTATTTTTGTAAAGTTTTTAGTGTAAATTTTTATTTCTTGTAAAATTTTTTCAAAGTTTTTATTTATTTTTAACAAATATTTTAGTTTTGTAGTGTATAAGTTTTTATTTATGGTAAAGTTTTTCGTTTCATAAGTTCATTTCAAACAAAATATTAAGTTATTTTTCTGCGTTTGTCTTGATTTTTTAACAAAGTTTTTAGTTTTATAGTTTTTAAGTTTTTCTTTCTGTTACAGTTTTTCGTAATAATTTCTTTTTGGTAAAGTTTTAAGTGTAAATTTTTATTTCTTGTAAAATTTTTTCAAAGTTTTTATTTATTTTTAACATGAAGTATTTCTTTTGATAAAGTTTTTAGTGTAACTTTTTATTTCTTGTAAAATTTTTTCAGTTTTATTTTATTTTTAACAAATATTTTAGTTTTGTAGTGTATAAGTTTTTATTTATGGTAAAGTTTATAGTTTCATAGTTTCTAAGTTTTAATATTTAACAAAGTATTAAGTTATTTTCTGCATTTGCCTTTATTTTTTAACAAAGTTTTTAGTTTTATAGTTTATAAGTTTTTCTTTCTGTTAAAGTTTTTCATAACAATTTCTTTTTGGTAAAGTTTTTAGCGTAAATTTTTATTTCTTGTAAAATTTCTTGTAAGTTTTTATTTATTTTAAACAAATATTTTACTTTTGTAGCTTTTAAGTTTTTACATTTAACAAAGTATTAAGTTATTTTTCTGCATTTGTCTTAATTTTTAACAAAATTTTCAGTTAAGCTTTTATTTTTAACAAAGATTTTAGTTTTTCAGTGTATAAGTTTTCATTTCTTGTGTTAAGTTTTTCGTTTTCTAGTTCATTTCAAACAAAGTTTACAGTTTCGTAGTGAATAAGTTTTTATATTTAACAAAGACTTTAGTTTTTCAGTGTATAAGTTTTTATTTCTTGTAAAGTTTTTTCTGTGTTCATTTTTACTTTTAACAAAGTATTAAGTTATTTTTCTGCATTTGTCTTAATTTTTAACAAAATTTTCAGTGAAGTTTTTATTTTTAACAAAGATTTTAGTTTTTCAGTGTATAAGTTTTCATTTCTTGTGTAAAGTTTTTCGTTTTCTAGTTCATTTCAAACAAAGTTTTCAGTTTCGTAGTGAATAAGTTTTTATATTTAACAAAGACTTTTGTTTTTCAGTGTATAAGTTTTCATTTCTTGTAAAGTTTTTTCTGTGTTCATTTTTACTTTTAGCAAAGTAATGAGTTATTTTTCAGCATTTGTCTTAATTTTTAACAAAATTTTCAGTTAAGTTTTTACTTTTAACAAAATTTTTAGTTAAGTTTTTATTTTTAACAAAATTTTTAGTTAAGTTTTTAGTTTCGAAGTGAATAAGTTTTTATATTTAACAAAGATTTTAGTTTTTCAGTGAAAGTTTTTCTGTGTTCGTTTTTATTTTTAACAAAGTATTAAGTTAAGTTTTTATTTTTAACAAATATTTTAGTTTTTCAGTGTATAAGTTTTCATTTCTTGTAAAGTTTTTCTGTGTTCGTTTTTATTTTTAACAAAGTATTAAGTTATTTTTCTACATGTGTCTTAATTTTTAACAAAATTTTCAGTTAAGTTTTTACTTTTAACAAAATTTTTAGTTAAGTTTTTATTTTTAACAAAATTTTTAGTTAAGTTTTTAGTTTCGAAGTGAATAAGTTTTTATATTTAACAAAGATTTTAGTTTTTCAATGAAAGTTTTTCTGTGTTCGTTTTTATTTTTAACAAAGTATTAAGTTATTTTTCTACATGTGTCTTAATTTTTAACAAAATTTTCACTTAAGTTTTTATTTTAACAAAATTTTTAGTTAAGTTTTTATTTTTAACAAAATGTTTAGTTAAGTTTTTAGTTTCGAAGTGAATAAGTTTTTATATTTAACAAAGATTTTAGTTTTTCAGTGAAAGTTTTTCTGTGATCGTTTTTATTTTTAACAAAGTATTAAGTTATTTTTCAGCATTTGTCTTAAATTTTCGAAATTTTCAGTTAAGTTTTGTTATTTTTAGCAGAGTTTTTAGTTTTTCTTTTAGATTCTGTAATAATTTTCTTGGTTTTTATAATGTATGTTTTCTTTTGAGTCTTGTTTCCCCTTTAATTTTTATTAGAATAGTTTAATTTTCTATATGGATTATAGATGAAAGAAGGCTTTAGGTAAGAGAAAACATTATATCCATAAAGGATTTCTTTCATAAGTTAGTGTATATGTATTATATTGTTTGCTTTAGTGAATAATATAAATTGTTAGTAAAAATGTATAGCAGATGGTAAAATTCTTGTATAGCAAGTATAACCGATGGGTTAAAAAAGTTATTATTCAAAAAAAAGGTTGAAAATGATCAACGTAACCATACCATGAATTGAAAAATAACCAAAGCAGTTCTCTTTAGAATAAAAAAAATATGTCATGTTTAATAAATATAGTAAAAGTTATGAATAAAATGAATGTAGATATATAGTGTATGTTCTGTAGTGGTAGCCTAATAACGTACTTTAAATGAAAGGTTAATGATTGAAATTTTTTCAACTGTTGGGAAAATCGTATATATTTTACAATTTTTGTATACAAATTCTCTCATTCACACAATGCTTTCAGAAGAAAGTGTAATGGAATAGTTTTTGTTTAGGTGATTAATCATATATTCTCACGTTTAAATCCAGAAAAAAGGTTCTATGCGAATAAAATAATATCTTCAATTGAACTATAGTAAAATTAATGGATTTATCATTTTTAACTTGAATGATTCTAACATTCTATGAAAAAAATCAACTCCTCGAACAGAATTCGTAATAAAAGTATATTTTATTTTAAAAAAAAATGCTTAAAATATTGAAGATCTTATCCAATATGAACATAATTAGTAATTTTTAATCGAAGTTGTAAAATAATTCCTCCAATAGGATAACGTATTATATGTCAAGTGGTCTGAAAATGTATTCTTAATTTTTCAAAGTATCCTTTCCTGATCAAAGTAAAATAGAAATAATTCCACCAATAGGATAACGTATTAGATGTCTGGTTGTCTGAAAATGTTCAATCATTCTCAATTTTTCAAAGTATCCTTTCTGGTGAAAATACTGTATTTTCAAAGTTAAGGATTGTGATAGGATAAGCATTTTATGTCAATCTGTAACTAAAGTGAATATTGAACTGTAAATTTAACGAAATAGAAATGATTGTAATGAAATAATATATATCTATTGAAAACCCTCTCCCCTTGGTATTGCGGGAAAAGATGCAATCGCTGTCAATCCCAATGGAGGTTACCCCGTTATCGCCACACATATTGCTCTGTGAAAGGTAAGAGGGGCGGTTCGTCGGTGCATTGTTAAAGGGAGTCTCAATGACAGGTGAGTAGTGCAGTCTACATTTTTTGAGTTTGTGATTGTCTTGGTCATTTATTCCAGTATGGGCATTCAATAGGTAATGTATTACAGCGGTTAGTTTGTTCATTAACCTTATAATTTTATGTAAAATAACTTAAACTGTTAATTAACCTTTGTTAATAACTTTAACTATCAATTAATGTTATCTTAAAATAATTTAGAAAGTCACAATTTAGCTTCTTTTTGTTGCATGTGTTCTAGATCCACAATATAGTGGAAGAGCTGCAATTTGTCCATATTACAGTTAAACAGTTTGTTAATATTAAATACCTTTAGTAGTAACTGTTAATTGTAAAATAACTTCCTGTTGCAATTTGCTAATTTTATCCATATTATAGTTAAATAGCGGTTACAGTTTGTTATTAGTAAATAACTTAAATAGTAACTGTTAATAGTAAAATAACTTTAACTTCCTGCGGTGTCATAGTGGTAAAGCCCCAATATAATGGAAGAGCTGCAATTTGCTAATTTCATCCATATTACAGTTAAACAGCAGTTACAGTTTGTTAATAGTAAATAAATTTAATAGTAACTGAAATAGTAACTGTTAATTGAGAAAGTCGGGTGGTTGGTGGGACCTCAATTTAAAATACTTTAAAATATTTAATTAGGGCACGTTTTGTTGAGGTGGGACTGAATACTGCCCCCTAGGTTGCATGATCTGTATGAAATGGAAGGGGATTACACCTCACCCACTGAGGCATTGTTAAGGCACGCGTACTTCGGTAACCAAGCTGGGAACTTGGGCTAACTCTCCTGGGAATATATTTATGTCGAATAACTTTAATTTTAGTGGTGGAGCCGCATTTTATTGGTTGAACCCCAATTCATCCGCAATTTAGTAGATTGCTTAGGAACCTCTTTCTACCGGCGCAGGAACCTCTTTCTACCGGAGCAGGGATCACCGGAGCAGGTAACTTCTAATTATCCTCTTCCCGTTTTAGTCAAGAGCCCCTTTCCACCGGAGCAGGTATCACAGAGCCGCCGGCGCAACCAACGCAACTTTATCCGGCGCAGGTGTCACAGATCTGCCGGCGCAACCGGAGCAGGTGTCACAGATCTGCCGGCGCAACCGGCGCAACCATTGCGGATTGCGCCGGCTGCAGCAGAACCCCCATTTTTCCACTACTGATAGGCGTCTGAAACAGGATCAATAACACTCATCACGCAACTTCTGTGTGACCGATTGTTTTACAGTATTTTAACTATACTTCTGTTTAGGCTGCCTCGTTCATTGCACAAGAAAAATTTTTGGATGATAATTACAATTTAGCTTCTAATAAATTACGCCTCAGGCGCCTATTCTAAATGAACCCTTTAATTCCTATTCGGAATTAATTTTTTCTTATATCTTATATTCTTATAATAATATAATATATTATAATTTCGTATAATAATATAATAAATAAGAAGCGTTTTAGTTTGTTTTTGAATAATGTAATTTTAGGTTTTATTTGAATATCAATTGGCAAACTATTGCAGTGCTTGGATGCTAGGTAAAAAAACATTTATATAATCTCTTTATTTGATTTAGGAACATTATAGATAACTCTAGGGAGTCTAGGAATTATTGAGTAATCATTACCATAACCTACTTGATATTCTGAACATAGGTATTTTACAGTTTCAAATATTACAAAAAATAGTTTAGATTTCATTTGGTGTTTTCCAGCAAGGCACTGGTGTTCTGTAAAACTGGTTTTTCCTTGATAGAAGAAAGCCTGCAGAGAAACTTAAGATGTTTTTTGTAGGAATTGTACTATACTCAGCAGCAACGTTCCCTGAACCCAGTATGTCACTAGGCGGAAGGAGAAAGTGGGTAAATACAAATTTTGGGTTGCTGAGAGGAGTTTCGGTACGCACATCGTGATAAAAAGACACTATTTATACATGGGCGTGCCACAAAGTGGCACGGCTGAGTCAAACCAGTGGCACTCGAAGATATTGAAAAAAAATTGGGAAAATAACAAAATGTGACAACATCAATGAGGTTTCAATGCTTCCTCAATCTCCTCTTTACTTAGTTTTCTGAGAACATTATTATATTTTTACGGTTTTACAATAACTTTGAATAAAATCTTAAACTGTAAAATTTTAAAAAAATCTTTTTTTCGGTGCTTCAAAATAAAGTGGCCTATTTACCCCAATTATTATAATTTTCTAATTAATTTTAGAACCAGCTTTGTATTAGATAGCTTAAAAACATGTACGGCTTTTCATTGAGGCCCTACTAAACTTTTTCTAAAATTATTGATTTTAGTTAATACGTTAAAATTCCTCAAAGCACGTTAAAAGTCCGTTTTCAATAAATTTCTAAAAATTCTCCCCTTTATATTACTTTAAAATATACACAACGCAGATTTGCTTAAAATTCCCACAATCACTCTATAAACAAATATTTCTTTATTTTTCGGTACATTGAAAGTGGCACGCATAATTTTTGCTTCCTAAATAGTGGCACGCTTCCGAAAAAGGTTGGCCACCCCTGGTTTAAAGAAATAATTGTATTTTTAAATTGACGTTCTTTATTTCACTTGAAATTCAGACACCGGGATGTAAACTACTTTGTTTGGTAGTGACGTCGTAGGGTCAACTAACGTTCCTGTCTAGTATAATACTTAACTACATGGCTGAAGGGCTGTAAAGAAAAGGTAAGCAATCATTTCGATGCTGGGCTAAATCACCGTGTTCGAGTGAATTTTCCCTTTACATTCCCATTTTTAAAAAATCCATTTAATTTGGCTTTTGAGAATAAATCTTGAGTTATAATAGAAACTTGTGTTTTTTGAATGGTTTTTTTTGGTATAGCATCTGATTCCTGTAAAACTGTTTTTCCTTAATAGTAGAAAGTATGCAGAAAAACTTACTTAGGAAATGTGTGAGTAGAGAAGAAAACCAATCTAGTGACTAATAAGTTCTGATTAAATTATGAGCGTCAATATCTGCATATAATACAAGGTGTTTCAAAAAGAGTGTAAAAATAGGTTTGTAGTAAAGATTTAAAAATTTAATTTATTGGTTGTGGTAATTAAAAATATATTGTTGGTACATACATTGTGATATATGCGTTGTGATAACCTCAGGAGTGCCTTATGAATCTGAGTTTGAATTGTTAGTAGAATCATTAAATAATGAAATGATAGAAGAATTAAAAGAAGAAGATGCTGTGGATATTTTAAAAGAGTCAATTGGAGATAATCATGAAAGTAGGATGAAAAGTGTGTGTTCAGGACTTACTGTTCGCTGAAAAGGTCTGGTCGAAATTAATCAGGAGCAAGAAGGGACACAAAGTCTAAATGAACACACTACTTTCTTGAGGCAATTTTTAATTTCTTGAATGATCTCCATTACAAGGTTATTTCCGAATATTTCCCCCAGACCAGTGTTTTCCAAAGTGGGGTGCAATATGAAAATTTGTAACAAAATTGCCCCCCTGGTGGGGCATGGATCAACAGGTTTTATTTACTTTCTAAGAAGGATTTTCGAAAAAAATACTTTACTGGTTTACCGTAATGAAAAAGTACCAAAAAATTCATTGTATACAGACTGCTCTGAAGTCACAAAACTTTCGGGATGACATAATATTTATTTCAGTGCTGCCCGCTGCCCTCTACCATTAGTTGGGATTTGGGAATTTCGGACTCTCAGTTTGACTTTTCCTGAGGAGGTCATTTCCTTAAAAATTCCTAAAAAATGGAAGGACATAAAGGGTTGTAGGGGGAAAATAGTGAGGGGAAATTGGTACTTAACCCTTTAAAATCGGATGAAGACCAACAAAAGATAAGACTCCATCATTTGTTTTAAATTAATTAAATTCCGAAATCCGTCCGTAGTTTTTCGAAATCAAGACGTAAAATAAATTATTACTAATTATTATTGTTACGTGAATTTCAATTTAATTCAAAGGATTCTTCTCTTGAAAGCCAAGTATCACTCTTAAATCAACAAAATATGCTTAACCTACGAAGTACCATAAAGGGAGTCCATGGCCACAGGCGATATTGTAAATCGAAAAAGCATGGGCATGGCTGATAATCTTCCTGTTTTTGTTGAGCTTTTCTCATGCTTATATCAAAACCACAGAGAAAAATCCAAACAGAGGGTCCAAAACGACATTTTCGAAAGTTGGATGGATATGAGGGCGCCACGAGGAACTATAAATAATTGACAGATGGATCAGCATTACATTTTGGTGTCCGAACCTGTGAATGGCTGTCACTCAATCTGCTATTTTCGAAAGAGAAGGAAAAAGTTTTTCTTGCCCAATCAGGCTTTTTTTTCCCGCCTTCCGTGACGTAGGTGTGATCACAGCGCCAAAAAAGCCCCACATCCATCCAACTTTTCGATTTCCATTAGCGCCCATGGCAAGTACTCTGTGATCAAAACCAACCAACCAGCTACAAAATAGACGAGATTAGTGATGACGTTTTTTGTTTTGTTTGGAAACGTTGATTCGATCCGTGATTGGTTACATACGGATCCGTACTGTCCATACAGTTCACGGAACCATTCACAGACTGAATTTACGTTTCCAAACAAAACAAAAAACGTCACACTAATCTCGTCTATTATCCAATTGTTTTTACAGAAATAAAAAGTTTCATAAAATTTTACAGTAAAACAGTTGTATAATTTAACAGTTTATTTTATAGAAGAAAATTTGAGTAAAAGGTCTATAAAAACCGGAAGATTGACAGCTATGCAGGGGGTATGCCTTGTGTTAGGGGCACTTTTGGCGCTGGGATCGCATCAAACTCCAGGCTCCCTTGTCACGTCTAGAGAGCCTGTATACGAGAGAGAGACGACAACTCGCTTAAAAGCGTATCTGCGCATCCTTGCGCGCAGTTAAAACTGTCCAAATCTCCAATTCTGTCCAAACTGTATCATGCCGCTGGTCTCGTTCCAATGCTAATCTTATGGAGGGAAACCTGCGGTGAACAGAAAACGCTGTTGACCAATCAGCGCGATATACCGAGTTGTCGCCTCTCTCTCGTATATAGGCTCTCTAGTCACGTGACGAGAGGCGGAGAAATAGAATCCCAACAGCCGAATCATCTAATGGACTATATCCGCCTGACGTTACATTTCCTCCATCATGTGACCTACTGGGCTTGAAATTGGTTACCACAGGAGATAGTTTGAAGTGAGATATGATGAGAGTGAGATATGATTTGATAGTGAGTTTTTCCCCATCACGTGATTAATAAGGGCGTGGCCTAATATAGTCCATTCCCCTTCGAAATTGTCTGATTGAATAAACTCGCTCAGCCAATCACAGCAGTGATCATCAAATTTTACTCACTACCCTTCTGTCAATCATAGATATTTGCAGCGCTGTCCTCTATCCTACGATGGCATTTAATTAACCCTTAATGTCCCGACGGGACTTGTAAGTCCCACTTAAAAAATGTTCCAAATTCGTCCAATTTTCGCCATGTAAAGCCAAATTTAGTTTACTTACGACCATATTCACAGTCACCAGAATCAGAGTTAACACCTTGGCGACGAAGTGTCAAGTCAAAATAAACCCAAAACCGTATTCATAGTACCCGGTTGACACCGTAAAACTGTGTTAGAGTTGATACCCCAGAGGCCGAGGTGTCAACTCTGATTCAAGAACCGGCGCATGCGCAGTCGCTACTTCTCCATAAAACAGGAGAGCTTTTAATTAAATGGCGGCCAACCAAGTATTTTGCAGCGCGAATTTCAGATTATGAAACCAGAATATTAAAGCCCGATGGAACAAATCTCCGACGAAAAACAATTTCGGCGATGGAATGAAGAACATAGAGGTAAGTTTAGTATGAATACCGCTCGTAAAAATGTCGATCTGGAAATTGCCCATTGCATACACTACTTGATACTATACTATATAAACATGATGAGAGAACTACTTAATAGATCGGCCTTAAAATAATGTCTCATTTACTCCTATATCTAGACAAAATTTATTTTCTTCTTGTTTAACTTTTTATGTTTTGAATCAATCAATAACTTTTTGAGTTCTTTTCTATTTATGATTTTAAAACAGTCAAATCCAGCCCCGGCGAACATCTAATAATCTGTAGTTTAAATTGAAAGTTTGACAAGTTATTGTAAATAAGCTGTTAAAATATTCATTAACCATAAATATAATCAGTTAAATTACTATTTAAATGCAGTAGCACTATATACGAGAATTGTTCCGTCTTCCGTTTGTTTATTTTTCATTCTGCAAACGAAAATAATGAAATAAGAAATTGAATTTCTGATGTTAAAAAAACATTTGTTAGAACCAGAACACTCATTTATAATTCTTTTTCTAAGCAAAGCATTTGTTTTAATGTATTGTGCTTTCAATGAAGAATAAAAATTAATTAATCTTTTTTTCAATTAGTACTAATTATAATCTGAATATTTGAGGGCTTAGATTTTTATTTTTATTACAGGTATCATGTAACAGCTGCCAATATGTTTACTTTCCTTTAGCTTCAGTCTGTATTTGGGCCATGAAAAATAATTTGAAAATTATTGATTATTATTAGTTTTAGTTTTAAATTGTGAAATAAAATATTTTACCACAGTATCATAATTTCTTTGTGTTTCTTATTTGATGATGTAATAAATTATACAAAATAAAGGTATGTTTTTATATTATGTTTATTTTAGTAATGAGAGTAGTAGGAAAATTATTGAAAGGTAAAGTATGACAATAATAGCAAATATTGTTTCAAAAACTCATGGTCTAAATTAGTACAAGGATTTTTATGTTCAAAAAGTTGCTCAAATTACTATTTCTTGAATAAAAATGAATGTTATATTTTAATGCTGTTTGAGAATATGTATTTTTTATATTAACTTACAGGGCTAATATTTTAAGAACTTTAATTCTCTTTCTACAAATCAGATATCATTTTTAAATTCAAAAGAAATCAAAATTTGAATTATTTTAAAAAATGTCTTATTTATTGCATGGAAGTTAAATGAACTATCCAGACAGAATTGATTGCCTTTTTTAATATATTGGGATACCTCAATACAAATCCTAGCTTATTAAGTTCTTTTGTTTCTTATTCTTTTCTTATTTCATTTTTGTTCATATTAATTTTTGCTAGATTAAAAAAATTAAATAATATTGAGTAACCACTTTAAGTACATTTTAAAATTTATTCCACAAATAAAAAATATAGTATGTTTACAGCTGTTTTTGTCCCTAAATTTTGTAAAAATATGAGTCTTTAACAACTGAAAATCATTAAAAAATAAAGTTTAATACAGTCAACATCTAAAGGAAAAATATTTTTAACCCCTAGTTTTGTTTAATAGTTTTAAAATTTAATATTCTTATCAAGGAAAGTTTCAGGGAAGTTTTAAATTGATAGGTAATACTCTGATAGGTATGTAATATCTTGTATATTATTTCAAATAGATTTAATATTTACTATACAGGGTGTCCCACGAGAAGTGGCCCAACCCCTTTAACTTTTTAACCCCTTCAGATATAGTCATAAAAGTGGGGTCTAGGTATAGTAAAGTGACCATGATCTATCCGATGAGATAAATTTCAACGCCCTCTAGCGGAAACTTTAGGAGTTATAATTTTTATTTTAAAAACTATTAGAGGTATGTGAAAAAAGTCAATGACTAAGTTGTAGAGTATCATCGATTCAGTAGGGAAAAACACCTTAAGCAGAAAAATATCTTGAATAAAACCCCTAAAACAAACGCTCAATTAGGTTGAATTCACGTAGTTTTTACGTCTCAAAACGCTCCTCACAAGGCGAAAATGAGAAATTTTTAATTTAATGAACTAAGAATATTTTTAGTCGTTTAGTTAAGTCATAAAAATGAAAATTTTTCATTTTCGCCTTGTAAGGAGCGTTTTAAGACGTAAAAACTACGTTAATTCCACCTAATTGAGCGTGCGTTTTAGGGATTTTATTCAAGATATTTTTCTGCTTAACGTGTCTTTTCCTACTGAATCAATGGTGCTCTACAATTTAGTCATTGACTTTTTTCACATACCTCAAATAGTTTTTAAAATAAAAATTACAACTCCTAAAGTTTCCGCTAGAGGGCGTTGAATGTTATCTCATCGGATAGGGCATGGTCACTTTACTATACCTAGACCCCACTTTCGTGACTATATCTGTAGGGGTTCAAAAGTTAAAGGGGTTGGGCCACTTCTCGTGGGACACCCTGTATATTGAGTTTCAACACATGTAGGTTTACTACAGAGAGAGAGAGAACAGGTTTCCAAAATCGTTCCAGACATAACGCATACCTTATGCTATGCTTTTGTTTTAAAATTTTAATTAATACTAAAAGCTAATTTATAAAGGTCGGGTACCTAACTATAACTATATACTAAGCACTTAAAAATTAGTTTTCTTCGCCTCGGAGCTCCCTTCATTATTTTTTATATTGATGGTTATATTTTTCGGTCCAAGAGAGCAGCTGATTTTGGTTGAAGTATCTTTTGCCACCTGCCTTTCTCTTCACAGTTTGTTTTGATCCATTATTATGACATAGGTTTTAAGTACTTTATAGCAAGTTAATCTAGTTCCTTTTGAATTATTTATAAATTATAGATTGTTTGTGTTTTTAATTTGAGCGCAAATAAGTTCGGTAGAAAACTGATTAAAACTATGCTATCACGGGTATAATACCAATTTTATTCTCAGAAAGATGTCCCGAAATAAATTTATTAAGGAAATATTTTGTAAAATAAATTGTTTGCTATAAACCATCAAAATGCTTTATAATTAATGTTTTTGCCTTTGAGTTTAAAGTACTAAAAATTAGATAAATATGTTGCTTTATATGCCAGTTCATAAATATATCAGCAGGTTAAAAACTCAAAGTAATTAATTTAATTTGATCTATTATAGTTCTACGATTGCATTAAACATTGCAGTATTTTTACCTAAGCCGCTCAGCCAGCGTAAAGCATTGCCATGTGTTTGTATTTACTAAACAAACAAGTTTCAAGTGGCGCGCTTCTCTTTATCCAATCAGAGAGCGTGAATCAACTTCGCCAAGCAATCGCCAAGGCCAGCAACTATGTCAGCTAATCCGAGTACAATGAATACGGAATCGGATCAACTTAGTGTGAACTGTTTTGCCCGTTCAAACTAGTGCTACCTGACACCGGTGTCAACTCGAAAACTGTGAATATGGCCGTTATAGTTGCAGTTACGTAAACTTGGCATATTTTGGATGAGGATGAAGATAATAATTTGGGGCATAAAGGGTTAAAAAATAGCGTTTTGGACTTTTTGGATAGCGTTCTGGGAAATTTTTTTCTGTGAAATCTAGCCTTCTCAAAATCTAACCGGAATTCCTTAAACATTTACGGTTTCCTTTACATAAATTAATCTAAATAGCTGATTTTTTGCTCTCTGATCTTAGAAAAATTGTGTACACATCTTTAGGGGGAGGAAGATAACCACAGAAGTATTTGTAAGTTTCTACTTCTAGTGGCAGCAGTGTAGTTTGCGGCTTGGCTTTTGAATTGGAACGACGAGATCCTGTGACTCTTGAACTAAGGTAAACTCTATCCTTTATTTTCTAGAATTTAATTAAGAGTAGTCGCACACGGTGAACTTCTGTCACCGTAACTGTTTTGTCACAATTGTTCTGGCTATGAGTGAAAGGCAAGGACCGCACATGGCGCGACGCGACGCATTCATGACAATTCTGTCCGTGGCTAACAAGATAGGGCCTAGGCGAAAGGATTTATCTGCCTTATAGATTCTATGGCCATGCGCACACGGTATGGCCATGTGCACAATGCTGTAATTTTGGAAAAGGTCACGTTCTCGTTTGCCCACTCACTTTTTCTCGGTGACAGCGACGTGACAATGATGCCTACTGTCATGGTGACAAAAGTTGTTCGTGTGCGCCTACCCTTATAATTTCTGCATTACTGTAAATGGTTTTCTTATAATTTTGTCTTCAGAAACATAGAATTGAATGTTAGACATAAAAAACTTTTTTTTAATTCTCTTACTTTAATTTCTTTAACTAATATTTAAATAATAGGCTTTAGTTGCTTCAAAGTATGAAATGTGTAACTAAAGTTTTTTTATGGGAACTAGTAGTTTTAATTTGTTTGTGAGTAAAATAGTAGGTTACAATTTTTAAGCTTACAGAATTTAATCACACTAAATACTCTTTCAAAATATAAAGATTTAATGGGTGTTTTTAAAGGTTATTGAAATAGTTTTGTCTGTAGACTGCAATTAAGTCTATATTCTATTATTTCAAGATATATTCGAATGTGTTTTTTCTACGTTATAACGCTGACCCTCCAAAATTTAGGGCAACATCCAGACGATTTGAAGACGGTAGCCATTAGAGGGTAAACTCGCGACGAGGTCTACTACTATACATTTAAGTTGTTGAAGAGGTCACTTTTTGTTCAGGTTTTGCATACCTTTTGAAAGCGTGACCTTTCGGCCACTACGGCAAAACAAACCAAGTAGAATTGCCATCGCGAGGCGCCTTTTAAGTTCTCTTTAAATTTTGAGTGAGTGAAAAATTATGTATTCGAATTTAAGAAGTTTCTCAGATTATTTTATTACATTAATTTATATAATATGACATTTATAACATCCGTAAGTAATTTAAAAAGACAATGAAGCGTCTGAAGTGAAGTATAACAATGATTGTGTTTGGTATGCTTTTGCTATTTGTTCGTGGAGTATTCTTTGTAAACCTTCACGGATTTTATAATCGGGTAATTAAGTTTTTCAAATTATACAATGCATTTTATTTACTTCTAAATGTGCCATTGCTTATTTTATCGCACGACATACGACAAGATGTCGGAATTATATCATTATTGTATTGTAATATTTAAGTCTTAAAAATTCTTCAATCAAGTGATAAATACTTTAATTTTGTAACAATATGTTTAATTTGTTTCCTTATTAAGTTAAAGTAGTTTAGATTGTTTTTAGCTTTCCGCGGCTTTAAATTTGGCGCCTTTCGGATTTGGTGACGAAAGAAACTTGGAGTCAAAAACGCGCCAAGGTGTCTCATGAAATATGATTATACCGTCATGGTTTTCACAAGTGGACAAAATATTAATTTAATATTTGATTTTGCCTGATCCCTCTAAAAATGTCTACAGAAATCCTAAGCTTTGAATCACATAAGTTTCAAAACACTGTATTTTGTCGTTTTAGTCAGACATTAGAGCTTTTACGCAACTTTTGACTGCTGATTTTGCGTACTTTAAATTGATTCATACTCAGGCGACATCACTAACATAAGATTGAATCTAACAACCCAATAGTTTAATAAATCTGCGGATAACAGGATAATGTGATATACTTAATGAACCTCTGTGGATTAGGGTGGCCCCAAATTTTGCGTTTCGTATAGTTGTAAGCACCCTCTACTTTTTTTCGTTGAGTTTTAATAGAAACTCACTGCCAAAATTGCAGCTCTGTATTCGGATTGGAAATCGAAGACTAAAAAGAGTGAAAAAGTTCAAATTTAATGTAATAATAAAATATAAAAATATAATTTAAAAAATAATAGAGAAAAATAGAAAGTATGTTCCAGGATTTATAGAAAATATAACTGCTGGACTTAATTTCAAAATAATTTGTATACAACCCTTTTTCATGGTGGTTCATCGTATAACATGGGTTTTTTAGAACCTTTATGTTTGTATAAACATGTGCTACTATAATTTAATGATTACTGATTTCTGATAAAATATAGTTAAGAAAAATTTTAAACTTCCGACTCACATTCCAATTTAAACTACAGTCGAGTCCGCTTAATGTGATCGCATTTGTCCGAGATGAAACTGATAACATTATCCGATTGATAACAATAAGCGATTTCATATCAAAGAGCAGTTAACAGTGTAACTGGATTATTTGCTTTAAAATCAAAGTTATGTAATCGTAACTAATGGATTTGAAAAAATCTTACACTATACATGGAAGGGAAAATATAAGAGTAGCCCAAATTAAAAATAAAATAATCCCTTACTTTGTACTTTTATTAAAGTAGAAGAATTTCTCCTTTTTTGCGCTCCCCCCCCAATTATATACTTTCACTAATCACTTAAATTAATCTGAATTCCAGTAAACAAGGGAAAAGCAAAATTTCTTATCAATAACATGTGCAAGATGCCGATGGATCCTGTAATAACCAATCTCAAGCATGGATTCGCCCCCCCCCTTTACCCATTTTCTTTCAATATATGGGAAGCATAGAATATTTTCTTTTTCTTACATAACAGTGCAACTGTCTGATTTTTAGAAAAAAGAAGCGTCAGATGCCTTAGGGTGGGGCAGATGTTTACTTATAAAAATTTGACCTTTAAAATAAAATTGAAATAGTTTTTTTTAAGGGACATGGACAAATTTTGATAACATTAAGCGGCGTGTTGATCCACAGTTGATCACATTAAACGATGAATTTTACATTGAATTAAATAGGAATGATCGGGACCTGTTTATTTCGATAACATTATCCGATTGATAACCATTAACCGTGATCACATTAAGCGGATTCGACTGTATAACTAATTTATGCTATAATATTTAGTATTCATGTATAACTTTGCTTCTTTATAAAACTTTATATCCTTCGGTCAACTTTTTTTTGTTTTTCTTTTTGAGAGAACTGGGGCAAAAAATGCTTCCGGATTTAGAAAACTGATCACTTTAAGGCAATTTTTGTAACACAATTAAGTTTTTTTATTATTTAAATCACACTATTGGATCGAAAATTTCATAAATTGTTTGTGATCGAACAGCTAAGTTAATAGTTCATTTAGAAGGATAATAAGTATAATGCTTAAACAAAATTTTAAAAAACCTTAAGGTAAGGAGAAGCAAGTGATAACTTAAATATAAATAACTAAGAACAAGTTTTGCATAAAATCAATTAAAAATTTAATTTCAAAAAAATTATAACTTAAAAATTTCAGAAAACGCTCACAATTGACCAGATTTATAGGTATTAACTTTCTTTAAGATCACTTTTTAGTTTATACACTAGCGGAAATAAAAATCCCAACACCAAGAAGGAAAGGAGATATCAAAGTCAAATTTATTTCTATGATTGCACATAGTATCAATGTGAATTGCTTAAAAAATCAGCCTTCCTGGATATTAGGGGGCCGAGAAAAACAGGGAGGAGTGTTGTCTCCATAGGTGTCCATTACCTACGTCACACGTCATGATATTGAGTGACAGGGGCTCTAAATGACTTTTGAGGGATTGGAGGACCATGTTGCCTCCTCAGGTAGTCCAAATTCATATGGTGCACCAGCGGACGTTGCATACCGGGCTAGGTGATTTCTCCTCTTTCTTCGGACATGTTTTGTGAGCGTTAGTTTTTACGAACGGATAGGCCAGGGTAAAAATGCAACATAGGGGGTTAAGAAGAAAGCTTGGACATTGCACAAAACATGTGTTTGTGCATTTTTCTCTTTAAATTTGTCCCCAGGACAGGTCTGAAGGTAAGGACGGACAACCGGCTAAAAAACCTTAATGAAGCAGCTCTGGTTGGCCCAAGTACCGGTAGATCATACTGAGGACAAGCGGCAGTGGGATGGATGTCGTTTGCAGTACTGCGGATTGTCCGTTCGGTCCGCATGGCTTCTTACAGCTTTGGCTATAAACAATGGGCTGAAAATGGGCCTTTCTGTTTCCAATAGTGCACGAAATAAGGAAATGAAAATCCCAATTTCATTACGTTGTGTTTATGAGAGAATCCTGATTCGGTTTGGAGCACCACCACCTTTGGGTATGAGTTTGAAGACACAATGGAGAGAGCGCACTCAGCTGATGATTTTCTAATCGTTCCACGGAGTGGTGATGCAGGGTAACGGAGTGGGGATGCATTGGATTCCATTTCTGCAACTCCTGAGAATGATTCACCAGTACTTTTTCCAACCAGAGCTGCGTCATTGAGATTTTGCAGCCGGTAGACCGTCCTTACCTTCAGACCTGTCCTGGGGACAAATTTCAAGAGAAACATGCACAACCACATGTTGTATGCAATGTCCAAGCTTTCTTCTTAACCCCCTAGGTTGCATTTTTACCCCGTCTTTCCCGTTCTCTAGAACCAACGCCCACAAAACAAGTCCGGTCAATAGGGAGAAATCACCTAGCCCGGTATGCAACGTCCGCTGGTGCACCATATGAATTTAGACTACCTAAAGAGGCAACATGGTTCTCCAATCCCTCAAAAGTCATTTAGAGCCCCTGTCACTCAATACCATGACGTGTGACGGCGGTAATGGACACCTATGGAGACAACAGTCCTCGCCAATTTTCTCGGCCCCCTAACATCCGGGAAGGCTGATTTTTTAATCAATTCACATTAATACTATGTGCAATCATAGAAACAAATTTGACTTTGATATCTTCTTTCCTTCTTGGTGTTGGGATTTTTATTTCCGCTAGTGTAGTTAAGGTGTTAAGTTCATAGTTTTTGAAATGGACATTAACGTAGGCAAATAAATATCTTAAGATCAACAATGGTTAAGAAAACAAAACTTAAAAACTATCAATTTCGGAACAGTTTTAGAACTAGTCAATCCAGTCATCATGTTTACCCACAGCTCAAATGTTGACTGACAACCATTGAGTTCTAATTATATTATATCCTAAAATAATAATCAACTAACTATTATTACTTTAGGATCTAACAGTAATAATATTAGTAATTAGATATCTTTGATTGTCAGTCATCATTTGACCTGTAGGTAAACATGGCAACTGGAGGACTCTTTCTAAAGCTGTTCCTCAATTTCTTCATACAATTTTAATTACACAATGTTGTTTTTACCCAGATGTATTTTTTAATCTTGTTCACACATACACAGTAGTCTGAATTTTTGTGTTATTTTTTAACCAACATTGTTTTAAGGTATCCGCCTACCCCTAAAATGACGATTTTCGACTGTTTCCTAGAAAATTTGTTTCTTGCATTTTCCAGTTGTTTAGACTTGTCTTTCCAAAACTGTTGTCATTTTACTTGTAGGGGAATAAGAAAAGAAATTTGAAAAAGAAGAGAAATTGCAGCATTTTTAAAACAGATAGTAGTCAGAGATCGTATACAAAAATAAACTTTGAAGCTAATTTTCTCAGAACTAAACTTTGCATAAAAACCCTCCACTATTTACATGATTACTCAAAAACTATCAAAGATATTCACTCCAAATTTTAACAGTATATTAATCATACTTTTATTATAACCAGATGGACTACAGATTTATATGCAAGGTTTTTTTTTGTTTTTATTGATGTTTTTTTGTTAAAGGGTTGTAGAAATTTTGAAATTTTTCACTTACCTTTACATTTTATGCTGTAAAACAATTAAATTTCAAAATATGTCTTAGACAATTGTCCATTCTGAAAATAAGTGTTATACGATACTTGTGTTCAAAGGAAATTTATATAGGGGTAATGGTTTTTGGGCAAGAGTGAGAGGGGTTTTATAGAATTTCATTTAAATTTTACACTAATTACCCCATATTTTAGAAAATTATATAATTAATTTTGTTTTTTTAGCATTAATCAATGTTTTGATGTACATTTAAACAAAAAATTAAAAAACAAATATTGTAAATCAAGTATTTCAAAAAAATGGTCTCAAAGATAGGCGGATACCTGAAGTATCATTATCGATAATTTCAGAGTAATATCTTTTAAAATCAGAGGTAAACTTTTTATCACAATCTTGATGGTCCGAAAATTGTTAAAGATTTTTGTTCGTCCCAGAAGTATGATTGTTATACCATGCTGTTGATTATTTTTGTTTTTAGATTGTTGAGAAATCCGAAAATGCCCTACTTTATTCTGAAGATGGTACCATTGAAGTTGATGAAACGGCTGATTGTGAGTTTAAGCTTGTTTTTCATCGAAGTTAATTTACAATGTATCTATATTTTAGAGGAATTTTCGGTTCTTACTTATATTATACCGTCTACCGTGCCACTTATTCAAAAACGTTATCAAATCCCATTGACTTTTCTATTGATGTACTACGGAATAAGACGGCTAATGAACGGTCGACGGTATAATACGTAAGTACCGAATTTGGTTATTACAACAACTATTTTTAATACTCAAATAATAGATAAAATACTATTTTGCAACTATTCGAATCTTCAAAGCAGAAAGATATCAGTCAAAGAAATTTTATTTTTAACTTATTTTTGGAATACACTTTTCAAAATTTAAACCAGAATAATTAAGGTAGTGTTTTTATAATTTAAGGGGTGTCTTTTTCATTATTGAATGGGTTTTTCAAAATTTAGGACGTTTAAATTCAAACTAGATATGAAAAATTAAGGTTGTTTTTTAAACTTCAGTGGACTTTTTCAAAAAACCCACTTAACTATGGAAAAATTAACATTATTTTGGCAAAGCAAATTTAAGATAGAAAGAACTAACTAAAATTTGAAAAAAAAACACTTACCATGAGGGAGAAAACCACTTAATTTTGAAAAAACCCAGTTTTATGTTTTTTTAGGGTTTAATTGAAAAAACCCGTTTTTTTTAAACCGGGTTTTTTGCCAACCCTGCGGTGGTCCCAAAAATTTTTGGAACTTGTGTATTAACTGATGAATTTGGTTTCAGGAAACGAAGAGATCCAAGGGATGTGTATTTCGTCCCTAAGGGTCCAGATTTGTAACTGGAAAACATCCTTAAACTAGGTGGTGAGAGGGTCAACCTCATCTGAGTCACATCTGCAGCAATTCCAAAACATTGTAAGTTTTTCAAGGTTTTATTCGCTCTGAAATAATAAGTTCGGAGGTCCGGGACACATCAGAGAAATATTTTTATTTATTAATTTAAAATTTTGAAATATTTTGTGTAGACTAAGCATTAAATTCCATGTAAAAATCACCACTCAAAACTTTTCAGAAAGGTTTTGAAAAATTTTAAATTCAATTTTTGTAAAAAAAGGGTATAGTTTTAAATAGTTGATATAACTTATAATATTACTCGTTAATTTTTTCACTAAATCAAACAATTTAAAGTTTTTGGCTGCAAACCAAATTTTCACATTAATGCAGTACAATATGTTTGTTCAATTTCGTAAACTGCCCCGTTCATTATATCCTAGTTGGTGTAAACTCAAAAATCTCAAGCGTCACCTCCAACCGTGGACCGGTTTCGTCCTTGTTAGGAATCATCAGCACGGTATAGGATGGTAACTCAAGAGAGCGGAGGGCAAGTACTAGTCTAGCCCAATATAACTGAAAAAGTGGTGACATTGATTAGTCCTCCACTCATCTGCTGGAATGACAATGGCATTCCTAGGACAGATTTTCTGGAATTAAATCTGTCCTAGGAATGCCATTGTCATTCCAGCAGTGAGGGCTAATCAATGATCACCACTTTTTCAGTTATAGTCGGCTAGACTAGTACTCGCCCTCCGCTCTCTTGCGTTACCATCCTATACCGTGCTGATGATTCCTAACAAGGACGAAACCGGTCCACGGTTGGAGGTGACGCTTGAGAGTTGTGAGTTTACACCTATTGTCTGCTTAACCAGCGATAAATGGTGAAATTTTCCTTTCATTTATCCCCTAGTTGTTTCAGTTGCAAGATAAAAAAATAACGCCAATTTGTTATGGTTGGCTATCATTGATATATTTCTGTTTTAATTTTTCTTTAACTTCATGCTAAATTTCAAGAATGAGTTATCTACGGTAATTTTTTTTTTAATAATTACATGGGATCTTTTTTTTCAAACACAGCATATTGAGAAGTATTAATATTTTTTAAAATATAAACAATTAAAAAATTCTTGAAATTCTGTGCGATTTTTTATTAAAGTTCGTGTTGGTAAAACCTTTAATTTTTAAAACCATAACTGAAATTCCTTCCGTGACTTATTTTCGGATGGTGTTGAAAGATTAAATATAAAATTTAATTAAAAAAGATAATGATTATCGACAAAAATGGCAAACAGTTTAAAACGTACAATTATAGTACCAACGCAAACAATGAAGAATTTGAAGATATTTGACGTGTAAAATATTAAGATCCCTTTTAAAAGGACAGAAAACGGAATCGAACCTCACAATCTCCCACAATATTTCCAATTCAAAAAAAATATTTTCTAAAGATTTCGTAGCATTCTTTAATTTAATAGATTATCTGGAGTAGGATTTTATTTTAGCTTATTTTTGTATCTTGATTTTAGAAAAATTTTTGGCTGCCAGCCAAATTTCACAAATACAATATAATATTATGGTTAAATTTCATTAACTGCCCCGTTAACTATCACCACGTTGCTTATATATACCAAGCTTTATTTTTATATTTTGTTTTTAGTAAAATTTTTGGCTGCCAACCAAATTTTCACATAAATGCAATGCAATATGTTGGTTCAATTTCGTAAACCACCCCGGTAACTATCACCTAAAGACAGCAACTTAAGTTGAACCTACTACGTCACTAACAAAGTAGTTCCCATCGCGGTGTCTGAATTTCGAGTGAAACGAAGAACGTCAATTTTAAAATAGGATTATTTCGTTACACCCTTGTATATATAGTGGCTTTTTAACACGATCCGCGTATCGAAACTCCTCCTAGCAACCCAACAGGCTTTGTGTTTAGTGTTTACTCACTTTCTCCTTCCGCGTTGTGACGTACTGGGTTCAGGAAACGTTGCTTTGAAGTATAGTAAGACTTTGAACTGAACTAGTGTTTCAAATAAATTTTTATTTATTTTTAATATTAAAGTTTGTGGCATTGGCATCTGAAATTTCAACTGATTAAGTCCTAAATTTTTAAAGTGGTTTAAAGTTGTTAAGAGTAAATTGCTGCTTAAGTACACTTGTTTTTCTCTCCAAAATAAAAACTATAGATAGAGCAAAGTTTTTTTCCACTTGTATCGTTTGTTATCCTTCTAAAATTCTAACATCTTTTTATTTCTTTACAGGAGCAGTGCAAATTCTTCAGTGAAGTCAAGTGCCAAGAAAATAGGTTGCCACCCAAAGTTTGTCAAGTTCTGTTAAAGAATATTGTTCAATCCTGGAATTTGTAAAAATGGTACGTAGCGACCTGACGCTATCTGTAGTAACTTCAGTACATGTAATCCCCTTTTAGTTTCAATAAAAACCTGTCTCTCTAAACCTTGTTTTTCTTTCAACTTCCAAAGCATTGCTACTAGGTCCACGCCGCTCAGAATGAGCATGCGCGTGGACTTAGTATATATAGGCGCGCATCTTTACTTAGAGCGCATGCGCGAACCAGGAGGAGTTGCAGCCAACAAGGTTGCCAAGCTAAGTTAGCTATCAAAGGAAAGGTAGAAGTAACAACCAAAGTAGGAAAGCTAAGTCAAGAAGTTGACTTGGTTGAACAAGTTGAAGCCAAGCTATGTTCAAGATCCAGCCAAGGAAGAAGGAGCAAGAAGGCAGTCCGAAAGCTACCTTTGGACTTGGTTGAAAAAATCAAGTTGAGCTTGGTTGGCAAGTCAGAAATAGCTTGGAACTTTCAAAGTCCAAGAATGCAAAAGGAATTTAAAATTTGAGTCGAAGATTCTCAAATTCCTTTTGCATTCCTTTTTGCATTTTTGGACTTTGAAAATTCCATTCCAAGCTATTTCTGTCCTGTCAACCAAGCTCAACTTGATTTTTTCAACCAAGTCCAAAGTTAGCTTTCGGACTTTGCCTTCTTGCTCCTTCATCCTTTGCTGGATCTTGAACATAGCTTGGCTTCAACTTGTTCAACCAAGTCATCTTCTTGACTTTCCTACTTTGGTTGTTACTTCTACCTTTCCCTTGATAGCTAACTTAGCTTGGCAACTTTGTTGGCTGCAACTCCTCCTGGTTCGCGCATGCGCTCTAAGTAAAGATGCGCGCCTATATATACTAAGTCCACGCGCATGCTCATTCTGAGCGGCGTGGACCTAGTAGCAACATTTAAAAAATAGTCATGAATAGTCATAGTCAATGAAGACAACTAAGTGGGTGACATATCTTTATTAGGGTCAAAAAGTTACATTCAGTAACTGCGAGCAAAATTAAACATAACATACGCTGGATGCAAATTTCTTGAGCAGACCAGGAATTGAGATTTTAGCCACCGTCTGAAGCTGGAACAAAAGTAGACTTCTCACGGAGGTTCTAATTTGAGACCTAGAAAAGATACAGTTAGTAACATGTCAATGAAATTTTCACTACTGACACGAAAAATAACGATCAAAAGTACTTTAGTTAAGGTGTACGTACACACTACGAAATCCCAAAAATAGACCTCAACAATGGATACCTTTTCCTCTATTTTAAAGGGTATTTTAAATCTGCAGATTCGGAATAACTTATGATTTTGTAGATAACTATCTAATTTGTATTTGTAAGCATTCAAATTTTATCGAAATAAGTTTTTAATATATTTTAACGGAACTTTAAAAACTTTAATTTTTTTCATGGTTTTTCAATTTTAAACAGTGATAATTTCAGAAATATTTAGTTTATCTTGACAAAAATTGTGTTCATACAATCTTTAGAGTTATAGGAAGGGTCTGAACCTCCAAAATAAGCAAGTTTATTAGTCGTTTATTTTAAGCAAATTTTTAAGTATTTATATCTCTGAAAAATATCGTGATTTTTTCGGCTATCTTCAAAAACAGAATTGTTACAGAAAAACAATTCAACGCAGATCCTTTTTTTGAGGTTCGGACCCTTAAGCACAGTTAAAGGAACGGTTTCCAACCGGAATTGAGTATCTAAGATAATTTGAATGTGATTAAGCACTGTTTAAAAATGATGCTAATTAGGACATAATTTCCTAATTAACTAAATAATAATTAATATTTTATAAGTTTTTTTCAGGAAAATGTTTTTAACAACAAGTCACTAACCTACAGCGAAAAATTTAAATTTTTAACGCCAAAAATAAGAAAAAAGTTGTCTAGTGTGTACGTACACCTTAAGTCAAAAGTGCTTAAAAGTTATTTCCCACTAACCTAAGGCGGAATGGGACGATTCGGCGCGGCCGTTTGGGCGCGGCTGTTTGGGCGCTGGCCGTTTCGGCGCGGGCCGTTTCGTTGCGAGACAAAAATTTTTTTCTTCTAATTTTTAGAAGGATTACGAAAGAGTTCTATTTACTTTCATTTTATTTCTGGCGCCGAATCGGCCGCGCGCCCAAACGGCCAGCGCCGAAAGGGCCGTGCCGAATAGTAGTAGACCGAACCTAAAGATATCCTGAAATCAAAGCTTCTAATTTGTAGTTAAAAAAAGAAAAAAAAGTTTTAAGCCAATTATGCTATGGCAAGAGCTCAACAAACTAACGGAAGAACGAATTTCATGCTTAGATAGTGTTCATTTCCATCGGAAGCGTAACTCTGCTATTAACAAATCAGATTAGCGATCTAGATATTTTTTTACCAAGTCTGTGGACCATCATCGTTGACCCATGTATTGCTAAGTACCTATTAAGCGTTACTCAGCAGGCACATGTGGACCGGAGCCACGGAGATGAGGTACTGGTACCCACGCCACACACGCATTCGCTCGCACAACCCCTTTTTACAAGAGGACACATCCATTCATCACACACAAAGACAAACATCCATGCCCAGCGGGGATTCGAACCCCAAACGTACTGCCTCTCAATTAGATGCTCTAACTATCAGTCATTAACGTCAATAAATTGTGATCTCAAATCTGATTCGTCAAAGTCAACTTTCCGATGGAAATTAACGCTGCACATGAAAAGCACACTAAAATACCAGCATCAGTCAGGCGCGGATTCAGGGAGGTGGCACTCTGGAAAGTGCCCCCCCCCTTGGGAACCCAAAAAAAGGTTCTTAAAATGAGTAAAAACCCTACTTTTTACAGAGCTAATTTCAAAATTTTTTTCAGGGGGAGGTTCCCCATACCCCCTTTTAGTACCACAAGGGGATCTTCAGTGATTATTTTTAGGAAATCCCTAATATTTTGACATTTGGGTAAAAAAGTAAAGGTAATAGTGTTGAAGATTGCCCCCCCCCTTTGGACTCAAAAGTTTCTAAAAATGTGAGTTAAAACCCTACTTTTACGCGTCAAATTTCAAATTTTTTTATGGGGGAAGACCCCCATACCTCTAATGGTACCTCAAGGGAATCTTGTACGAAAAAGTGCCCCCCTCTTGGAGCCGTGCTGGAGCCGCGCCTGGCATCAGTAGTACTTAAATACTGTAGGTTACCTTAACCTGAAGTACGGTCTACTACTATTCGGCGCTGGCCGATTGGGCGCGGGCCGATTCGGCGCCAAAAATAAAATTAAAGTAAATAGAACTCTTTCATAATCCTTTAAAAAATAAGAAGAAAACAAATTTTGTCTAGCGCCGAAACGGGACGGCGCCCAAACGGCCCGCGCCTTATCGTCCCATTCCGCCTGAAGTATATTCATTCCTGGTCCTGTGAGATTCCTATAACTAAAAAGATGAGCAGAAGAAAGTGGTATGTGACAATTTCAAAGCACAAGTGGGTGAAATAAAAACGTTTAAGACCATCATTTTAGTACAGACATACTTCTCTCTCTTTAGGACCTTCTTTTTACAAATAAGATATCAGCTATGAAGGGGATATGTGACCGCAAAAGATACGAACACAAAAAAAAGGCAAAATATCTCAAAAAAATATTTTGTTACATATACCACTTTCTTCCTCTTACCGCTTTAGCTGAAAGATTAACGGCCGTATTATGTGCTACTTGATCAGCGGTTGACCACCAATCAAAAAAGGATTCGCCGACTCTGGTGGAATCGTACTTTGATTGCTGTTTAACCGCTGCACAGTGTAACGAGTCTATGGGTGAAGAGGACAAAAATCCTCTACGACGTAATATTTAAAAATAAATCATTTTAATTATGTTATGCCATCAATATAGCCTTAACAATCAATTCCGAGGAAAAATTTGATTGGAATAATAATTTTTTTTAAATAGACCATATTTATATCTTAACTCCATGTTATTTCTATGAGGGCCATTCTTTTGGTAACTTCTGTTAAGGAAAAACTACTAAAAATTGGAAAAAATAATAATTTTAACCATTAAATAGTAATTTTAACACTTTAATACTCCTTTTGGGTTAGACTAGTCATATTACGCGTTGCATAAATATTCTGTGTTGAAATCAGTGCTGAATGTTATCTCAATAGGGACCATTCTTTTGTTATTTTCTACTACTACTAATTGAAAAATAATAAAATTTACACCTGGATCCTAGTCTTTCCTCTTGGAATTACTAAAATCAAAGAAAAAACAGCTGTTAAATACCAGGTGTTTTGCTAACAGTATATTTTTTTCCCTTTTGATTTCCAAAAACCACTATTACGTATAAGCTTATTCAACGACTTTCAGATCCTTCATAGTTCTCCGTTTCAATTTCTTGAAATCAATTAGAATAAACAAATCAATCACAAAAATAACTCTTAAAATATAAATACAAAAAACCAGGACACCATTTACACTTAATTTCACTGTGTAATTAAAGCGCAACATGATTTGATATCAATTAAAAAAGTGTTATACTTTCAAAAGCTGAAATCAATGTGTTTCGTATGGAGCGGTCGAAATGGTGCTTCATTTTTTACGAGTTTCGTTAAGAGATTGCGCGCTTCAAAATAAGATTATCGCTAAATCGGCAAGTTTCGGCAAGCCAAAATATGATAAATATAAAGTTTGAAACAGAATCATAAGTGTGTCAAAAAATGGCGGAGGTATCTTTCGATAGTTTTTTTAAAAGTCTAATTAAAAATGAGTTAAGTTACAAAATTTATTTACATCTAAGAATGAGGTCAAAAAAGTAATAAAATGTATTTACCCATATTTTTTTCAGACAATTCTATAAAACAAGAAGGAAGTGAGAAATATTCACCTTTATTTCAAAAATTAAACGTTTTTAACTGCCCGAAATACGAACTCCTTTGTTGATGATCTGCTACTGTTGTTTTCATGGCAGCTGGTTTCTCCTATTTCAATTATCGTTTGCGAATATGAAAAGAAATATTTTACTTTTTTATTATTGATTTCATATGGTCTGAACACTTCTTAATCCAGCTAGCACACCAAAAATAAAAATTTTGAAAGTCAAAATTTTGATTTTTGTCCATTGCTCGTTACACTGTGCGCTGGTTAGAAAGCACAGGATACGGCCATAAGTCCCTTTAATACAAATAGATGCCCTTTGAAAACATTGCTTCGTTCAAGGCACAACATGACGCAACTCAATTTGAAAAATAATAAAATTTACACCTGGATCCTAGTCTTTCCTCTTGGAATTACTAAAATCAAAGAAAAAACAGCTGTTAAATACCAGGTGTTTTGCTAACAGTATATTTTTTTCCCTTTTGATTTCCAAAAACCACTATTACGTATAAGCTTATTCAACGACTTTCAGATCCTTCATAGTTCTCCGTTTCAATTTCTTGAAATCAATTAGAATAAACAAATCAATCACAAAAATAACTCTTAAAATATAAATACAAAAAACCAGGACACCATTTACACTTAATTTCACTGTGTAATTAAAGCGCAACATGATTTGATATCAAATAAAAAGGTGTTATACTTTCAAAAGCTGAAATCAATGTGTTTCGTATGGAGCGGTCGAAATGGTGCTTCATTTTTTACGAGTTTCGTTAAGAGATTGCGCGCTTCAAAATAAGATTATCGCTAAATCGGCAAGTTTCGGCAAGCCAAAATATGATAAATATAAAGTTTGAAACAGAATCATAAGTGTGTCAAAAAATGGCGGAGGTATCTTTCGATAGTTTTTTTAAAAGTCTAATTAAAAATGAGTTAAGTTACAAAATTTATTTACATCTAAGAATGAGGTCAAAAAAGTAATAAAATGTATTTACCCATATTTTTTTCAGACAATTCTATAAAACAAGAAGGAAGTGAGAAATATTCACCTTTATTTCAAAAATTAAACGTTTTTAACTGCCCGAAATACGAACTCCTTTGTTGATGATCTGCTACTGTTGTTTTCATGGCAGCTGGTTTCTCCTATTTCAATTATCGTTTGCGAATATGAAAAGAAATATTTTACTTTTTTATTATTGATTTCATATGGTCTGAACACTTCTTAATCCAGCTAGCACACCAAAAATAAAAATTTTGAAAGTCAAAATTTTGATTTTTGTCCATTGCTCGTTACACTGTGCGCTGGTTAGAAAGCACAGGATACGGCCATAAGTCCCTTTAATACAAATAGATGCCCTTTGAAAACATTGCTTCGTTCAAGGCACAACATGACGCAACTCAATTTTTGGACAATTGGAGTTACAATGTAAGTTTGAGACACGATCGATCGCCTGAAATAAACTGTTTTTTATCACTCCCTCTAAGATGCACGTCAGTTTTTCTCTTCTGAAAAGTAGGAAAAATTGAGTTGTGTCATGTCGCGGCTTAATGGACAGCTTCCCATTCCGAGTAGCATCATGAATGGGACAAACTTCTAGGGGAGGTAGAGTACATACTAAGAATTCAGAATTGCATAACAACGTAAGAAAACATGCTTAGTAGAAGAAGTTGCATTTTTCAAAATGGTTTTATACAATAAATACCGGAATCGAAAAATTATCTATTTTCTGCCAAATATGCAAGTTTCATTGCTAAAAAACTTTGAGATCGAAATTCGCGAATATGCGGGGGTATAACATTGCTCAACCGCGAATACTGAACAGCGAATATGCGATGATCGACACAATCGCATAAGTTCTGATGTAATCATGAAAACAATCGGTGGTTAGGTTGAATTCTGTCGGGGAAGCGATCGAAAAATTGTCGCAGGCGGCGAAAGGACACAAAGAAGAAGCATCGGCAAGTCGGAACTTTCGCCACCTCGCTTTTCGGGTCCCGTACTTAGTTTCAATAACCCCCTAGCGCCTAGGATTAAGTCTGGAACCATGATTTTTTTATGCAATTCTGAATCCTGATGATGTACCCTACATCTCCTAGAATTTTGTCTCAATGGTACACCCTGTATACAGTCGACACTTGTTTTTACCAAAAAAAAATAGGGGATAATCAAGTAGTTAGTGAAATTAAGAATTCCATATAATCGAAAAACCTTTAAAAATGGTATCAGCGTGTAATTTGTAAATCTGGTTTTACAAGATTCCTTCTTTTACAAATTAAAGTTCTTTAAAGATATACTACATATTACGAAATAAAGTTACGCATTCGGTATTTCCATTAACACTAAATGGACTTAACCCTTTATCTACTGCCTTAAGATTTTCTTCAATTCTTTTCTGCAATTTTTTTAGTCACTAATTGAAAATTAAGGGATATACATAAATAAAATAAACATCTTTGGAAAATTTAATCCGCTAGAGCTAATTAAACTGATACTTTTAAGTTCTGTCACTACACTGAGGGATAAAATATTCTCAAAATACAGAAAAAAAACATCGATAATGTATCGATAATGTTCTGAAATTTTCAACATCTAGGATGTTTTAGAAAATTATTAGAATGTAAAAACTGATGACATTTATGCTGCGGACTTGTTAATAATGGTAGAAAATTGTTAATATATACTTCCAGTCGATGTTTTAATTTACTACACGAGGTCGAAGTTGTGAAAGATGGAGAATTTTCGGTGCTGTTTATTAGGGGTGCAGAATATGTCAAAACGCCCGAACATATTCGGGGGGAATTCGGGCAGTTGTGGGAATATTTTTTCCCATGAATATTTCCTTGGTGAATACCTGAAAGTTGTCTTTTCCTTGCGCTTTAGTTGTTATGCAAGAAAAAAAAGCATCTATGATGGGCTTGGTGATTTTCATTAAAAATCGCGATCTTTTTTAATCACAACGACGCTTTTAACTTGTAAAAGTCGAGGGTTTCAGCTCAAATTTGAGAAAAATAGTTTACAATTCAGATTCTAAGACTAGCACTAGACATTTTTGAGCTAAAGTGACAGGTGTATAGGAAGGAATTAAGTCCATAAATTCAATACTTATGTATGATGCGTTAGCTTATTTCTAAAAAAGGTCACCTAAATAGTGGGGTTTCAACGAGGGGATATGAGTGATTCTTACACTTAGACATTAAAAATACTTGATTACCCTAAACATCTTTCAACTTGAAAATAGGCAAATACTCTTGAAAATAAAAAAAGAGGGTTAAAACTACATCAGTCCTACTGCTTCAAATTACCTGCAAGTAACTCTGAGCACAAGCTGGTTGAGACAGCGACACACAATTCCATTTCTTTTCTGGTTCTGAGCTTCCTTCTCAGAAGTCGTTCGGTTTCTTGAGTCACTTTTATGAATCTACACTTCTATCTTCGAAGTTCGCCACAACAACAATTTCATGAATAACAAAAAGGATCACAAAACCTGTAATGCATAGAGGACATTGGTTAAGTTTGGAAAGGCAACGTGTTCCATCAATATCAAATACAGTAAATGAATCATTAGTTTGAAAATAACGGAATAGTCTAAAAACCAAGGTCTCAGAAAACTGAAAAACCTGAGAATTTTTAAACCCTTATTTAAAGTTGTTTAAATTTCTGCTGGAAAAAAGCCCCACATTTAACCCTTTATCTACGGCCTTATGATTCTCTACAATATTTTTTTCGAGCAAATATTTTTTTGAGTCACTAAATTGAAAATTAAGGGATGAATAAAATAATCATCTTTGGGAAAATTCAATCTACTAGATCCAATTAACTAAATTGATACTTTTGAGTACTGTCAGTACATGGAATATACATAAAATATTCCCTCAATACAAAAAAAGTAAAAAAATAATTCTTTACTTTTGATTTTAACTTCTTTTTGTTTGCGGGAATAAAAATGACTATGATGGGAATCCGATTGAAATGGCAGCTGAAAGCAAAAATTCAGTTAAATCTATTTGCATATCCCGCTAAAATACTCATCTAAAATACTAACCTTGGCAGCTTTTTATCCTGGAAGAAGAAAACTGAAATATATTCGCATTTCCTGCTAGTATCGTCAATATATTTGTAAAGATGGTTATTCTATGCAATTTTAAAGTTGGTGGGACTTGTAAATACCGACAGTATACATAAAGGGTTAATCAACTATTAAACTATATTTCTGCTTAGTTCTTGGCACAAAAGTTAAGGTAAAATGTTAGAGACAAATAAAATTAAAATGTGTAGCGAAACTGGAAAATTAAAACCGTTTGATATACTATTTAAAAGCAATAATATTGGAGAATATTCACTCGGGATAAAAAATGTAAAAATACTTTTAAATTAAAAATAAAGTTCAGTTTTTGTTTAAAAAGAGAAAGTGGAACCGATCTTAAAAAACTGAGTTTACAAAAAAATATTTAGTTGATTTTGGGGAGAATAACCTATTACATTAGTATCACAAAATGAAATAAGAGAAATCGTTTGATTTGTTAGTCATGATTTTGAAATATTGTATATAAAAATACATAGTCGTTTATAACTTTCAACTTTTACTTTTTGTAAGACTAATTTTTAACTGGGAATACAGGGCTCCCAGCAGATTTTTGCTTTGTCTTTAGAGCAAAAAGAGAACCTAACATCTTTAAAAAAGAGAAAAAGATACCAACATTTTGCTTCAAAATTTAATCATGCTGCGTAAAATACAATGATCAAAGAAAAAATCGGTTTTTCCCTTATAACAAAGTTAATGTTATCAATTTAATGATGCAGCAATTGGGAAGGAAGGCGATTAATTTCCAAAATATACTTTCAACGTAACTTTTTTATTTTGAAATGAACATATAGTTAACATATAAAAAGATCATATTTAGTAACTTAAATCAAATTATGATTAGAAAACTAGGAAGTGAAGATTATTCTTGAATGTGTGTGAGGAGGTCATTGCCTTTTCCTTGTACAGCCCTTGCCAAGAGTTGGGGTCCCCTGGTATTGACCTCCCAGGTCAGATCTAAAGCTTACAGACCCCATTCTTGGACTAATAATAACCATTGGACCCTCAAAGGAGGGGGCTTTGCCCCCAATCTCTTAAATGTTCCTCAAAAACGTTTTTAAAACGAAAACCCTAAAATTTTCTGGAGAAAACCCCTACTCTTAATTCCTTAAAAATTCAGCGGCTTTAAGGTGGTTGCCTACCAATGGAGGCTTTTTTAAATAATTAAAATATTGACCTAATTTGTGGTTATACAATTAAATGCATCTAAAAACTATAAATATAAAAAATAATTAAAATTTAATTTAAAATTTCATACTATTGAAGAATTTATGCATAAAAATCACAACAAACAGCCTTTCCGCAAAACATCATAACTCAAATTTATATGAAGATATTTTTTGTAAACTTTATAATCTTCGTAAACACATATTTTAGGAGGCCTATTTTTATGTCTGAATTGTTTTAATATCAAAACTTGAAAATTAAAAAAAAATACATCAAAGTTCAGTAAAGTTTGAAGTTTTACTATTGATAAATTTAATAAATATTACACACACAGCCAAAAAAATAGAAGGACTCCTAAATATTATGTCAAGTACTGTGCCCAAGTTTTATAGAAATTCATTCATAATATTTTGAGTTATGCAGTTTTGCGGAGAAGGAAAATAGCAAAAATGTGATTCTGAGAAAAACGCAAATTTCTTACCTCAATAAAATATGCCTATTTAGTTTTAAGTTAAATTTCTGTAACTTTTGTTCTAGGAAAGATAAAGGCAAAATTTAAACTGATTTGGAAAGCTAAAGATGTGTTTTTTGAAATAAGAATTTTTTTTTGAATTTTTGGTGAAACGGTATTTTTAGGCAGGCAGGCACCTTAATTAAAAATGATTCTATTGAAGGACTCCAAACCTCCCTGCAAATTTTTAGCCTTTATATGTGTTCTATGTTATCTAATTCTCTTAAAATATGTGGCTAACAAAGAGCAGTTCTCTTACAAAAGGTGTCTCAAAATGAGTTACACTACTTTAAAGGATCCAATTTTTCAAAAAAAAAACTTCTAAAGGAGCACACCCAGGCTCACTATCTTGACTTAGAATTGTGAACTTACATTGAACACTAACTATTCTAAAGTTAAGTATTATAAAACTAAACATGGGAAAAGCTTTCATAAGGGGGTGCGTAAATAATGTTGAGTCAAATTTCCCAAATCCAAAGTCTGTTCATGGGACTGATACCAAACAAGGGACAAGTTTTCAAAAATGTTCTGCGGTAGATCTGAATTTTACTACTTTTAACAATAAGAAATTGCGAGTAATAAAGCACACAATAAAATACTTCAGGCAGAATAGACCGAAACTGAACACCAGGACTGATATAGAGAAGATCCTTGGACTACACTCATTGTAAGACAGAATTTCCAAGGTAAAAAACAGGATAAAAGTAAAAATGAAAATTTCAAAGGTAGAGGGGGCGTCTGGGGGTTCTCCCCGAGGAAAATTTTTGAAATTTGACCCTCAAAAGTAGTGAATTTCATGGAAAAAGAGAAAAGTGACCATGTTCATGAAAAAAAAAGACTTTTAGAGACTTGGGATGAAAAAAGAGAATTTTAGAGAAAGAGACCTGCTGGGAGGCCTGGGAATATATCGAAAGATTTTTGATGAAAATTTTTAAAAATTACCTTGGGGTTATAAAATACTCTTTAAAGATTATTTTAATACCTTCATTTGATTTTAATTGTTTTAGTTAGTAAAATAACTAGCTTTTCTTATTACCGCCCTCGTGGGTTAACAAGATAGTCGCTTGGGGGTAATAATAAACAAATAAAAAATTTTCTTCAAAGTGCATTATTTTTTCAAATAAACTGATAATGATATAAATATTCTGTAAAAAATCAGCTTCATAAACTTGGAGAAAAAACATGCGAAATTTTCCATGTTTCTATTACCCCATTTGCATCTTATTGCCCACTCTCCCATAGCTTTTGATGAAAATGGGGTGTGATGAAAAGGGGGGGTTTTTTGTGTCCAAGATTACACATTATTGATTTTTAAAATACTTTCGCGGTTCGGTTGTGGACCGCGGTTTGACAGTTGCCAACCCTTATGGTTTAAAATTAGCTCCGACTACGAAGTAGAACCATCAAAAGATAACCATCGAAGTAGAACCATCAAAAGAAAGTTCCATACGTTTACTCACCATGACCAATCCAGCTCTTGTTCATAGGTTGCCGTTTTCGGGTCTTTCCAACCCCGATGAAGGACCTCAGCTGAAGAACACTTTCCGGACATCTGATGAAGATCCATTCGAACTCTGCACAGGGATGGGGGCTGGTCCCCCCGGTCGAGTTGCTCAACTTCCTGCAAAAGAATCATCAACAAGTAAAATCTTCTAAGTCACGGCTGGACAAAAGGCGGCCAGCCAAGACATACGGAAAGATTAGGAAAAACTCTGAATTTAATAGTTAAGGTAACTTATACACCTCAAGCACGTGATAGATCGAATTGTAAGTGTAGTAAACACACTATACTCTGTTCATTTTGAACTGGCGCTTGAAAATACTTCATTCCCCATCAACGATCGGTAACCATAGCAACTATCCTCGTCAGTGACGAAGAAGGCTTACTATTGGCTGCTCGAAGAGCGTAACTATGGTTACGCTTCTAGCGTGGGGGAAAGCACTATTTCTCAAGCGCCAATTCTAAATGAATTGGGTATAACGGCCGTATTCTGTGCTTTCGGATCAGCGGTTAAACAGCAAGCAAAAGATGATTTCACCAATCAGAGTCGTCGATTCCTTTTTTGATTGGTGGTTAACTCAGGCGCGGATCCAGGGAGTGGCACTGTGGACAGTGTCCCAAATTTGGGAACTCAAAAATGTTCTCAAAATGAGTAAAAACTCTTCTTTTTCAGGTCTAATTTCAAAATGTGTTCTGAAGAAGGACCCCATACCCCCCATTAGTACCACAAAGGGATCTTCAGTAATAATTTTTAGGAAATCCCCAATATTTTGGGTGAAAAAGTAAAAGTGTTGAAAAGTGCCCCCCTTGGACTCAAAACGTTTCATAAAATGAGTTAAAACCCTAATTTTACACGTCAAATTTAACCCAATGGTACCACAAGCGGATCTTGTCTGGAAAAGTGCCTCCCCCCTTGGAGCCGTGCTGGATTCGTGCCTGGGTTAACCGTTGATCAAGTGGCACAAGAATAAGGCCGCAAGATCATTAATAGACAGAATTTACAATTTCAGCCGTTTAATTGTCTTAAGAGTGCGGGAATATCAGCTAGTAACTCAACCCTCTACTGGAAGCAAATACTACCACAAGTTTGGCTTCAATTTTCAGCAGGATTTTAAGTTAATGCAGCAATACTAATTCCACCTTCAGGTGCTATAATTTATAAAGTTTTTGGGACTTACGTATTATCCCGTCAACCATCTAATTCAGCGGCACAGCCATAGAAAAGTCAATGGGATTTGATAACGCTTTTGATTAAGCGGCACGGTCGACGGTTTAATACGTAAGAACCAAGTTTTTTTCCCAGTCCTCAACAATTTCAAATTTTTCTTTGGTACTTACGTATTATACCGTCGACCGTTCAGTAGCCGGTACATCAATAGAAAAGTCAATTGGATTTGATAAGGCTTCTGATTAAGCGGCACGGTTGACGGTATAATACGTAAGAACCTTTTCTTTAAATCTTGAATTAAAATTTCAAAATTAAAAAATATATTTTTTTTGGCATTTTCATTTTATATTTGGTCCCGAACTACATGAAAATAAGGGACAGAAATAATTTTTATGGAGTTATTTCTGGTAGTGAGGTAGTGGACATTAGAGTGTTATACTTTGCAGTTCCAAACAGCAAAAAACTAATATACCAATGAAAACTTTAATCTATACTTTAGATACTTTTTGACTTAACACCTATCAGTCACATTTAAAACATTGATCCGTGTAGCTAAATAACGAAATATTGATAACTCAAGTTCAAACACTTCAGGATTTTAAAATTATTTAATATAAAGTTTTGAGTGGCAATTTGAAATGTTTTAATTATTTCTGTCAGCTTTGAAGTATCCAAGTTGTATACTGCCCCGATTTACTAGCTCAATCTACTTTAAATTTAGTTACCTACTACAGTGTGTCCTAAAAAAGGACATTTTAAAAAACCGTAACTAATAACTCGAAAACTAAAAGAGATAAAAATATGAGGTTTGTTGCATACTACACTTTAGAATCCCAGGAGCGGGATGCAATAAACCGCGTATTTTTATCTTCTTTAGTTATTGGTTTTTAAAATGCGTCAGTCTTTTTTGGAACACCCTGTTCGTCATTGGTATATTGTGTCAACATTACTTTCAAGTTTCGACTAATTTGTTTGTTTTGCAGCTAAAATTGTAATTTTATGCATTCTCTAATGAATATAATTTCAATAAAACATTTCATCTGTGAAATACGTATACTGTAACATTAAACAATTTTTTAAAATATTCGACATTTCTTTATTTTTAGCATAAAAGTCAAATAAAATCCTTTGTCTCAAATCTAAAAGAGCAATACGCACCTGATGTTAATAGTGTTCTTGGGGGGGGGACTCCTCTACAGTAAAAAAAAGAACCACGATAAACTTTCGAAACTTTTTCCACTCTTCGCACAAAATCCTTTGACGACGAAAGTGATGCCACCCCCAAAGTGGTTGACTCGAAAAAACCACAGAGTAAAGATAATAGAGGAGATTAGTGAAAACGTCACTTCCGGTTTCTTGTTTTGTTTGGAAACGTTGATTCGATCCGTGATTGGTTACATACGGATCCGTACTGTCCGTACAGTTCACGGAACCAATCACAGACTGAATTTACGTTTCCAAACAAAACAAAAAACGTCACACTAATCTCGTCTATTCAGAGAGTCCAAAACGCGATTTTACTAAAATAGTTCTACAGTTATCGCATAGTGGCGTTGCGACCCTCCAGCTGTCAATCATTAGTGTGGGCGGGGACTAAAGGAAACGAGTGATTCTCATTGGACTTAGAACTTTTTATGGAGGCTGCATTTGAATTTTTCAATCTCTGCTATTTTTCCCCAGATCAAGGACACTTTTTCCTTATGGTTGCAAACTTTCCCTGACAGTCACTAAAATTTCCCTATCGTAAACATTGGGCTCGTTCGTAAAAGCTAACTCGTGCGCACGCGTTAAACGAGTTCTCCAATTGTGCGTTCGTTTATTAAACTGGTTTTTCCCGTGCGGATAACTACCCGTTCCAAAATTCGCTCCCGTTCGAACTAGTTCGAACGAGACCGCACGGAGAAAATTCTTCGTTGGCTTCAAGCTGGGTTTCCATGCATACGTTTTTTCAAGTTTAAGTTACAAGTTCGCGTGTTGGCGCGACGGTTGGCGCGATAAAAATTCCCTTTCGCCACTCCTGAAAAAGTACCAACCAAACTTGAAAGGTCGACTTGTTCACGTGAGCGCTATGGACCAATGGGCTGGCCTATCTCGTCCTTGCTCCTTGAACTTGCTTTCGGTCCAGACAGCATGGACTTTTTTGCACGTACGTGAAAAAAAGTTGGTCACGTGATAGAAATGCACCAATAGAAACGAAGGGAACATAATGTTGTATTTGTATTTCATCTTTCATCATCTCTGGTCTTCGAGCATTTGCGATTTGAAATTTCCAAAGCGTTTCAAAAGGGATTAAAGTTTGCCTTCCATCATAATTAAATTAATTAAGGAAGTCGAAGAGAGGAAGATCATCTGCGATGCATCGTACAAAGGATAAACGAACACCGAGATCAAGAAAAATGCTTAGAAGGAGGTAGGACGTGAACTAGGCAGTACAGCTAGTAAGTATTAGATTTTATAAATTATGTATTTATAAATTTGTATAATCTTTATAGTTTTATTTATCTCATCCCTTTTGTACTTCCCAAGTATAAGGTGCTGGGATGCACAGTAAAGATCTAAATTGTTGTCTTAATCTTAGCATCAATGTGCTTGATTACTTTTGTTTTGTGTATTTGTTATCATACAAAAGTGTAGAACTTCTCAGAGAGTTGGAAGGTTGTTTGCCTTACCAATTAATAATCATAAAGTAACCAACTAACTATATAGGATTCTAGATAAATGCAAACTCATTTGTCCAACTGATTGCGGCATCAATTCTAATTGTTGTCGGTTTTGCTTATTGCTTCAATTAAAGAATACAGTTTTATTCAGTAGCAAGGGTTTGTCTATAAGTAATGAATAATCAATTCCAAAAGTTTCTTAGAGTGCTGCGCTTTCCGGTGTTCCCTACTTTCTATGTTATCTGTCATCGATAAAATTCACTTCACGTCCCACGTTACTCTTTTCATCCAAATTCTTGAAGCCAATCTTTAGCATTCTCGACACTAGGCTCGAGGAATGCTTTTATTTGGTCACACAAGTGGGTTGCATTTGCAAATAGGTGTAATTTACATTTTTATATATATTGATCATATTAGAGGGTGGAAATTGAACAAAACCCGATTGGGGTACAAAGTAAACTTATATTGTTATTTATCTATTTTTTTTATTGATATGCTTATTTATTATTTGGTACAAAGAACAATTCCTGCGTACTTATTTTACTTTTATTAAATAGATATCCAAGAGAGGAATATATGCAAAAAAAATTTTATTTCATTTTTAAAAATTTATCAACCATCGATACACCAGTGCTGTGGTTCCTTTGTGGAAAAAAAATAAAGGCAGAATGCTAACCATTCCCAAATGCCACCTACAAATTAAATTTTTGACTGCAATAGAAATTTGTCCATATTTTAAATAACTTTGAGTTTGAACAGTCGACGGTATAATACATTAGTACCTATTATTCTGTGGGGATACTCTCGCTCGTGGGCTTTAAGAGAACGAGTAGCCGTCACCACTCGGTGGTATGTTTTAAAAATATTTCAGCTAATGAGTAGTCAAAAATCCAAATTTATGTTGTATTATTTTAGTAAGACTGCTCTTTTTGTTACCATTATTGTATGCTCATATCTCTTATAAGTAATGGATGAGCCAGCATGATTACTATCACAATAAAAGAAAGAAGCCTCTCCCGAGTGGATCAGGAGCCACAAAAGCTTGGCCACATTTTATATATAAAGAATGTCTTCATTTTCCTTACAGGATTACTAAATAACTCTTTTGTGTGATGACCACTTACTTAATGTGGCACCATTTAAAAGAGTTTTTTAGTTCAGAATTCAGCTCAACTTAAGTGGAGAAAAATACCCAGATGAATTTTTTGAAGGGGTTACCAGATACATTAAACTCATTGTAGCCTTGAGTTATAAGTAGTTGGTGAAATTATCTTTCTCAATACATAAAATTTGATATCAACGTAATTTTTTGTTACTAACAATTTTTACTTTAAAAGGTCAAATTAATTTAAATGAAAATGTTTTCTTCTTTGTGGTTGTTTAGAATTTTTATAGTAATTGGTATAATTTTCATATTCTCAGATTTAATGCTTCTGAAATTCACTGTTGAAATAATCTTATATACTACTTTAAACTATTGGAGAAAAATCCCATGAAAATTTATTAAAGTATACAATTATCAAGAAATGAACCATACATGTGAAGATAAGTTTATCTGGAAAACCTAACAGTTCTTTTTAGTATTTTTGTTAAAACATTCAGCTGTCTTACTTAAATTTTTGTTGCAGGATTCTTCTGAAGTTCTAGAATTACTAAATAATTCTTTTGAGTGGTGACCACTTACATTACGTGGCATCATTTAAAAGAGTTTTTTAGTTAGCTGTCTTAAAGTGGAGCAATAAACCTAGATGATTTTTTCCTGGAGTGTTTACCAGCTACATCAAATCCATTGTAGCCCTGAGTTATACATCAACATAACTTAGTTGTGAATAATATTAAACTCTTAAAAGTGTGGAACAGCTATGATAAGAGTCGACCAGCCGCCATGTTTACCCACTGTTCAAATGATTACACACAACCACATAGATCTATTTGAGCTGTGAGTAAACATGGCAGCTAGTTGACTCTTATCGAAGCTGTGCCAAAAGTGTCAATGTACTAGGGTAGATCCAGGTTTTTTTATTTTGGAGCCCAGTTCATTACTTTTTGTGACAAATTGAAGCAGTGATAGTTAGCAGATGAGTGCATAAAAGTAAAATTGACTCACAAACCGAGGAAAAATTCAAATATTTTGTGAATGTTTTCTTGCAAATTATCACTAAACCTAATTTGAATTTCATGAAAGGGGCAGATTTAAAGGGGAAATTTTTGTGAAGGGGCAGAAAAAGGGCCCCAAGTTTTGTCTGGATCAACCCCTGGTATTTAAATGAAGATGCTTTATTTTGCTTTGAATTTTCAAGTAGGTAACTTAATACCATTTTCAGCCCAGATTTATGACCTCTAACTCTTAACTGTGTGAAACATCCGATGAAAAATTTATCAAAATAGTATAAAAGTAATGAAAAATTCATGTTTTAGAGAATATTTTAAAAGAAATGGACATAAAACACTGCTATACTGATAAATTACCTAACCATAATTATTTTTAATAAAAAATACACCTCCTTACATAAATTAACCCTTATTATAAACCCCTATTTATTAAAAATATTGAAAGTACAGTAAAGCACCGTTTATACGTCTCTCATTTATACGTCGTTTTCGCCAAGTCCCAATTTATTCAAATAATCAAAATTGTTTTCAATTATACGTCTTTTCATTTATACGCCGTTTTACGTCGGTCCCTTGAAAGACGTATAAACAGTGCTTTACTGTAATTTATTGTAACTAATAATGTTTTTGGAAAAAATAATTTAATTGCAATAAATTAAATTTTTAATATATAAGGTTTAAATAAAAATTACACTTATCCATTTACATTTTCTTTAAAAATTTCAGCACAGCAAAAGTACTCGGACAACTTTTTTAGGTTTAAGAAAACAAGTAGCAAAGTCATTCCCTACGTTTTCAGATTTGCAGTTTAATCTCTAAACACAGTATGAATTGAGCAATGAACTCACAGTAAAAACCCTCCACTGAACAATTAGAGAAAACAACAGCTAAAATGACAATGTTGTAAAAAAATTTTATAGTACACCATACTTTTGTGAACCCTTCAGCCTTTTTAAAGTCACAATCCCATTCTTACTAACAATAGGAATGGTGGAAAAGTTCAGATTTTAAAATTTTGAATAAAAATTTACAAGTACACATTTTGAGTTTTAAATTACATGTAATTCACAGATATTTTAAAAGAAAAAATACACACACTTGTTTGAATATGTAAGGTTTTTTTATTTCACACATCAAAATATTTTTTTTATTAACAGAACATCATTTGCTTGGCCTTTTCCTTGTCCTCAAATGACTAATTCTTGACCTGTTGAGTAGAAATATTATGTATACAGGAATTGAACAATGCGTACCGGTGGCATAACCAACGGAGGGGGAAAAATGGATTACCAATTGAAACTGTAGTAAACGTTTAATAGCCAATAGCTCAAGTTAAGTTAATTTTTTATATCAGTTTCGTCCTGATTGAGGCAAGGAAATGAGGGAGTACAAGCAAGCTATTCAGTGGCGTAGCCAGAAAAAAATTTCGGAGGGGGATGTTGATATTTCGGGAGGGTATATGGGGTATTTTTAGTGGTTTTCTATGGTCAAAAAGGAAATTTTCTTGAGTTTCGGGGGGGGATATATCCCCAAATCCCCCCCTCTGGCTACGCCCCTGAAGCTATTTAACCTTTTTTAAAGATAATGCTTACTATATTTTTTTATTTAAGTTTTACTTTTTAGTATGAATCTAAAATTGTATGCTAATATCACCTAAAAGTAAATGTTTAATTAGTCGTTAGGGATATACCGAGGCTATAAACGTATTATTTAAGTAAGGTAAAAATGCTTTTAAAACAGTGTTCGCTATTTTTAAAACATGCATATGCTGGGTTAGGTAGAAGTGATTCCTAAAAAGATTAAAACAAATAAGGGTCAGTGGTAGACCAACGCCCCTTCTAAAATATGTAAGGGTAGTAGAAGCAGAAACATAATTTATTTCAATACCAAGCTCGGTTTGTAAATCCTGAAAACCCACACTGGAAATATACAGTTTAGCTTATTTAGCAGGATTTAAAATGTCCCGCAGGCTGGATCCATAATCAGGACGAGCCAAAACCAGCCCATATATAATTAACTACTATAAGGACCCAAATTGGAAGATTTAAGAGGGTCACCCGGTGGTACATAAAAAATTGTGGAGGGGGATAAAAAAAAATTTAAGTTTCGTACTTTCAGGAGGGGAATCGGTTTCGTAATTTCTTTTTTAGCATGAACATTAAACTGTACATGAGACTTGTAATGCAAATTTAATACAGAAAAAACGCCAATTTTTCGATTGAAATCAATCGCGAGAGCAAGTACTTTTTTTGTTTTAAATAAGAAAACATTTTACGGTTAATTTTAAGAATCCGGTCCGTGGCGACCTGGCGAGAAACGTGGGCGATAAATGAGGCTCCCTAGCAACCTTGCCTTTTTGTATGGCAACCCTAAAATCTAAAATTCTGCTCTCCTCACCACCTGCTCATCGATGGCTAAGCTTATCTATACTAATTAGCATTTTCGATGTTTTTTTAGGGTGATCGTTATGCTGTTTCTTTTCTAAAGGAATCGTACCTTTCTCCTGTATAGGCTCATTTTTTTTTACTTACGTCATTATTTGAAAGGGAGGATGTTATTTCGTCAGAAATTTTAATTGGCTGAAAGGGTTTCGGTTGAATTTGTTCAACGATTATTTCGTCAGAATGATTCATTTTCGAATGTTTCCTCGACCTGGTGGTCACGTCGCTCGCGGTCTCGTTTAAGGGCCTTTGTTTGGATACTCCCGCGGCTTCTGCCGTTGCTGTGCCGGTGCCAGTCAGCTTACATCCCTTTTCTTCTGGGTCAATGGATTAGTGCGGTAAGCTCTGCAGTCATTTTTAAAAGTGTTTGATTTTCTTTGTAGGCGATTTTGATTCTTTTGACCGTTATTTTGGGTGATGGCGTCTGCTAGTGGGTCCCAAACATCCGAATGGAGAACGCAGATCCGATTTCGGTTATCCAATTCTGTCAAGATTATGGGTTAACCGGATGGATACAGGGGCCCACACCAATGCAATCGTGTGAACCTGGAGTGCGGTCAAAAGAGGCTTCCGCGGTACTCACAAGGCCAAGAACCAATTTGATTCTTACCTTGCCGAGTACTTGTGGATGAAATGCTCGATCTCGCCTACCGAGAAAATGCTCTCATTTTTTAAAATGTGTGCAGAGCTATAGCGCTATCGGTCGAATCCAGTTGATGCAGGGCAGGTGGCGGAGGAAACGTAATCGGTGAGTACGATGTTTTTTTTCTCCCGCGAGATCGATTTTCGCCAACGCTCGGCGTTGGCGAAAATCGATCTCGCCAAGAAGTCGCCACGGACCGGATTGTTAAAATTTACCCATTTTACAATCATTATCAATAGAAATACACTTCAAAACGTTCAAACTAAGAGAAACGAAAATTTAACTCACCCTTGCATAGCCGCCATGTTTGTTTTGAAGTTGAAGTTTTCCGTACGAGATTTGGTTGCTAACTTTTTTTTCGGTCGACCGCAGCGCCACCTCTTCCTTGTTTTCGATGCCAACCAAAAAGGGATATTTTATGGCAACCAATTTCTGGAGCAACCAAACTTGTAACTTGAACTTGAAAAAACGTATGCATGGAAACCCACCTTCAGTTATTCATCTGCTGCAGCTGTGCTCAGTTTGGGATTTCTATGTTTGTGTCTTGGTTGTGTGAGCGCGTTTGTTTATAATTAAGTAAAAAACGTATAATTATAAGTTATTGCACCCTATGGCAATTTTAGATGTACGTAATCAATGGGCTCATTCGGAAAAGCTAACTCGTGCGCATGCGTTACTAGTTCTCCAACTGTGCGTTCCTTTATCGAATTGGTTTTTTTCGGTGCGTTTAACTACTCGTTCCAAAATTATCTGTAACCGAAAAAAATTCGCATGAAACCGCACGGAGAAATTTCTTCGTTAGATCCAGTTATTTTACGTCTCCGCTGTCGACTAGAAGTTGTGTCTTCCATCTCGTCACCTTATAGTAGTTTTTCATTCAGCAAACTTCGGGAATCCCTAGATCCCGTTTAGATCGTTGTAGAAAATAATTTGATTGGTTTTTATCTTTTCTACTCGATCATGTCAGCTCTTCCAAACAAAAAACGAGCTTCTCCACCGATCTGATCGCCAAGGATCAGGATTCCCGAAGGTTGCCGAATGGAGATAGTAGTTTTTGATACTAAGGTGACGACTGTCCATAAAATGGCGGATTATCTGCGAATTTGTAGCGTATGTAACATTGTGCAGCTCCCGTAAAATAAAAAAAACGTTACAGTGGGTTTTGCGGGCAAACCACTTGGGTTAGGAAGACAAAAGAGGGGTCGTTTTTAATTAATTAAAGTATTCTTTTACCAAAAAAAATTTTTGAGTCCTTAGGGGGTCGGCTTCATATTAAACGAAACACTAACTTTCTTTTTTCCAATGGGGACCCCCAATTATTATTAGTTTTTCTGAAAGGCCACCCCCCCAAAACCTTACCCAGTTTCATCCAGATTGATTAAAAAAAATTTATTTTTCAAAAATAAACTTAAAAAAAATTTTTTAAAACGTGAATTTTTTTTTATGGTAATCGATTCTGGTAGTAATTTTATGAAGGAAACCGAAATTTCAATTGATTTTATCTATTAGTTTTTGATAAAACGAACGTGAAAGAGCATTTGCGGTATGCATTCGGCAACGGTATACGGCCCCTTAAGATATTAATTCGTTTTTATCAAAAACTATTGGATAAAATCGATTAAAATTTTGGTTTCCTACATAAAATTACTACAAGAATCGATTACCATAAAAAAAATTCACGATTTAAAAAAAAAATTTTAAGTTTATTTTTGAAAAATAAATTTTTTTTAATCAATCTGGATGAAACTGGGTATTTAAGGGTTTGAGGGGATGGCCTTTCAGAAAAACTAATAATAATTGGGGGTCCCCATTGGAAAAAAGAAAGTTAGTGCTTCGTTAAATATGAAGACGACCCCCTAAGGACTCGAAAATTCTTTTGGTCAAAGAATACTAAAATAAATGAAAAACGACCCCTCTTTTGTCTTCCTCACCCAAGTGGTTCGCCCGCAAACCCCACTGAGGGCCCCAGACCCCTCATTTATAATTCGATTCGATTATTACAATTCTTTTTGGATTTTACCGGGGCCACCAGCCATTTTCTTGCTTTCCTCATGGATCATAATATGATTCATAAAAACTTCAAAGGTTCTTCTGTTAATTCTGAAATTACTTTTAAAATCTTTATACGAATATCGAGGAATCACCTCTTCCACATAATTTTTTATTTATACTCTAGGTTCCGTTTCTCGATTATTATGATTTAATAAAAGTTTTGTAATGATTTCTTCTTCTTCTTCTTCGTCTTCTGTAGATTCGTCGAAAAATACCGATTCAGAAGCATTTTAACAACTTATCCATGTTCATACTTAACTGAACGCAATTCAAATTTCGAATAGGATGCGACTCTCATAAATGAATGTTGTGTAAAAAAGAGAAGTAGCGCAAAAAAGCGCAAGTGCACTGAAAATAGCTCTATAGTCGTTCGTTTAACCACACTTTAACTCGTGAAACTGAGATCACGTGACCCGAATACTTTTTCGTTCGAACTTAAACTCGTGAGGTTTTACAAACACGCCCATTGATATCGTTTGTTCTGTCGTTTAATATCTTTTATCAGTGATTGTGGTCGCAGAAATGATCATTAAGTGTGAAGTTATATGTTTTAATTGAATTAAATGCGGAGTTGGAGTTGTGAGTTCGATTCCAGAGGAGATCACGATCCATCGTCATTTTAAAGAAGATGCGAGATAGTGACGTCACGGGCAGATAAAGTATATATATAAGCCAGCGAGAGATCTCCGCTGGCCAGAACATTGGGTGAGTCCCTGGAGAGCGTGACATCAGAGAGGCTTGTAATGTCTAAGAAATTATCCCCAGCGCATGCTCGAAAGAAAGATACACGCAACTGTTTTAATAACCGGGAAAATATAAAAAGTTTTTTCCCCTCTTTAGCGATTTCAAAGTGGGCGGGGTTAATTGAGAGAGTGTATGGGCTGTAACTCGATTGTAGAGAGTCAACAACGTTACGTCACATTATCTGGTTAGTTCCACCGTTATCACATAGAAACGCCACCGTCTATGGGAAAACCCATGTTAAAAAAGTTGCCATTAGCGTCTATGGAAATGGACTCTCTGAAGTATCTTTACTACAGTGGCTAGAAGGGGATAGTGTGTCGTTCGCCAATACCAGCAATGCTAAAATTTTTCTCCTCGTTTCACTCCTCCGCTTGGTGTCGCTGCTGTTAGACGTGCATATAGGCGCCTGCGCATTGCGACTTTCAGCACCAAGCCGGCCAAAGCCATGGTATGTTGTTGTTTACGTTTTGCGAAATCACTGTACACGGCGTAAACAATAACATAGCCGCTGAGAATGAGAGTCGCAATGCGCAGGCGCCTATATGCACGTCTAACAGCAGCGACACCAAGCGGAGGAGTAATTTTTTTTTCAGTTTTCATCTTCAAACGACACACTATCCCCTTCTAGCCACTGTAATCTTTACTCTGTGGAAAAAACACCCGACGGCATTTCATTTGTTGGTTGATTGAGCGGAGACAATATACCTTTCTCAGCTACGCAACTGTTGTTGTTGTTGTCGTGTGCCACTGTTGTTGTTGTCGTGTGCCTTGTGCCCAAGCTCCACAAGGATTTAAAGCAAAGGGGGTGCGGCTCCTGAGAAAGTGAGGCCCATAAATAGCAGGAGTCCGACTTCTGCCTCATGAGATGATAGATGCTGCCACTATCTATCGCCACCTCCACAATTTTGACATGTATCTGAAGGGGAGGGAAATAGTCTCCAGACACCTGGACCCGTGGTAAACTGCGCCATGACGGACCACAGGACTTTCAGACCCACAGATTTAACGAGCACGTATTCCGCATATATCGATGGGTCTTTAGCGGTGTCGGGAATCGAACACGGGACCCTCCGATCCCGAAGCCGATGCCTTAACCACTAGGCTCCCCACAGCCAGCTACGCAACTAACATGGGAAAATACAGGGTGGATCAGATTAGTCCCTAGTAGCAGGGGCTCATTCTAATCTCAAGTTTACGTAATTGCAACAAGAAGTAAATGAAATTTAGCCATACATGACAAAAATTGGACGAATCTTGAACATTTGTGCTGCTTGGGTTGTAGGTGCACCCCTAACGAACTAGGGGTTTTTATAAGTAGGCAAGGGAAGTTGTAAAATTCACAGTGGAAATTGCCTAAAACTTTTTAACCCCTTAACAGTGACATTTATTTCAGAAAAATTGACCAAAAATGGAACATTTTTTTGACAGATTAATTTTGTTCTTTATATTAATATAAGTGTTAGAAAAAAGTTTTTTTATAAAAAAAATCAAAATTTAAATGTAATTACAAGTGTACTAATTATTTTAACATACACATAAAAAAGTATTGGATTACGCACACATCTTATTAAATTAGGAACAAGATTATTCAAACGTGATGTCTCACAATCTCTAAATGACGAAAAATCACTACCATCATCGAAGCGAACTCAGTTTGGGCTTCACAAAGGGAAACGTCAATTTTTCTCCTGCCCGAGCTGAGCTCGGGCATCACAAATTCTGCACGTAGTAGTTGCCCGAGCTGAGCTCGGGCTGTTAAGGGGTTAAAATCGGATTACACCAGCAAAATCGTTCAATTTCCTGCATTTTTTACTAAACTAGGGGGCTCTGCCCCCTGCTCGCTATCGCTCACCAACCCCCGGAACTGCTTCGCAGTTCTTTGAAGATCGCTTCGCGATCTTAGCGAGCAGAGCTCGCTTGTTTCATCTCAACTATCCAGTACAACCTAGATCTAGAACTTGTCTGCTTATAGTCTGTTCATTTAGAATAGGCTCCTGAAGCAGGATAAAAAAACGCTCAATAATGCTTAATAACGCTCATCAGACAACTTCAGTGACCGATTGTTTTTACAGTATTTTGACTACTTCTGCTTAGGCTGCGTTGTCATTGCAGAAGAAAATTTTTTCGATGATAATTAGAATAATAACTGCTTTTAATACATTACGTCTCAGGCGCTAATTCTAAATGAAGAGAGTATAGTTAATGATAATTTAATATCGAAACTTTTTATCTCTCAAACGTTTCAATAATTTAATTCGGATCATTACCACGAAAATATCAAAATAAATCTCTTACTGCAATATTTTTTTTAAAAAATATCAATAATTTAATGGATAGGGGGCTACCACCCCCTGCTCGCTTAAGCTCATCAACCCCCGTAACTGCTATGCAGTAGACAGTATGCAGATCTGCAATATCTGCAATCGATCTTTAGCAGAGTAAAACAAACTTCCGGAAAATCCTCTTCCTTTCATCGGCACAAATAACACTCAAAAATCTAAATTATTTATTTCTCTAGTGGTTCAAAAAATATCGTAGTATCTTTAAAAGATTTTTAACCAAGTCTAACTATATCGCTAGCAAACTTAGAGCAAAAATGTGCACCTCAAATCTTTTAAATTTAAATATCCGTGCTCGCGACAATCTAGTGAACAGGCAAATATAAAATTAAGAAACATTAAACACGTCTGATAAAGACCTACTAAAACTATGAAAAAAATTAAACTTTGATGCTTAATAATTCCAAAACTAATTAGAATTTTTTAAAGAATTAAACGCCAATCTCTTTCTAAAAAATAAGAATATAAGTGTTTAAAAAATAATATTGATACCGTGATTAGTTTTCATTTTAGATAGAAAAAAACGAAAAAGTGTCAAAAATTTCAAAAATTAAAAAATTAATTACTGTAAACCAAATTCGAAATTCGAAAAAAGGGCGACGTAGTGCACATCTTCATACTTCAGAGTATTAGGCTGCAAAAAATCATAGTTCTGCTGCCAATAGATTTTGCTGAACTGGATTACGCGGCGAAAAAAGAAAAACTTCAACTTTGACCTTAAAAATACCCCAGTAATAATTATCACATCAGTTAGCTTTTTGTTCGAGAATGTGCCCCAAGTATTCCTCTACAAAAATTTCAAATTTCATGAATTTCAATCAAGTAGTTTTTGCGATATGAGAGTTCAAAGAGTTGAAAAATTAAATTTTCTGAAACAGCGGCGGCAGCGGCAGCGGCGGTGACAGTAACTTTTTTTTAATATAGAGAGACTAGGGGGCTCTGCCCCCTGCTCGCTATCGCTCACCAACCCCCGGAACTGCTTCGCAGTTCTTTGAAGATCGCTTCGCGATCTTAGCGAGCAGAGCTCGCTTGTTTCATCTCAACTATCCAGTACAACCTAGATCTAGAACTTGTCTGCTTATAGTCTGTTCATTTAGAATAGGCTCCTGAAACAGGATAAAAAACGCTCAACAATGCTTAATAACGCTCATCAGACAACTTCAGTGACCGATTGTTTTTACAGTATTTTGACTACTTCTGCTTAGGCTGCGTTGTCATTGCAGAAGAAAATTTTTTCGATGATAATTAGAATAATAACTGCTTTTAATACATTACGTCTCAGGCGCTAATTCTACATGAAGAGAGTATAGTTAATGATAATTTAATATCGAAACTTTTTATCTCTCAAACGTTTCAATAATTTAATTCGGATCATTACCACGAAAATATCAAAATAAATATCTTACTGCAATATTTTTTTTTTAAATTATCAATAATTTAATGGATAGGGGGCTACCGCCCCCTGCTCGCTTACGCTCACCAACCCCTGTAACTGCTATGCAGTAGACAGTATGCAGATCTGCAATATCTGCAATCGATCTTTAGCAGAGTAAAACAAACTTCCGGAAAATCCTCTTCCTTTCATCGGCACAAATAACACTCAAAAATCTAAATTATTTATTTCTCTAGTGGTTCAAAAAATATCGTAGTATCTTTAAAAGATTTTTAACCAAGTCTAACTATATCGCTAGCAAACTTAGAGCAAAAATGTGCACCTCAAATCTTTTAAATTTAAATATCCGTGCTCGCGACAATCTAGTGAACAGGCAAATATAAAATTAAAAAACATTAAACACGTCTGATAAAGACCTACTATAACTATGAAAAAAATTAAACTTTGATGCTTAATAATTCCAAAACTAATTAGAATTTTTTTAAAAATTAAACGCCAATCTCTTTCTAAAAAATAAGAATATAAGTGTTTAAAAAATCATATTGATACCGTGATTAGTTTTCATTTTAGATAGAAAAAAACGAAAAAGTGTCAAAAATTTCAAAAATTAAAAAATTAATTACTCTAAACCAAATTCGAAATTCGAAAAAAGGGCGACGTAGTGCACATCTTCATACTTCAGAGTATTAGGCTGCAAAAAATCATAGTTCTGCTGCCAATAGATTTTGCTGAACTGGATTACGCGGCGAAAAAAGAAAAACTTCAACTTTGACCTTAAAAATACCCCAGTAATAATTATCACATCAGTTAGCTTTTTGTTCGAGAATGTGCCCCAAGTATTCCTCTACAAACATTTCAAATTTCATGAATTTCAATCAAGTAGTTTTTGCGATATGAGAGTTCAAAGAGTTGAAAAATTAAATTTTCTGAAACAGCGGCGGCAGCGGCAGCGGCGGTGACAGTAACTTTTTTTTAATATAGAGAGAAAACAATTTCAGAGCTGAAATTTCAGCTCTTTGATTAGTTTTATGGAATAAATTTAAATACCCTTCCTTAAAGCAATTAAAGTTTAAAGTATTTTGAGCATATGTGAAAAAATTTAATTTAGATTTTTTTTCTGAGGCATCCGGATAGTTTGATCACAACCATCCATAGCCATTAGGTGATAATGGAAATCGAAAAAGCATGGTGATAGGGGCACTTTTGGCGCTGGGATCGCATCAAACTCACGCTTCCCTTGTGACGTCACGAGAGGCGGAGAAATATCATCCCATTAGTAAAATTTTTTTCGGGGGGGGGCGTTAGGCAAAACAAATTTATTGACACTTTAATTCGATTTTGTTGGTGACCAAGGTAAGAAGACAGCGGCGGATCCAGGATTTGGTTTTTGAGGGGCTAAAAATTTTCAATAATAAAATCGTCTTCTATTATCCAAAAAGAGGGGTCCGGGGGTCCTCCCCCAGAAAATTTTTAGAAATTTAAGTCTGAAAAGCAGATTTTCAACTCGTTTTGGTACACCTAATCCGGATTTCGGACATACATTTTAAAGAATCTAATTTACATTTTGGTAGGATTTTTGCATTTCGCTGAACTTTTTACAGAAAATTGGTAAATAACAGGGTTTCAAATTCCAAGGGGGGCCTGGGGGTCCTCCGCAGACCCCTTTTCAGAAATTTTCTGGAAATTAGACCCTAAAAACAGGATTTTAACTCGTTTTAGAGTCGCTTTTCCCCTTTTTTACACCCCTGAGTTCCCACTTCCCCTCTTTTTCACTGTCAATCCTTATTCCTTTGGGGGGGCTAAAATCCCCTAGCCCCCCTGGATCCGCTAGTGTGAGTTGAACTCATAACTCACCTTGGGTACGGCCGGCCCTTTTATGATTTCACTCATTTTTTAGACTAACCCGAAGAGGACCACTCCTTGTAAGTCCCAAAATTTTCAAGGAACGACTGTTATAATAGATTTCAAAATTTCAAGGGGGTTGGGGGTCCTCCCCAAGAAAAATTTTGAATTTTGAACCCTAAAAGTAGGGGTTTTATGCATTTTAAGGCGAATTTTAAAGGAAAAACAGTAAGTAAAAAATTCATATCAAAATTTCGGGGGGGGGTCCCGGTCCCGGTCACAGCCAATCACAGCTGAGATCTCCAAATTCTACTGCCTACGCTTCTGTTAATCATAGAAATTTGCAGTGCTGCATTCAATCATAAGAAATTTGAAAACGAAGTGTATATTTGGACGGCCCAAACGGCCCGTGGCGCATGCGCTGTAGGTCTCGTGATTACGTAGCAGTCTCGGCGCTTAGTGATGGAACCAATGGAACGCCGGGCCGTGGAAATTAGAGTAGAGTTTAGTTGAAAAAAGGCCGTCCAAATATACAGTGCCATTTGAAAATAGTGTTTTGGGGGCCATCTGGTTAGGCTTTTTCTGTATGGGTTACAACGAGACGACTTGAAATAATTTATTATTATTATTATTTTTTTGTAATAAATAGCGAAATAGAACGATTTTGATGGTGTTTAGTTGATGGTTAGGTGCCACTATTTGATAAAGGTGGATTTAAAAACAATTATTTCAATTAGGATTGGATTTCCGTGCTATTTTGATTCCGTGTCATCTAGGCGTACCCCACCCCCATTCAGCAAAAACTTTCACGATTCGTCCAATTTTGTTTACGTACGGCCAAATATCGTTTACTTCTAGTTGCAGTTACGTAAACTTGATATATTTGGTATCTAGTTAAGGGGTCATAAGATTCTTAAATCATCAAAAAAATTGATTTTTTGAAAAAAAATATATGTGATAGCCCACAGACAATAAGAGACAGACCGGTCAATAGGCGGGGCTTATCCAGAGAGCTCAAGTGGCGCCTGCGACAAGCGGTACCGGCATTAATCGATTAATTTAATATTTTTTAATCGAAATCCTTATACATTTTTTTGTTGACGAAATTTGCAATATTCGATTTTCGATTTCGAAAGTAAACATGAAGTTTGTGTAAATTGTTTTTAATCGTACTCTTTTCAATTGTTTTCAAGATTTATAAATCATTTTAACAGTGTCTTATTGCGTTAAGGCACATTTTATCTCGTTTCTTCTCTATTTTGCAATCCATTGGAAAATCTGTGTTGCATTCTTGAACTTGATTTTTAAGCCTGATAGAATTCAGTATAATTCGCGTTAATTATAGGCGTATGTATTTAATTCAGATGAAAATGTATACTAGTATTATATATTTTTATTGTCAAGAATTCATTTCAAATGTGCCTGGGATCTGGGATTCGTATTTGCAAAAGATGTGTTCGTTTAGATTCACGAGGATTGCAACTTCATTTACACATCATGTTTGTCTTAAAAGGCCAAGGGGTTATAACAAATATTTGTAGTTATTGAAATATGAGATTTAATAAAATCATTTAGATTCATTATTAACTTGTGTGATTCTTGATTGCTTTATATTTAAGCTTGTATTTTTACAATCGAGTTTTTCATCATATGCGATCACGAAATTTTGTTGATGAACAAACCTTAATGATTTAATTTAAATTTTCTATTATAATAGCAAATTTTTAAAAATTGTTGAAAAAAAAAGATATTTTTTAATTTTAAAAACCATTTAATGGGCTTATGTGATCGCCAAGGATCGCGATCCTGGTGATTATATGGTCGATGGATTACGTCTTCGCAAAACGCCTCCATGGTTGCCAGACCTAAAAGCTTAACTGTAACCACAGTTTTAGTGCAGGTACCGTGGGTTGAGGGCGTTCGTGTCGTAGGCCGCCCATTGACCGGTCTGTCTCTTATTGTCTGTGTGATAGCCTAGATATTTCTTAACTATTTAAAACAAGTCGCATGCGAAAATTCGTATTAGTTCAGAAGTTATGGCTAAAATTCTGAAACAAGAAACCCAAGGAGATTACTAAAAAAAAACTTTGATGTCATTTTTCTCAAAATGTGATTTTTTTGTGTTCCATGCATGATAAAATTTGAAGTAATAAGAATATATCCTTGAAACTTTGAGAGCATCCATATTTAGTAGTGACAATAAAGCCCTAGCTCTTTTTAGAGTTTTGAACCTATATTTCATTATTTTTTGAGAATGTGAACTTATAATTTTTTTGTGTTTATGACACCTAAGTTCAAATTATAATAAAAAATATTAATTGACGGTCAAACTCAAAATATCTGCTAGGGCTTGATTGTATACTCATATAGTATATATGTGAATTGAAATTTTGAATTTTCATTTAATAGTTAGTTAATTATCTTACATGAAAGCCACTGCATACAAACATTTAACCGTCAAAGTTGCTTTTTTTCGACTCAATGTATAAACTTAAGTATGTCTATTAAGTATTCAATTATTTTTTTAAAAAGGTTAGGAAATGAGGTTTAAAAATATGTTTAAACCGAGTCTTTTTATAAATTAGAAAAAAAGTTATTAAGGGGCACACCTAGTGTGAAATTTTCAAAAAATAGATTTTTTTATATTTCGATAGGTTATACCTTTAAAAATAACATACTAAAATTTTAAATCGATACCTTAAATAGTTTTTGAGTTACAGCCATTTAAAAGAGTAGCCGCTCGGCAGTTGGATAGTTGCATTGGCTACGGGACATACCTGAGCTATTGTTCGGAGTCTGTCGTCTCTTCCAACCCTTGTAATACGATTCAGGTTTCTATTGTGAGCCTCCAGGTATACAGAAATATATAAGTATAATTATTTCGGTGTTCGTTTACTGCCACGTCACGTATTTTCGGAGCCAGATACATTTAGTTTTATTGTGACCGTTGTATCGAGTACTTCGTAAGTTAGCGCGTTTTATTTAATCTAAAATGAGTGAACAATCTTCCTATTTAGATAAAAAAGGAACTCACGATGTTCCCAGATACCGATCAAGAACAAAAAAAACGAAAATTTACTGGAAACCAACATACATTTAAGCAATCTACGGCGAATACAAGTACGTCCGCAGAGAAACTATTGCATAATATTGACGAGAATATTGTGATTGACCCATCCCATGGATATTGTATTCTACAATTTGTCTGAGTATGATTTTAATCCATTTATAACAGTGAAAACGATAATTTTATCTTTAAACGCGTTTTTCTCGAAACAGCATTTTTCGAATTTGCTTGCGTGATTACTCGGAGACAAATGATCCGATCGCTATCAAATTTTTTTTTGCATCTTCTCTATATAGTTCTCCATACGATGAACCTCCAGTTTTTTGATCTGATCAAAAATCGAATTTCGGCAGGCCAAAAATGACCAAAATTTTGGGTAAAATTTAACTTTTTTTTTTCAAAATGCCGCCATTTTGTCAATTTTTGATTTTTTTGTTCGCCCGAGGTTCATCGTACAGACAATATGTTTTAGTTTAATGGGAATTTTTTTTAGATTTTATCAACGGAGAAGGCTGCAATCACGCAAGCAGTGGAGGACCTTTTTTTTTGGCGCCTCCGGAGATCGCGTGTCATTTCAAAAATATTTAATATTTTATTTCAAAAATTTTACTGTGTATTCTCAACACATGTATAAATATACCCTCAAAATTTTAAAACGATTGATTCACTAGTTCTGATTTTTTTTAATTCCCAAAAATTGCCTTTTTTCAGGCTGTCACACTAGGTGTGTCCCTTAATATTTTTGGAAAATGTAAAGTTTTTTTCACTGCACTGAGTTTTAACAGTCCTATGACCCAATACCCTATCGGTTTCAAGAGTTGGTTTTTCTGCATACAAACAAGGTAAAAGGAGAAACAGTTTTACAGGCGAGCGATGAGTGTTGCAGGAAAGAACTAAACCAGTCTGTCATTTGTTTTAAAAGCTGCTTTTAGGGCGATTTCAAACGTGCTGGAGGGGGAGGCAATCAGTCCCCGATGACCACATAATTTTTAATTATAAGAACTGAATTTTCTCAAAAAGTTGGGGGAGGAGAGCATTTCCCCCACTGCCGCCCTTAAATCATCCCATGCTACCAGGGGTCTGTCTACAGTCAGTGTAATTAGAATCGGCGGATGAAGAGTCACGTGATTTCCACAGTATCCCCACCTTTCCACTGTGCGTTGCCATGGTTTCCACCAGTCTTATTTTTTTCCCACAATCGGAACACTTTTTTAGTTATAAAAGAAAACCTAATCACGGTAGAAGTACTTTTATATACAATTATTTTTTTAAAAAAAGATTGTCGTTTCGTTTTTTTTAAATTAGAGTTAGTTTTATAACTATATTAAGATTCAAAGTTTCAATTGAAAGGGTTAACAAAGCCTAGCAGCAACCCGTGAACAACGCCAAAAGCGCCAATAACACCACCCGAATTGAACGATTAAGCTGCGTGAATTTTCAGATATAGTATTTTTTGGTTCCAAGGTGTAGGATTTACTCGCCAACTTTAAGTTGGCGACCAGAAATTTCACGCCCTGCCTTAACTGATGTGCAAAAATAAAGCAGAACCCGCTTACGTTTTATCATTCGTTACCAAGGCGACGAACTTCAACTGATGACGTCCAACCGCCAATTTTAATTACACAGACCATAGAGATGGAAATGACCGGAAACAAACAGGAAATTTAGGGGGTTAGTTGAAAAACTGTATTTAGAGTGAAATTACACTGATTGATACCAACTAAGAAATGTTTTAGTAGATGATTTTTGATAATTTAGTTCTTAACCCTACAATGCATGATTTTTTAAATTCACTTAAAAATCATTTATGTGTCTTCTATTATGGTGGAAATTAGTAAAAAAATACAAAAAAAAATTATTTAATTTTTTTCTACTTTTAATTGACAAAAAACTTTGTCCTTGTGAAATTAATTTATTGTCCCTTGTGAAATTAATTTTGAAGTGAAATAAAACCAAATGCTCTAAAAATATATAAAAACAACTTATCTTTTCAAAACAATTTCTTTACAAGCTGGAATTTTTTTTTTATTTTAATTTATATGGTCCTTTTATTTTGGCGTTTTCTGTGTCTTGACTTTCGTCTCACTAGCTACTAACAAATGTCTCAAAATAGTACCCCTGCTGCCATTTACTGGCAATCTAAAGTGCTATAAGAATGAAATGTTATATTTATTGTACTTATTAAATGGTGTTGTTGTTTGGAAATGAAAGTTCGAGTAGAAAATGGGGGAAAATGTCGTGTTGCCAAATGGCAACAGTATGCACTGTAGGGTTAAAATGAAGTTTTTAACCACATAATAAGCATTTTCACCCCAAAGAAGTTTAATTCTTTGATGTGATTTACTAAAAAAAAATGAAAATTACGAGTTTAATAAATTAAAAAATGTTTTCAGAAAGGTATTTTAGCAAAATATATTCCATTTAATTAAACAATAAAATTTGAGTAAAATTTTGTTTAAAAATAAATATGAACATCAAGAGGAAAATATTATTTAAAATGCAGTAGAAACTACCAGCTAATATTTTTGCAATGCCATTTTCAGAATGAAAAAAAAATCCTTTCCATTATCAGAACGAAAAAAATCCTTTCTATTTTCAGAATGAAAAAAGTGAAATTCATCTAATCGTAATCAAAATGAATGTTCCAGTGTTGAAATAAGCTGTGTATTAAAATTTATTAATTTAAAAATTTTTTACTGTCTTTGGCAATCGCCTACCTTTAAAAATTTAATTGGCCTTCGGGTGACTAAAGGTTGGACAACACTGACCTAAGGCAGGGGTCGGCAACCTTTTGAAACGGAAGAACCCCAAGTTGCAACCTACAAAATTTCCCAGTTTTTAAAGAGCCACTGATTTTTTTGTTTCAATTTTATAGTATTTGCTTATATTTTGATTTAAGATTAGGAGGGGGATTTTAGTTGGAGAGAAGGTTGACCCAACATTTTTTCTGAGGTATACCTCCTTTCGGGTACTTTTTTACATCAAGATTTAGATGACTTACATACACATTATAAATTAATTTTAGTGAACTTATAATTTTAAAATTTTGTAAACAATGTGAATTCCAAGAAAAAATTGGAGGATCTGGGGCATTTTGGATTGCACCCTAAGAGCTCATTATTTTAGTGACATAAATTTCAAGGAAAAATATGACTTCGAGGGGGTCCTACTCCAGAAAAAGTTTGGCAATTTTATTCATTTTTTTATAACTTCTAACATAAGCCATCTGTGGATCACTCCTGATACGTCAATGAATTTTCAAGGAAAAACAGTACATATATTCCAAAATTTTGAGGGGCATTTGGGGGTTCTCCCCCAGAAATTGTTTGGCGATTTTACCCTTAAAAGTATGTTTTGACTCATCTTGAGAACTCTGGGTCACACCGCTCCTCGTGAGTCACATTGACTTGATTAGGTACTTAAAAATAAATTTCCTGATTTTTTCAGGGTTTTGAAAACATATTAATATAAATTTTTTAGTATGGAACTGGAGAGACGCAACTTTACATCAAAAGAGCCGCAGGTTGCCGACCCCTGACCTAGGGAATTTCTTTACCCAAACAGTGTATGAAAAAGAAATTAAAACCTAGTTTTAGATGAATATTTGCTAAAAATTATTTTCTGTGAAAGATTCGTTTTTCAAAATAAAGCTAGTAAAAATTTACAGGGACTTGAAGTAAAAGTTAATTCAATAGTAATAATCTTAATATTTAAAAGATGGTGCTCATATATTAAAAAAATAATAGACAAAAGCTTATTTCTTTCTAGTTAAGGAATCCTGAATTTCTCGGCTATCCCCTCATAATAATGATCTTCCTGATAGACGAAACTCAATCATTTGAGCAATAACCTTATCAAAGTATTTTTCAATATTTTTATAAGTTATTTGATTTTTTAAATAATATTACTGTGATGTGAAAGGGTTTTAAAGGCAATTATGTTTTTAATTCAACAAAATTTCAATAAAAATTTTCAAGATTATTTAGACTCTGGGTAAAATTATGTGCCTACACCCATGGGCTGGGCATACCTGTATAATATACAACACAAACTATACAGAATAAATTTTCCGCAAGAAAAACAAAAAATGTTTTTTGAAATTTTTCTGCACACATTTTTTTATTGATAAAGGTTTCTCTTGTTTTTCGTCAAATACATCCGTCCCTAAGCTTTCTATACGCAACAACTGCAAAGCGATATTACCAGATCTTCAGAATCCGAGTATCCCAGTTATTAGGCTAAGAATTAGTTGCGATTTAAAAAAAGGGGACAGTTCATTAAACAGAAAGGGCATTTTAGAAAGAAATAAGTCATTGTGTAAGAAAAAAAAAGGTGTAAATTCTTGCAGAATTTTTTTTTTAAATTTAAGTTTGCAGAAGGTTTTTATTTTATTATGAGTATGCCCATAGGTGTAGTGTTATTATACTACAGCCAGGAAAGGATAACAGGGTTCGTACAGAAGTTTAAACAGTAAAATTAAGTACTTTTTAAGGACATTTTGAAAATTTTTAAGGACTTTCTTGAATGCAATTTGTAATTAAAATGTAAACCTGACAAATGTAACGTTAGCGCACTAATAGTGAATGCTGTTCCGAGAAAGATCGGAATCTAAAGTTTCTGACGCATTTTTACACATCCCAACGGTTTGGTCCTGACGAGCTTAGTGCGCATGCGTGTGGACTTATTTTAGCTGTTTTTTTTAGAAATTTTAATAAAACAATAAATCGGGAATAGAACCCACGACCTACCGCATGCTAGGCACGCGCTCTACCACTGCACCAGCGGGGATTCATTAATATTAGAAATTATCCAAAGAAGATCCTTTTTTTCTCCCCGAGCATGCGCACTAAGCTCGTCAGGACCAAACCGTTACGTACGTTTCAAGAGCGTAACGAGCCGTGCTAAATGCGCATGCGTTTGGACTTCATGTGTACTGTATTTCACAATCCCTGCAAGATTTTTATACTTTATTAGCAATGCGCATCCATGTGGACTTGATTCTTGCTGTTTCTATAAAATATTTTAGCGAAATAATTTTATTTTCAATAAATTAATAATTTAAAATTTAAAAAAAAAAATTAGACAAAGTAAAACATTTAAAAAACCACAATGAATTTAATTAAACAAGGAATTACTGTTAAACAAGAGCAATTAATTCTTGCAATTTTTAATGGAATAATAAAAATTAAAATTAAATTTACTGAAAAATAATAACCGGGCTCGAACCCACGACCTTCCGCACGCCAGGCAGACACTCTACCACCACCCCATCCGGGCCACGCTTACCACTATCCTAAATACTTTAAAACCACGCCTTTAACCCGAGCATGCGCATTTAGCAGGCTCGTTACGCTCGTGAAACGCTTCTCAAACCGTTGGGATGTGTAAAAATGCGTTTCCTGACCATAGGTTGGTTATAAATTATTTTTCCCACCCATTGCAATCAGAACACAACCAGCAGCATATTCAGAGGTTCAAGGTTTCTATACTTTGATAACAATGCGCATGCGTATGGACTTAATTTTTGCTGTTTTTTGGAAATTTTAATAAAATATTTTCTGGGGATAGAACCTACGAACCGCCGCATGCTACGCTGGCATCCTACCACTGCTCCAGCGGGATTCAATAACTTTAAAACTTATTAGCTATTAGGATGTTATTTCTTTGTGACGCATTATATCAAAGCATAAAAACCTTGCGGGATTTGTGAATAAGCCGACCAGCATCCTGTCAAAGGTATTCGCGAGTGGAGCGGACTTCTTCCTGAAAATACGAATAACAACCACAGTTTTGTGAAGGGTCCTTAAGGAGATCCAATTTCTCTCCAAATGAACCTCTGGAAAGGCTAAGCTTTCAGAAAAGTACGCTAATATGTTTGATAAAATCCCTTTAAAAAAGAGAGAAAAAACTGCGTTCTTCTGAAAATTAAGGACTCTAATGGGTAAATTAAGGACTTTAAGGGCCCTTTTGTAAGGACAAGGACAATCCAAGGACTTTTAAAAAATGTCTTGCAAAAAATGTCACATTAATTAAAAAATGTATTGCAAAAAATTTCACATTAATTAAAAAATGTATTGCAAAAAATGTCACATTAATTAAAAAATGTATTGCAAAAAATGTCACATTAATTTCAGAAAATATGACAATTAATAGATCCGGTACAAAATCTTATAGTGCTAGTTAAGTTAATTCAATTTGCATGCATTTCTCCTGAAAATTTCTAAGAATTATGTTTATATCTAATTGTTTTTACTTTTAACAAGTCAAATCAAAGTAAATTAAAAGTTTTGTAAGTAACAAAAAATTGGATATAAACACATTTCTAAGGAATATTCAGGTAAAATTCATGCAAATGAAATTAACTTAGAGTTGGGAATGAGCACTGTAAGATTTTGAACCGAATCTGTTAATTGTCTTATTTTCTGAAAAGATGAGAAAAAGTTTGCAATTTTTTTTATTTTTTGATTAAATTTGGCTTTATTCAACTAAAAAACAAAACTACACAATAACAGTGAAAAAATTGCAAATATGTGAATTTTTTCTTTTTGGAGATCTGAAAAAGTTCTATTTTCACACGCTAATATCTCTTCGAATATTCAAGATATTTTCATGAAAATTTTTTTGTGAGTTCTTCTAATAACGTTGGCAACAATACTCTCACTGAAAGTTTTTGCTCCATCTCCTATAAATTTTATATTATTTTTTTAACTTTTTTATTTTGCCACTAGGGGCATTGTAAATCATCTTAATAGAGGTAGGGGGTAGGCCTCTCTTGGGGTAGGCCTTACATCCGTGACCCTAGGACACGTTGGTTCTAAATGAAAGCTGTGAAACAGACTATTGAAACACCCTGTATAAAACACCACTTACAAAATTTATCTAATATAATTCCTTTGGTAGATTTTTGTATTTGAAAATTATATTTTTATAAATATCATCAGGGACCAATCCAGGATTTTAAACTTAACCCCCATTTTTGTGAAAAAATTAAACAGTATTTTATGTTTTGTGAAAAATTGTAAGATCTTTTAAATTTATGTGAAGTTTTTGTAACTATCTTTAATGGAAACTTCAGAATTAATGAAATTAGCATTAAATTACTTATTTCTTCAGTTTTATAGCAATTTGAATACTCAATTAACTATAAGCAATGCACATATAATTAAAAATAATTTTGTGAAGGTGCCTCTTTTGTTCGTACATTTTTTGTGAAGGTGCCGATAAACGGTACTTAAATAGGCCTAGGTCAGGGGTCAGCAACCTGCGGCTCGCGAGCCGCATGCGGCTCTTTTGATGTAAAATTGCGGCTCTCCAATTCCATACCAAAAAATTAATAATTTATTATTAAACTCTTAAAAAATCAGTAATATATTTTTAAGTATCTAGTAATCAAATCAATGATACTCACAAGGAGCGGTGTAACCTTAAGTTCTAAAGATGTGTGTGAGAGTAAAAACTCTACTTTTAAGGGTAAAAATTCCAAAATTTCGGGGGAGAACTCCCAAACACTCCTCAAAATTTTAGAATATGTGCTGTTTTCCCTTGAAAATTCTGTGATTTATAAAGAGTGAACCTCATTTGGTCATAATAGAAGTTCTAAAAAAACGAATTAAAAAACTACTTTTAGGAGAAAAATTTTCCAAATTTTTCTGAAGTGGGATCCCTACCCCCTCTCCAAAGTTCGCTGTTTGTTTTAACTATATTCTATTTTTCCTTGAAAATTCTGCCACTTTAAAAATGAGAGTGTGCTCTTTGGGTGCTATCCAAAAAGGCCTAAAAATGAGCTACAAAGCCATTTTGAAGAAGAAATTTTTCTGGGGAAGGACCCCCAGATCCACCAATTTTTCTAGGAATTTTCTTTGTTTATACAAAATTTTGAAATTAATTTACAATGTGTATGTAAGTCATCTAAACCTTGATGTAAAAAAGTACCCGAACCTGAAAGGAGGTACCTCAGAAAAAAAGGTGTAAAAAATGCTCCCCAACTAAAATCAAATATAATAAGCATTTACTATAACTATAGGGACTAGAATACTAAAACATTGAAGCAAAACAATTTAGTGGCTCTTTAAAAACTGGGAAATTTTTTAAATTGTAACTTTTGGCTCTGCCGTTTCAAAAGGTTGCCGACCCCTGGCCTAGGTACTATATTAGTCCTTGATCATGCAATGTCATATAAATAGAAATGCAAAACATAAGATGTCCTACATTTTGAATAGCTCCCAGTGAGGTGGGAAACATACTTCCCACCAAAAATATCTTGAAATTCATATTAATTTTAGGTAACAAGCTAAATGAATTTCTTTTTATAAATCAAGCTCAATGCCAAAAATATTTTAACATAACTTTAACAGAAAAAATGGCCTTAGAAAGGGTTAAATCAAAATTTAGAACTTATAAGAAAACAATTATTTACAAATAATGGCACAATTCTGTAATATGTCCGTTAAAAATAACCAAGCTGTTCTAGTAGTGCAAATAATCATAAATAGTATCGAAAATTGCTAACTGGTAATACTGTTATTAGAATGGCAATAAGCATGAAAAATGTCTTAATGTTTTAGTTACTTAGCATATAAAACAGCTTGGCATTTTTTAACTGGACTGATAACCCAATTAGTTAGGTTATTTTAAAAAACAATAATCACATTCTGATTATTAGCTTTTCTTTATTTGCCTTTCAAAATTATTTGAAAATTTTATGACCTAGAAAGTCTATGTAAGAACATATTTGTACATACAGTAGATCTCCAATTACCCAAATCAGATTAAGAATTACAGAAAAAATTTAAGATAAAAATGTACTGTCATGGGAAGTTAAAAAGCCTATAAAAACCGGAGTAAGGCTTGGATGACCTCAGCATTGTTTATCGAGAGGTACAAGGAATTTTTCTCCCTGATGTGAAAAAGCACCAAAATTCTCTTGGAAATATTAGTTCTTTCTCCCATTTCCAACATACCATAGTTTATTCAAAAAGACCCTTTTTGCAGAAAAAAATCCAATTATCCGAATTTTTTTATTATACGCTTGGATTGAATGATTGGAATCGCACAGAAAGATTATCCTGAAGCCTTATTAAAGACCATTTCCTATCTAAGGTTGCGCCAATACCAGAAATACTTTCTTTAAAAACTGCAGGAAAACGTCGCATCAAATTGGCAACATATGCAGAGGAGGAGGCAGGCGAAACAATCTTGTCTAAATAAGAACAAATGTAATTGATGTTTACAGCAAATGGATGAACAATGAGAAACTGACAAATTAAAGAGAGCAAGCAAGCATCTTTGAGGAAGCTTTCAACACTACTCGAGGACACTGGTTTGGTGACAGGATTCTCTTTGGTTGTAGTTGTTCTCTTTTGAAGGGCTAAGAGCTTTGCATAATCTTGCATATCCTTTAAATTCTTTTTATGTGATGTCAAATTACGAGACAATGCTTCTAAAGCACCATCTTTCTCCTTTCGAACAGCAGAAATATTTTCCTCTAAAGAAGTAATCCCACTCTCAGCTTCACTTATTTGCTTTTTCAACAACTTGGCCTCTTCTACTCTAGCCAAATTCTCACACACTGAATCTTCTTCATGACTCACATCCATCTCATCTTCAACTCGCTCATTAACCAATTGCTCAAAAATTACATTAATTTCTAAGGTTAGTTTTTTCCACAATTCCAAGTTTTTCCTCTGAAGTTTTGAAAAGTGATCCCAATTTTTTCGTTTTGCAGCCAGTTTAAAAAGTTTAACAAATTCTCCTAACTGCAAAGAAATTTTGCTTAACCTTTGCTTGTGCAAAAGCATTGCCTCTGTGTTTCTCATTTCTTGTCTTTCTTTTTCAGACAACAACCTCCTAATATTATCGTAAAGGCTTTGAATAATGGAAAAAAAAGCACCAGCATTTCTCTTTTGTACTTTGCCCTTTAGAAGCCAACTATTTAGACTGCGAATTCCATCTTCAAAATTATTAATCCTGAACTGAGCCAAAAGGTTTTGAAGTTCAATCTCTGAAAAAGGAGGAACCCTGGGTTTATTCATTTCTTCCAAGGCTTCTTCTTCTTTCAGTGCTAGGTGCCTAGCTCTACTGAGAGCAAGACGTTCTGCACATGCTGCCTCATGCTGATCATCTTTCGCTTTTGCATAATCAACATGCAATTGTCTGCAGTAAAGTCTTTCATCCTTATTTTCTATTTTCATTATATATCCGGATAAGATAAATGCCTGCTCAACCTCTTCCTGACATGAAAATCGTATATGGCAAAAATTCCTGGTAGACATGCGAACAGCTTCTATTTTTCCACATCGTTCAAAGGCCTCCCGTACAATATCTTCAGTTATTTTTTCAGGAAGACCTCCAATAAACACCGTTCTGCAGCCAGGAGGCTTATCACGCCTTTTAATATCAAATTTAGGATCAGGAGGGTACAAAACGGTGTTGGACAAATATACGACTGGCTTAAAATTTAGTATAAACGGTAACCTTGATAGCATTCCAAGCAGAGGTTGATTCTCTGGCAGTGCAACTGGTTTCACACTGTTTATTTCTCCACTTGTGATTGGCTTATAATTATCTGCTTGAGGTAATGAAGGACACATTCTAGGTGGAGCATGTGGATCAGGCAATTGGGTGATCGGACAAGGCAGACATGCAGGAATGATAAACTGATTAGCATAATTGAAATTGTTACTAAACGAGTCAGTAAAGGTTGGTTCATGAAGAAGTGGAGAAACTGTAGTTGCAGTTGGAGGTGAAACATAGTTTGTAAAAGCAGTCATTTCTGGCCCAGCCATCTTTTTAAAATTATGGTTAGATGCTAGTTGAGAATGTTTTCGTTTAGGGCGAGAATTCTCCGATGTTGGAAAATCTTTCTGTTGCTCGTAATTTCCTTTACTAGTGCCTTCCATCATATTGTCAGATATTGGTTTATCTTAAGGGTTCTTTCTATTTCATACCCCGTTTGTGTATTTTGTATAATACTAAAAAGTTTTTCTTACTGATTTAAACAAGTGGAGTTTGAAATACTTCCTTGCTCTTAAAAGATGTCACTACGTTTCTATTTCTCTTTGTTATTTATTATTAAAACGTGATTGTTTTTTCATTTAAGATCCGTCCGATCCGTCCAATAGCTTGTTGTTGGTTGGTTGGGGTTTTTTTTCTGGTTTTTGCTCACGAATTGTCGTCGCTTATACCAGAGTTCCTTTGTAACCAAAAGGTTTTTTTTATATAGCTTGTTGTTGTTTAGTTCGTCTGAAAATAACAGTTAATATTCAATATAACCGTGGGTAGGCACATTTATTTTATTTGGTTTATATCACAGAGTAAAGATTATTCAGAGAGTCCAAAACGCGATTTTACTAAAATAGTTCTACAGTTATCGCATAGTGGCGTTTCGACCCTCCAGCTGTCAATCATTGGTGTGGGCGGGGACTAAAGAAAACGAGTGATTCTCATTGGACTTACAACTTTGTATTGAGGCTGCATTTGAATTTCTCAATCTCTGCTATTTTTCCCCTGATTGGGGAAAAAAGGAGGAGGAAATGGAGGAATTTAGAAATCCTTCTCGGTTGGGGGATAAATGCAAGATTTTCAATTACCCGGCTTTCCCATGATTCATTGCGCTTTGTAAAATCCTCCATGTTTGTTTACAGCTTCAACTTGTAGATGAGAAATTTATTTTTCGAATTAAATATTGTGAAACTAACTTCAAGAAATAACTAATACAGGTTTTTTTCGTAAACTGGATTTCCTCTCCAAGTAAAGTAAGTTTTTCAATTCCTTTAAATCGGAGACAAAAGTTGCATACTACCGATCACAAGCACAACTAACCATTCTAATTTTCCTTATTTCTTATAAAATTTATGTTGGAACTTTTAAGTTTCTTGGTAAATTAAGGGCTATATTGTTTCCACTATGATAAATCATGGTGAAACAATAATTCTAAGATGGATTACTTGTACCCTGTATCTGAAATCTCATCATGTTAGAGAAGTTGGATATTTTTGTTTACACTAAAATATTGTCCTCTGCTAGGTTTTTAAGTTTTGAAAATCAAAAGCACACACATTAGTATATACTTCATATTAACATTTGTTGTCTATATGCCATCTAAACTCCTCAAAACTGGGAATAATGAACTCGTTAAAATTACTATATCCTTTTAAAACTAATGCAGTTCATTGATAACAACTAAAGTTATCTCATCCAGTTTTATCTGACCCCTCTCTTGGTGAACAATATAACTGCAGTCAAGTCCGCTTAGTGTGATCACGGTTAATGTTTACAAAATCAACTGGTCCTGATCATTCCTATTTAATTTAATATAAAATACATCGTTTACTGGGATCAACTATGGATGGGGATCAACACGACACTTAATGTTATCAAAATTTGTCAATATGCCCTAAAAAACACCTGCTTTCGAGTTTTGTAGTGAAGGTCAATTACTTTTTTTTGAAACTCAGTATAAGTTCACTGGTACACTGTTATGTTTCTTTGCTTTGATTGTTAAAAGAAAACATTCGAAGGTCTCTGACTGATACATATGGTTAATGGGAGACGAATCCATGCTAGTCATTGGATATCACCATCGGCGCCTTGCAGATATATCTGATAAGATAATTAGTTTTTTTTGTGTTATTTGAAATCACATGGTTTTGGTGGTTATGTTTCTGAGCCTTTTCTGTGTAAAATTTTGAAAACTAGCGATAATATATCTTGATGAACACGAATGAAAATACAAAGTATAAGCGTCTATTTTTTTATTTATTGGACTACTTGGAATTATAAATTTTACCCTAAAAAATTCAAGTAGCCAAGTACATATTGTGTAAAATTGTTTTAAAAACTTGAATTAGGATTACATAATTTTAATATTAAAGCAAACAATCATCTAGTTTTACTGTTTGCATCTTTTTATACGAAATCTCTTACTATTATCAATCTAATAATGTTATCAGTTTAATATCGGATAAATGCAATCGCATAAGCAGACTCGTATTAATTTGGCTTGCCCTCTCACTTCAGTCCAGTGTTTTGGTTAAATTGTTGTGAATTTTCATTTTCTAAAAGCCATCAAGTGTACCGTTATGACAAGACAAGTGGATGGTATCATAAGTAATATGAAATTTGGGTTTAAAGTCAATACACTGTCTCGTTAAATATCTTAAATGTATTTTCACGAACAATATTCATAAATCTCCAAAGTTTATGAATTTTTTGTACTGAAATTTGATTGTTTTTTTAAATTTCAATCTTAAACCGTTTTTATCGGGTGTGAATTTATTACTTTGGTTTCTATTTTGAAAGTAAACAAATTTTGGGTACAAAAGTTAGCGACGGACCATTTCAGCAATAATTAAATTTGTTGTAAAACATCTGAAGAAATATGTTATGTATTGTTGAACTTTTGTTCTCGAAACAGTTTCTGTGTTTGCAAATGGGCTGATAGCATAGTAAACAATTAGTACTAGCAAGAATTTTCAATAGAAAGAATGTGATGAGAAATGTGCAAAATTGAAAAGGAAATTAGAGATAACTCCACTGATAATTTTTACGCATAGTTAAATTTGAATTTAAGGTTTTTTAAACAATACTGTTATAAATACCTTGTTATTTTTTGTGAATTATGTTTGATTTCAGAAGGGAAAACAACATAAAACTGAGTGAGGTTTGTTTTTGAATGCTTCTTTGGAACATCCAATAGCAAATCTTTCTCGGTGTTGTCAATTATATCATCAGAAGAGTGTCTAACATTTGGCGTCCCCAACAGCTTGGCAATACTATTTAGCCCTACAGATTACAGAATATTGAACTGAAATGTTACTATACTTTGTTCAAAGTTAATTCTAAAATATTTGTTTTTATCTGGTTTTAATGTTACTTTTGTTGGCTTTTATTAAGATCATTTTATCTATGATAATGTTAAAATGGTCTAAAAAAGAAATTAAAGATAACTCCTGATAATTTTTACTCATGGTTAAATTTGAGTTTAAGGTTTTTTAAGCAATATTGTTATAAATACCTTGTTATTTTTTGTGAATTATATGTTTGATTTCAGAAGGGGGAAAACAACATAAAACTGGGTGAGGTTTGTTTTTGAATGCTTCTTTGGAACATCCAATAACAAATCTTTCTCGGTGTTGTCAATCGTATCATCAGAAGAGTCTCCAATATGTGGCATCCCCAACAGCTTGACAATATTAAGCCTTACAGATTACAGAATATGCAAGTTTCTATGTTGACGAGTTGGCCAATGCCTTAATGAAAAAAAAGTAGTACACAAATTTTTATATACCTTTATATTTAGAGTAGAATGAGTGTGATGTGTTCAAAACTGCAAAAAATAAATTATTTTCTAGCAGAAAAGTCCTGATGTTTTTTAGTATTGGGAAAAATTCCCATTTTAATTTTAAGGTTTTTTATCAATATTGTATTAATTAATCTTTTTATTTTTAATGAATAATGGTTATTTTAGGAGATGGAAACTGGATGCCTCTTGTGAATTTGCTAACTTTCATAAAAATTTTCAGTCGACCACTTAAACATAAAACTGAGTGAGGTTTTTTTCATGTTTATTTGGGACATCAATTATTGCAAACTTTTTTCGGTTCACCGATACATCTTGTATTAATTATAATTACCTATGTCTTAATTTCTTATTTGTAATATCCATTCGCCTTTTATTTGTTCATCAGTTTTTTCTAGAAATTCATTTGTACTAATAAAATGAAAAACACACATGGCAAATTTCACCAAGTTAAAAATTTTTTTCAGTACATATTACCCACTTTAATACATAACCAGATCCCAAATATTATGGCAACTTACATGCTGTGGTACATGCTTTTTGTCACGTTCGTGCAGAGAGTTTCGTAGGTATTGGTCATGAAAAGCAGCTTGTTAGATATTAATCATTTAATGTACTATATACAAGAATTTACAAAGTTAAGAGATTAACATTCGATTGCCGGTTCCGTTATTCGGAACTCCAAAACAGAACCACTGAGCTATAGAGTAAACTGGAGGGATATCAGAGCGTGGCGACCTTATCACACACTTCTCATCGCATCCTTCCGCCAAGGGGGCAAAAGGCAAAATCTCCATAGGCTTACTATTGTCGAAAGGTATTTCTACAGGGATAGTTTTCTAACTATAAAGATTCATAACTAGAGAAAAAGCTTTATGGCATTGATTCAACGAGTTCTCTTTAAAAGTTTTTATTAAAAACCATATAAGTAACTAAATATTAATTTTTTTCGTGAGAACTATTTATCGTACTTAGCTTACTTTTTTCCAGCGTCACTCGCTCTTTTTGGCGATAATGACTGAACTTTCTATCCGATTCGAAACGAGGAAATTCCATCCATCACTTTACAGTTCGAGCACCTCGGATAATTCTCGTAGTAATTAGTCTCAAAAGATGTTTTTACTATTTTATTTCTTACGTCAAAATTTATTTTCATCTGACCTTAATTGGTCCAAATTACATACACATGTCTTATTGCATATAAATACTTTCAAAATATGGTTAGGAAATGTTACTTAAAACTTTAATCAGGTATTTATAATTGCTTGAACTCAGTGCTTAAATTTTAATTTTTCCAAATCGAATATTTTTTCCATCTTAGTTAACGAAGTAGACATAATTATAGAATTGCTTAGGTTTAAAAAAACAATATTTTGAACTAATAATTATAAGATACCTACATTTAACGAGTACTAGGCTCATTTTTCTGTTTTCATTTCTTAAAACTTGAGACTAAGGAAAAACAATAAAAATCCATCAACTTAAAACCTATTTTTTTCATGCTATATAAAAATCCCCAACCTTAAAATTTCTTGAAACTTCATATGAAGATATTCATTCATATTTTTCCATAAAAAGAAAAACTAAATTTTCTGAAAGACAAAATCCATCAATTCTTTTGAATTCATAAAATCAATCATTTCCAGGATATAAGGCCGTGTTCTATTTTTGCCCAGATGAAAATTAATTGGTCACTATAGTATTTTTATTTCCACTTCTACTTAAACTTTTATCTTTCTAGTAGCCGTCGTAAATCATGCTTTGCTGTGAACGCTGCATTATTGTTATTGTGTTTTCAAAAATTTTTATAATGTTTTCACTGATAATGTCCTCCACAGAGAGGGACGAAACGTTTGATACAAATAAAAGTAGAACACTGTCTTTTTTCCCAGAAATGTTTGATTTTATGAATTCAATTGATAATTCCGGCAGTGAAAGCCTGAGAGTTTACATCAATTCTTTATTCAGAAAATTACTATGTGTACTAGTGTAAATTTTTTTAAATACTTGTTCATAAAATAAACCCCTAAAAAATACTTGTTTCCTAATTTTATAATAATAAAGAGATCCATTTTTATAATAAACATAAATTTTTATTTCATAAAAAAATATATTTAAACAGAAACAATTTTTTAACTATATAGGTGACTTTTAAAACATATTTAATTATTTGTTATACAAATTATCATGGTAAGTTTAATAATAAATCTATAACAATCAAAATAGGCAAGATTTTTTAAGAATAGAAAGGTCACATATCAAGAATAATATAAGTTCACAAAATTTTGGAATCGGGAATAACTAAGACAACATAAAAAGCATTGCAGCACAGTAAAAACAATGGCAAGTTTGTAAAAAGGCTCGAAAATATATGCTCAGCCCTAGAAGAACATAATTACGGATTGATTTTTGTAATATCTGCAAAAACTCAAACATAGCATACACAGTATAAAAATTGCACAATCATGACCAATTTAAAAAATTTCTTTAATCAAAAGATAGAAAATGACTTAAATGTTATGTCATCTAGAAAAAAGATAACTATATCATATACTATAAAAACCACAAAATTAGTTTTTTTAAGTAAATAAAAAATTACATGTCTTCAAAGCCACTTAAGGAGCTTAACTTTGCAGCCTGTCAGGATCCTTGAGCATTTATGATACTCCCAGCATCATCAACTAAGAAACATTTCAAATTGATGCCACATCACATGAAGTGGTCACCAAAGAAAAAATTTTTTAGTCTTGTGGGATGCACTTTCAGTCTTTGTTCTGCTATTTTCACAATTATTTTATTGTTTTCTGCTATTTTTATGAAATCATATGTGAAGTGAATAGGTACTGTCGAACCAACGATAGTTAAAGGGATACGTGATGTTGTGCTTCAATATTTTTAATTTTATTTAAAATATACCGAGGTTAGAGGGAGTAAATGTATCTTCCTCTTTTAATCAACTGCCCCTCAGCTTCTTCCCCTCCGAGTATGTCAAAATCACGTGACCCTTTTACTATCGTTGGTTCGACAGTACATAGTAATTTCAATAAAAACATGGTCAATTATTACTTTCATTTTTCAAACACCAAGACACTTTATGATTGAATAGGCAATTAGGCATTTAAGCGGGATTAAGAGACTCCCTTATAACGGAAAAACACAACAGAAATTGGGCCGTGGTTAAACAGAAATTTACTTATACAGTCTGTCAGTATATATAGAACTATTTTACTTTCTCCCTTTGAGTAATCGCCCCGCACTTATTTATCGCCCACCTGGGGGCGATCGCCCCAAGGTTGGGAACCACTGTTCTAGACATTTTATGACTACTCGTGTTAGTCACAAAAAAACCTAAACAAGAAGCATGTATCTTGTTAGTTTCCAAATTTTTACACTACTTTAAGTTAACACAATTTTACATTTCTCATGGTGGATCAATGAAATGAAAAGCTAACTTATTCATAATAATAATAAGACGAATCCAAAATCTGGACCAGTTACGCAAGATCTCCTGTGGCCATGGCTTGTCCCATAACAGACGTCCCTGGGCCGTCTACTTTTGGTACACCTTTGGATCATCCCCGTTGTTCCAATACTATTTACATCTGAGGAACATCACCTTCGGACTAAGTGGGACGTAGACCAAAAAAAATTTAACTTTTGTAACCTTAAAGTAAATAAAGCACATTAATAATAGAATTTAGAACTTCTTTAGTAAAATATTAAAGCAAGAAATTGACTTGTATCTTCCTAGTTCAGCCAGTAAACTTAGAATTTAATTCAGTCATTTTAAAAATATGCATATAAAATACTCTAATTCCTTGGAAAATTAAAAACATCTAGGCTATCAAAAATTTCAAAAATATTTTTTTTTCAAATTCATCTTTTCACTATTTAAATGGTACAACATATTATACATAAAGAAATATTCAGTTTTCTCCAAAGGCTTGGCGATATATTTGGCGCGAAAGACAAACAAACCCGAGAGGTATTGTGCTTTAGAATTTTAAAATACTTTAGCTTAAATGAGTGCAGGCAAATATCGATGCACTTTAAGAAAATAATTCTATCACAAAAATTATTATGCTTTAAGAATATTAGAAGTTATACATCATACATTAAATTACACACATCCATTTATTTTGAACATTTTAAAAAACTGCATGAAATTCAAATGCCAAAATACAAAATAATCCACAAAATTTGTAAGTAAGGAATTTAATATTTATATAATATACAGCCTAAATCCGAATATACAAATATAACTATGAGTGAGATAATGATGAAAAAAATCCGGACCTGTGGCCCGGTACTTACTGATGAAATTGTAGTTTTTCACAATTCTTACGAAGCTTTCCATACCAATTGCCGCCCCATATCCACAACAAGACTTCTCCCTTTTCATATAGGTAGTTTTATAACACTGTTAATTTCATTTATAGTTTTAAATAGCTCATATTTGAATCAAGAACGACAAAACGCCATTGACTAACATTGCGCACTTCCAATGTTTTGCCCCCTAGGAGCAGACGATTTCGAGAACTGTATCCATACGCCGGGCATGATTTCAATCAAGGCTAGACTGGATCTGGCAGCGCTCTCTCTTGCATACCAGGCTGTAACATTTCAATCGAGAACAATAGCAAATAGGTTCCCTCGGTAGAGAAAATTCTCGCCGCTAGATGTCGCTGAGTCCCGACTGTTATTTACTCATATTTACTATTGGTTTCAGTTAGAACAGTTGATTGTTTTTGTAATTTCTATTAAAATTTTCATTCTTTCGATGATGTTTTTTTTGTAAATTGAAAGCAGGGACTTCCTTCACCATGCCGTATTGTTGTGTGCCGTTTTTTAAATCAGATAGGAAGAGGGAAAAGATTTCATATCATGAGTTTCCTTTTGACACATCTCTGTCAGCCTTATGGTTGAAAGCAATTTATCTATGAGCAGTATAGAACCGCTGGATTTAAATAAGAACTAATAATATTTTAGTGGATTTTTTCCCTCCATAGTTTTTATAGCATTTTATTACAATTTTCATCTTTTTATTTTACAGAAATTTCTGAAAATCTAGCCCTGTTCACTTCTAAATATTTGGGTTCCATCACATTAGATATAAATGATCTTATAGCATTATATCTTAAATAAGGTGTTTGATCTTTCTAAAAAGAATCCTTGCTATTTGGTTATAGTCAATTCCAAATACTCTTCTAGTGATTACAGGCTTGTGTGGTGGAAATGAATTAGTCTTTACAATGTAGATCACAGTCTCTATGATTTAAACAGTACTTTATTTTTATTGAGTATATTTATATTATCAGGCAAGAGAAATTTTTCCAATTTTTATCGGATTTTCCGACTTTTTCAGCTTTCTTAGAATTTTCACTTATTCTGATTTTTCCATAAATTTCTGATTTTTTTACCGAAAAAAAAATACAGACGAAGTGTTCAAAAATAAGCTAAAACCTTGATTTTTAGGATAAAATTTGCAAAAATTTTCTGGGAGACCCCAAGACCCTTTTTAAGTTCTTGGAGCTCTATTTTTCAAATCTTGTTTTATATTAAGTTTATTAAGATGCAAATTCTACCTATTAGAAAGTACATTGAACCTACTCATGGGCATATACAGGGCTCGATTATATTACAAAAATATAAAACAGGTACGTTAAACATGTAAACATGCATAAAAGGGCTTAGAGGGAATTCCAAGTCTCCTCCCCCTGTGCAAATATATAACTTTGGGCCTGATAATTATCTATTTTCTAAATTTAAATTTGAAAATAAATGCTTTTTATATTAAGAAGAATTTGCTTTTTCAGTTTTGAGACCCCTTTAGCCCAAAGTAACAAATTTTTTGAGCTGAATACCCATATTTTCAAATCTCGAGCACAGGTGTCTGCACTAAATAAAAGGTTAAAATATGCAGAAAAATCTAATTCCGGCATCATTAATTATTTACATGAAGCTTTTCCCTTTTAGTGTGAATGAAGGTGTGAAATGTTTCTATGAACTTCTTTAGACTGTTATGACCGTTGATTAAGACCGTTTAACAATTAATTTCCTTAAAAAAGCTTACCCTGTTTTTAACACATTTATAAAAATTTATTTTTGAACCGTTTTATTTAAAAACATTGTTATTTTGTTATCTTATTTTTAAAAATGTATAAAACTTGAACATGTTTAAGAAAAATTAAAAGTTATACTAAAATGTTTGAAAAACATTTCAGTGTGTGAAATAGTCCTTTTTTCATTACATAATGTCTGTTATGTGTATATAAGATTCAATAAAATTTTATTTCACAGAGTTAATGTCTTTCAGAAACACTCAAATAGTTATTAAATGAGGTTAAATCCTTATTGCCTGTGAGACTAAAAACACGAACAGTCGTTTCGATCTTGTTAAAGGTAAAATATTTCCTAAATTAGCTCTTTTCAGGATTTATTTTTATAAAAAATTAATATCTTATCTAAGAATAAAATTACTTATATTTCCGATAATTTTAAAAACATTTATTTAACAAAAATAGTTAAAATACAAAAAATAGAAATGATGAATGTAAACTGTTATGTTAATGCGCTCTAATAGGTTTTAACAATATTATTTACACATTTGAAAATAAAAAATTTCATATTTTTAATTGAATAGGTTAAAATGTTTTAATATAATTAAACAATTTCAGTGAAATTGTAATCGTTTTAACTCATAATTTAAATCCGATTCTATCTAAAAATGGTTCTGTTATATTTATTTTGAGAGAAAAAATGCACTCTGATACGAAAACTTTCAAGCCTCATTTTCCAAAGCAGACGCAGCACGGAGATAAAAAACGAAACTACTTTTAATTCTCGCTTCCACCACAGGGAGGCGCTGAGTCCCGACTGTTTTCGAACCGATTCTCAGGTCCCAACTTTTGAAGCAAATGTTATAGCCTGTTCCCCACGCGCACCCCACAGCGCGCAGGATCCAGTTGAGCCTTGATTTCAATAATGCTATGCAATAGGAAGAGCGCCCTCCAGTTTATATTATAGCTCAGTGAACAGAACTAACTGAAGTACTTCTACAGTTACAGTTAACTTATACACTACAGTTCCCTCCCCTTAAATTTTCACAAATTAAGTTTATCGGGGGGTCGAATTGTTCTTTTCGATCTTCTCAATTTCGGAGGCTCTGGCGGGACTGGATCTCCCGAAGTCACGGCATCAGCTGTAGCCCCACCAGGTTCAGGATTAGCTGGGGTCTCCATAGGCTGAGGTTCCACGCTGGCTCCTGGATCTGAAGATTGGGTATCTGCAGTTGCAGACACTTCTCCGTAAGGGTAGGGGTCCGCGTCACAAGTGACTTGATTTCCTGCCCCTCGAATCTGATCAGTCGACGAAGTAGGTTTCCCTGCACATTGATAGTGTAGTGGAGGGCTCCATCCTTGCTTAGAACTTCACCGAACTTCCATTTGGCATTTGGAGAACGGTAGTCTCTTACAGCAACTCGGTCACCGACCTCGAAGACTCTATCCTTGAATAGGTGTTCACCCTTCCGGATTCTTTCTTCGACTCTTTTCTTTAAGTTTGGAACCACCAGGTCTATCCGCGTTCTTATTTCTCTTTTGAGGAAAAGCATCGCTGGAGTAGCCATGGTTGTCAAGTTGGGTGACTTCCTGTATTGCATCAGGAACGTGCTGACTTTCTGTTGGATACTTCCTGGGTACTCCGACATGGCACGGAGGGATTGCTTCAGGGAGAATACGTAGCGTTCTGCCTGTCCATTGCTTGATGGCTTGAATGGAGCGCACGTCTTGTGTTTTATCCCGTTGTTCCGCAGAAACAATTGGAACTCATGAGATGTAAACTGTGCGCCGTTGTCACTAACTAGCACAACGGGAAGACCAAAACGTGCGAAGCAATCTCTAAGACATTCTATGGTTTTCTGAGTAGTGCTGGTTTTTAAGGGGTATACCTCTAACCACTTAGAATGGGCATCAACGATTACCAAAAACATGTGATTGAAGATACCCCAGTAGCACGGCAATACTGGCCAATATCGGCTACGAAGATCGTGCATTACTGGCCAATATTGGGCAAAGTCGTAACGGCCAATATCTTTTGGCTAACATTTTGAACGATAATGGCCAATATCGCTAGCCAAGACTGGCCAATATTAGAACATAAGAAATAGCCAAGACTGGCCAATATATTCACATAGCATATAGCCAAGACTGGCCAATATATTAACATAGCATATAGCCAAGACTGGCCAATATATTGACATAGCATATAGCCAAGACTGGCCAATATTGGTACGTTAGAACCGGCCCCTTTAGGCCAATATTGGTAGATGAAAATCGGCCAGTATCTTTTGGCTAGCGTTTTGCTCTATCTCGGCCAATATTGGCAACAATATTGGCCATTAATGGCATCCAGCAATGACCGATTTTAGTCGAGGAAAGCTCGCAAGAAGAGAATTCAAACAGTAAAGGCAGTTTGTAAAAGTAATTCTATTTTGAAGTTAAATATTTTAAGATAGCTTGAGCAAATGGGGTTAGGTTAATTAATGAAAGCCAATTAAAATTCAAAATATTTTAATTTTACTTTATGAATCGTGAAATTTCAGCCTAAAAGTTTAATTTTTGAACTCAAATTTATAATTTACTTATAACTTATTACTGATAAAATATCTGAATTCTTGGCCAAAAGTAGTTTCTATACTTAATTAGTTTCCGAGACATGTTTTTAAGTTTATAATTTCCATCTCACACATAAATAAAATTTTGCAAAAATAATTTTTGTGCAAGATAAAAGAATGAGCTTAAAAACATGTCTCAAAAACTAATTAAATATAGAAATTAGTAACAGCTAAAAAATTTGATATTTTATCAATAAATCATGCAAATTACAAATCTAAGCTACAAAATTAATCAATTATTAGGATAAAATTTCACAGTTCACATATAGTAAAGTTTAAAAATTCATAATTTTAGTAGGATCTCAAAAATGAACACAATTCCTTTTGCTCAAGCTAACTGAAATAAATTCACTTCAAAATAAAATTGCTTTCACGAACAACCTTTACTGGTTGAATTCTCTTCTTGGGAGCTTACTCTTAGACTAAATCAGTGGAGGCCAATTAATTTAAGGGTTTTGTTGTTCAAATCCATAAATTTTATAAACCAAAAGAATAAAGTGCAAATACTCATTTTGCTGTAAACCTGGTAAAGGTAGGCAATTTTAATAGATCACGAGTGAAAGTAAATAAGTTAACCCGACTTTTCAAATGAGGAAATACACTTAAATAATTTATTTTTTAAATTAAGAATAGGGATTTTTTCTGGTGAATGAAAAAGATATGAAACAAAGTTACTCGTATATATGGGTTCAAATTCAAAATGAATGCACAGACAATCTTGCTTTTTAGCATATTTATGCTCAATGGTCAACTACTGGTCGGTTCACCCTATATTACTCAACATTCCACCTGTCTTGACAGTTTTTTTAAATTTTAAACAATTAGTTATAACAATAGTAACAATTAACTAATAATTTCTAATAATAGTAGCAATTTCTTAGTAACAATAAATTGTGCATACGCCAAATAATTTTTGCACAACTAATAAACAGTAATATAATATTCATAAAACACTTTCAAATTATCCCTTTTATTATAGTTGTAGGTTCAAAGTTCAAACAAAACTAATCACAAAATTTACATAATAAGACCCCCTCAAAAGCAATTTTTTAATTTATTTAATTAAAAAGATTTTTCAAGGCACATATATTGCAATATTCTTTTTTCATAATTGAATTAACATTAGATTAAGTTAAGTAAAAAATATTCTAAATTCTGTATTAATAAATACAAATATTATATTACTTTTTTAAATATTAATATACACTTGTATTACATTTAAGTTATGTAATAATACCAATTTAGAATACTTTCTCTTATTTATGACTTTTATACCTTCAATTAAGATTCCCAACTAATGGATTTGGTTTGTTAAAATGAACACATAAAAACTTGATATTATCAAGTTTACCTATCTTACAATAAAAAAGGCAATTATTAAATATAATCATTCATTTGTTTACATAAATTAAAAACTTTATTTTCAAAATAATGCAAAACAGAATACAAAAATAGAAACTTACATGATTATGAAGAACTAATAAAGGTATGTAAATGGTTATGGATATTAATAACAATGAAACTATACCACCTATAATGCATTTGAAATTTTAGGTTTTACTAATGTTTCAAGCTTTCTTTTTTTTGGACACTTTAGTTACTGGTTTATCATTCATTTTGATACAGTAATTTTTTAATAAAATATTACTAGAAACCCATAAAACATGCTTAATGACTTCTTCGCAACAATGTCCAGAAGTACAAACATCATAAGAATTTAAAATCTCTGCATCATTTACAATATTATAAGTAACAGATGTTACCACTAATCTTTGATTTTGAGACTTCAATCCTCTATAAATCAATATTTCTTCATCCAATCTATAAATTTGTACAGAAATTGCATATTTGAATCATCTAGAGAATTAGTTAAAGGATGCATGAATTCGTTCCTTAATCATGTTTCCTTTTTGGGACACTTCACGTTCATGATGCCCCCACCACCATTGATATATTAATTCAATATATTTGGCAGTTTCTAAACTATATTTTAAATTATTTTTTTGACCAAGAGTTAACAAAGCATTAACAACATATTCATTAAACACTTGTAAAACTAATTTGGCATTTTGTCGCTCTAAGTTAGAGGGATTCAAAGTCTTTAAGGTTAATTTATTTTCGTACTTAACAATGCTAGACTTTATCAATTGAAAAACAACGTTTACAATGTTAGACTTCTCAAGATCATATAACTGCTTAAGGGTGTTGAATGAAGCATATTTCATAGAATCATTACTTACGTTATTACAATCACTGAAGTCAGAGTAAAACATATATTTATCATCATTTTTTCGGTTTATCTAATTATTACAAATGCATTTTAAAATATGAACTGAATCAATTACAAAAAATAAAGGTCTTTCTGATTTAAATGGATGAGGATATACAATACTTATTTTAGATGGATTGACAAAGTAAGACATAGCTTTTTTATTAATAGAATTATTATCAGTCACAACACAAATAACTACATACCCTATTTCCTCCAGTCCAATTAAAATGTTCTTCAACAGTTCATGCAGCTTTTCGGCATTAATTTTTCTTACAGGTAGAATATGGACAACATCTTTAAGTGATAAGAAGCTCTGAACCATGAAAGTATAAGCACTAGTTGCAGGTTCATTACCATCGTAGCACATCCCCACTATATTACCCCCCTCATAGTCAAAATAAGACTTATGATGGATTTCATCCATCATCAGAGAAACTGTTTTCTCATGGTCATCTAGAGTTTTGTTGCATAACATAAAAAGTTATCATCAAACTGTCCATGTCGAGGACTAAAGTTCATTCCTGTGCACACTTTTCTAATAGTACTTGGATGAGGCATGACAAGAAATCCAGATTGCCGCAGAAATTTATATCCGTGGGGAGATATTGTGTAGAGTAATGTAAAAAATAAATCAGAAGAGTATCTATATTGAGTTTTCGGGCAATTAAATAGTTTGATTTGTTCACCAAGAAAATTTTTCCCATTTTCAAAGTCCTTCATTTCTAGTCTTTCTAATTCTTTCAAAATGATCGAAAGAGAAGTCACTATGTTTTTTCTTTCCGATCTTACAAGTTGTAGAATTTTTTCCAAATTTCTAATGTCGTCTATCTGCACGGGTAGCTTCTCTTCACCTAAAACAGTTAGTTTTGTGGGCCCACTATAAGCCGAAACTTTTAAATCATCATCTACAATAATTGAATAGACGACTATAGGAGGTCCTGTTTCTATCATTAAAAAGAGAACTTTTTTATCCCTTTTGAGAATAGTCCACATAGGGGAGAGTTCCGCATCACTCAAACACTTCAAAAATCCTGAAAAGTCAGTAAATTGGTATTTTTCATTTTCTTTTTCTTGGGCATTTAGACTTGCATTAATTGCTGCCTCTAATTGTTGGTTTTCCAATCTAAGTCTCTTTTCGCCTGGCTCTTCTCTGGAACTGGTTGTGGCTGATGTGGATAAGTATGATGGGAATCCAGGAAAGCATGATGGAACAGCGGTTCTCTTTAATCTGGTTCGCATCAAGTTGACAGTAACTCGTCTCAGTTTCAATGTCTGACTTCAGAAAGGGGACCTCACATACCTATAAGTATAATGAAAACTAATATAGTGAAATACTGAAATTAAACAAAATCAAATAGGCACAAAATTCGTGAACATCAAACTAGAAGCCCAACAAGATTAGTTCAGTTAACAAAATATCAGTACATATCGGTATTATTAATCCTTTTCTTAATTTTTGACCCCAGCATAATTAATTACTTTATCTGCTAATGCATTTCACCAATCAACTTTACCCTGCCAATTGAAGAATATTTCAAAAACCACACACAATTAAACACATAACAGGGGCACATTAAATTTAACACTAGAAAACCTTAGAAATCTATAAAACAAAAAAACGTTATATAAACTTAGTTTGTTCCTTTCCTAACAAAATCTAAAATTATAATGGGGTATTCATTCATGTGTACGATTAAAAATTGCTTGGCCTGTTTGTTTACAAACACAGTAAGTCATAATAAGCTATCTTTGAATCTGAATTTTGAAATACTATAAAACTATTACTTACTCTGGAGTGTATTGTGACACGGGGTCCTTTGTCACAGTTACCTTTGCATCCAGGAACTATACATTCAGAAGGCATCATCGAGCAGATTTTAATCACATTGATGAACGCTGAAGCACACTTATCTAAATTCTACTCAGAGGCAGTAAATAAAACAAAAACCAAACAATAACGGTCACATTCTTATACACTCGGCTCGGAAGGAAAATAAACATGCTCGCTCTCGTTGGTTTGAATTTGAATTTCGCAGCGTGCAATCGGTCGCTTAAGGATGACGTCACGACGCCTTTATTAACGATTGCGCATGCGTTATCTTGGCAGAGACTGGCAAAGACAATATTGGCCAAAACTTGGAACGGCCAATATCGGCAGTTTATGGTAAATCGATATCGGCCGAGATTTTTTCTGGCCAATATTGTCTGATTGCTATGTACCAATATTGGCCAAGATATACTTTGGCCAATATTGGCCAATTTAATATCGGCCGATATTGGGCAAAATAGGCATTTGCAGGCCGATGAACGCCAGCATCGGCCAATATACGACCAATATTGCCCATTATTGCTGTGCTACCGGGGTAGGTCCAGCAAAGTCAATATGTATCCTTTCCCACGGTGAACTTGGGTATTCCCAGTAGTGAGTTTTTGCTTTGGTAGGGTCAATCTTGTATTTTGCACAAGCTATGCAGTTCCTTGCTGCATCTTCAATGTCGTTGTCTATCCCTTTCCAGTAGACATAAGACCTTGCTACCGCCTTCATCTTGACTACTCCTAGATGTCCATGATGTAATTCATCTAGGATCCTTTGTTGATACTTCTTCGGAACCAGAACTCTTTGCCCGTACATGATACATCCGTCTTGTAGGCTGTACTGTGCTTCCTTCCCCTCCAGACTTTCCCCGGAACGCAATGCTTGCAGTAGAGGTCCCAATTCTGCATCCGTACTTGTTGCCTTTGCTAAAGCTTCAGCTTCGACAGGAAGGGTTTCGACTTGATTTAGGTGGAAAATATCAACGTCGCTTCCCTGCTGTAGATGTTCAGAATTGACAGGAAGTCGCGACAGGGCATCCACGTTTCCGTGATCCTTGGTGTTTCGATACTTGATCTCAAACTGGTATCCCTGGAGTATCAGCGAATAATGAAGTAGTCTCGTCGCGGAGAGCACTGGTAACCCTTTCTTGCATCCGAAAATGGCCACAAGAGGTTTGTGGTCCGTAATGAGTGTGAAGTTGTTTCCCTTTAGGTAGAGATAAAATTTTTGAACGCCCCACACTATGGCCAAGGCCTCTTTGTCAATTTGGGAGTACCTTTGCTCCGTAGCGCTTAGAGTCCGTGAAGCAAATGCTATAGGTCTCTCTGAGCCGTCTGGGTACTTATGAGACAAGATTGCTCCTAAGCCAACTGGACTTGCATCAGTGGATAGCAGTAAAGGAATCTTGGGGTTATAATGTGCCAGGATTCTGTCAGAACAAATTTCTTCCTTGATGTTTTCAAATGCCCTTTGACATTTAGTGTCCCAATTCCAGGTAACATCCTTCTTAGTTAAGTTGTGAAGAGGATATGCCAGGGTTGCAAGATCGTTTGAAAATCTGGAGTAGAAGTTAACCAGACCCATGAAAGACTGCACCTCCTGCACGTTTTCTGGAATTTTGGCATTCTTGATGGCTGCTACTTTTTCATTGGTTTTCGCCAATCCCTGAGCATTTATCTTATAGCCCAAGAATTCGATTTCTTCTTGAAAAAACTTGCTTTTTTTCCTGTTGAGTTTCAGCCCATGCTGGCGGCATCTTTCTAGGAATTTTCTTAATATATGAAAGTGTTTTCCTTCATCTGGAGCCGCAATTCTGGCATCATCAAAGAAGACTTCCACACCTTCCAAACCCCTGAACACACTGTCAATGTATTTTTGCCATATAGCGGGTGCGGCATTTACACCGTACATTAGTCTTTTGCAGACATAGAGTCCTTTTTGAGTGTTGATGGTGAGTAATTTCTGGCTGTCAGGGTGTACCTTCATCTGTAAGTACGCTTGACTAAAATCAATCTTCGAGAATATCTTTCCATCACTTAAGGAAGATAGGATTTCTTCAATGCGCGGCAGAGGATGTTTCTGCACCTTCAGATTTTTATTCAATGTGACTGAATAATCAGCGCATAATCTGATTGCTCCATTTGATTTCACCACTGGTACTATAGGAGTTGCCCAATCCGAAATGTCCGTCTTTTCGATTATTCCCTCCTTCTCGAGGCGATCTATTTCGTGCTCCACTTCTTCTTTCATCGCGAAAGGAATCTGCCTCGGCCGGCAGAAAACGGGCGATGCATCAGCGCGGAGTTCAAGGACACATTCGTAGTTGTTTATTTCTCCTGGTGATTCATCAAACAGATCTTTGAATTCTTCTAATAAATTCGAAAGATTTTGCTTCTTATTTTCGGTAACGCGAACGTTTTTAATTGCGTTCCAATCCAGATTGATTTTGTACAGCCATTCCCGACCGAATATAGTGTCCAAATTTTCTTTGACTATATAAAGATTTAAGTTATGTTTTTCTTCCTTGTACATGACATTTACGGTTACATAACCCAGAGGAATTATTTTCTCACCCTTATAGGTTTTAAAGACTATATCTGTTTTTTGAATCTTTTTCGCCGAAATTTCTCGGAATTTCTTTAAGCTCATGACCGAAACCGTTCCTCCCGTGTCAACTTCCATTTGTACTGGCTTGTTTTCAATTTTGACAACTACCATGATGGGGGGTCTTTTCGGTTCTTCCTCTTTAATGACTTCTGGTTGGGTTTCAAAGGAATATAAAGGTACTGTTTTCCCTTCTTCCCCTTCTGTGGGATTCCCCGCCTGGACTTGTTTCTGTCTAACAGGCTTTTCTTGTTTATTCTTTTTCCGTAAACAAGCTCTTGCAATATGTCCAACCTTTTTACAATAGCTGCATTTAGCTGACTTATACCTGCATTCATCTCTGTTATGGTTAGTCCCATCGCATCGTGTACACTGCTGATGCTGAGTGAACTTCTGCTTTTGATTTTGTACTCGCGGTTTCCTCCCGGATCTAAATTCTTTAATTTCAGTTGAGCTACCCATCATTTCTTTGGTGGATTTCATGGCCTTTTCCATGGCTAAAGCAATCTCAAGGGTTTTATCGAGATCAATATCATCTTTTTCAAAAAGGCGATCCAAAATAGCTCGTTCTCTTAAGCCGCTAATGAAGACGTCCCTGAGCATCATGTTAAGATCATTTGTCGTGTACTTGCACGGTATAGCTAACGATCTTAATTCAGCCAAAAACTCACTCACTCCCTCTCCTTCCCGCTGCTTCCGATTGAGGAAAACATGCCTACTGGGAATAATTAAAGGTTTGGGGTTTAAGTGGTCTTTTAGCGTGGACGTTATTTTTTCATAACTTTGCTCACTTGGGTTGTCTGGGGACAAAAGATTTTTCAATAAGTTATACAATTTAGCTGGGAGACTAGAAATCAGCGTTTTTGCTCTTTTTTCCATCGGTACGTTTTGGATATCCAAGAATGCATTGAATCTTTCTAAAAAAGAACTAAAGTCCTCGCAAGTTTCATCATATTTTTCGAAACTAACGCCCGAAACGTTTTTCCCGGTACTTTCGGTTTTGGCTTGGAGCGCCTCCATTAACGCTTTGTTTTGCGCAATTAATTCTTCTAGCAATTTCTTTTCCATGCTTAGAATTGGAAAGCTCCTACCTTATTTGCAGTTTTCGGGTTCTTCAATACCCTAATCCAAGCGATTCTTGAATCCAAGCGAAAGCGTACACAACATCAACAAAAAGAGTTCCACCGCGAGACTGCGTTTTATCTTTCAACGCGGGTTCATGAATAAAAAGCCAACTCGTCGCCACTTGTCACGTTCGTGCAGAGAGTTTCGTAGGTATTGGTCATGAAAAGCAGCTTGTTAGATATTAATCATTTAATGTACTATATACAAGAATTTACAAAGTTAAGAGATTAACATTCGATTGCCGGTTCCGTTATTCGGAACTCCAAAACAGAACTAACTGAAGTACTTCTACAGTTACAGTTAACTTATACACTACACTTTTTTTTAAAAATTATTTCTTTCTGTGATATCATTAGAACCTAAATAATATTGAAAGTTAGGATTTATTTTCTTGAATATAATACATAGCCTTAGTACTATTTATTAAAAGATTTATTTTTCTTGCTTCTGTTCGCTAGACAAAAAGGGATGTTAGGCGAGTTTTACCTCAACACATAAATCTTTTACATCTTCATATTTTTATTGTGCATCTATTCCTTTTGAACCCATGAGCTACTACTCTATACCAAAAAATTTTGGAATTCTCTAGAATCTAAATTTTATTGACATTATTAAATTGACGGCTCACAGTTGATTTATTTTATTTAAAAATTCCTTTTTTAACTAACTATACTTTTAAGGTTTGTGGAGGTGTCTAAATCCTAATCATCCATAGAATTTTGGAGAGTATTTTTTGTTGAGCAATCGAAATGTTTGCTCATTACATTGTTCCTAGTGTAAAGCTTATCATTTTGTTAATATTAATTATATTTTGTTGGTTTAAAGGAATTTCTAACCCGTTAAATTTTTAGTCTAATTCTGCATCACGCGAAATTAAAATAGAAAATTTCGAGAATTGAAGAGAAACCCAAATAAAGCACAATCGGGATTTTTTAAAATTAACCATCAGTTTAAGTTATTTGTCTAACAATACCTTCATTTCTTTTTTTTCTCAAAATATAAATTAACAAAACATCGAACGATGCGAGAGAGATTACGCAACTTCGACAAGTCACGTGATCAGTGACGTCAAAACCCGGCATTTTGAGAGAGGCAATGTAAACGGGTTTATAGCACATTTTCGTTTTCCCCACCCAGCCTCAAATTCCTGCATATTACCCGGCTTTTCCAGTGGTCTATGTAAACGGGGCCATTGATATAGTTTGTTCTGGCGTTTAATATCTCTTATCAGTGATTGTAGTCGCAGAAAGGATCATTAAATGTGTAGTTATATGTTTAAATTGTATTAAATGTGGACTTGGAGTTGTGAGTTCGATTTCCAGAGGAGCTCACGACCCATCGTCACTTTAAAGAAGATGCGAGAACGCGAGATAGTGACGTCACGGGCAGATCAAGAATATATAAGCCAGCGAGAAATCTGCGCTGGCCAGAACATTAGGTGAGTCCCTGGGAGAGCATGACATCAGAGAAACTTGTGATGTCTAAGAAATTATCCCCAGCGCATGCTCGAAAGAAAAATACACGCAACTGTTTTAATAACTGGGAAAATATATAAAATATTTTTCCTTCTTTAGCGATTTGAAAGTGAGCGGGGTTAATTGAGAGAATGTATGCGGTTGTAGCTCGATTGTAGAGAGTCAACAACGTTATTAGGTCATCCCGAAAGTTTTGTCGCTCTTGGGAGCATCTGTTTATAACATATTTTTGGAACTTTTCCATTACGTGATATCAATATAAACTGTAACTTTATCTACCGTCAATTTGGCATCTTGGCTTGATTTTGGGGACTGATCGACAACTGGGCTTTCCTTAAATCTACGATAACTTGTTACTTTATTTCTTTTCTGCTCAAAATTTTGCATTTTTCCTAAAGTTAAGATTTTTAAATTAAAATGAACTGGCTACTTTCTTAAAACAATTAAAGTTTTAAGTATTTTTAACAAGTTTGGAAAACTTAACTTAAATTTAAATTTTTTTTGAGGCATCCGGAGAGTTTAATCTCAATCCTTCCTTTTAAATTACTGGAAATCTAGATCGCTGGAAATTCTACCACCGCTCTTCAAAATTAGTATAAAATTAGTTTCAATTTATGAAATAAATAAGATCTTCCGTACAATCATATTATGATTTGAAAATTAAGGTTCAATTCCTTTTAATTTTAATTTTGAAAGTTTTCAATTCATGGCAACTTGAAGTAAACAAAATCTTATTAATCGTAGAAACTAGGAAAGCTCTAAACGTGAACCAACAAAAAAATAGCCAAAATTTGCCAAATTGGCTTCAGATAGAAGTTGAAGTGCTTTACTGATTTATCGTAATGGAAAAGTACCAAAAAATACATTGTATACAGATGCTCCCAAGAGCGACAAAACTTTCGGGATGACCTAATACGTCATATTTTCTGGTTAGTTCCACCGTTATCACATAGAAACAAGGGCGCAAGTTTAGAACTGCTGATGCGCCAAGTTTTTATCGATAAAAATCAATTTATAGTAACCCCAACTGATGTTAAATGAATTATGTGGCTTCTAAATATGGCGCCAAATAGCCAAAACTCGCCAACCATCAGCAGTTCTAAACTTGCGCCGAAACAAGACCCTCTATATAGCTTATTCACAAATCCCGCAAGGTTTTTATGCTTTGATATAATGCGCATGCGTCACAAAGAAATAACATCCTAATAGCTAATAAGTTTTAAATTTATCGAATCCCGCTGGAGCAGTGGTAGGATGCCAGCGTAGCATGCGGCGGTTCGTAGGTTCTATCCCCAGATAATATTTTATTAAAATTTCCAAAAAACAGCAAAAATGAAGTCCATACGCATGCGCATTGTTATCAAAGTATAAAAACCTTGCGGGATCTGTGAATATGCCTCTATATACATGGCCATCCAACTCCGGGTGATGACGTCAGACGTGGGTGAAAATCGGTGAAATTCCCATGTTAAGTGTATGGAGAATACCCACATAACACACACTCGTCGAAAAGACGTCGAAAAAACGTCATACTCGTCCAGTGACTCTTCCAGAACTCGTCGATCGAAATTACATCGATCCCGCGTCGAAATGTCCGGTTGTTTACCGTTTATAAAACGTCGAAAAGACGTCACGATGGAAGAGAAATCGACAGGTTTTGGAGCAGATCTGGGACTTATACTAGACCATTATTTGGACCTAGGAAACGTTATATCGACTAGTTATGGATTACCCATTGCATTGAAATTATTATAGAGGTATTAATATATGCATTTAATTAAATGTAATAATATAACCATGACAATTATATTAAATTCAATCTAAATAATTTTGAAATTATATTTACTTTAAATTGAATAAAACTATCATGCTATTTTTATTCAATTTAAAGTAAATATAACTTTAAAATAATATTTACATTTAATAAATTGCCATGGTTATACTATTACATTTAATTAAATGTAAAGATTAATACCTCCACAAAATAATTTCAAAGCATTAAAAAACCCAGAAATCCAATAAGATTTAAACTGTACAGCAATATTTATTATATATTAATTAAAAATACTTTTTTTAATCTTAATAACTCACTTTCATTTTCTATGTTTTTTTACTAAAATAAGTTCTGCACAATGACTCCAACAAAAACTATTATTTCAACAATTCAATTAATATTAAGATTAATTTTATTAAATAATTTTTTTCATTTTTAAGTAATGAGATATCATAAAGAGCTAAAAGTCTTAAAACTGCATAAATGATATCTGAACCATAACTTAGGGATTTCAAGCTGTAAAAATATTGAAATATTATAATAATTAAAATATATTTACAAACCTTTTGAAAACAAACTTCATTTTAATGATACTTACATTGATAGCAGTGATGAGCTAAAAGAAAATGTAGGATTTCCTCTTACATGAAAAAATTTGTTGAAAAGATTAAAAAAATTTTTATTTAAAAACAAAACACACTACTGAAAAATCAAATTACAGTGGTGGAAGCAAAAAAGGACTGGGCAATAAAACACTCTCCCATGATATTTTTTAAAAACATAGAACATCATGTCAAAAATGTCAAGATCCTTACAATAAAAATTTTAAATCTGTACAAAGGTAATCAGATGATTGTATCTGCAGAATGGAATTACAAATAGATTATTAATATACAAATTATAAGTTTTAACAGAAAACAGGATCATCATAACCAAAATATCTGAACAATCAAATTATTTAGAACTTCATAAAAAAATAATAAACAAACACAAGACAAATATATCAGGGACTTAAAGAAGGAATGTCAAATACTATATTACATACAGAATAGTACTAACAGAAATATCACAACGATAATGTTTTTTAATACAGAAAACATGAAAAAATATTTTTAATTACTTCATTATGATTAACATTAATTAATTTTATTAGCATTAAAAATTACAAACAGCAGTTAACATCAGAGCAAACATGAAGTTCAAAGAAATTTGTGTTTTTGTAATCATATCTAAATATACCTTGAATTAAACACTACTAATACAAACTAATGCAAATTAAATTACTAATACAAATATAAAAATAATATTTCAAAATATAAATATGAAAGGAATAAATAAAAATTCAAAGCAAAAAGTAAGATTTGAAGAGATTTACACATAAATAGATTTCAAAAAAAGAAAAAAGTAATCAAAAGAGAATCAAGTTAGATTTCACAGGAAGAACAGGAATTACTTGAGCTTGTTTACAAACATCAGGAAAACAATTTGTTTTGAGTGATATATTAATTAAGCAGTGCTAGAAGTGCGGGGGGACGCGGGGTGATGCGTCCCCCCACTTTTCGTAAAAATACCCATCCGTCCCCCCACTTTTATTTCCACTAAAATCCATCCCCCCACTTATTAGTTACTAAAAATCATCACCCCACTTCTAAAACCACTGAAATTCTTCGCACCGCTTTTTAAAAAATTACAAAACCCTCGTCAACGTTGTAGCCCATTGTGTTCATATTGAGAAACCGTCCTCCAAACTTCTCACACACGTAACGTGGAGGTCTCTCTGTTCTCATCTTCCGAGGAATGTTTGACAGGTTTATTAGAATGAGTCGGGGTGGGTTTTTTTTAGAAAATACGTACACGGGAGACTGTTCTCGCATTACAAAAACATGTAAACAAATTGCAGAGAGAGCTGCTTTTCGACCCCCTCAAAGTATAAACAACGTCTCTCCTTGTTACAAAAAAGGTATGCCTATGCCACAGAGATTAACCAAGAGCACATAATCTCTACTCTGTGATAATCTCTTTTGCAGAAAAAGTAAAAACGTAAAAACAAAAAAGGCGGGAATATTTTGTGAGAGGGGAGATGATGTGAGTGACTCAAAACAATTATCATTCTCCGCGGTTGCTGTTCGCGCGCTAATAGATCTCTTCTGTTATTTAATATTTAATTTAGATCCTATAAATTCTAAATTAATTTGAGTAGTTGGTTTCAAGATTACGGATGCGAGGACAGAGGAGTGGAATATTTACATCAAGTTAAAAAGGATCATGTGGAGAATCAAATGAACGATAACGGTGTTCAGGTGTGGTTTTTATTTCTTTAGATATTTAAAATTAGCACTTGAATTTAAGTGTATGTCATAAAAGCACTTTATTTACAACTACTTTTATAGTAAAACTTTTAAAATTTTTCAACATCTGTTATTAAATGCAGCACTTCATTCTACATTTTTAAAAATTAGTTTTCTTTAAATTTATATGAAAATATGCGAATTCAAAACTACTACTACCTAAATTTTATTTAAATTATTTATTTAAGTTTACTTAATTTGGGCTCTATCCAAAGATGTTGTTAGGGGTTCAACCTCCCCTAAAATTTGGCTTTTTATAAAATATGTATTGCTCCCTCTTGAAAATTCTGGAGGGTACAAGGAGTAATTGAACCCTTTGTGTGTAAAAAAAAGGGTCCAAAATGTCCAAAAATGAGTTAAAATACTACTTTTAAGGATCAAAATTTCAAAAATTTTCGGGGGAGGACCCCCAGACCCCCCTCTATTTTTCTTGCTGAGGCGTATAGACAAACATTTGTCATGAAGTACGCAGAGACATTTTGTATGGTAATGTAAATTTATAAAGTAATGAAACGGGAAACTATGTTTATTATGCTGAATTATAATTTATGTGTTTTGTGTAATGATAGCATTTGAAGATAGCATTTGATAGTAATAATGATAGCATTTGAAGATTATATGCCTGATATTTATTCACTTAGGGGGCACTTGATATATTTGTGTTTGACAGGGGTTAATCTAAAATCCAATAATTAAATAAAGGTTCACAAGCGAAATTTCTTTATTCTTCTTTAAAAAAATAATTAGAAAGCAAGTAACAGCAGCATAAGTAAAACTTAGGCGTCATTAAAATCAATCAAAATTCACAAAAAATGCTCAAAATATTTATTGAACTATTTAGGGTTTAATACTTTAAAAAAATATACGCATACCATGCAAAAAATATAGATGGGGTAACAGAGTAAAAAGAAAATTCTGGGGGGGGGCTTGGGCTAGGCCATCCCCCCACTTTTAGTTCACCCACTTCTACCACTGATATTAAGTAAAATGAGAAGAGAATAAATAAAAAATCAGAATAACCTTTGATAATAAAAGAAGGTATATGTCATTACTAATAGAGTTCAGTTCCTTATAGCACAAACATCATAATTCTGCCCAATTCCAATAACATTACAAAACAATAATCTTGAAAATAACAAGTAGTAGTTCTAACAACATATTCAGAACTCTTTTTAAATACAGAACTAAAATAGTTTGCAAACATATTAGAAGTATCAACATTATCAGATTCTATATTTATTAGGTATATATTATTATAGACTATTTTACTTGATGACGTACCTTTTGTTAAGTAATGTCCAAAATTTTACAAATATCAAAAAGTATATTGTAAAAATTACAAACAGCAGCCTATTTATATCAAAGAATACATGAAGAAAATTACCATCAATAGTACTAATTAAAAACCACAAGTACAAGAATTTCTTGTTTTTGTATTTAAATACAAATATCTTAATACCTAAAATTCATCGTTACTAATACAAACAGGCTTATAATTAATAAAAATAGAGAGCAGGGTGATGAATGGAACCAACAATGGTCGGTCATTATAATTAACCACAATATTGCAACACTTACATTAGTTAAAATCAAGTCTAAATACATATTAGTATACAAATTTTTGTCATTATTTACTTAAGTCAAATTATAAAGATATAAAATTAGATAAATCGCTTTGAGAGCTATTCAGACTGTTAACATTTAAGAAATCTTTATTAAATGATAAACTAAAATCTCCACAAACTAAAATATTTTCCCAGAAAGAAAATTTTCAAAATAATTAAAAAAATAACATAAGTATCAGTATTTGCTTGAGATTGGGATGTAGATGACACAAACAAGTAAACTTTACCTACATTTTAAATTAATTTTGCACAAGCAAAATAAAATAACATCTTAATTTTTAAAATTGCTCACTTTCTTTTACTAAATATGGATGTACAAAATGAGGAATACAGCAACCACAGTTCAGCAGTTTTAGATTAACAGAAGAAGTAAAATGTTGGCACCATAATTGAATATAAATAAGAATTCAATAATAATAAATCCAAATATAAATATAACATTAATAAATGAAAATTCAAAACCAAGGACTTCGAGAAAAGGCATTCGGAACTAAAGAAATCAGAACCATGTTAGATTTAGATTTTAATTTAGATTGATTTACTGTAAATACAATCCAGCAACCAAACCTTACTGCAAGTAAAGCAATAAAAAGCTTACCAAGATAAAAATAATTTAAGATTTAAATAATTACTAACTTTATAACACAGCGTCTCCTATCTTCCAAAACCAAAACGATTTTGACGAAAAACAACATGGAAGCGAAACAATGTTTGAAATTGAAAGTTTCGGATTCCGAATCCATAGAGTTGCCAACGGAAGAATATAAACTTCCTAAAAAACAAAAGACGTGCTTTGGACCAGTTTTGGAAATAGCGGGTCCAGATCCATTCAGCTGATCCATTTCACGTCACTAATAGACGTTTATTCGACGTCGAATAAAAGACGAGTTATGGATGATCCAAACATGACGTTGAATAGACGTGCAATAGACGTCATTTATGGACGTGAACGAGTTTTGGAACATCGTCCCGAGTTTTCAACGAGAATTTGACGAAATATGGATGAGTGTGCTATGCTATGTGGGTAAAAACTTACTTTCTTGAATTCTCCCGTTATGTTTCTCTTCAAGGCTGATATCACTGTTCTTGAAACTCAAAAATCTTTTGTTTAGAATCAAAATGTTTTCCCTTTTGTACAGATTTCTTGTATTTTCATTCAGTTTTTTTGGCTTACGACTAACATGGATGTTTGTTTAGTTTGCAAATAATGAATGTAATGTAGGTTTTTTCTCTCAATACTATTATTAGGTCTACCCGAAAGTTTTGTCCCGAACTTGCCAGTCTGTATATTTAGTAATTTTTCTGTTCTTTTCTATTACATTAAACTGATGTGCACTACAACTTCTATCTAAAGCCAATTTGGTGATTTTTGGCGGGTTTTTCTAATTTTTCACAACGTGGGCTTTCCTTGTTTTTAAAACAGTGGGATTTCTTTCAAGCTGCCACTCATAATTTTTAAAAAGCTTCCACTTAATAAATTGAAATATATCAAGAGTCAGATTCAGCCTCTCCAAAACGAGACAAACAAATAATATCATAGCACAGCTCATACCAAATATGTCAAGGTTACGAAACTGCAACTTTAAGTGAACGGAATTTGGCCATACATGACAAAAATTGGATGAATCTTGAACATTTGTGTATTTGGGATTATACCATCCATTTTCTGCTTGCGTAATCCATATTGGCACCTTATCCCCCTTATGGCTTTTAAATTGTGGCAATGAATCCACTCGGCTTCATTTTTAAAGTCAATCTCCATCAGGATTTAAGTTCCTCCAGCTTAGTTGAAAGGGAGTTAGGTGTAGTATTCCAGCAATTAAGAGCTATACGCAGTGGTAGAAGTGGGTGAACTAAAAGTGGGGGGATGGCCTAGCCCAAGTCCCCCCCCCAGAATTTTTTTTACTCAGTTACCTACATTAATATTTTTTGCATGGCATGCATATATTTTTTGAAAGTATTAAACCCTTAAATAGTTTAATATATATTTTGAGCATTTTTTCTGAATTTTGATTGATTATAATGATGCCTAAGTTTTACTTATGCTGCTATTACTTCTTTCTAATTATTTTTTTAAAGAAGAATAACGAAGACTACGGCCTATAAGCCCGGAAGACTCCATTTTCATGTATAACTCCGGCCGTAGAAGCCTTCGTAGTGTTATAAGTTTTCGTATTTTGTGTGTATAAGTAGTGTATAAGTTTCGAAATTTCGTTTGTGAACCTTTATTTAATTATTGGATTTTAGATTAACCCCTGTTAAACACAAATATATCAAATGCCCCCTGAGTGAATAAATATCATGCATATAATCTTCAAATGCTATCATTATTATACACAAAACACATCAATTATAATTCAGCATAATAAACATAGTTTCCCGTTTCATTACTTCATAAATTTACATTACCACACAAAATGTCTCTCCTTCGCGTACTTAATGACAAATGTTTGTTTATACCACTCAGCACCAAAAATAGAGGGGGCCTGGGGGTCCTCCCCCAAAAATTTTTTAAATTTTGATCTTAAAAAGTAGTGTTTCAACTCCTTTTTGGACTTTTTGGACACTTTTTTTACACACAAAGGGAACCACTCCTTGTACCCTCCAGAATTTTCAAGAGGGGACAATACATATTTTATAAAAAGCCTAATTTTAGGGGAGATTGAACCCCTAACAACCTCTTTGGATAGAGCCCAAATTAAGTAAAACTTAAATCATTTAAAATAAAATTTAGGTAGTAGTAGTTTTGAGAATTAGCATATTTTCAAATAAATTTAAATAAAACTAATTTTTTAAAATGTAGAATGAAGTGCTACATTTAATAACAGACATTGAAACTATGAAACTTATAAAAATTAAATTAGTATAAAGTAGTTGTAAATAAAGAGAGAAATACACTTAAATTCAAGTGCTAATAAGCCCAGTATTTTAAGTACAGGGTGTCCCAAAAAAGACTGACACATTTTAAAAATTTTTAATTAAAAAACTAAAAAAGATAAAAATACGCGGTTTATTGCATCCTACTCATAAGACCTAAGAATTTTATGACACAAATTTTCGTAAATCATTGTTCCCAAATCCCCCGACAGGGCATAAAAGTATCAATCTCCCCATAGGAGATAATGGAAAATAGTGCTCCCACCTGTAGGGGGATTTTTGAACTACGATTTAAGAAAATATGTGTCATAAAATTATTTGGTCTTTAGAGTAGAATTCAAAAAACCGCTTATTTTTATCTTTTTTAGTTTTTGAGTTATTGATTTTTAAAATGTAATGTGTCAGTCTTTTTTGGGACACTCTGTATTTAAAGAAATGAAAAAATCCCACCTGAACACCGTTTTCGTTCATTTGATTCTCCACATGATCCTTTTTAACTTGATGTTAATATTCCACTTCTCTGTCCTCGCATCCTTATCGGATGTTTTTATCTTGAAACTAACTACTCAAATTAATTTAGGATCTAAATTAAGTATTAAATAACAGAAGAGAACTATAGGCGCGCGAAACGCAACCGCTGAGAATGATAATTGTTTTGAGTCACTCGCTTCATCTCCCCTCTCACAAATATTCCCGCCTTTTTTGTTTTTACGTTTTTACTTTTTCTGGAAAGGAGATATGTGCTCTTGGTTAATCTCTGTGGCATACCTTTTTTGTAACAGGGGGAGACGGTTGTTTATACTTTTAGGGGGTGGAAGCAGCTTTCTCTGCAATTTGTTTACGCGTTTTGTAATGCGAGGATAAATTAGGGTATTTTCTAAAAAAAAACACCTCGACTCATTCTAATAAACCTGTCAAACATTCCTCGGAAGAGGGACCACCACGTTACGTGTGTTGAGAGAAGTTTGGAGGACGGTTTTTTCAATAGGGGGTTTCAATGGGCTTACAACGTTGACGAGGGTTTGTAATTTTTCAAAAAGCGGTGCGAAGAATTTCAGTGGTTTTAGAAGTGGGGTGATGATTTTTAGTGGAATTTAAAAGTGGGGGATGGATTTTAGTGGAAATAAAAGTAAGGGGACGGATGGGTATTTTTTCGAAAAGTGGGGGGACGCGTCACCCCGCGTCCCCCCGCACTTCTAGCACTGGCTATACGGCGACAAAACGTAATTTCATATTTAGTTTGATGTTGGTAATTTAACTACATAAATAATTTATGATATTAAAAATGACCTTTTGTAAAATTACAATTGAATTTATAGTTCAAATATTTATATAAAATTTATCCGTGAAATTTTGAAAAAGATAGTGTACACCACAGACAATAAGAGACAGACCGGTCAATGGGCGGCCCACGACACGAACGCCCTCATCCCGCGGTACCTGCACTAAAACTGTGGTTACAGTTAAGCTTTTAGGTCTGGCAACCATGGAGACGTTTTGCGAAGACGAAATCCATCGATCACCAGCATCGCGATTCTTGGCGATCACATAATCCCATTAAATGGTTTTTAAAATTAAAAAATTTCTTTTCTTTCAACAAATTTTTAAAATTTGCTATTATAATAGAAAATTTAAATTAACTCATTAAGGTTTGTTCATCAACAAAATTTCGTGATCGCACATGATGAAAAACTCGATTGTAAAAATACAAGCTTAAATATAAAGTAATCAAGAATCACCCAAGTAAATAATGAATCTAAATGATTTTATTAATTCTCATATTTCAAAAACTGCAAATATTTGTTATAATCCCTTGGCCTTTTAAGACAAACATGATGTGTAAATGAAGTTGCAATCCTCGTGAATCTAAACGAACACATCTTTTGCAAATACGAATCCCAGATCCCAGGCACATTCGAAATGAATTCTTGACAATAAAAGTATATAATACTAGCATTTATTTTTATCTGAATTAAATATATACGCCTATAATTAACGCGAATTATACCGAATTCTATCAGGCTTAGAAATCAAGTTCAAGAATGCATCACAGATTTTAGGGAGGAAACGAGATAAAATGTGCCTTAATGCAATAAGACACTGTTAAAATGATTTACAAATCTTGAAAACAATTGAAAAGAGTCCGATTAAAACGATTTACTCAAACTTCATGTTTACATTCGAAATCGAATATTGCAAGTTTCGTCAACAAAAAATGTATAAAGATTTCGATTAAAAAATATTAAATTAATCGATTAATGCCGGTACCGCTTGTCAGAGGCGCCACTTGAGCTCTCTGGATAAGCCCCGCCTATTGACCGGTCTGTCTGTTATTGAAAAGAAAGGAAATGACAAACTATCTCAAATTTCAGGAAAAGTCGAAAGAGGAACCATCACTTGATTATGCTATTGTCGCCAACTTTGCAGTAGATAGAAGTTGTAGTATATATCTGATGAGCGTAATGGAAAAGTACCAAAAAATTACTAAATATACAGACTGGCGACTTCGGGACAAAACTTTCGGGTAGACCTAATAATTTTATTTAGAAAATAAAAAAAAACACTAGAAAAATAAAAATGTGAAAATATTTTTAAAACAAAAAATCATCGAATTTTGAACTGTAACAACAGTAAATAATTTATTTGACCCCATTTGGTATTCATTATTGCATTTTATGCAGATGGCATCACGTTTTTGTTTGTTGTTCCATCAATTTTTTTGAATTAAAAAAATTTTTGTTTTTTTATGTTTATTTCAAATTTCTACTTATTAGACTTTGATGTTAATAACGATAGCCATTAAAAATTATTACAGCGTTAATTTTACCATTGTTAACTGATGTTAAATTACTAAAAACACGGATATTCCATGTTCACTGTTAACAATTCAGAAAGTTTAAAACATGGCGTCGTGATGATAGAGACGTCAAAGGTGGGTGAAATTGATGACGTTGCACGGCCGAGTTGGATGGCCTTTTATATAGAGGGTCTTGATAGAAACAGTACCCTCTATAGCTTAGAAAGCCTGAACACGGATTGCTGACGTCAGCAAGCGAAGGCTGAAAATCGCCCCGCCTCTCCAATCAGGGATCTTACCTTCTGTAGCTGAGCCTATTAACTACAGAGGATAATGCCACTGATAGCTACTGAGCCTCTCAGCCTACCTCTGATTGGAGAGGCGGGGCGATTTTCAGCCTTCGCTTGCTGACGTCAGCAATCCGTGTTCAGGCTTTCTAAGCTATGGATGGGTTTCACTAGTTTTGTTCTGCATCTGGCAGTGCTAATATACTATTTCCGGGTTACCACATTAGCATTATCCTTGGCATTGCCTTGGCATCCTTTTCAATCTTGTTTGTTTATAAATTCGACTTCAACTACGTGAATTCGTATTGCTCTTTTCGTATTACTTTTGTAGAATGTATTATTTTTTATTCATTCAGTAATCAGCCTTTTTTTGCATTCAGTCTTTTATTCTTCTTGTTTTCGACTTGTCCTATTGTAATTTTAAGTATGAATAGAAAATCCCATGGATCAACATGTTCTGCAGTTGGTTGCACACTAAAAGCAGGAACTAATTTATTTTCAACTGTAAAAGTGTTTCGATTTCCAAAAGATCCAGAGCGCCGACTTCAATGGGAAGCTGCACTTAATAGAAAGAATTGGAAACCGAACGATAATTCAGTTATCTGCAACAGACATTTCATTACAGGTACGTTTATAATAATTTACTTTTCATCGTTAAAACATTCTGCGGGTCTCCTTTGGTATGAGTCAGATGTCATGTTTTGCCACGACCATAATAGGTTATGATAATTTAAATAATGTGTGATAGTAAGACAAGCATGTTGATTTCAAAGTGGTGGACTATTATCAAAGGTGATCCCATTCTACAGTGTTTTGTGCTGTGTATTATTAGTTCAAATTGATAATTATTATGTAGAAGGTCAGAAAATAATCTTTGACTTAATATAGGGTACTTTAGGATTAGTCCTGCTTATTACTGTTTAATTTACACCTTTTGTGCTACACGCACCAATTAGCTACTTGTTAAATACCATACTGCATTTCTATTCCATGAGAGCTTTGTTTGATATGTTCAATTTATTTTGTAACTGTTGTATTACTTTATCCCCTTTAATTCCAAACATCACCTGAGGGAGCACTTCATACTGCCAACATTGTATTATACTAGTGGCGTCAGTGCTGTCTTTGGCAGCAGTTCAGGTTGAACTGCATAAGGGAGATGGCATAATCAGGTTGAACTGTATAATGGTCCCAGGATAATTGGGGCTTCTTCCCCCATACAATTTTAGAACATGAAAATCTAGGTTTAACTTTTTGTCCATACAGTCCCAATTTCTAGATTTATGTCCTTTCAGTGTAGAATATTTGTTACATACGTATTAACGCCACCGCAGGCTACACATTTGGCAGTTTTTAAGACGGTTTTATAATATATTAAGGTGGTTTTCATTTATATCATAAAATAAAACACTTTATTTAAAAATTCAAAACACTTTATTTAAAAATTCAAAACACTTTATTTAAAAATAAAGTAGTCAATCGGAACTTCAGCTGTGGTGGCTTTAATACGTAAGTACAGAATATTTTATAACCATTGTATTTTTAAATACAGATAATAGACAGTATTTGTAAGATTAAAATGTTTCTAAATTTTTTTATGCAGGCGAAAGATCTGATGACCCTCAACATCCTGATTATGTCCCATCAATATTTGAGCATAACAAAAAAGACAATGACAAAGAAGATCAGAACATGCAACGGTTTAAAAGAAGCAAAAGAAGAAAAACTATGCTTGGTAGGTATTAAATTTCTTTTTTGCACTATTATCAATGTAATAATAAGGAAGTTTTACATATATCCTCTCTAGGGGCATTACTGGACAAAATACTTAATAACAATATATTGCCTCTCCCATGAAAGACTCACAATTACAGAAATTTAAATGTCTACATTGCAGAAGCTTGGCGTGGAAGGCAATTGCAATTGTGGCAATTGTGTGGTTCTTGCTTGGGAGAGGCGATATTTATGAAAATTGTAAAACCGAGCATCCCTCCCAGCTACAAGGTGATTCATATGATTAAAGAGTAGTATTTTAATTTCAGCATGAAAATAAGTGGGGTTAGTTACTTTTTGGAGATTTTCCAGGAAGGTCATTGTCTGCTTCTTTATCTGCCATTCAGTACATTTATGTTGAATGGCAGATACTACTGATATTTTAATAAAATGTGGCTATTTTTCTTTTTAGATGAACCCGATACATCAGCAGATTCATCACCTCCACCTAAAACTCAATCAGTTAAAGTCCAAACAGACCTGACACTTGAGGATTTAGCTATGATGGAACAACGAGGCAAAATGAATAGGCAGCAGTCAAAGCGCCCTCTGAGGAAAACATCATTATACGACAGAGTTACTAGCAATAATAAGCAATTGCAATTCTACACAAAATTAAAAAATTTCTCTATGTTTATAGCAATGTTTAGATTTATTACAAGTTGTTGGTGCCCTAAATCAAGGTCACCCTTAAAACTTGTTGAGCAATTCTTGCTTGTTTTGATGAAACTTAGACTTGGTCTATTGAATGAAGATTTGGGATATCGCTTCAATGTAAGCAAATCCATTGTTGGAAAAATTTTTAAAGAGTGGATGATAAAAATGGCATTGGAAATGTCCAGATTTATAGTTTGGCCTTCCAGAAGAACTGCTGGGAAACATATGCCGAAATGTTTTAGAAATGATCTATTATCAAACGTTATTTGCGTTTTAGACTGCAGTGAGGTTTTTATAGATACTCCCTACAACCTTGATGCTAGGAGTCAGACTTATTCTTCGTACAAGAATCACAATACTGTGAAGTTCTTAATTTCAGTGACTCCCTCAGGCTGCATCTCTTTCATGTCAAGGTTGTATGGAGGTCGACACTCAGACAAAGCCATAACGTCAGCATGTGGCATCGTAGAGTTGTTAAAGAAGGATGATGTTGTTCTTGCTGATAGGGGTTTTCGTATTGAAGAACTACTTATCCCTAAAGGAGCCAGGTTGTTGATTCCATCTTTCACCAAAGGGAAGAATCAACTGACTGGTCAGGAAGTTTCCAAATCAAGGATTTTATCAAAAGCACGAGTGCATGTGGAACGAGGAATAAGAAGAATTAAATGCTATAGGATTTTAAAAAATCAGTGGCCTCTCCACTACGTTGAATCATTACCAGACTCGGAAAACTCTTTGGGAGAATTGATATTACTAGTTATAAGCGGACTCTGCAATCTTACTAAGCCTCAATTGTTAAATACTTCATAAATAGTATTTTGTCGGCTAAAAAGTGATACCTCGTTTTTTCCAACAACCTAAGCGAGATTTACTATAGGAGAATCTTCACTTCCAAAGACATTATTCGCCAATACGGCATGTTTATATAATCAAGTTACTTCAGATTGCTGCTTTAATTGAATATTTATTTCAAAATTCAAACAAATGGGTTTTTGCAACAGAAATTTCTTTTAAATTCTAAAGAATGCTTTAGAATCTTTCTTGCGGTCAAGCTATTTTTTCAAATGATCAAATTACTTTTTGGTTGATCGAAGATTTGTAATATTTAAATACATAGTTAATAGTTTTAATTTTTTCATTATCAAAGAGGACAAAAAATGGGACCACATGGAGGCACTGCATGCCAACAAATTTTTCAGTTACAGTAAAGCCAAATTGAATTGGCCTGTATAGCGGCCTGATGTCAGATCCAGTTTTGTATGTAATGTATTTTCTTTAAAATTTTCAAGGTATTGATTCTATAATCTACATTATTTGAAAAAGTTTATAATTTTTAAGTCTTATTTCCACAATTTTTTGTAATAGATATTTGATTATTGAAATTGGTTCCTAAATTGCTAAATGCTGATAAACTTTTTTCCATTTCTTGGGAAAATTACCCAATTCTTTTATTTGGAGAGGTTGTCAAATGTCTCAATGTTATTAAAAGGTTTGTTTGAAATGTAGATATTTGAGTCTTGATGGAAAATATACATAAATAAAAAGTATTTAAATTTTCTTGCTATGTTAAGTGTGTAAAAAGTTTTCATTCTTATTTTCTGCAGTTGAATTATTTTTCAAGAATTTTCATTAAAAGTTTAAGGTGCCTGCCTACCTAAAAATGCCATTTCGGATCAAAATTTCAAGAAAAATTTTATTATCTTATTTAAAAAAACACATCTTTAGCTTCCAAATCAGTTTAAATTTTGTCTTCATCTTTCCTAGAACCAAAGTTACAGAAATTTTACTTAAAAGGCATTTTACTAAGGAAACGGTAATGAAATTCTTTTTCTTAGAATCACATTTTTGCTATTTTCCTTCTCTGTAAAACTACATAACTCTAAATATTATTAGTGAATTTTTATGAAACTTGGGCACAATACTTGAGATAATATGGTTTAGGAGCCCTACTACTTTTTTGGCTGTGGGTGTAATATTATTTATTTTATGAATAGTATGACTTCAAACTTTACTGAAATTTGGAGGGTCTTTTTTTATTTTTCAAGTTTAGTGCTTGCTATAACTTTTGATATTAAAATAATTTAGACATAAAAATAGTAGGCCTCCTAAAATATGTTTTTACGAGGATAATAAAGTTTACAAAACAAAAATTTCTTCATATAAATTTGAGTTATGATGTTTTGCAGAAAGGCTGTTTTTTATGCATAAATTCTTAAATATTAATTTAAATTTTCTTATCATTGAAGTATTTTTTATATTATTCAGTTTTTAGATGCATTTATTGTATAAATCACAAATTAGTTCAACATTTTAATTAATAAAAAAAGCCTCCCTAGGTAGGCAACCACCTTAATAGAATTACCTTAGAAATGTAATAATCTTTTACACAAATAATTACCAAGCCTGTATCATAATCACAAATGTGCAAATATTTCAAATTCTGCACACAGAAAATTTAGCAAATTTTCTCATTTTATTTTCTTGATGATTTTTTAGTGTATAATGGAGTTCTAATTCTTATATGTTCCCTAAGCTGTCATGCCCAACAAATTATTATATTTAACTAGCAGAAATGCCTGGCCTTGCACAGGTGGAATTAAAGGTTTTCATCATAATTTTTAATACATTCCAACGCTGATTGAGAAAATGGTATTAAAATCAATCCAGTTGTCAGACTTTTAAATAATTTAACGATATTTATAATTGCTTTGGACAGGGGCAACAATTGGGTATACAGATCTTTTCTTGAGAAATAAAGCTATTTCAGGAGTGTAAATAATAAAGCACTTTTATTATTTTAAACAATTTTATTACCATATATAATATAAAAAACAAATATAAATATGTTCAAATGCCCGAACAAGGTTCATGGGAAAATCACGCAGCTGTGGGGAAATTTTTGCCCAAGTTGGAAAGCAGAACTCAAAAAATCCAATCGTCATTAGTTGACAAACAAATATTTTGGCTGTGACTGCATTATAACTCTTCAACTTCTTCAGAAATTAAAGGAAAACTAGAGCATGGTTCCCCCACTCTTCGAAAACATTGAAAATCAAGGACTTTTCAAGGACCTCGACAAAATTTTTAAAGGGCCTTTTTCGCATATATTTAAAAATTAGTAGTTTTTTAAGACAAGTCGTTTTTCCCACATACGATCGGAATGAGAGGAGAAGTCGGTCTTCACTGTCAGTTTGTAAAACTGGCCACAAGTTATGTTCATAAGAGTAGTTCCAAAGAAAATTTCAAGAAAAAAACAAAGAAAGATCTGACAAAATTAAGTTCATTAGTGGCTGAGTGAAAATTCAAGGACCCAAGTCATTTTTCCAGGACCTTGAAAGTTTTTCAAGGACTTTCAAGTACCTAAATTTAACCTTAAAAAATTCAAGGACCTGAGGGAACCCTGTAGAGTTATGGATAATAGAGAAAAAACTATAAATCTATGATGAGAAATTTTTTTTTTGTAAAAAGTTGATATTCACTAATAATAGTGTTCTAGTTCACACATTGATGTTTTTGACATAAAAGTTGATTTAAAATGAGTTTTACAAGTAACTCAAATATGAGAGAAAAATAGTTAATACATTAAAATTCAATGATATATGTAGGGTGTCCCAAAAAAGACTGACATTTTAAAAATCAATAACTATTAACTTGAAAACTTAAAAATATGCAGTTAGTTGTACATACTACTCCAGATACTATCATGAGTAGGATGCAATAAACCACATATTTTACCTTTTTTAGTTGTCAAGTTATTAGTTGTTGATGTTAAAATGTGTCAGTCTTATTTGGGACACCCTATGTACGAAAGAGTAAAATAGGATATAATGTTGATTTAAATTTATGGATCATGTGAAAATTTTTGAATCTTTAAGAAGTTCAATAACTAAAAATATCTAAAATCTCATTTTAGAGAAAATTTGGACAAAAATTGTGTTTTCGGGAAATATTGGGATTTGAAACATTTTCTGCACCCCTGCCTAGACGTAGCTTGACCAGACCAGTCTAATTTAAAATTTCTGGTAAAACATACTCTCTAAAAAAACTTGACAAAAGTGGCTTTTTGCTATTCCAAAGGTCTTCTTGAAATAAAACAAGATCTACTTTCATATCGTTAGATGCGTAAACCACAAAATAACATTTTTTTTCCTTCCATATTCCCATCTGGCCTTGAACTTGCATGAAGTGTTTATGATTCTTTTTTAAATGAAAATTTTCATCTAGATATTTTATTTGGTCAAGGCATTCTATTATTGTTGAATTCCTTGCCACATAAGGACATTTCACCTCAACCAGTGCTGCCCCACAACAATCGCAACTGACCATTCCATCTGGTGTGGCACCTAGAAAGGGGAACTCCTCATCAAGCAAAAGCCCAGTTTTCATTAACTTCAAATTTGTATGCTTTGGAGACATAAAAGTTTCAAAGGCAGATAGGGCTTTTGCTTCATATATTTTCCCATATTTGGTTGCTGGGAATTCCCTTGGTTTCTTCTTTTGAAGAATGGCTTCCACTATCGCCTTCTGTCCAGTTCTGCAATGCAGAACTTGGTGGAACAGTGAAGCTGTGATTCTTCCTTTCCTTAGGCTGAACCAAGTTTCTCCTTGCTCTTTTGTCGCTTTCTCTATTTCATCCCTCTTTGATGGTCTGCTGGTCAATAGTTTGAAAATGGCATCAACCTTTTCTTCCTTAGGAAGGTCAGGCCTAATTTGTATTGCCATCTCTTTTACATCGTCAATAAGATTAGGGATTTCTGAAACAAGACTCCTCTCTTCCTCCACACGACTCCTATCTTCAGTCTCGCTTGCAGAATCAGTGTCCACACTTTCACTGTCAATGCAAGTAAAAATTGCAGCATCTGGTTGATGTGTCTGTTAAAAGAAATTTAGGTGAATAAATAATTTCATATAACCTATAAACATAATAACCTAAACTTTTTTTTACAAATTCTGTTAATACATCAATAATTAAAGGCTTCTTTATCTTCAAAATATAGATAAATATTCTACTTTTAAACGTGAACTTTTTAATTTCATAATAAACTTGGACAACATGGAATTTTCAGATATAAAACAAAGCAAATTGCCATTCTTTTTACATTGTCAATAAGATTAGGGATTTCTGTAACAAGACTCCTCTCTTCCTCCACACGACTCCTATCTTCAGTCTTGCTTACAGAATCAGTGTCCACACTTTCACTGTCAATGCAAGTAAAAATTGCAGCATCTGGTTGATGTGTCTGTCAAAAGAAATTTAGGTGAATAAATAAATAATTTCATATAACCTATAAACATAGTAACCTAAACTTTTTTTTACAAATTCTGTTAATACATCAATAATCAAAGGCTTCTTTATCTTCAAAATATAAATATTCTACTTTTAAACGTGAACTTTTTAATTTCATAATAAAGTTGGACAACATGGAATATTATTTTCAGATATAAAACGAAGCAAATAAATTATTAAATCAGACTTTTGCCAACTTGTTCCTTGATTATTAAATCTTTTTTTTATTTATTGTTCTTTTTAAAATTTTTATTCACTATTAAAATTCTTGAATTCTCGGTTATGTATAAATATGCTTATTATGTATGTATTAAATTATTTAATGTTTTTTTTATTTAACATATTTTTTTGAAATTAAGAATTATAACTTATTATTTTTTTAGTGTAAACTCCTTCATAGTGTTTTTTTTGTGTATTCGTTTAATTTTTTGTTAATTATTTATTGTATTAATTGAACTTCATTAATCAGTTGCCAGAACGGGATATAATCCCCTTGGTGATGAATGTTATTTTTTGAAGATTTTTTATAACTATTTATGTTTGTATGTCAATAAAGTTATTATTATTATTACATAGATAATAAAAAATATAAAATTTAAGTATTACAAATCAGTTGTACTGTAAATTTGTGTCCTGTTTTAATTAAACCAATAATCAATTTAAAAAAAAAATAAAATTCTTACTCTAACTATTCCAAGAAATTGTTTTAAAGAACTTTCTGATGATAGACAAGGAGCCTTTCTACTGGAGAATCATTTTTCTTAACTTTTCTTTTATGACTAAATGTCAAATTTGCAGCAGGAACTAGAGGAACCTGCAAGGAATTTTTTTGTATGCATAAAATCTATTTTAAGAGAATGCAAAATTTCTTACAAAGTACAAAAAATTTGTATTGCAGACAAAGTTTATTTTTAAACTGAAAAAATAATCCGTACAAAACAACAAATGGACACAAGTAGATCTTTATTTTGTAGGTATAGATGAAGGAATAGGTGTAAAATTAATGAAGTTTAAAAATATAGACACAGCATGCATCGGGAAACATGTTACTCATTGAGATTAGAAAGTGTTTAGTTCACACACAAATATGATGTACAGATGTTCAGCACACAAGTCCTTGTAAGAAAATTCCCAAATTTTATATATTTTTAATAAATTTTTCAAATTAACAATTTCCCCCAAAATCCTTATTTTTCTGGTTTGGACCACCATGCACAATTTTAGACACTGATGAGCAGGAGAAAAATCTTAAAATTAAGAGTATTATAAAATTTAGTTTTTATTTACCATCAAAGTACAGAGAAATTATAATTAATTGGAAAAATTAGAATTCTTATTTAAAAGCATAATTCAAAAATCATTAATTTAATATCTTACTGAAAAGCATAATAATAATATATAATATAAAAAAGCAACACTTAAGAAATTGACAAACAAGTTTTTAAAACATTGTTCGGGTTTAACCTTCTTAACAGATTTTCTCCACTCGCAAGGAAGAGATGTGCAGGACGGTTCAAGCTTCTCTTCTCTAACAGCTGTTTCAACTGTTAGTAATAAAGCTGCAATGTGAGAGCAAGCTTCACCTAATCTAAAAATGAAAAGATTTAATTTTTATCAGCAGTTTAACTTCTACATATATGTAAACAAATTCCAAACCTTGGGGAAAACAGTTCACAATGAAAAGACATGTCAATAATATTAAGTCTGTACCTTGGACCCAAAAAGTCCTATTTCTGTTTTACTTCGTTTATTCAGAATAGGAAAAAAACACTGAAATTTTTTTAGAATTTTTGAAGTAAAATTATTAAACACAAGTAAGTATACATCTCCATCAAGTAGAAACAATGCTACATAGATAGGACTTTTTAGCTCAGAGTTACAGATATATCATCATAATTATAAGACTGTATTACAGAAAATATTGCCTGCCTGAATGTTAGATATTCATTTTAAATAATTGTTTTCATACCCAGCCATGCAAGTGCAATGGGCATTCTGAATATTGCCATTACACTCGATTACTGCCCAAGGATAGTGGAACTTAGCTATTGTCTGGCTGGCTTGGACAGTACATGTGACAACACATATCTGCAGGATGTTGTTTCTGAAAACTCTTACATCGTTAACTTTTCCGCTGAGGATGTAATTATAACAGTCCAAGCCTTTATAATTTTCAAAGGCTTGTTCTGTATAGTGACATTTTTTGAATACAAGATATATGTAAACATTCCCAAATGTCACTTGAGGCCATTTCTTCACTGCATTACTGTGAAATACGTTGCTTCTCAATTGATTGTCATTTGGATCTGGTAGATCTTCTCCTTTAAATTTTAATTTTTCAATGTATCTTGTTTGAGCCTCCGCATCTAAATTCTTGAAATATTCACTCGACATCTAGAAGAGATTATTTGAACAATGATACTAGTTATATTTTTCAACTCACCCATCCGTAGGGAAGAGGAGGGATGAATGTGATAAATTTCACATTAATATCACCAGGAGGGGAACATCAAACTGAAACGCCTAGATCTTAGGACCTTCCGGAGTAGGGTAAAAGTTGGAATAGATTTGTATTACTTTTTAATTTAAATTGGGGCTAATCTAAAATTTAGGTACTTTAGAGCAGTGGTTATCAACCGGGGGTACGGCGAGAGCTTTTAAGGGGTACGCCACAAAATATATATTTTTAAGGGTGTTTTGTAGCGTTTTCTTCCGAAGAACAAAATCCAAACATTTTTAAAAATTCAAATCTTAAAATATTTTCCGTTTAAGAACGAAGGGAATAAATCGGAAATTGCTGCTTTCCGCATTCACCCAGGTAAGCCTCGGCGGCGTGGCGGGCGATTCCTCTTGACCAGATGGCAACAAGGGCAATCCCTTAAAAATTATTATTGCCAAAAGTTTTTTTAAAGGAATTTTAGAAGTGCCCAAAACTGTCTTTGCAATTTCTACAGTCACAAATTTCTTTATAACTCAAGAATTGAGGTAGAAAATTATTCAGGCATGTGATTGCTCAAGAAAGAAATTAATCTGAAAATTTTTAGAAGCGTCAGACAATATTTCATCAAAAGAATTTTAGATAGTTGATGTCAATAATTCAAATGATGTCTACTTTTATTTCATGATTGAATTATTTTATTTCATTTTATTTCGAAAAGTTTTTGTGTTTTGTTTTATATTTCAGGAAAGTTTTTTTATTTGCTTTGAATTTCATGAAAACAACGGGATGAAGGGGGGGAATAAAAATAAAGTCATTAGAAATCACTGTTCAATAATAGACCTTTACTTTTAATTTGAAGTGAAGGTGAAAGAATTTGCCACAACGAGGCATTTCCAATTGGAGAAATGGATGGAGTGAACATAGATATTGAAGAGAACAAAGATATAACACCTTGAAATAAGGGGGTTAAGAGAGTCTCCCACCAACTTTTTTCTAATTTGAAAATATCAGTCTAAAAATGAGGATTTCACATATTAATTCTAAACAGGTGGTAATTTTAAAGTTTTTAGTAGGAAGTATAGCATCAAAAAAGAACCCCAGCGGGAAGGCAGTTGACCATAATGTATTTTAATGATGCCCTGGAAATGAATATAATGAAGAAACTAATTCTTAATTCATTTTAACAGTTAGAAAAGCCTTTTCCCCCGAGCGACGGCGGGTATATCAGCTAGTTATAAATAAATCTATTCAATCAATTATCTTTTTAACTGTAAGAAAAGTCACCTAACAATGAGAAGTTCGCATATATTACATTTATTTTAAGCAGGTTATCACATTTGTAGAAAGAAACATTACAAATTTATTACCTCCAAGAGCTTCAATTTAAAAATTCGAAAAAGAATTACAACTCAAAAAATCTTATCAATACACAACAAACAAAATGCTACTACGAATACGAATGTACAGGACTGAAAAATCTAATGTTGGTTAAATAAAAGTCGCCAAATTCCGCGATAACGTCATAAATATAGAGCCCGTTCCCAATTGCTTTTTACTTAATAAAATCAGAAAAATCAAAATTTAATATTTTTTTTTGCATGAATATTAGACTACGGCTATTATTCTTATGAAATAAAGTATTAGCAAAGGATCAGAGAGAAAAATAACATTTTTAACCTAGGCGTAAAAACGACGTTTTCGCCAAGTTGCTAAATGCATCTGCTATGCTGATGTTCCAAACCGGAAGTAACTGGGACCCACTGGATGTCACGTGATTTTGTTTTGGTTTACATTTTTCAACCCATCCATCTGTGGTTTATATATTGAAGAGACAGAAATATACCTTCAAAAATTTTAGATCTCCGATGTATACTTTCCTTTGAAAATAGAATTCAAATATTCAGTGTTTGCGTTTTTTCTGCACGTTGATGCACAAATAATATCACAGAGGTCAGTAAAACGTATTACAATGATTACAAACATGTTTTAAGAAAGTGGCAACAGAATATACAATCGTTAGTCGCGAATCGAAAACAAAACGAAATGAATGAAATTTGTTATAGAATATAGATATTAAACATGCGTTCTTCATTGAGTATATCAATATAAAATTTAATTGAGTTATCAAAATATTGTAATCAGCTTTAACAATTCAAAATCGCTTAATTTAATGGATTCTTTTTTCTTCGAAACTTCGTGGAAAGTAGTTCTTGAAATTTAGTATTCTGAGATTTGAGAAGTATGTCAAAGTTAATTTTACTTAAATGTTCTAAAAGGTGATAGCCCGACTGTGTTTATAGGAACTTAATTCAATGAATCAGCCTAGATTTTACGCTGTGCTGTCATTCCTATGATGTGCTTTTAAATGCCTTGATCTCTGAAAAAAGTGGAAGAATGACACAGGTATCATATTCATGATTTTAGATTTCATATTCTGCTCTTTTAAATTTCTTTTCATGTGTGTTTTTCACTACCTTGATTATGACTCGAGCCTATCTGTTAAAGAAACCCACATTCGTTTTTGAAGAATATAAAATTATTATTATTCAATCTGTATTGTATTTCAAAATCCTTAAAACTTAAAACTGAAGAAAGAAATTGTATTCTTGTTTGAAAAATAGCTGGAAAATATTAACAGTTGTTTTGTAATTACATTTTGTGAAGATATATTAGCTTTGTTATTATTACCCTGAACAAATGAAGAGGTTACTGCAGTACCAATGCCCTAAATTACTTTCAAATATTCTTTAAATCGTCATTCTGTCTGGTGGTTATTTTAAAAAATATAGAGGGGTAGGGCATTTAATAGAAAAGATTTTAAGTATGCTGTTCTTGATGTCATGTTCCTACCTTAACTCAATTTCGGACAAGGAGCTACTCTGATTGGCTGTGTAGACTACTGAGACACTGTCCTTCAAACAAATAAATGATACAGCTTTAGAATAAGTTCGCTTTTTGAACAGTTGGCGGTAAGTTGGCTTTTGTAAGTAAACATGGCGGCCGTGGCCAAAAGCGGACTTTATTCTAAAGCTGTACAGAAATTATTTTTTATAATTCACTGTGGTGGTTTAAGCTATTATTCATCCTTGTTGAAAATTGTTAAGCTGGATTGTAATGCCTTATTGATCAACACCTGTTTCATCCTCATTTGTGTTGATAATGAGGTGTTGATTAATCTATTGATGCAAGGTTGACATAGAAGGGAAGGAATTCGATTATACTGTACAAGGGTTCATCCAGAAAGAAAATTGGTCCCTAAACAAATTTCTAATTCCCTAAAAAAGGTTTCTTCATTGAAGTCCAAAGATCAAGTATGGACAGACCCCTGATGGCTGGAAAAAACCTGGATGAATCCCTGCTAAATATATGGCAGGTTCAATTCCATTAACCTTCCCGCTAAATTTCACCAACATGCTCTTTTGGGCACCAAAAAGTAAAAACGTAGCTAAATAATTTCAAACTCGTAGATTAAAATGCTTAAGTTAAAGGTCAATCATTGTTTATATGGCAGTCAAAATAGTTAGGCGATATACAGTGGGGGAATGTTAATGGAATTGAACCATTTGGCATACAAAACAGCTTGACAAGATTTATTAAAACATAAAAGAACCGAGCTGTCATTTTTCTGTTTTCTACCAGACACTTTTTAAAAATGGCATCTTGGGTCTCTCAAGATAAACTCCCATCTTCGTTCAAGAATGAGGTGCAAAGCTTTTTTCCTAGCGTTGTGATCAGGAGCAATATACAAAATATCAAGGATTGCAATAAGTGGATTTCGGAATTTGGTATCCTTACAAATACCAAATGGAACGTGCTACTCACCAGATCACACGGAGATAGAATTGCATTCGGGTGAGTAATACTTGTATGTCTCCTTAGATAATCTTTTGCTATACAGTAGAGCCCATATTATCCGCGGGATTGGGTGGCAGGGGTACTGCAGATAGTGAAAATCGCAGATAACCAGAAAAAAGACTAAAGATAAGGTGAAAACACGGAAAAAACATTTCAGCATAAAAACTATGTTTATGATACAAAAAACATGATGTGTAAAACTTTTAAAATATGTACAGAACAGCAGAAACCTTTGCTCTACATCTAAAAGCTCTCTAATCTCAACTAAAATTTGCTCTCATCATTGAACGCCTTTGGTAGCGTATTTCACGCATTGAAAATCGGTATTACGCTTTTAAAAACTAGCCATGCGTTTCATTAGCTTTGAATTTTCAACAAAGGTTTTGCTTAAAATGCATGGCTCCCCACTGAAATCGAAAAATAATATTTTTTCTACTCAAAATTGTAACATTTAAGAAGTATTCCTTTAGAATGTTTAATGTAAAATATAGTTTTATTTAGAATGTTTAATACTTTCTACTAATACTTAACAAATGCTATTATTGACAACCAAAATAGCATCCTTATTTTTTTCATTTTGTCCATTAAAAAAGAAAGGTAAAGTAAAAAAATTGTCTGTATATGCAGTTAGTTTATGCTATTTCCGTATTTCACTCCTCATATATGAATTTCAAGCCTCCAAAAAAGTCATGGAGTATTTTTACTACTCCAAACAAATCCTAAGAATAACACGGCTGCCAGGGAAAAGAAAATTGAATAGCTAAAAAGTTAGAACTTTCTTTCAGAAATGTATTTTGTGAAGATACCTACCTTTTTTACTAAAACTGAATTTGTGAAAGTAACAGGCATGGAATTTTTCAACTAATTACGGGAAATCCACTAATTTTAGAGGTATTGATTATCGGAATTCCGATTTTTTGAAATTTTATATTCCGCTCAAGTGCGTGCGAAATTAATTTTTCAAAGCGGGAAAAAATCAGAATATTTTGCTTTAGTTTAATAATTTTCATTTGAAGCAAGTAACGCCATTTGAAGGTACTGTTGAATCGGTCAGTTTTCGGAAAATGAATGGGATGCGGAGTGTGTGGGTAAAACGGTTGTCATTTGTGATATTTTATTTTGCGCTGTGAAAATTCGTGGTGGGTCCGGAGAGGACATAATGTGTACCAAAACAAGTTAAAACCCTTTTTTAGGGTCAAATTTCAAAAAACTTTCTGGGGGCCCCTGCCTCCCCTTTAGTACTTGTTACTGGATTATTCACAATTATCTTTAGGTTGAGTTTAGTTAGATGAGAATCCTATCTAAAAGTATTAAAAAGCTAAATTGAACCTATTGTATGGGGGAGGGTCTTAGGAACTTGAACCCCTCCCGAGATAAATTTCTATACCATTAACTGATCTAAACCAGGGGTGGTCAACCCTGGTGTTTTTTCGGGGGTCCTCCCCCGAAAAAATTTTGAATTTTAGTGTGCTAAAAAGTGTTTTGAAGCTACTTTTTGGAGAGTTTTCAGAGAGCTTCGCGGGCCGCACAAAAAGATCTGGAGGGCCGCGGGTTGGCCATGCCTGATCTAAACACTTCTAAAAATTTTCAGATAATTTCTTTCTTGAGCAATCACATGCCTGAGTACTTATTTATCAAATTTCTTGATGGTACCACAAAACGGTAGAAAAATTGCCTTGGACAGATCACTGGTCAGTTCAATGGAATTAAACTGGCCCGGAGTTGTGGTAGAGACCGGGGCACATTGGTACAAATTTTATAAATTTGTTATTTAAAAGAAAAGTATTCATGTTTTTTAAAATTTTAAACCATGAAATTTGAGAGTATAATCTTATCTTTTAATGTGATGAGATAAATTGAAGAAGTTTTCAGTATTAAAGTCATAAACTTCTCATTAAGGAAACAAAATTTTTTGTACCAATCTACCCCGTGCCGGGGTAGATTGGTACAAGGGCGGGGTACTTTGGTACACTTATTTGAAATACACATAATGAACAAATCTCATTTATTATTATTGATAACAAGATAACAGTTATGGAAAATAATGAAGAAACAAGGTTAATTATTTTAAAATACATCAAAATAGATACAAAAATGCAAATTAATGGGAGAAAAGATGTCAGCAGAATTTTTATAAATTAGTGGACATTATAGTTACTTAAATCAACAGGGAAAGTTAATAATGTTACAGCTCTTATGGTCCCACCACAAAATGTAGGTTCTGGAAGAATAAAGCATAGGTCTTCAAGATCTACTGTCAACCTGGTCAGGAAAATAAAACTTGGCACAATCTGTTTTCTTTTGCAAATATTTCACAGAAAACTCTGATTATGTGTTCTTAACTTCCACTTGACCAACATAAAAAATAACGCTATTTTTGCCAGCAAACTTAACTAGTATATAATCACCCACTGAGATATTAGATATTCCGTTTTCAGATATTTTAGGTGAGATAACTTCGTATTCTTTATGAGGGCTGTTAATAATATCAATACTTTCATCTGAACTCTGGAGACTAAAATTCAAAAGATCTTCTTCACTCTCTGTTCCAGAAGTTTTGGCTAGTTTTTGAGCTTGTTTTCTAACCCTTTTAGTTGATGGTTTCTTGTGGTTTGCTCGGGCCAAGGCTTTCTCCTCAATCCTGTTTTTTTCAGGAGCTGATGTTAGGATTCTGGATTTTCCCTTTCTTCCCCCTCGTGCATTATTTACCTTGCATCTGGTTGCCTTTGGGTATGGGCGAATACTCTCTGGTGTTACTGGTTCCCTTTCTTCCAAATGGTTTTCTGACAAATCTCCTTGATTATTTGTATCCATTCCTGAACTCTGAAGGGTGATGGCATTGGTATTTGAAAGAACTGAAGTAGACTCCGATTGGCTTGGGTCTATTCCACTTGAAGTACTAGGTTCTGGCTGATCAGTTACATAGGCACACAAAAAATCTTCATCTGTGAAAATGTTTCTGTTAACTGGCCAAATTCCTGTTTTGCAGAATGAGGATGTTATATTTTTCAGGTTGATTGATATATCTTTTGCCATAGTCACCTGACATATTTCTGCTCGATTGGTTTTTTTCTTGTAATTTCTCATGGTGGCTGCAAAGAAATGATAATTATTTAAAGATTAAACAAATAATTAAATATAATATAATTTTAAAAAAACACAATTCAAATTCTATACACATTTAAGATACCTGTGCTTATAGAATGTTTTACTGCAATACAGAAATTACAACAAATCAGATTTTAAAAAATAAATTCAATGCAAATATTTAGATAACTTAAAGTTAGACTTTTTGAAAAACTTTAAACGAACAAAATAAAATGAAACCTCACTCCCTTCACCTGCTGTTTCAAACTATTACATAAATGAAAAGAACATGGTTTATTTAAAAACATTCTTAGAATGTGTTTCAGAAACTGATTTAGAATATTGTTATTCATAAAAGTCACTAATGGAAAAAAAAAGTTAATTTCTAAAAAACTATATTCCAGTTAAAGTAATATGGCGGGGCACATTGGTACATGTACCAATGTGCCCCGGTCAAACTGTACCAAACTACCCCAGTAGCTGATTTTTTATAAAAAGCATCATTAGTAATATTTATTATTAACATTGTAGTTCAACACAGTGACAGATAATTGTCATTAACACACATTATAATGTGTTATCATATACAAAGAGATAAATTAAATACAATTCTGATTATAGTCTTACAAATAGAATTTCAAAAGTTTTCAAAACTATAGTAAAAAAGCAAAATTTACCTTTTCCAAGAAACAGCAAATCCAATCCAAGCAAACTTTTGCCTGATGAAAGTCTTCATTGTTGCCTACTTTTATGAGAGAAATTCTAAAACTTTAAAATATATTAATTAAAAATATATACCCTGTACCAATGTACCCCGTGTACCAATGTGCCCCGGTCTCCCTATAGCTGAAAAATAATTGCATAATTGAATCCATAACTGCACTTCGGGTCTAAACATTCCTGAACAAAACTGACTCGTCCGATTTCTCCAATTTTGAAGTTTTAACTTAAAATATTATTAGGTAGTAGTACTTACATATTATTGATATTTAATACCCTTAGTTTCATGCATTTTTCAATTTCAGCAAATATCTTGTATGCCATCGCAGTGGTTCTCGCAAAACTCTTCCAGCAGGACCGAGTAAAAAACAGTCAGGCAGAAATACTGGTTGTCAAGCGAAATTAAGTATTAAAGGGAAGCTTGATACTAAAGATACCAGGAGGACAGATCCTCTTATTAAAGTAAGTAAATAGTACTTCCATCCAGGGTTGTTAAGTTTAAAACACTTTGTTTTAAACATGTTTAAAACAAAGCAAAAAAAAACATTGTTTAAATGACATGTAGTTTTTAGCAAGTTGCTCCCTTTATTTAGGCAACAAACTCACTATTTTCATGTATTGATCACCCAGATCCTAAAAAGATAGTGCCAAGTATAAGGCTTGGGTACAAACCACCAAACCGTCATGACATAGGCAGTACATTGCTTGATAAAAAGCATGATGCTGTGTAGAAAACTTACAAAAATCATTTAAAAGAACGAAATGTTTGTGGTGTACTTAAAAGTATAGCTTTATTAATCTAATTTCAATTTGAAAATGCAAATTTAAATTTTTAAAAATCATGGATTTTTTATCATTTCTATGTCGAGGGTAAAAAAAACAAATAAAACGTTTTAAACAAAAAAAACACGTTTAAAACAAATAAAACGTGTTTTTTTGTTTTTTATTAAAAAAAACATGTTTTTTTTCCAACTCTGGCAAAATTAATCCAATATGTTAGCTTTTTGTCTGTGGCATCATACAATCTTTTGTAAATAAAATTTTACTACAGTAGAATCACAATTATCCGAGTTCCTGTAATGTTGTGCAATTCTGATTCGGATAACCAAGTTATTAACTGATTAATTCACGTCAGGGTGCGCACAGTCCTTAAAAACTCCTTAGAGTGCCCTAATCGCTACAAAGGGTCCTTAAAGTCCTTGATTTGCCCATTAGAGTCCTTTCTTTTCAGAAGAACAGTTTTGTTCTCTTGTTATATCAAATTTTCAAAGGCATTTTATCAAAAATATTAGCGTACTATTCTAAAAGCTTTGTCTTTCTACTTTTTGCCGATGAATGTTGCAAATTTTCAGGAAGCAGTCCGCTCCGACTACAGAAAAAAAACTTAACAGTCACAATCGCATTTTTCTTTACTTTTTTATCTCTTTGGCTTTAAAAGCTTGTTTTTGGAGAAAGTGTTCTTTCATAGTGAACAAAATTTGAATAATATATAACTGGAAAATTAAAAAGGTAAGAAAAACAATAGGGTGGTCCATTTGTCTATGGAGAAAATTTTTTTTCTGAAAAGTTAAACTCACCCCCTCCAGTTTGGTGACATTATGCATAGCTGCCAACTCTTCCGTTTTAGCCGGAAGATTTCCGTTTTTTAAGAGAATCTTCCGTCATCCGTTTTTCGATCAATATCTTCCGTTTTTTGTCCAAATAATTCAAGTAGACTATTTTTGCAAAGGGCAGAAATGTTTTGAGAAATTCTGGAAAACAATTTTCTAAAAAAGGCTAAATCTTGCACATATAAGGCCTTAAAAAATTAACATTAAGAATATTTGAAAGGAAATAAATTTGAATTGATCTGAAATTAGTTTTTTTAATGTGTGTGTAAAGTTAGGTGTGTTCATTTGATATTAAATCTATGTTTTTTGTACTGAAAGATATCCATTCATGCTACCTATTTACTTTGGTGTAGTAACTATGGTAGGTATCCTTGACTTTGATTAAAAAAAATTCCATGGTTACCTTGATTTTTAAAATCTTCCGTTTTTTACAATCCCAATGTTGGCAGGTATGCATTATGTGAGTTAATGCCCCTGTTAAAATATTAGATAATTTAATTAAAGGTTATTTAGAGGTATCAAAGGCTTTGAAGATTTAGCCATTAACGTCTATGGAAAAACGTATGTTTTCGATAAAGGAATTTACATTTCAATTGATATAGCAGTAAATGTGTTTCTAAGATGTATATTTGTTTTAGTCATAACAAGGTAATTATAATTTAAGTTTTTGACAAAGATTATTCCTTGTTTGGAACTCGCATAACAACTTGAACTCTAAATAACAATTTTAATCCAACTCTAAATTAAACATCTACTTCCACTCAAAAACATTAACATCAACTAGCTTAACTGCTGGAGCTGGTAAAAAATGCTATTTACTTTGCCTTCTTGACTTTGGGAACTGAGACAAGATAATTTCTCGAATAAGCATTGATCTTTTTGTGCGAAATTCCTTCTAACTAATAGTATTTACTTCAGAGCTCTAGGTGCCTTCCATCATGTAAAGTAGATAATGAAGATTATTTACTATTTAAAGAATTGCATAATTAATTAAATAAATGCAATTTTATATGAGCATAAACACGAGCTTCTGTTGAGATAGAAGGCAAAGTAAACAGCATTTTTTACATGCTCTAGCAGTTTAGCTAGCTGATGTTAATGTCTTTGAGTGGAAGTAGACATTAGTATTTAGAGTTGGATGAAAAGTTGTAATTTAGAGTTCGAGAAGTTGTTATGCGAGTTCCAGACAAGGAATAATCTTGGTTAAAAAACTTAAATTATACATACCTTGTTATGGCTAAAACAAATATACATTTTATAAACACATATTATAGCTATATCAGTTGAAATGTAAATTCCTTAACCGAAAACATGCGTTTTTCCATACACGCTAATGGCTAAAACTTCAAAGCCTTTGAGCTACCTCTAAATAACCTTTAAATGATCTAATATTTTAATAGGGGCATTAACTCACATAATGTCACCAAACTGGAGGTGAGAGTTCAACTTTTCAAAAAAAAAATTTTTTGGACCACCCTAAAAAACAAGCTAAATTGTTATTGATATCTTTATGAAAGGGAAATGTATTAAAGTAATCTCGAAAAGTCATTGAAAGCATTTATTTACAGTTTTAGGTATAAATTAAATTCAAAAAGGTCTTTAAAATTTTCAAAATGTCCTTAAAAAGTACTAAATTTTACTCTTTTAGTTAACTTCTTTACGAACCCTGCACGTTACCTCTTAATTTTTTTATAATTTACACCTTAAAGACTCCTGAATTTTACTATTTTAGATAGAGTATGAACCCTGTGTGTAAATGGTTTTTTTCAACTTCTACTCAAACCCTGATGCCTGTGTTTGGACTAATGTTTAGCGTTTCCTTTTCAGAAAGGACTGATCGGCGTCATTAAAATCAGGGGTAAGCACAACCACAGCTTGGCTACTGCGGAAGCAGGAAAGTTTCTCTCGCCAAAGGAATGCGAAGAGACGTTTGTGGAGCGCTTCAAGGATGGGATGAGCATTGGCGAATCGTGTAGTTACCACCGGACTGCTTTGCAATCAGACGAAAAAATGACCGAAGCAGACTTGAGCAATAACCGTATCAACCCGTCTTACCACGCAGTGAACCATTGGTTCGAGCGATGGCGAAAACCGAATACTTTTCGGAGAACCACCAAAGAACTTATTGAAGTAAGTTATTAAAGTAAATTTGTTACAGTCGTCGGGGGAGTTCTTCTGTAGAAAGTTTTGTAAATTAATTTAAAAATCAAAATGATGAAAAAACAACATCCACTCTTCTAAGTTTTTATTTCTTATCACCCTAGCAGCACAGCTCATCCCAAATATGTCAAGTTTACATAACCGCAACAAGAAGTACACAAAATCTGGCTGTACATGATAAAAATTGGACAAATCTTAAACGTTTGTGATGCTTAATCAGTCAGAGTGCACCTGCCGCTTTTTATTTCGGTGTATCAAGCAGTAGTCTGCGAAAAATTTGTGTTAAAAGATTCTTTACAAAATATATATGATCAGAAGAACAACCCTTTTTATTAGTTATTTTGGTTTGAAAATTAACTTTCACATTATTTTTCAAACTAAAAATTTATGTTTTTTTGGTTTTTCAGTCAATTTACCATGTTATTTATAAACTACAATAAAAACAAAGCATGTCTCTCTAAAAGAGACTAATTTTTAAATAATCAATTGTTAATCGATAGATAATCATAAAAACAGGACTTACAGGTAAAACAGGACAGGGATAACTAGCAAAATCGGTCAAAAATCTGATGCCTGAAGTGAACAGTAGTTGTTCATATAGTTAGCAAGCATATAGTTAGCTTTTGTATGTGTTTGTCTTCTGACAAGCATAGGTCAGCGGTTCTCAAACTGTGCTCCGCAGAGCCCTTAGGGCTCCGCCAAGCATTTCCAGGGGCTCCGCGAAGAAATTTGAAATAAATAAATTTTTAGATAATTTCTAATTTGCTTTTCTCTTAAATGTTATATAAATAACTTTCTGTAAAGTGTTGGTAAGGTCTGCTGGTTTTTGCCCTTTTCAGGTCTTTTTTGGTTTACCAAAACAAGTTAAAACCCTGTTTTTAGGGTCAAATTTCCAAAACTTTTCTGCAGGAGGAACCCCCAGGATGGGACGGTTTTGCGCTGGCCGTTTGGGCGCCGGCCCGTTTCGGCACCAAATTTTTCTTCTAATTTTTAGAAGAATTATGAGAGTTCTATTTACTTTCATTTTATTTCTGCCGCTGAAACGGCCGCGCCGAATAGTAGCACACCTCTTAAATTGATTACTCAGCACCTTTTCTTTTATAAAGTTCAGTAAAATCATAATCCTACTTAAAAATGTATGTCCAAAATTCGGAGTAGATGTACCAAAACCAAGGGAAAACCTGTTTTTAGTAGAGTCAAATTTCCAAACCCCCCCTTTATAGCATTTGGAACTTAATTACATAAAACGTATCTTATATAAAGTTTTTTAAGATGCAAATTCTGCCAAAAAATGTATAAAAAGCTAACATTGTTCCTATGGCATGGGAGGGGATAAGGAATGGTTTTGGGCCCATGTGTAAATAAATTTCGATATGTACCTCTGACGCATGGTCTAACAGCCCCCCAAAACAGCTCTCGATTTCAAAAGAAGTAACTTTTAGGAAAAAAAATTTACAGATGTATGGATTTCTGTATGAATCCTTTGTTCATGCATCTCCGGCATAATCATTAAAAAGTGATAACTTTAATATTCAGAAATTTAAAGAAAGATTAACATTGTATCCAATGATAAAATATAATTGGTAAACAAAATATTCCATATATCCCGGGGTGTATATCAAAGGGGCGAGCTGGCCCTGCCTCTCCCCCAAAAAATCGGACTACGTATAACAAAACAAGTTAAAACCATGTTATTTAGGGTCAAATTTCCGAAATTCTTTTGGGGGAGGACCCCAAAACCCCCTATTGTACTTGAAACTTTATTGTCAATTTTTATAGAAGTTCGTTAAAATTAAATCCTACCTAAAAATGAATGTCCAAAATGTGAACAATGATGTACCTAAAACGAGTTAAAAAAACTTTTTAAGGATCACATTTCACAAAATCTTCTGGGGAGGAAGGACCCCCAGACCCTTCTATTGTACTTGGATCTTAATTCGTCACAATTTTTCTTACAAATAAATCATCTTAGATGCAAATTATACCTAAAAATGTTTTTAAAAGCTACGTTAAACTGTTAAATATGCATGGGAGGGGCTGAGGAATAATTTTGGACCCCTCTCGAAATAAATTTCTATTATGCTTTTATTTCTAGAAGCAATGGTTTTTATGTAATTTGCTTTTATACCTTGAAAAATGTATTTCGGAAAAGGGCTCCGCGAAGAATTTGTCTCTTGAAAAGGGCTCCGCGACATAAAAAGTTTGAGAACCCCTGGCATAGGTGAAACGTCGGGGGGCACAGAGGGGCACGTGCCTCCCTAACTTTTCAAGAAAAAACATCCAAATTTCAAAAAATTCAAAATTTTACAAAAAAATATTTTTTCAAACAAGAAGAAACTTGAAAAACAAGAAAAGGGCATATATTCTCACTTCCAGGGTAATGAGCAATTTCCGTATTTTTTAAAAATGACGGTAGGTTTTGGTATGAGTTACGCGCTCCATCCATATGTTTCAATAAATACCCATTTGTGTCCCAATTTCTTTTCCACTAAGAACCACGGGCTACGTAGCACAGTGGGCAAAAAACCCAAAAAGCTGGCCAAAGGTTGAAAAAAAAAGGGTTTTTTTCGGACCTAGTTACAATTGTAAAAACAGCAGAGGGGGATACTAGACTGAAATTTTCCGTTTGACATAGCAAAATCCTCAAAACTGTTGTTCGTATCTAGGGAGACACTTAGAAACTCTTAATTTAAGTTTTGCTGTTTAATTTAAAATAACCGAAGGTTATATTTTTTTTTGACTTAAATAGATCATATTGATTAAGGAAAAGTGCTCTAAAGCAATTCTTCCCCAGTCAAACTTCAACGGTGGTTGTAACTTGGGAAGTTAACATCGTGACTGGACACAGTTAAAAAGGTTCAATTGCAAGTTGGATGCTTTTAAAATTTTCCAGGTTGTGCCCCCCTAACATTTTAAGTCACGTTACGCCTATGCTGACAAGAAGTTAGAAAAATTGAGCTATGCTGTAATACCCTTTAAATGACAATCGTTTACACTCTATTCATTTTGAATAGGCGCCTGAAAATATTTCCTTCCCCCACCAACAAACTAGTAACCATGGCAACTGTCAAAGTGACGAAGAAGGCTTTTTTAGGCTGCGCGAAGTGCATAACTATGATTACGCTTTTACTGAAGGGAAAGCATTATTTTTCAACCGCCTAAATGAACAGAGTATAACAATATGATTATTATTTTCTTTTTAATGAAATCACAATATGAGGTCTCAAACATCTATTTTACCTTTCAGAAATTGGAAGGAATGTCAAATTCGTTGGCAGAAAAGGGAACCACCATTCGCTTCAGCGAAGATCCTTTCGCCCTGGTCATAGTGACGCCCATGATGAAAAATGCGCACGAGCTGAAATCCTCCGGTGAAGCCGTCTTTGTCGACTCCACCCCGTCGGAGGACCCGGAAAAGCACTGTGCGACCTTCATGTTCTGCCCGTGTGCCGCTGGGGCCATTCCTCTCGCAGTCATCATCACGAAAGGAGAATCGGCGGAAGCCTTCGCGAAAGGGTTTGAGCTGTTGAAGACCGCGTTGGACAAGCCGTTTCACGGAAAAGGCGGTCCCTCTTACTTCTTGGTTGACGAGTCGGAAGCCGAGACGAAGGCCCTCTCCCTCGTTTGGCCGGAAACCAAAACCTACCGATGCGCGTTTAGGTTCTTACAGGCGGTTTGGCAACAGTTGTGGTACTCCAAGCACAACGACATTCCGAAGGAACATCGCGCCACGCTGATGAGCTCTTTTCAAGATGTCGTGTATGCCCGCACGGTTGCCGAGGCGGAAATAGCATATAGCAACGCGTTCACCGTGGCGAGCAGTAAAATAGCGGGTTATCAGAAGTGGCTTAAATATATACAGGATTTATGGGTGAAGAAGGAATCGTGGTGCCTGGCGTTCAGAAGGGAAGAGGTGAGAAAACACAACGAGAATGAGTTTTTGGACGTTTCCATGAAGATCTACAAAGACTTGGTTTTCTCTCTGCTGAAGGCCTTCCACGTTCTGACTTTTCTCGAGTACGTATCATCTCATTTGGAGAAGCGCTACAGGTCGAAAATGCGAGATTTTGCCAGCGTGGGTTGTCCGATGCTCTTTCTTTTGTCGCTGAAAGTCAAGGATCCGCGACTGCCTCCCAAAGAGGATGTCGTAGAGGAGGTGGACCAGAACTCGTACCTCGTGAAAACAAAGTACGACCTGTTCACGGTGTTCACCAGGTCCAGCTGCTGTTCCTGCCGAATCAGACTGCGGAAGAGATACTGCGAGCATCAGTATTTAGTTCTGGAGAATTTTCCTGCCGTCTCGCGAAATTTTCCCGCCTTGAAGCCCGAAGACAAAGAGGAGATTTTGGCTCTGGCCCAAGAATATGCACCGCCTCCGATAAAACAAGAAGAGTCCTCTTCCGAGGACAATGTGGTCATACAGGACGTCGTATCCCTCGCACCGGCAACCTCCTCGACCCCCGCACTTCCTGCCAATAATCCACCGAGGCCGGTTTCGGCACGAGGGTTCGGCTATTACTTGATGTCCGTTCCCTCCGGGACCTTAACCAGGATCCCCGTTCAAAACGAGGAAGAAGAGAGGAAGAGACTGCTGACGCAGATCAAGAAGAGGCTGACTGAAAATGACCAGAAGTACAAGTCTTCGCTCGGCAGCCTCGAGACTGTGCTGAAGTGTTTGAAGGAGGTGAACTCTCCGGAAAGTTGGGAGGCTTTCCTGCGCGGGACTAGAAGCAGCGGCGTTCCTGGTCTTTTCCTGAATGGATCCGGGACTTGGCAGCAACTGCCGGTCCAACCTGCCCCTGTTCCCCTCGTTGTGCCGACTGGTGCTACCCTCAGACGTATCCAGCCTGCCATTCTTCCGGTTGAGGCTCCAGCAACCAAAAAAATGAGAACTGACGACACTCAATGAAAATCATGGATGGAAGTGTACAATCAGGTTGAGGTAAACTAGTCCTTCAGAGTTGTCATGCGACGGGGAAAATACAGGAATTCAAAAATCCCCTCTAAAAGCAGGTAAATTGTTGATTTTTTTATGAACTCGGGGGGGGGAGGAAAATTGCCGAACTCGTAATTTGCTTTTCCTCTCTCCGAAATATGGACTTGTGTTCTGATCGGTTCTATGTGGAAAAAACAACTTTACATTGATCAGAGACACTTGTAGCATACAATTTGCACTGTGTTTAAGACTTACGTGGAGAAATTTTGCACTTGGTGATAAAAGCTTGAAAATTTTTTGTGGTAGAAAGTGGATGGGGAAGATATACAGTTTATTTTATTTTAGAATAAGAGTTGCAACCCTGTTCTTTGGCATTTATTTTCTTTCAAATATTTCTGACAGTAATCGTTTCCGTAAGACTTGTGTTATTGTTGCAAGGTTTCGCTTTTATTGAAACTTTTCAGTGCTGCTTTTATAGTCGGCAGTTATTTTACTCTATTCTGACCTGCACTGCTTTCACTTACTCTGAAGCTTTAAATTGAATAAGTGCACATGTTTTTTTTCCTTGTTTACTTAGTGTATCAGAATATTTGATTATTTTATGTTAATAATGCTTATTGTTTTATTAGAAAAAAAAGAAATATGTTGGGTTATTTAGTACAGGGCTCCCATAGGCGACTAAAAAGGCAACTATTGCTACTATTTTCAAGGTTGGGCGACTATGGCGACTATTTTAAGCTAAAAAGGGCCAAAAGCGACTATTTTCACTGATTTTCAAAGATTTTGGCTACTTTTTTTTAGTTTGGGCGACTATTTCCGTTTTTTTTTGTGTTTCTTTGAATCATCAATCGGAACCAATCGTTGTACCCTGTGCCAACCTGCTCCAAAAAACACTTTATTGGCCGAAATTGCGCCGGACTGCATCAAAAAGGGAATTTTTGGACGAATTTTGCCAAATATTGGCTTCTGACCACGGTAAAGTTGTTTTCTTTACATCGCATAACTACTTCAACTTGCCCGCGGCCGTTCACGAAAGCGGTCCCGTAAGATACGGGACAATCCGCAAACAAAACGAAACTTTCGCGAGAAGTCGCGATCTTACGACTATTTCACTTCCCATATTATTTTCGAGAAAAATGACGATTTATAACGAAAAAAGTCGAAAAGATCGCGAGTTTTCACGAAAGTTTCGTTTGGCTTGCAGAGTGTTTCGTTCCTCCCGCGACGGCCGCGGGCGCTAGTTGAATTCGGCCTTTTCTTGTGTTGCAAGCGCGATGTGGAAAAAACAATTTTACAAGGATTAGAAGCCATAAGTGGAGTTTAGGATCACATTCTGTGGGAAAAGTCGAAAAATAGCGATTTTTCCCGAAAGTACCGTTTTTCGGCGCCTAGTTGCAGTTGGCGTTTTTCATATCGTAATTGCGATGCAGAAAAAATTTAAGTGTGGTCAGAGTGGCCTAATAAGTCTAGTGATACCTCTCAGATTGCGTTTTATTGATTTTGTCAGTATTTTCTACTAATATTTCTTAAGGATTTCCCTAGTTGTAAATTTTTACTGAAAGATCAATTTTGTTAAATTATAACTTTTTTCAGTTTCAGATATATCCAAGGGGTTGGTAGGGGATCTGCCAACCCCCCTCCAAATAAAAAATGAAATCAGACTAGGTGTCCAAAACAAGCTAAATAAAACCATGTTTTATAGGGTCAAATTTTCAAAATTTTTGAGGGGGGACCCCCAACCCCCTTTGAACTTGGATTTCTATAATTCAAAACTTTTTTCAAATACTAAGTTTATCAAAGTGCAAGTTCTACCTATAAATATATGTCCAAAAGTTGGACCTAGTATACCAAAACTAGTCAATGTCTTGTCTGTCAAATTTATTAAATTTTCTGGGGAGAACCCCCCTTTAGTATACTTCAAACTCTATTACTTACATCTTAGCTTATGTTAAGTTCCTTAAGATGCAAATTCTACTTAAAATTTTATAAAAAAAGCTGCACCTGCCTACTGTATTAAGTCTAATATTTTTACTGTTTCTTTTGCCCCATCCATGTCCCAATCAGCAATGTGAGTGCTCCTCCTCCCAAAAAGGTTGTACACCCCTACGTGCATACAAAAATATTTGCCAAAAGAAATTAAATTTGTAAGAATAAATAAATCCTTTCATATTTTCTAATTATGGGTGGAATGTTATTGCATTCCTTTGTTTCAATAACACATCTTTCCCATAAAATTTGAGGGACTCAATTTTTTTGCTTTCGGGACTCAGGTTGACAACAGTTCACTGCGAACATTTACTTTCTTCAGTTTTTGTAAATGGCTTCATTTAACTAACATTTATTTAAATTTCCAAAATTGAGGGTATTGGTTCTATAATCTACAGCAGGGGTTCTCAAACTTTTTAACATCGCGACCCACTTTTGAGAAACAAAATCTAACGCGACCCACCGACTTCAGTTCAGTTATTTATAATTAACTGAACTGAAATAATTATCTCATGCCCCCTCCCCACAGAATTTTAACTTCTCTGACTGGGGAGTGTTCACCAACTATTTAGTTACAAGGGTATGAAATAGTTTAATTGCGGTCTAACAATGATCTCCACAGTAAAAAGGGGGTCTGGGGGTACTCCCCCAGAGAAAATTTTAAAATTTGACCCTTAAAAACATGGTTTTAACTTGTTTTTTAGCAATATGGGATAAATTACATCAGTTGCATCATTTCCTAAGAAAATTCTTAAAATTTGCATTGACCCCCCAGTGTGGATGGGGAGAAACACTAAATAATTTTTTCAAATCTTATTTGAATAACCGACTAGATTTGCATTATCGGCACATTAAAGTGACACACATAGTACGTATTTACATTAATTGCCTTTTCCGTTCCACTCCAAGTAGTGTAGTTTTTCCTCAAATTTTTATTCTTTTTAATAGTATGGTAATTTGATAATTTCAAAAGTTCAACTAATAGTTTGATAATTCAAAAGTCAATAACACCGTTTGTGAAAAATTAAAAATCTTCTCGCGACCCACCAAAAACTGACTGGCGACCCACCAGTGGGTCGCGACCCACAGTTTGAGAAACTCTGATCTACAGTATTTAGCAAAGTTTTTTTATGAGAATTATTTCCACAATTCACTGGAATTTTCAAGTTATAGAAATTCAATTAGTATTTAAATTGGTTTCTAAAGGCCTAAACATCGATAAAAATTTCTCCTGATTTTTGACTCTGAGAGGTTGACAAGTCTGATTCAGTTACCAACTAGTGAATTAAAAAGGTGCCTATGTAATTTTTAAGGTTTTCAAAAAGTTAATATGTTAGGCTTATAAACTATATTTCTCCATCTTATTTTTGACCACTAAATAAAGTTGCTCTAAAAGTTCAGTTTTGCTTCTCCAAAATGGCATTTTTCCTGCCCTGAAACTTAATTTTGCTACTCCAAAACATGGTTTTACTGCTCCAAAATGGTATTTTTCCCTCCTCCAAAGATGCTCCAAAACCCCTTTTGGGCACTTGCATCCCTGATTACTCTATTTTTGTTTGATTTGTGGTTTTTCTGAGTATTTTCAGCTTTTATCTAATTTATTTGAAAAATCTACTATTTTTTATGCAATACAAATACAAATTAAGTCAACCAACTACAGGGCTTCAGTAACTGTGGGGAAATTGGAGTGGGGAACAATGGGAGAATTTTATTTGGGAAGGCTATTTAAGGGGACTATTTTTCGTGATTTAGGAGACTATTTGGGAGACTATTTTTCATATTTGAGGAGACTATTGCTACTATTTCTGAATGTGTAACTCAATGGGAGCCCTGTTAGTACAGTGGTGTAAAAGAAACATTGAGAGCTTTGAAAAAATTTTAAAAATCCACACAGCTAAAGTTGTTGTAAAGTGTGAATGGAAAAAAATGAAAACATACTTCTGTTGTATCATTCTTCATAAACCAGTAAAGGTAAATTTTATTTTTATACTCTAATAAATCTCTAATAGTAAATCTAAATAACATAATCATTCTCAATCTCCTGTTGTGTTAATTAACCATCAACCAATTTATTTCCATGACAATCTTGTATATTAATTTTACACTTTCTTTTTACAATGATTTTCAAAATTTGGTTAATGTTTGGGAAAGTTTCTTTTAACCATCCTGTATAATTGTGAGTCTACTGTAATCCTGAATGTATGTTTTTGAACATAAAAAAATCTTTGTTTGAATATTTCTAAAAGACATTTGAACTTCATATATATGTATATGAAAAGAACTTAAATATTTTATTATTCACTTTTAGTAGAGTAGTTAGGAAAGCTTAAGTGATTGAAAATTTTATTACTTTTGAAAGGTTTGGCAATTTTTTACTCTAACTTGTTGTTAGCCAAATTGTAAAGTTTTTATGCAGTTTCATCCTGGAAAGCTGTCTAGTCTTTCACCTTGCTGTTGATGTTATGCTAAGCAAACCAAATATTCTGATGAATAAAATGGTTCTTTATGACATTTTGGCTTTTCATTCTTTTCAATTTTTAAAATTGTATTTTAAATCTTCATCTTAAAATTGTAAAATAATTCTAGTAAAATTTAATTGTTACTGCCATTGTACCAATACTTAAAGTACCTACTGCTTAGCCAACAATAGTAAAAGGGTCACATGATTTTTTTACTTTAGTATTTTTTTCTTTTATTTAAAATATACTGATTTTTTATGTTTTTAGAGGGTCTAACTAAGGTTAGAGGGAGTAAATGTATCTTCCTCTTTCGATCAACTGCCCCTCAGCTTCTTCCTTTCTCCCCACCGAGTCTGTCAAAATCTCTTGATCCTTTTACTATGGTTGGTTAAGCAGTAGGTTTTAAACAAAAACAATTTCATTTTATTAATTAAATGTTTGTAAAATTCATGCTTCCGGGCTTGTAGGCCGTGTTCTATAGATAAAAACCAAACGTTTCGTCGGAAACTGTGCCCGACATCATCAGTGGAATAAAAAAGCGTTAGTTCACCGATTCACCAGGTAGACGTGGTATATTCTCATCAGATTCATCTGATTGGCCGGTGGGAGGATCGGGCGGAAATGACGTAAGGCCTCGCTGCACACTCCTGAGGGCCGGATGCCAAAACTTCTGGAGTTGGATGCCTTCTTCTTTGCGATAAAAATTTTGTGGATGTTTAAAAATCTCAATGTAAACATGGCTGTTTACATCGGCACGACAAAACGCACCATCAAAACCCGTCTTACAGAACACAAACGACATTGCCGCCTTGGGCAATATGAGAAATCCGCCGTGGCAGAACATAGTTTGAAAATTAATCACGATATTTTGTTTAACAGCACCAGAGTTTTATCTTCAACCTCGCATTTTTACCCCCGTGTATACAGAGAGGCAATTGAGATTTTTAAACATCCACAAAATTTTTATCGCAAAGAAGAAGGCATCCAACTCCAGAAGTTTTGGCATCCGGCCCTCAGGAGTGTGCAGCGAGGCCTTACGTCATTTCCGCCCGATCCTCCCACCGGCCAATCAGATGAATCTGATGAGAATATACCACGTCTACCTGGTGAATCGGTGAACTAACGCTTTTTTATTCCAATGATGATGTCGGGCACAGTTTCCGACGAAACGTTTGGTTTTTATCTATAGAACACGGCCTACAAGCCCGGAAGCATGAATTTTACAAATTATAGAACCGGCTGTGAAAGTCTACATGTTTACATTAAATTAAATGGTTATTCACATTAGAGAATAGTTTCTTACTTATTATGAGTTAAATCTCACTGATGATATAATCCAATTTGACACGAGATCATATTTTTACTATAGTACTGATTTATCTTTTGGCATCTTAAGTGTGTTATGTAAGACAAACAGCAATTATTATTCATTTATCCTAAAAAATACAACATAATTAGATTTTTTCAATTAAATTAATTGAAAATGATATGGAGAAATTAAACTTAGATTTTTCAAAGATGATAATTGATTGCAAAATAAATGAAATGAATAAAAGGTAAGCATTAATTAAGGTCCTTGCCAACTCTTAACAGCTTTACATTAGATATTGTTATTGTTGCAAGAACCTTGAAGATCATTAAATTTATGCTGAGTATATGTATGTTCTCACAAATTTTAACCACATTTATTAGTTTCCAACCTGTAGACGATAGACCAAGGAACTTACAAGAGTTAATGTTTTTATCAAAAAAATATGCCTGGAGTTGTGGTATGTTTTGAAAAATTGCTGAATATAGTTCTATTATTTGCCTTGGACTTAAAATGCTTTTACCTTGCACCTCATAACATAACTGTACTTACTACATTTATTTCCTGCTTGGTTAATTTACGAAATCTGTAACTGGCCTCTTGTAAAAATGACACATTGTAATCCCAATCAATTTTTCAGAAACATGCCACAATTTCTTGCATATTTGCTAAGCAACTCAGAACATCAGTAGATGGTATTTGTTACCCCTATACATGGGTGAGTTTAGTAGCCAATCAGAGTACATCATTTCCCTTGTCCGAAATCAAGTAAGTAGTGCTTGCTATGAGTTTGTTTGTATGCAGCTGCTAGAGACTGTTTCGCTATCAAATAATACCTTTCGTTGGAACTTTCAGTTGAAAACATTAACAGCAAAATTCACAGTCATCAGAGTAGGTGTTAAATCCAAAGGATTTCGCCAGTTAAAGTTGGCCAAAAGCTGGCTTTTCTTTCCTTAGCTGCTAGTTAACTTGGACATTGATGACTGAATGTCTCAGCTTTGTCACTTATAAAATATTTCAAGCATTTTGAGGTCTTCCAAAACTATTGTAGATATACATATTTTCATACGTACTAACTAATAACAAGATGTTTGGATTTATGTCGAGAAAAAAATCAAGTAAAAATATTAAGAAAAGAGTAACAATTTTAAGATTCGACATTATACAAAACATTTATACTTAAAAAAAACAAGTTAAGTTTTGAAAAGGAAGCAATGTAAGGAAAATATTCCGTCAATTCTCAAAAGTTCAATCATAGTTAAAAGAATGTTAAAATTTTTCACAAAAATATTGCTTAAGTTTTCAAACACTTTGTACTAACCCACAACTTAGTATCCGTTACAACCAATTAAAGGTACTGATAATTCCCAAGTAACAGTAGTGAGGTAAGCTGCAAAATTAAGTTACAAAGTAGTTAAAAAAATATATACCTGCAATATTTAGAAATTCTTATTAAGTCTGAAAATCTAACAGCATACAATTTAAGTTGGCACAAACATAATTTTGAAAGTACAGGGTTAAAGATATTTCACAGTTAAGTTTTAAATATTCATGTACCTACACATGCTACGTCGCCATAGTTTTATGCTCCTTGAGAAAAATATTAGTGTTTAAGTTCCTAAAAAAATATGAGCTTTATAATACTTTACAAATTTTGTAACTGTTTTTCTAATAAAAACATTAATTCTTTAGTCATAAGAAATATTTTAAAGATACATTCATTGCCATATTCCAAATAAAGTCATGATTATCATTGCATTTTCAACCCTTCTGTAGTCATCGAGATAAGTATTCTGTAGTATCGTATTAGTAGTAATCGACAGTTTTATAGCATTTTTAAAATAAGAATTCAAAGTGAAATATTTCTTGAATGAAATGATGTATATATTTCCAGATTAACCTCAATTAAATAAATATTCCAATTTTCCTAGCCACTTCCTATTTTAAGTCTACTAAAGTACCCTAGGTAGTAAATTTGAGGTTAACTACCACAATCAGAGAAGGGAAGAGTAGCAGTTGGTGTCACTCTGAACTTAGTCTCAGCAAAAGCTTGTTGCCTTGATTCCAATGGATCCAAAGAAATGGGGTAAGCCTATCACTAGGGGGGAATGTCTGGTAGAAGCACATAGATCTGGGATCTTCAGTGTTGCCATTTCCCACACATGGGTAATATTTGCACGCACACCTAGTGCAGAAAACTCAAGTATTTTGCTGAAAATCTTTTTAAATAATTTATATTTTTGATAAATAAATTGACTTCTCTGTAATGCTGTTGCCCAAGAAGATTTATCACAATATTTAGATGAAAAACGAGACTGTCATAATGTCTTGAATCGAAATTTCAAGGACTGGTGGTGCCTTAATTAGAAGAAAATTTTGTCCTCAGAAATTTTTTGGTTTTATTCAAGTCTGCCCTTTCTGCTTGGCGGAGCATGTGTAGTACATCACTATCAAAATAAAAATAACCAAAAGTTACAGTTGAGCTGTTGTATAAGACTAACTGAAGGTCCACGGAGCAACTCCATCCTTAACCCATAAAGACCAAAAGGTGACCGAGTGCTCAAGTACTCTTGAGTTTTTTTTTGCATCACCATCGCAAAATTTCCTCTTCCCTTTGTACCCTCTTCGTTGACCATTCCCATATTCGTTTGCTTCTATCACAGTGGCCAAGCATTGATACTTAACAATGAAAGAAAATTTTCTTTTGCTAGTTGATTTTCTAGCTTTTATCTGTCCATACATACTGTCACACTTTTTATCCATATTTTTGACCCCTCCCTCCCCTATGTCACTAAGTGTTACACTTCACTATACCCCCCTTTATCACATGTCACGATCTGCAACAAAAATAACAAGTTCGGAATACGGTTGGTAAGAATCTGGCTCCGATGTTTTTATTCAAGTTTAAGTGCACCCCACCTTATAATTTCAAGGTTTCAACTCTTATTTTGTCATAGAATGAATGTTATAATTTATGAGTTTCATTTTTCAGAAAAAAAATTCATTTAGTTTTCTTGTTGATTTCCAATATGTGATGTCACAATTATTGTGACCCCCTTGTCACAAAGTGTCACAGATTGATGAACCTCCTCCTTCCCTTCCAAGCGTAACATCATTTGAATCCCCAGTTTGAAAAAAGGAATATGTCCAAAAATTACAAACTGACTTTTTGTGCTCAAAACAATCTCAAAACTTTGCTCTACACATGAGTGGAAAGTGGGGGAAAATAGCTACCCCCTATAGGGAGATGAACCCCCTCCTTTGTGAATTTTAGGTACTTTCAGTTTGTAAGTAAAATTATCGAATGTTTGAAACTGTATCTCTGCACTTTATTCAAATTTATTATACACATACAAAAAAAATACGAAGATATAAAGAAAAATATTTCAAAAGATTATGGAAAAATATTTGATTCATGAAAATACTCGATACATAGGTATTTGATACCTAAAAGTATCGATTTTTCTGGTATTGATTCTATAAGTATTGAGTATTATTGATTGATTTTTCCCGACACTAGTGTTAACCCTGCTGTTCTGTTAGGGTCTATTTGACCCAAAAAAATTTTCAGTCGCGTGTTAAAAAAAATTGAATAGAGGTATTTTAATGAAACTTCGTGACTTTGTTGGAAATTCATATAACTATCTACATCCAAAAGGAATTTTATTTATTTTAATTTGCAAAGGATATTTTTCAACATAGTCTTAATGTACTGTTCGGGTCAATATGACCCGATTCTAAATTTTTTCGTTTTACTCAAACCTTTTCATATTTTTTTGCGGAATAACTTAACAGAAAAGAATAAAAACTATTATATTATCCTTTCTTTGTATTTTGGTTTTCTTTTTTCTTGTTTTTTTTTGTCATTTGAGAATAAAGCACGTGGAAGGTCAAAAGGTTGATTCAGTTGGGAAATATGAAAAAATATTCCCTAATTTTATTTGTTCTTGATGTATTTTTGTTTTATGAAGTATTTCCTTTCAGTTAGAATTCTAAAAATAACTATTGAAACGAAACTTTTGCTATCCGAATGAAAATATTACCCAAAATGAGGAATTAGTGGTGTTTTTCATTGCCACTGTCTTTTGACCAAGTTAACCATTAAATTTGGGGTAAATGTGGACTTTTTGTGATAGTATAACTTAATAATATCTGAAACATGAAATTTATTGCTGGAAAAGAAAAAGAAATCATCGCCAAAGAAAATTTGAGGTATTCGAGTAATGAGTAATTTCGCAAATCCTGCAATGCCTTTTCAATGGGATTTAGTGCAAATAGAAGGAAAATAAATGTTAAAATGAAAATTATTTTTGAGGATTTGAGGAAATCACTCTTATTTTCATACAGTAAAGCAGTTTAAAACCTATCATAAAGGGGGAATCAATTAAAAAAAGTAAAAGAATAGAGAAAAAAATTGAAATTTATATCGGTTCCTCAGACGATGAAAATTAAAAACGTACTAATTTGTTGTGCCATACTTGTTTAAAACTAATTTTCATGTATGTAAATTGTCAAAATAGTAAAAAATTAAAAATTTCAATTACAAATATTTTTTAGTTAATTTCATCATTTTACACGTATTTCATAACTTTACTCAATTATTTCATAATAATTACATTTATTTAGAGTTATTTTACTATTGTTTTACCTATTTCTTAAATTCCATCATTCATTTACCGTTAGAAGTGATATATTTTGTATCGGGTCATATTGACCCGAACACTACGTGCGTAGAGTAAGTCGGAGCAGAACAGCAGGGTTAATGACTGTCTGAAGTGTCTCTCTTCTCTGTTGCAGGTGAAGATCGGTATGGTGATGGTTAGCGACGGGAAGAGCCGTCCACAGCCCATGCGTCTGCAGCTCAGCAGCGACACCCTAATGCTGCAGAAAGAGGAGATGGTCCCCGTCGGCCTCCCCCCTCCGCCCCAACCACCCCCTTCCCTGGACTCCATCGACGCACAGGTAACCCATGGCTCTGGTGATGGGGGCCCCAGTTTTGGTTTTCATACGCCTCCTGAAAAACATCCTAAAAATTCAGGGTGGCCACAAATAGGGGAAATATATGGAATTATCAGGGAATTTGAAACATCTGGAAAAGTCAGGGAATTTTGAAAAAAATCGGGGAAATCTTAAGTATTTTCCTGACATACAAAATTAGTTACCTATCCGTTGGTCGAATCGCTTATAATTGTTTTATTTCTAAAGGGCGATGAATAAACAAATCTGAATTCTGATCGGATTCACTTATGTTTTCAAAAGCGAAGGTTTGCCGACAGCATGGCAGAAAAAAGAGCTCACATTTTGGAGGAAAAGTTCCTGCATGTGACAACAAGCCTTGTGAAAAATCGTGTCATCTTTCCAAAATGAATCTCTTAATTTTAAGGACAGGGCTATTATTATTTTATTTTTATGGTATTTTAAGTTGAATTGTGTGTGCTGTACCATCAGGGAAAATTTAGTTAAAAATTGGAGTTATCAGGGAAAAATTACTAAGCTCAGTTGGTGGCCACCCTGAAATTGCTATATTTTTCTAAAAGCCCTTAAAACTCCCGTAAAATAAGTTTTATCTCTTGAATACAGCAAGGTTCCTACGCCTCCTGAAAAACTCCTAAAATTTGCTTTAATTTTTCTGAAAGCCCTTATAACTCCTGAAAATTATGCTTTTTTCTCCTGAATTTTCCTTCTAACTCCTAAAAAAATCTGTCTAAGAGTAAGACGAAGATATATTATCGATTTTGGGGGAAATAATTGATATTTTAATCAATAAAATTCTGTTGATGTGAAATTTTAACAAATTTTGCAATTCCTTGCTCCATACTTCATTCTGAACTCATTCTACTCGTAAGTTGTTTAATGTTAATAATTACTCACATTACCTCTTTAGTTTTTAGTTATTTACTCCTGAAAAATCCTATGTAAGATAGTCGGGGTAAATTTCTAATTTTGGCCCAGAACCTGGAAAATCGTAAAAAATACCTGGGAAATGAAAATTTTTAATGTTTGTGGGGCAATTTTGGCTCTAGTAAGTGAAAAAATAGTCAATTTGTAGAAAATTATGTGTTAAAAATGCAAGAAGTATCCGTAAATGTAAAAGTTTTTTTATCGAAAAATCTTAAATATTGACCTGGAAAAGTCGGGGAATTTTATTTCTGAAATTGAGTGAGAACTGTATGAATTTTCCCTTTAATTCCAAAAAAAAAACATTTATCTTTGAACAAAACAAAGTTTTATTTTCAATTTAGTAGAAATAGGTGTTTTTTAAATCAAACAAATCCCATTGAAGTGTGAAATATTAATCTTTTTCTCAATTCTTTGTTCCATAATTTATTCTGAACACATTCTGCTTATATCATGTAAAGTTGTATAAAAAGGTTAGTAATTATTCACATTAGCTCCTGATTTTTCTTTCAAGATTTGCACTTATGGAACTCTTTAGATTCCTTAATTTTGTTATGGTTGATAAAGAATGAACCCTGGGTTTTACTAGAGAAGCATAGGAACCTTAAAGGTTAATCTCAAATGATGTCAAATCCCACTCTAATTATTTCTAAGCCATTTATTTATAAAACAAAATTAGCATTTTAGGACAAACAGGATTCACAGAGAACAATACTGCTTAAATTGGCAAACACCGAGTGGTTTACCCTGCTAAAAGCCCCTACCACCCTGTGCTACAAATTTCAATCAACTTTTTCCTTTAATTATCAGAGGTTAACATTCTTAATGATACTAACTTTAAGTCAAAGTAATCATGGTTTCTTAAAAAAAAGTTTTTGGTAGATTGATTCCAATTGCTTGAAAACCATTCTTTTATTTGTATATTGAAAACACTAAAAAAAACTACTAAGAAAGATACACATTCTTGTAGTCCTAGAAAAAGATATGTAGTCTTCCACTTACCTAATTCTGCACTTAATGTTCTTGAATAAGGATTGTGAAATTAATTATTATTGCAAATGTACAACATGGATTCCTTTGACTTGATGTTATTTGGGAAACCATAATATTCTCAAGTTTTGAATGCCCCTTATGTTTTAATAACTATGGTTTATTTTTCTTATTAAATTAAAACAATGGTTCCCAACCTGGGGGCGATCGCCCCCAGGTGGGCGATTTGTGTTATCAAGGGGGCGATAAAAAAGTGGGGGGCGATGAGTATTCAAAGGAGGAAATAAAACTGTACTGACGGACTGTATTCAGACTTAATGTACCAAAACAAGTTAAAACCCTGTTTTTTAGCATAAAATTTCCAAAAATTGTCTGGGGGAGGACCCCCAAACCCCCCTTTTGTATTTGGAACTTAATTTATCAAAACTTTTTTATAATTAGTTCATCAAAATCAAAATCCTACCTTAAAATATATGTCCGAAATTCGGAACAAGTGTACCATAACAAGTTAAAAACCTGTTTTTTGGAGTCTTATTTCCAAAAATATCCAAAAATTTTCTGGGGGAGGACCCCCTGACATAAAATTGCTTTATTATATACACTTTACTTCAAATTAAAATTAGATATACAATGAGAATGAAAAGGGGGCGATAGGTGTTAGTACACCCCTAAAAAGGGGGTGATGGGCCACAAAAGGTTGGGAACCACTGAATTAAAATGCTTCTTTTTCAGGAAAGGGTTGTCAAAGTCATCAGACAAGAGGTTGGCGGATTAGGGTTGAGTATTAAGGTAAGTATATTATTTCTCTTAACTGCTTTTTTAATACAGTAGAGCCCCGACTATCCGCGCTATTGGGTGGCAAGGGTACCGCGGATAACGAAAATCGCGGATAACCCGAAAAAAGACTAAAAATGATGTGAAATCACGAAAAAAATATTTCAGCTTAAAAACTATGTTTTATTATACTTAAACATGATATGTAAAACTTTTAAAATAGGTGCAGTACAGCAGAAACCTTTGCTCTACATCTAAAATGTCTTTAATCTCATCTAAAATTTGCTCTCATCATTAAAAACCTTTTTTCCTGGCACTCGCGGATAATCCGCACCGCGGATAATCGGGGTTCTACTGTAATTCCAAAATTTAATGAATGTTCAGAAAAGTTTTGAGGAACTAAAAGGTCAGAGACTTAAAACCCCAAAGGAACTGGAGAAAGGAATATTAAAGTCTTAAAAAATAACCTTATTTGATTTGGGAATGTTAACCCATTAGCGCCCAGTGATCTATTTTTAGATCGCTAAACACAGTGTCATAAATTATCTTTAAAATGTCCTTAAATTCCCCCAACAGTAACGAAACTGCACGTATGGCAAGAGAAAACATCCCTCAATTCTAATACCATGAGTTTTTTATATTTGCTTCATTTATTTTGGAACAGTGATAGGCTAAAGTTTGTCTCAGAGTCTCATTTTGCAGTTTTTTCATCTTCATTTGCGTTTTTTAAGAAAACAGTAAATTTATACCACTAAATGAATCCTTTTCCAGTTTTACTTTATCTTTATAGATGTAGCTATTGGGATATAATGCAAAGTTAAGTCAAAAATAATTTATTTAGTGAAAAATCAAGTACAAATACTGCTGATCTAAAAATAGATCACTGGGCGTTCGGGCATTCATTTTTTCTGTGTTGCTTACAATACGAGTATTTATTTTTTTCCACTAAAAACTGATGAAATGTGTCTGAGAATACTCAGTAATGTTTAAGATGAAGTAAACTATTGATTTTCTTGAGAAGTTGAAAATTATATTATTGGAAATTAAATTTTAAAATTTATTCTGTCGAATAAATGGAGGGTAAGCCATTATGATTCATTTCTAATAAAGCACAGCATTGGAACTAGTGGTATAAAATTATTGGCGTTTATTCACATAAACGTATTTTATATGACACAAATAGTTTTGAAATATTTCACAGGGGAATATAAAACAATTAAAGGTTATCAAGGAACTATGGAAAATCTCAAATTTAGAGTTACAATATTTTTTTGAATTCACCCTGATCCAGCCTTTGTAATCTTAAAATTGACGTTATGCCAGAGTAAGAAGTTTATTGAATAGGTCAGCGAAAACGAGCTGCAATTTTGAATGTTGCCATGTAAGACAAAAGCACATTTTATTTCATGAATGTTATTAATTTATGGTAAACCAATTTACAAAATTATCAAAAAATTAACCCAATGCATTTTATTTTTCTTATTAGTTATAATTTTATGTCATTTCATATGTTTTCTATAATATACTTATATCTAAATCTCAAGTTCTTGGTTCGATTTCCCCTTTTCCTCTTAAAATTACTTACAACACAGGCTATTTGTGTACTTAATTTTTGGTAAATTATTCAATTTTATTACTATTTAATTATTTTTCCACATATTTATGAATAAATACGTGTTTTTTAAAGAGAAATACTAATATTTATATTTATTTTATAATTTTAAGTATTTTTTGAAGTTAAACTAATACTTAGCTTTGTGACAAAAAATATCCTCCGAACGCCCAGTGATCTATTTTTAGATCAGCATTTTTTGAAAAAACTAATGACTCTTTTGACAAAATTTGTTCATAATATTCATATTTAAGGCAAAATAAACCAGATTCATGACTTTTATACAATTCGCCCCCCAAAAAATTTATTTGGGCGTTAATGGGTTAAGTTATACTTACAGAAGAAAACTGGTCTAGTTAATAAGTGAAATATATTTGATTAAAAAAGAAAAAAGGTCATCTTTGGCTGAAGTAACTTGGGATAAAAGATTTTAAAATTTATAATTACAAGGAATAAGGTTTTGAGGAAAACTTAAATTTTAAAAGTTCTTAATATAAAGATTAAATTTCTTTGAAGTTATCCATCTGTTAATATTGCATTCCTTTGATTCCCCTCAATTGTGTTTTATAAACAGTTTTCATTTTTTTTCAGGGTGGAGCAGAAAACAAACTGCCTATTCTAATCTCAAGAATATTTAAAGATCAAGCTGGTGAGTGGAAAAACAATCAAATTTATGCTTCTGTACTTTCTATATATGTGCGTGTAATTTTTTAAGATCGTGTTCTTGTTTCAAGCCGATCAAACTGGAGATCTTTTTGTTGGTGATGCTATCCTGAAGGTATCATTTAATATTTATCTATAAGTTACTTTTTAAGTTCTTCGTTACATTTTACATACATCAATAATGTAATTTAATATCTTAATTTCTATTTTTAATTGAGTTACTAATCAGGGGTTCATCCCGGTTTTTCAACCAGGGTCCTGTTTTAGGAATTTTGTGAAAACTTTGTTTAACTTAAAAAATGGCCCCTAAATTAGGAAATTCCTTTCTAAAATTATCAAAACACAATCTGAAAGCAATTTTCAAACCACTTTTGGTTCTTTAACTTTTGTGAAGAGTCCCTTTTTGGGAACTGGAATTTTGTGAAGGGTCCATTTTTGCTGATTAAAATTTTGTAAAAGGTCCCAAAATGGACCCAATTTCTCTCTAGATGAACCCTTGCTAATGTGTAATTCTGTCATTACCAATTCCTTAAATGTCACTGTGCAAAGTCATGTTCTGTTCATGTAGTGCATTTTATTTATTGTCTGATGATACAGAAGATTTTTATCCATTAATGTTGCTTTTACTGACATTCAAATGATAAATAAACAAATGTTTTGAAACATTAAAACAATGTTTTAAGTTTAAAATTTTCATAGTTTAGAATACAATAGAATTGTTTTCTAATAGAATAGTTTAGCTATACAATGTGTTTTGTTTCTTATAGGTTTTGAGAAATAAATGACAGTTAATTCTTAATTACAACTGTTTGCTACTTACAAAAAATGAAGGAATTAATTAAAACATCCTTTTTTACTTTGTAATTTTTATCTTTACTTTTGTAAAAGATAAAATGAGATTTTTTGTGGATAAGTTAAAAAAATTATAAAATATTGTTAAAATTATACATTCATAATAGCTGTCTAGTTCAAGTTTAAATGTTTATAATTTGTTTCCGTATAACTAATTCATAACTCGCCCAAATTTTGCAAATCATCATGCTAGTAAAGCTAGTCAAAACCAACCATGTACCAATCATTGATATAACTTGAATACCTTATGGTAACTAACTTGGTAAAAATCCTCATTTTCGTTTAAAAAAATCTTATTTATAATTTTATTTCATTTTATATTTGAAGTCTTAAGAAGGTACAACATATGAGCAATTTTATATAAAAATTTTATTTAAAATATTTTTATGAAATTTTCTGAGTTGACTCCTTATAGTATAATGTGTGTTATCTTCTAAAATCTAAGAAAAATTTTTGAATTAAGGTATTTTTTAAAGTGTATGCTTGATTCAAAGTTTTTTTTCATGAATTTGTACTTTTTTTTATTTTAAGTACCTGTATTTAATTTCTATTTTAAAATCTCATATTTTTTTTTATAGTAACACACAATAGTGTCTTAGGCTTAAAATCCTGCAAAAATTGTGTTTGTACCTATTAAAGAACATTTTCAGGAGTTGTTGGCAGAAGTTTAAGTTTTAGCCTTATTTCCATTCAAATTTCTCAATATTTTAAAAAATGAATTTTTATAAATGCCTTTTTGCAGGATTTTCATTGTTTTGGAACATTAGCTCTCAGAAAATAGCAATTAATTAATTATTTAGTTCATATTTAAAAAAAATACCCCCTAACCCAGTCAGTTACCTTAATTTGTCTTTCTAATAAATTTCCTAGGTGAATGATATCAGTCTGGACCGTGTCAACCACGATGACGCAGTAAACGTTCTCAGGACGGCCGGAAACGAAGTGACATTACGGGTGAAACACTACAGAGCTGCTCTTCCATTTTTATCTAAAACATGTAAGTATTAAATAAAAGTTTATTTTTGTCTTCATTCTCTTCTCTGTTGTTGATCGTGACTGAACTGTCCACAGCTGTACAGAGACCGAAAGAAAGACCTGTGTCCAGTGAGGATCCTACTTACAAGCTGAAGGACGAAGACGATGATTGGAAAGTGGTAATTGAATTCTGTCCTTTTAGTTTTGCGATAACAGCTGGCAATACTCTGAAGTTATTTAATTCTCTATGATTCTGTGCATACTTAGAAGTGTTTTTTAAATTTGTGTAAATTGAAAAAAGAATAGCTTCATTATTTGTTTAGCAACATGCTTTTAGACCAAAGCTTAATAAAACAGGGAGTACAAATGCATGTTCTATTTATTACACTAGATGGGTTGTTTGTCACTTTTTGAATAATTAAATATCTTCTTTAAAGTAGCCAAATGTGAAATGTTATAAAATCTATTTGAAATTAATGCAATTTTTAAAAAAATTAAACTAACAAAACGCTTTTTAATTGCTTCAGATAATTCCAATAATGGATAAATCAATCTAGTTTATTTGTAATTGTTTGATTCTTATTCAAGTCCATTGTAAGTTGAAAGGAATATATAGAATGTTATTAATTATGTAAAAAATTGCATTATGGGTTATTCAATACAATAAATCTCAACATAGTTTGTTTATATGAATTTCAAGGTGTGTTTTTTAATAATCTCTCTCTTAACCCTTTTGTACCTAAACAATCAGCAATGCCCTTAACTTTACCTAAGTATAGTTATGATTTTTTTCTATCGAGGACTCTATGTTATCTTGGATATTTTTACCATTAAGGTATTAAGATTATAATTATAGCTTATATCTACACACAGCATTTTAAGCATTCCCTAGTAATGGATCTGTCAAATAAAAAGAAATTTCACAGATCTGATTTTTTTTTCAGGGCCAAAAAAGTCCGAAAACACCCCAAGGGGCTTCCAGAATGGAAAGGAGGTGGGTGGATGTGATGACGATACATTTGCTCATGGCCTACCTGACCAGATACATGCTAGACACCGACAAACTGAGGTGAGTTTCTGTCTAAACGCTTTTTATTAAGTCTGTTCTTGACTGCGAGTTCTTGGAAAAAGAATTATTTGATAGGGGTTTTCTAACAGATGGCTTAGTAGAGTTGTGTGATGATGGAAGTAGAAAAGCTCCCATCTTTCCTCATAGTTTCAATATTTATCCTATGACAAAAACATTTTTGAATACTTTGTTGACAGTTTAATTAAGTTATGAAAAATTTAAATAACCTTGTGTAATGATCTTCCTGTTAAAATACCTTTTATGAAACCTGATCAGATCTAATTATGTATTTTAAAAGCAGTTTTGATTTTTTTCTTGGACGCAATGCTTAAAAGTTTTTATTTCCTATCCTATTATTTTAAAAGTAAATTACCACATGTTTTTATCTGTTTAGTAATAATTGGTACAAACATCATTTAAAAAATGAAAGAATTTAAATGAGCTATTGATATCTTTCAAATCTATCATCAATGAATAAATTGTTCTGCAGTTTATTAATTGCAGTGAAGCTAAACTTTCTTCTTCTTCTTTGGCACTACAGCCCAGGATAGGCCAAGGCCGTCCCAACAAGTTTTTGCCATCTTGCCCTGTTAGATGCCAAGCTTAACTTTAATAATTAAAAATATTTTTGAAGGAAAAGTGAAATTATAATATACATGCATAAAGTTCTTGACTCATTAATATTTTCTCGTAATTAACAGCAAATATGCTCTGAGTAATCAAGATTTAATGAAAAAGGCTATTCAGTTGCAATACTTTAGTTTACACTAGTATTCACTTCTAATAAACAGTATTTTTCTAGTTTGAATGAAAGTACTGGATAAATATCAAAAACTTAAGAAACCTATATAAACTACTTCTACTACTTTTTATTTTGTGTATCACAAGTATTTTTTTATTGTATACACACTAGTGTTTATTTTTATTGTATATTCACTAGTATTTATTTTATGTATATTCCCTAATATTTAATTTCATTGCACTTGTTCATGTTAGTATTATACCTGTATAGGACCATTTCCTCCAGGTTATAGGTATGTTCTTATTTTGTTCATGTGTCAATTGTCAATAAATTATTATTATTAAAAAAATATCCAATATTTTTAAATTTAATAACCCTGTCTTTGCCATACCCATAAAATCTAATCATTTTCATTTTACAATAATGGAAAAATCCCATTTTGTTCATTATGTTTTAACTCTAATAAGGAAGTTGCATTTGTCAGATTTTCAAAAACAAACAAGTGTTCTGTATGTATTTTGTATGGTAAAATGAAATATCTAGTCAATGTTTCAAAAAAATTTACAGGTAGTGTTACCTCCAACCGTGTACCGGTTTCGTCCTTGTTAGGACTCATCAGCACGGTATAAGCATCAGCATCGGCCGGATGAGTCCTAACAAGGACGAAACCGGTCCACGGTTGGAGGTGACGCTTGAGAGTTGTGAGTTAACACTGATTGTCCGCTTAACCAGCAATAATTGGTGAAATACTCCTTTAATTTACAGGTAATTAAATATTTTAATTTAAAAGTTGAGAAAAAAAACACGTGATTGAAAACGCTCATTGTTTAAAGATGTCAACAATCATAGCATCAACTCCATTGCTTTACAACAATGCCTATTGTAAGATGACGTCACATCCAAACTCTTGGCGTTTTCGCGCGCTTTTAAAAAGTGGATTTTTGATAATTTTTTTTGGCAATCAAAAAATTTCTCTATCGGCTTCAAATTTTGGGTACTTGTTTATTATTGCAAGAAGAATCGATTAAAAAAATCATGTAACTTCCTCATTAACTGGTTCTTCCCTTCCAGACCAAATGCCTTCGAGATCCGCAGCCAAGAGGGCAAGCCTTCCGCTGTCGTGCATTGTGATGATGCCGGCATGCTGACCGAGTGGATCAAGCACATTTCCACCAACATCCTGCAACTCACTGCTCAACAAGTGGGTTTTCTCCTCAGAACTACTACTCAGTCTTTTGAAACTGTATAATTATCTAGAGTGGCCACAGACTTGAAAAACATTGAAAACCTGAAATTATTAGGGGGAATTAGAATATTGGAAAATCTGATGAAATTCGGGGAAATTTTGAGGATTGGCCTAGTTTCAAAAATAAACTTAACTTTTTCTGATTTTAAAGTTTTTTTAAATGTGCATTTCTGTTCTTCTTCCTAAAAAATTAAATCTCAAATTAGCGTGGGTTCAAATTAGCAAATGTTCTAAAAAGGCTTTCTGAGGTTTCTCCGTGATAAAAGTGTGGAAATAATCTTATTTATATTGTTTTACCAGAGTTTCAAGTCTTTCTGATACTTCTTATTTTCCCCCCTTTCTCAATTCTTACAATCTTTCTCCTGTTTTATAGTAGATCAGAATTTACTATATTTATAAAATATTGGGAAAATCATACCAGCTATTAACAGAGAAAACCTGACACCATCAGGGAATTTTGAAATAAGTCTTTTGGGCCACCCTGTAATCAAATTTAGATGGGTTTTTTAATGTTATTTGGCAAATAGGATTAGGATCCTTTCTCAACAGATCTTTTCTGATGCGTTGAAAGATATTATTCTTGTTGAATCTGCCTCATTTTCAATTTTTGATTCAATTTTATTTTTATACATACATTACTTACAATTGAAGCTTTTACACTTGAGGATTAAAAATCCCATTAAAGTGAAAAAAATGTTTAAATATACATATGGATGAGAAATAAAAAAAATTGAAGAAAATACAAGACATAAAATTAAAATTAGAATTACAGATTGGCAAAGGTGTCAGTTGTACACATTACTAAAAAAAAAGACCTGGAAAGGCAAAAGACATGTATAATATAAAAAAAGAATATTTGTACAAGAAGACAGCACAAGGAAATATTAAGAAACAAGTATATTATCAGAAGTAATTAAAAATTGCTTTAACATTTTTTTGAAAATAGTAACCCTTGGTGCTGTTTGAATATCTAAGGGTATACTATTAAAATATTTAGGTGCTAGGTAAAAAAAAACATTTATGAAAAATGTTTTATTTCATATATTTTTATCTGAAAACTAATGGATGTCTTATAGGCATTGTAAAGAAGTCTAAATAGTATGATTATTGATTAATAATAAAGACTCCTTTGGAAAATTTGCATGAAATCAATCAATTTTTAAATCTGTTTAAGAAGGGTGCTATTTGTAGTGTTACTTTTACTATTTATTGTGTTTCTAAAACTTTTTCACCTTTCTGTTATAGATTAAAACTTTCAATGAATCATTACCTCAACCTGAACATGTAAGTGTTTTTTTAGCTTTCTTCTTTTTATCACGGTTTCATCATTATTATTTTAGAATAGATTTAATTTTTTACATGTTTAGTGATGAAGTAAGGAAGGTCCGTAATATAACTATATTTCAAAGTTGGTTATTTTCAATAAGTTAAAATTATGCTTATTCTAATTTTCTCCTGTGTATCTGTTAATATCTATGGTTTTTTTATATAAAGGATCTCTTTATTTGTTGTCTTTCAAAGATCAATTGATCAGTTGTTTTAAACACTGATATCCTCAAGCTTGTTAATTGTGAAACTATTTTTAACAAAGATATTGCTCATTAGATACTCATTAATGCTGTTTTCATCACATATTTTTTTCACGTTTACCTTTTTGAGAGTTAATCTTGGTACTAAATGAAGAATTAAGAATGGTCTAATAACAAACTGGGGTTAAGTTAAGTTATAATTATGTAAAAGCTTGAATGTGGTATTAATTATGCAAAGCATTTTTCTTGAATGTGGGATTTATTCTTAGAAAAAAATTATTTGCCATTTATACAAATTGTAAAATGCACTGAGTTATTGTAACTTACTATGATTTGTGCCACGATTATTTTCGCCACAGTAGTGTGGTTATCCCAGTTAAGTATTGCGAGTTTACAAAATTTTATTTTCAAATCTAACCCTTGCTCCCCATGTTTTTAATTGTTTGTCATATTTAGAAGTTTTTATTAAAATAATATCCAACTAGGTTTTTTTCCAATAGAATTTCAAAACAAACGTTTTTAGAAAAAAACTTCAGTGGGATAAACAAAAAATCTTTTTGATTGTATAAAGGTGCACTGATTTGAACTGATTTTGCAACAAGTTTAAAACTAACTTACTGGTTCTTGTGTGCTTCCAGATTATCTACATGGGTTGGATAGTAGAAGGAACATCTGCCCCTCAGCCTTGGTACAAATGGCAGACCAAGTTCCTCGCTCTCAAAGGAGCGGAAATATACATATTTGAATCACCCCCTGTGAGTTTTTTTCCTCATTCAAAAACTCAAACAAATATCACTTATTTTATACTAATTTTAAAACTTTCAGTAGATTTACTGTAGTTGATTTGAAATGTGATACATTTAACAATCAAGTTATGTTATTAAATATTGAAACATTTTAAATTTTTTTGTACTCTTTGACTATACAGTTTTTCTAGTAAGTTAACTGAATCAGTAGTTTAAGTTGGAATCTGTGAATTTTTGTTTTTTCTAAACTATTATAATTTTAAGGTAATCTATAAATGGATTTGATGTTTACTTATACTTGTAATTCAAGTAATGGATAATGCTCCTAAAAAGAATACTTAAATTAGCATTTAATTAAGAATTAACATTAAATTAAGATGTATTTGTACAAATTTAAAGAAAACTTTATTGTACTGTGTTAGTTGTTGAAACACAACACATTCTTTTGGTGTGTATATGATAGCAGACCTGCCAACTCTCCTGCTTTTGGACTCAGTTTTCTGCCTTTAATTCAAATCTCCGGCTTCATTTTTTCATTGTTTTGATCGGGTGCAGTATAAAAAACAGCCTGATATAACTCCCAGTAAATATAGAGTCCGGAGATTTAAAATAAAAGCCAGAAACTCCGGCCAAAAGCCGGAGAGTTGGCAGGTCTGTGATAGTATACTTTTATATCATCTTTTATTGTTTTCCAGTATTTGCTAACTCTATTTAAATTATTTGTTGCATTATCCGTCTTTTTTTAACAGAGCAATGTACAGTCCCTAACTAGTTGTCCCAATGTGTTCAAAGTTTATCAAGCAATGTTAAAAATTTTAAAGGTAAGTAGATTCTCCTATTTAATGTACCAATACACTGGCTAAATTCATTACACTTTTTGCCCATAACAGATTCATTAAAAAAGGGGTTGTAACCAGTCTTTTGTGTTGAAGGGGGTTTGACTCAAATTTTTTTTGAGGTACCTCCAAGCACTTTTATGCATTGTTTTAGTTGACTTAAACATATATTTTTAATATTGGTGCACTAAATTTAAAAACTGTTTTTAATAACGTTAATTGTTGCCCCAGAAAATTTTGGAAATTTGCCTCACAAAACAGTGCTTTAGCATGCTTTGAGGCCCTTAAGATTTCACCCAATAAATACCTCTCCTTGTAAGCTGCAGAATTTTAGAGGAAAAACATTATGTACTTTTGATAAATGACAAAATGTCAAGGGTTTTTTGGGGGGTTCCTATTCCAGGAAAATTTTATTTTGTCCCTCAAAGAGATTTTTACTCATTCTGAACTCTTTAAGTTACATCAAAGAGGAACACTCCATGTAACTAACAATGAAAAACTACACAAGACGTTTCAAAATTTCAAGGGGGTTTGGGAGTCCTCCCCCAGAAAATTCTTGGAATTTTCACCCTTAAAAGAAGGGTTTTGACTCCTTTTGAGACTCTTTGGGCTATACCCGAAGCAGGCGTGAATCCAGCACGGCTCCAAGGGGGGCACTTTTCCAGACAAGATCCCCTTGTGGTACCATTGGGGGTATGGGGGTCCTACCCCAGAAAAAATTGAAATTTGACGTGTAAAAGTAGGGTTTTAACTCATTTTTAGAAACGTTTTGAGTCTAAGGGGGTCACGTTTCAATACTATTGTCTTTACTTTTTGACCCAAAATTTTAGGGATTTCCTAAAAATAAACACTGAATACCCCATTTTGATACTAATGGGGGGTATGGGGGTCCTCCCCCAGAAAAAATTTTGAAATTAGACCTGTAAAAGTTGTGTTTTTACTCATTTTGAGAACCTTTTTGGGTCTCCAAGGGGGCACTTTCCAGAGTGCCACCCCCCTGGATCTGCCACTGACCCAAAGAGGACCCCTTCTTGTAAGTAACTTAATTTTCAAGGGAAAAAAATAAAATTTTATGCCACAATTACAATGGGGGTTGAACACCTCACCCCCTTCTGCATTAATTTTAAGCTTGTTTTGTATATGAGTTGATTATTTTTCCATTATTACTTACCTGTCACTACTTTTCTAGGACACTGAATATATAGATGAGCGTCAGCACTGTTTCATGCTTCATACCGGCGTGTCTGACACTCACTACATGTGTGCCGAAACGAAAAACGAACTAAATAGGATAGAAAATGGGTGGCACAGAGCCACTTATAATGCCGTTACAAGACTAGGGGTAACCATCTCTTTTTTTTTGTGAACTGTGACTTTTTAAACTGATTATTTTATGGTCTTTTATGATGGAGAAAATATTCTAACCACAAAACCTGCCTTATCTTCTTTTTTTTACCCTTACAAAGTTTCAAAGCGAATAATTTATGACCATGAATTTGTATTTTCTTTTTGAAATTTTTAAGTCTTTTATGCTAATTTTCCATGGTTATTTTAAGTTTCTAATTTACTAGTCCTACTTCTTAAATAGTCTAGTTTAACATTGTTTTATACTTTTATTTTTTTATGTTTTACTTCTAAACATTCTGCCACTAGATAGCTAATAAACTCTTAAAACCTTTAAAAGTCATTGAATACTATTACAAAATGTAATTTAACTTGTAATTTATCTATATATTTTTCTTGTGTTTCTCTTTTTATATGTGTACTGAAGTTTTGTTAAGAGCATTATTTGAAGTGATTAAAATGTATTTCTTCTCTTTTTAGAGTAAAACTTTTTCTGTTGTGTACAAAGGTAGAACTGGAGGTTTGACATTAGATTGGAACATGGGTTTTGCATTGTATGATATTGAATCAAAGGTAAAAATGAAGCTTTTTTATATCTTACCTTCCACCTTACTTCTATGACCCTAAAAGACATTAGTTCAAAAAAAACCGAAACATACTTTTAAAACATCATGTATGTTGTAGCATAGTCCAGGGGTGGAAAATCTGCGCCAACTGCGCCGAAATTGGTTACCTGCGCCAAAAATGGGCAAAATTCACATTTTTGCGCCAAACTGCGCCAAAAACCCGATAATCCGTTCAATCTGAATCAGTAACCCTGAAAATCCAACTGATAAGAAAAGAACCAATCCTCAGCCACTATGATCGATTCTCTTCCCGCTAGGATCGCTATGAAATAGGGTGGAAATAGGACGATTAGTAACTTGTCTACGTCGCTTGGCGGAGAAAAACCGGTTTCTCTCCATTGTGGAAGGCAGAGAAAACCGGTTTTCGTCCGCCTTCCGACGTAGACAAGTGCGTTGATTTGATTTTTGGCAGTGTTTTTCGGTGATAAGCAGGGTTCGTACGCTCCTTGAAAATTAATTTCATTTTCAAGCACTATGGAAACTCCTTGAATTTGGGTTGTACTCCTTAAAAACTCTTTGATTTTCAACCTGAATATTTCTTCTATAAATTTACTTCCCCTATAAAATAGGTTTCAATCCGCGGCGTTTAGTGCGTTGAAAAGTCGGAAATCGCGATTTTTCGAGAAAGTTTCGGGTTTTTTTTCGGAATGTTCCGTTCTTCCCGCGACTTTCTTGGACGGCTTTGGGTTCTGATTCAAGTTGGCTTCTTCTTGCGTCATTACTGCGAAGTAAAAAAACAACTTTACTGTGTTTTGAAGCCCACAAGTCCGGTGTTCCGGAAGTCGGAAAAATAGCAATTTTTCGGAGTGTTCCGTTCTTCCCGCGAAACGGCCGTGGGTGCTGATTCAAGTTGGCTTCTTCTTGCGTCATTATTGCGAAGTAGAAAAAACAACTTTACCGTGGTCAGAAGCCAACAAGTCGGGTGTTCCGTCTAGTGTTCCGGAAATCGGGAAAATAGCTACTTTTTGCGACAGTTCCGTTTTTTTCCGGGACTGCTTTTCCTACAGACTTACGGACGTCTGTTGAAGTTAGCTTCAACGGCGATGCAGTTAAAACAAATTTACTTTGGTCAGACCAGCCTGATAAGTCTAATATGATTTTTTCTCTATTTTATTTAGTATTTTCAACTTAAGATGATTTTTTAAGTTGTAAATTTTAATGAACAGTTGCTTTATAGCAACTTAATAAGTTGATAATACAGTGTTTTTTTTAAATCTTGTTAGATTATTACCTGTTTTAGGTATCTGATCTGATTCATAAGATTCTAAAAATGCCTTCAAAAATAATTTCTTACTTTTTTTCTATTTAACTAAACGTTTTTGACAATATCGTTTTTGCAATTTAATTTTTACTGAAATAATTATTCTATTAACTAATTTCCTTTATTTTTATTTGATTTTAGTAGCATTTTGACTTTAAAGTGGTTTTAAAAACTGATTCAGGAATGCAGTGTGTGTTTGAAGCGGTGTAAAAAATTTGTTTTTCTTATATGTATTTTTTATGTAAAAAAGTACTCTTTGAGTTTTTTAAAAAACACTTCTTGAAAACTCCTGGAATACTCCTTGATTTTGATTTCTGAAAATTTGTATGAACCCTGATGCATAGCTGCCAAGTACTCCGATTTTATCGGAGTTACTCCTATTTTTGGTTTCTTCTCCGGTATTCCGATTTTTCCCTAAAAACTCCGATTTTCCTATTTAAAAAATAAACCTATGTTTCAATCGTAAGTAAGAAGTTTTTAAGAGTAAGATGAGTGAAATATATTAATTAATTAGTACATTTTCTTTTTAAAGATATATTTTTCCAAAAAAAGCATTAATTTCTATTTTGGTTATAGAGCAGGAACCATGATTAATCGTTTTGGACGCCTTTGGTTGTAGCTTATGGATTATTTTGTTTTCATCTACTTTAAGGGGGGTGTATTTGTTTCTTCAAGGGTTTTATCTAAATTCTTTGTGCTTCGTAGTTCTACTATGAACTAAAAGGCGGCTTAAATTTTAAATTGTGACTGAAAAAAAGGTGGGTATGCTTCCATGTGTAGTCCATGAAAGTACTCCTATTTTTTCCTCCATCAGGTTGGCAGCTATGCTGATGCATTATATAAAACCTAACTTTTAGATTAGCCTGATGCAGATTCACTGTAAACTGATACGGAAATGAAATTTGCCTTGATACAAAACCACTAAAAGCTGATACAAAAATGCATTTTGACTTGACACAAAACTGCCCTAAAGCTGATACAAAAATCAGTTTTGGATTTTCCACCCCTGATAGTCCCTCTTAGATGATTATTTTTATTGGTATCAAATCATTTCATTGCCAAATAAGGATTCCTAAGCAACAAAATTTCAGGTTTTAATTACCAAAACTAAGTTGAAAGAACTAGTTGGGAAGAAAAAAGGGATTACTATTATTCTATTTCAATTATTAAATGTGTTTTTGACTCTTCAACAGGGTTGAAAAAAAAACATGTTTAATTGTTTTAAACAGGTTTTTTTATTTAAGGGGAGGAAAAAGGGAAAAGTGACTCCAAAACGAGTTAACACACTGTTCTTATGGTTAAATTTTCAGAAATTTTCCGGGGAAGGAGGATTACATTAGGAGATGATTTTGATATTGAAAATTCTTAGCCCCCCCCAAAAAAACCAAATCCTGGAACCGCTGCTGTCTACTTACCTTGGTCACCATCAAAATCGAACTAAAGTTTCAAGAAAACTTTTTGTGCCAAAACCCCCCTGAAAAAAAAGTAGTTACGGCCCTGTATGCAACTATAAAAATTCCCCTGACTTCTCCACTGTTGATTGTGCATAACAGTTTATTGAATTATTCTGTTATACTTAAGGAGCTGGATCATTTCAGTGTTATGCATGGAGGTACAAATTTTCTCAGCTGAAAGGCTCATCTGATGACGGGAAAACAAAGTTGACGTTTAACTTTCAAGATCCCGATAAAAAGGAGATTGATTCTGAGGTATGTGGCAACAGGTTTTGATATGTTAGTGATATTTTATCCACTATCCAGCTGTGAATATGTGTCTTTATGTCAGAGTTTCAGTTTGGGTAACTGGTCATTAATTCTAATCTGATATTAATCTGAAAAAAGTAGAAGTTGTCTCTGTGTCCACAAGCTGATATTGGAATGTTTTTTTTGTATTGATATGGTTACCTTACTATCCAGCTGTGAATAAGAGTCCTCATGTCAGAGTTTCAGTTTGGGTGACTAGTCGTAAATTTTAATCTAATAATGATCTGCAAAAAAGAGGAAGTTGTCCTGTGTATATGTTACGATCAAATTGATAAATTGGGCATTCTTTATAATGCCCAGAGTGGAAGTGGGCAAAGTGGTTAATTTCATTCATAAATTTCGTTGAATTTATCACATTGCCCGGATTATTAATAATGCCCAATTAATCATTTTGCCTGTAGCATATATACCCACAATCTGATTTTGGAATGTTTTTTTGTATTGATATGGGGGTTAGTGTTCACCATTTGATAGTATTAATGCCCCTAATAAATTTTGTGGGACTTAAACTATCCTTTTATCAGTTAACTTCTGTAAATTCATGATATTAATATTTAGTTGGGAGTATGAATTTCTGTCATTATTAAAAAAATATCCTTAATTTTTGAACTTGGGTGTATATTTACTAACTCAGCTGAAGATTAATCTCACTTTATAAACAGGGTTTCCCTAGGTCAGGGAATGCATGTAAAAACCTGGAAATAATTTTACAAAAAAAGGAATAATTGGTAAAATAGCTTATTTTTGCCTAAAACCTGGGAAATAATACTGAACCTGGAAAATATCAATTTGCAATGTCTGCATCTAATTTTTAATACTACAAGGTTCCCACGCTCCTTGAAAACTCCTTAAAAACTCCTTGAAAGTGATTTTCATTTTCAAGCACTATGGAAACTCCTTGAATTTGGGTTGTACTCCTTAAAAACTCCTTGATTTTCATTACGGGAATTTTCATAAATTGTTCTCGCTAATAAAAATGGTTTGAGTTCGCTACCGTTTCGCGAATTTCCGTTTTCCACGTGGAACATCCAAAAACGTATACTAAGTAGAGCGTGTACTAAGGTGTACTAAGTAGAGCGAGTTTTTTGTGTGTGAATTAATTGGCTTTTTTGCCTTCTCTTAGTCCTTGAAAAACTTAAAATGATCCTTGAAAAGTCCTTGAAAACTCCTTGATTTTTTTTCTCTGAAAAGAGTGGGAACCATGTACTAGAAAGGAAGAAAATTAGTGGTCTGTCCAAGGCAATTTTGCTACCATTTTTCGGTACCTTCACAATTTCACCATTTAATAAATGGCACTTTCACAAATTCAGTTTTCGTAAAACGGTACCTTCACAAAATACATTTTTGAAAAAAGTTCTCTATGAAGCTATAGTTAAATTTTTAGCCATTCTATACTAAATTTTCATTTCTTTTTAATGTTTTAAAATTACTTACTTGTTATTTTGACTTAAGGTAACTGACTGGGTTGAAATCGTCATTTTTGCCAAAAATATCAAATTTCGTTTTATTATTTTATTTTATAGCCTGTTTAATAAGCTTTCCAAAACTACCTTACTTTAAACTCTGAGTAATCTAGAACATAAGTTACAGCTGTTTTAGTACCGGGTAATACGAGGATTAACATGCAATTTTAAACTTTAAAGCCTTTTTCTGAAGAATGACATTTTTGTATACTTTGGATCACGGTAACAGTGATTATTCTTAAACTACTTAAAATATTCTGATGCTTTTTGTTTTATTTCACTCTTTATAATATAACGCATGTTATCTTCTACAATCTAAGAAACATATTTGAATTAAGGTATTTTTTAAAGTGTGTAAACCTGGTTTAAACGTTTTTTTTTCATGAATTTTTACTTTTTTCGAATTCAAGTTCCTGTATTTCTTTTCTATTTTAAAAATTTCAGATTTTTTGTAGATAGTGACACAGATTAGTGTCTTAGGCTCAAAATCCTGCAAAAATTTTATTTGTACCTATAAAAGAACATTCTCAGGAGTTGTTGGCGCAAGTTGAAATTTTAGCCTTATTTTCATTGAAATTTCTCAATATTTTAAAAAATAATTTTTTTTAAATTATTTTTTGAATGATTTTCATTGTTTTAGAAAATTAGCTCTCAGAAAATAGCAATTAAATAATTATTTAGTTAATATTTTTAAAAAAGGCCTCCCAACCCAGTCAGTTACCTTAAATTTTCACATATCAGCACTTAATTTTCACAGAAAAGGCACCTCTTAAAAAACCTAGACAGACCCCTAAAAATACACTCAAACCTGTTTTTGTGCGATTTTTCATATGTGGGGTCTTTTTTTACTGCTGTTTTTATGTACCGCATGAAAAAATCACAGAAAAAAAGACCACACAAATAAAAAATCGCACAAAAACAGGTTCAAGTGTACAGATTTATATTGAAAATATATGATAATTTCTTTGCATTGCTGGTTTTTTATTGGAAGTTTTTAAAAAAAGAAATTTGGGAATTTTATTTCCAAAATTGAGTGGGGAACCCAGTTATAATGCCTCAATAATCTTTTTTCCAGGAGGTTGAATGTCAAGTGCTGCCTTCTCTGCTCTACTGCATGCATGCGTTTCTGACCGCTAAAATCGCCTCCGTGGACCCTGCGTTCCTCCGCACCACCTGACAGTTGGAAGCGTTACGATTCCTCCTCCTCTCGGGACTCGTGGTTATACCTGGGGCGTGTGTGACGCCTTACGATAGCATATCTCTTAGGAAGCCTTGCTGCTGCACTGTCCCAGTGATTTGACCGACCTTTCGGCGAGTTAGTCTGTGTATATTTTTCTACTACTACTGGGAGATTGATTGGGTTGCGGTGCGAGTGACATTTTTTCCTGTTTGACCATATATCTATTTTTGTATGGGTTGCTTTACTTTCACGGTTGTTCTTGGAGTTTGTTTGTTGACTCGAAAGCCTTGAAAATTACGGTGTGTCTGTGTCAACTCGTTTTGTTGACTTGTTGGGAATGTATGTTTATTGAGAGTATGTTTGGATTGCAGTTCTGGAAGAGTTTTTTGTGTGCTGCTTAAGAAAATCTCGCTGTCTGATGAAATTAGTCAATTTTGTTTCGTAACTGTCTTAAGTAAATGGTTTGTGGCATCTTGGTAATACAGGCCTTATTGATTTCAAATGATTTACTTTAAAGCATAATAATTATATTAAAATTAAGGAGAAAGTTTTTTTCCTGTGGAAAAATTTATTTGTCATAGTAGAAATACTTACACAATATCTTTTTTTTACATATTCATTAACACTATAATGAAGTAAAACTGTTCATTTAATAATAATTTTCTTTAAATTTGCTGTTTATGTATTTCTCTAGCAAATTGTTTTATGTAATCAATTAAGTTAACTAGCTTTGACAAAGTCTTTAATATTTCCTAAAAGCTATATTTTGATAGAAAAAATGGCTTTTTTTCTTGAGAAAAAGTTAATCTTGGAAAAAACTGCTCATAAGTTGTACTACTTTCAAAGATGGTCTATAACTAGATGCCACTGTAAATTCAAGATCTTATTTTTCTGATTTCTTAAAATATCTCTTTATTTTCATTTAAAGAATGAAAAACTAATGAAAAGTAATCAAACTATATTATTTGAGCTTTAGCAATCCCAAAAATCATGACAAAAAAACTTTTTTCATAAGCCACAACTTGTTATGTTTGCTTGAATGTTTTATAACTGATGTGTGGTTTTATATGACGAAAGGCTTAGTTAATATCTATTAATTAGTCGTATTTTATGTGATGGCCTTACAAGTTTGACTTATAAGCTTGAATATGTATGTGTATCAAAAGCTGTTGACTTGACAGAAACAGCTGTGTATATTTTCCTGTTTTAGAGTTTCTACTTTGTTATGAATGTGAGATGGAAGAGCTTGAATGTGATGTATCAAAATTAATTATACCTCAACACTGTTCCTTTCCTAAATGTGTGACACAATATATTCTATTGGTACAAGAAAACCCCTAAAAACAACTTTTTGGGCTTTCGCTAAGAAAAATTCTGTGGTCAGAAATTTCTTTGTTAATTATATGATACTGCTTTTATCAGAAGTGTGTATCTTTATAATCTTTGGTGAAGAATATAAACCACAGTTATTGTGTATACTTAAATATATTAACAAAAAAGGAACTGCATAAAAGTAAGGTTTTGTCTCTTTTTAAGGATTCTATTTTACTGAATCTTTCTTCAGAATTGCTTGGTTTGATTTAAACGATAGGGTTTAAAAGGGTGTTAACTATCTAAAGACAATTAAGCATCACCTTGGGAAGGTGATGGATTATTGTGGGCAAATGATTAAGGGTAAAAATGAAGTTTGAGTGTCGATTGCCGTTCTATACTTATTTATGAAAACTGAGTTAAACTGTTTTGTCCTTACGTAATTTACAGATGCCCCAAAGACCAGTCAATTCTTACTTTTTCTAAGAAAATTAACGTACTCGGTTTTTGAGGGGGTTTTGAACATTGAGGAATTTCTATTTGAAAAGTTATTTGTTTCGGTATAAGTTACTTGTTGTGGTTATTAAATTGAGAAAGCGACAACTAAGAAAGTACAAATAAGTAGGCAACATTGATTGACTTATCTAGATAATATATATTCGCTTGTAGAAATATCTGCATTTGAAGATGTGTAAGGCTGGAATTGTTTTCCATGTAATATTGACGTTTTTGTGAAAACTGATGTTTAACGAAGTTCAGAAATTCGAGAAATGTAAGTATCCACCAAATGTGTTCGAAAGATGATGTGTGTAATATTTTTTCGAGATTATTTCAATATTGAAATGTTTAGCATTCATTACATACACATAAAAAATTTTATTTCCAAATATTTTGGACTCTTTAAGTTATGGAAAAACTATTTGTTAAAATATTTATCTTTCATCAAATTATATATTCACTGAGATTGCTTGAAACTGAGAATAGTAGAAATTTGGGTTGGTAAAAAATCTGAAAATCTTTAAAGGTATATTTATGTTCAAAGTTTTTGTTTCTACTTCCTTAATTTTGTAGCAGAAAAGTTAAGCTTTTTAAACTGAAGTATCAATTTATGTTTGAATTAGAGTTATTCCTTAAATGGGAGTAAATTCAAATGTTATACAATAATTAAAAGCTATTACACATTGGTTTTGGTATTGAAAGATAAATGTTCTTTTGAGTTGTATGAAAGGATATGGTATATTATTCAAATTGAACATGAGTTCAAGAAGCTTTATATGCTCATATTGATTAAAAGTACGAATGTACATTGTGTGAATTTAATCCTACTCCATTCAAGTATTTTTCTTTTACTTAATTTTCTTTTAAACTTGCTTATTAATTAGTGAGACATTTATGTTTTGTTGTTATATTCAATGTTTCTGCTACTTACTACTCAAAGATTTTAGCTATTTTTATACGTACATTGTTAGTGTGTTTGTTAATGTTGGGAGGTTTCATACCTGTTCTGTTGGATGCACAAATCATGTATCACCTGCCACTACTATCTAGTCAGAATTAACCACTGATAGGAGTTTTCCGATAGTTTCATCATCGATTACTATTATTTTTAGGTAGTTCGGCATATGTAGAAAAAAATGTAGCGACATATATTATTGAGTGTACTTAATAGCAAGTCAGAGTAAGCTATTATTGTAAATATCGCTCATCTATACATTTCTCGCATAAGTACTGTGAAGCGGCTTAATAGGCTGTTTCCTATTGCATTTCTCATCTGCAAAAGTTAGGAGGTGTGGGGTTTAAAAATTATGTTACATCAACTTGAAAACTGATCGCCATTGTTATATGCAGGGTGTTTCAGAACTGGATGTAAAAGTTATAGAGTTGGTTTGAGGGGTACCTCAACTAGCATGTTTCAAATAGGGGAATGGGGTGACATGACATTCATATTTTCTACATTGATTTAGTTCTGAAACACCCTCTATAATCAATGTCCATTACAGTTTTTCAATTTGAAAATATATGTTATCCAAAACTAAAAATTTGAGATTAATTTGAAAATGTATTCTGCTAATTCATTTTGAATATCCTGAAAGAAAATTGTTAAAGAAATCTCAATTTACAGTTTCAGAATATGCCTGCAGTGATCTGATTTCAAAAAAATACTTGTTAATCTATTTAGATTTTACTGCAACCTAAAGTAATTTTTTTTGTTTTGTACCTATATTTATTGTTATGTTGTAGTTATATATTTATTGTAGGATAAATAACCTGTATCTACAAAGTGGAAACGTACAAAATTTTAAGCGGTTAGCTAGCTTGCTTGTTTGATGCTAAATTGAACTGTTTGTTATTTTTTAAGTTTGTTGATTCTTTAAAATATTTATATACTAATATTTATTGAACTTTCTCAGACATATCATTCAATTACTAACTATTTATAATAGTTAAGTATGTTTTGAAAAGTTTTATAAGCAAAGAAATGTTTAACCTGCTGAAATGTGTTCAATATATAGAATTTCTACTCAAAAATGTTTTATATATATAAATTGATCTACTAAATTTCATGCATGAAATGTAATTTTGTCAAAAACTTAGGTGGCACAGAATATTATGATTCAATTCACACATTTAAGGATATCTTATTGTGTTTAAATTATTAAATCAAATTTATTTCTGAAAATTTTCTTGTTCAACTAATATTTTGTCCTTACCCTGTACTGTGAAATCTCAAACAATTTTTCCTCATTGTCTCTGTTTTTTTATATTTCATAGTTTTTAAGGGAAAATAATACTTTTTCAGCTGTGCAGTTCACAATGCTAAACTGGTTTATTGCAAAACACTGTAAATTAAAAGCTGTGTTTACAGTTAACAACTTGGATGGATTTTTAAGTAGGTGTCTGTTAGTTAGAAATATAGATATGTTAACAGTCCCTTAACAAAATATTTTACTTAAAAAAACTTCTCAATATTTTTGTTTGAAAACTGATCCTTTTTAATACTTTGCTGTTTATAAATTTAAAATATCCTCAAAATTGAACCCTATTTTTTTAGAAAGAGGGCTGACTGAAAGAAACTGATTTAAGGCTAATTTTGAGTTTACAAAATTATGAGTAGATTAGCACATAAAATCTAGACACACCCATATTAAACATATAATGGCTCATAAACATCTAGTATCTATATTTTACTGGGTGTGTTATTATTATCGCTTGTCTGCCAGAATTTTCAAACTTCATTTTCTGTTATAAAAATTTTTGTTCTTTTGGATAGTAACAGTACTAACATTGAAAAAAACAATTTTTCATTTTAACTGAATTCCTGAGATTTCACTGGGATTTTTTTGTTTATCAGGCAATGTTGTTTGAGGTTTGAATCGGTGAAATATGCTAAATAAGTTAACTTCATGGCTTGTATATGCGGGCTTTTAGACTTAAGACCTGAAAAACTGTTGTTTGATTGCCTGCAGTAAGCTTTGCAGTTCTTGTGTGTACCTTTCTGCAAGACTCGTGAACTATGACAGAAGCATATTTTGCAAATCGAATATATTTTAAAGCTATACATGTGCCTTGGTTTTTTCTTTATGTGTTTTCTATGGACCTCAGTGCCTTCCTGATTATTTATTATTATTATTATGGTGTCGTTATATAAGGAATTACTCGGTAATTGAATCGCCTGTTCGAAAAAGGGGCCAAATTCAAGGGGCTATATCTAGGGTTTCTAAATATTTCTGAAAGAATCGATTCCGGAATAGAATCGGAATCGAACCCTTGAAGGAATCGATTCCAGCAGGAATCGAATCTTAGGAATGGTACTTAATTTTCTACTTAACCCTACAGTGCATACTGTTGCCATTTGGCAACACAACATTTTCCCCCATTTCCTACTCAAACTTTCATTTCCAAACGGCAACACCATGCAATAAGTACAATAGATATAACATTTCATTGTATAAGCACTTTAGACTGCGAGTAGATCACAGCAGGGGTACTATTTTGAGACATTTGTTAATAGCTAGTGAGACGAAAGTCAAGACACAGAAAACGCCAAAATAAAAGGACGATATAAATTAAAATAAAAAATTTCAGCTTGAAAAAATGTTTTGAAAAGATAAGTTGTTTTTTTTATATTTTTAGAGCATTTGGTTTTATTTTACTTCACAATTAATTTCACAAGAGACACAAATTAATTTCACAAGGACTAAGTTTTTTTCCAGTAAAAAGTAGAAAAAAATTAAGTTAATTTTTTTTAAGTATTTTTTTACTAATTTACACCATAATAGAAGTCACATAAATGATTTTCAAGTGGATTTAAAAAATCATGCATTTTAGGGTTAATTCTTAATACTGATAGTAATTAACATGTTTTTTCACTAATTAATTAGTATTTTGCATCGAATCTTAGGAATCCTACTTAATTTTCTAATTTATGCAGATAATTAATATTGCTCTCTAATTAATTAGTATTTTGATAAATAATTAATATTTTGCTGATTGCTTTTTGCGAAGACTTTAAATGGGTTCATCAGTGTTCATCTGCTAGTAAAAAGGCTAATAGGATATTGGGATACATTAAAAAAACTGTTTCTTCAAGGTCCGAGGATATTATTTTGCCACTATACAGAGGCTTGGTGAGACCTCATCTAGAGTATGCTGTTCAGTTTTGGTCTCCATACTTAAAAAAAGATATTGATTCAATTGAAAGGGTTCAGCTAGGGCTACTAAAATGGTCAAGGGTATATCCAGTTTAAGTTATGAGGGAAGATTAAAGAAGCTAAATATGTTCACTCTAGAGAAAAGAAGGATTAGAGGGGATTTGATTCAACTTTTTAAAATGGTAAAGCAAGGGGACACAGAGGGACTAGATTTCAATACGGGTAATAGAACAAGGGGTCACAAATTCAAATTGAATAAAGGAAAATTTAAGACGGATTGTAGGAAGCATTATTTTTTTAATAGGGTAGTGAATAGATGGAATACGATGCCTGAAACAAATTGTAAATTCAAGTGGGGTAAACGAGTTCAAGAAGAAAATTGACAGATACTGGGATTCCGGTAGTGTGGGTTAAAAAGACTGGACCAACCTTGCTGGGCTTACGCCTGTAGTTGGTCGACTTAATTTGTATTTGTATTAATTAAATTAGGAATTATTACTAATTTAGAATCTTAGGAATCCTACTTAATTTTCTAATTTATGCAGATAATTAATATTGCTCTCTAATTAATTAGTATTTTGATAATTAATTACTATTTTGCTGATTATTACTAATTTAAAATCTTAGGAATCCTACTTAATTTTCTAATTTATGCAGATAATTAATATTGCTCTCTAATTAATTAGTATTTTGATAATTAATTACTATTTTGCTGATTATTACTAATTTAGAATCTTAGGAATCCTACTTAATTTTCTAATTTATGCAGATAATTAATATTGCTCTCTAATTAATTAGTATTTTGATAATTAATTAATATTTTGCTGATTATAATTTAAATTAGTAATAATTCCTAATTATCTTTGATTTGTGATTGAAATAAATAAGTTCGATTCTACTTTTCGACACTGGCCCTAAGGAATCGATTCCAGGTTGGAATTGAAAGAATCGAACCTCAGAAATCGATTCCGGAATCCGATTCTTTAAATCCCTAGCTATTTCCAGTGAAGCTTGGAGATTTTTTTGAGTACAAAAAGTCAATTTACCTTTTTTTTTATTTATCCCTTTTTCAAACTGATGATTCAATTCATTTCGCTCTTCAATATTCCTTTTCCTTTAGCATATTTAACATGAAATGTGTTTCATAACACTGAGGGTGGGAGATGGTCGGTGCAAAAGCGAAATATTTGTTCCTTTAAGATTTTTTTTTCAGTATGAATTTGGTGACAAAATGTTCCAGTTTATTTAACTCCCTGTACGTCATAAGCTTTGTCTTATTATAGCTGATAACGCCTAAAATTGTTTGCAGTTTTGAAGAATAAAACATGATCACATATTGTACTTTATTTTGCTTACTTCCTTTTCTGAAAAAAATCTGAACTATCGTTCTGTTGATGTAAAAAAGAGGCATTAAAACAGGGTTCCCCCACGGGTCAGGAAAAGTCGGGGAATAGTTAGGGAAAATTGCCAATTTTGGTCGAAAACCTGGAAAATCATGAAAAATACCTTGAGAAGGAAACAAATTTTAATGTTTGCATGTCAGTTTTGGCTCTAGTAAGTGAAAAAATAGGCAAATTAAAAGGTGGCGAACTTCAACTAATGGCGTCCAACCGCCTATTTTATTTACACAGTCTTTTGAAAAGTGCTCCCCAACTCAAAAAGTTTGGGAACCTCTTCCCTAGACTGCTATCACAATAAGGAAGTTGCATGTGTCAGATTTTCAAAAACAAACAAGTGTTCCGTATGGTTTTTTGTATGGTCAAATGAAATATCTAGTTAATTTTTCAAAAAATGTACAGGTGATTAAATATTTTAATTTAAAAGTCGAGAATGAAAACGTTTATTGTTAAAAAAAAGAAACGATGATGTCAACATTCATACCATCAACTCTATTGCTTTCCAACAATGTTTATCGTACGATGACGTCACATCCCAAACTCTTGGCGTTTTCGCCCTCTTTTAAAAAAGGGGATTTTGTTAATTTTTTTACAGTAAAAAAATTACTCTATCGGCCTCAAATTATGGTTAGTTGCTTATTTTTGCACGAAGAATCGATTAAAAAAAATTAAAAAAACGCAACTTCCTCATTGGCAGCTTCTATGGCCTTATGAGTCGAGGTGTAGGATCAAACATAAAACTTTCCTTAATGTTTGCTTTTCCGCTCATCTTTGTTGCCTGTCAAACCATTTCCCTTACACGGACACTTAGTATGCAGTGAAAACAACGTTGCACTAGCTTTATGAGACTCGCGCTATTTGAAAAGTAAGCATACTTTTCACTCTTCTAGCAGAGGGAAAATATCATTCACTGATTTTCTCTGCAGGCAGTTGACCCTATTGCAGAGGTACCAAGTATTACGATTTGTCCGTAATCGGATTACGGACATCGATTAAATATTACGGATTTTTGAAGTCTTGGAAAATTTTCGCACTTATAAAATGTATTTGGGTAATTCTCTAGAAATGTGAAAAATTCCGGTCCCAGGGTCAAAAAGAATTGTCCTGAAATTAGTTTTTCTTTCCAACATTCTGATAAATAGCCTTATGATAAGTATGGCACATAAGTATAACAAATTTTGAAAGCAAAATTTAAGGAATTATAAAACTTTAAAGCTCAAAATTTCATCATTTTGGCTTGTCCCACTACTGACATATGCTCAAATAAAAGGAATTTTAGTGTACTAAAAGCATATTTCCCGTCGAATTTTTTATCTAATATTATTAATCATATCTTATAGTATATTTAATTGTGGAAGAAATATTTTTTGAATTTTTTAAATAACATATTCGAATTGAAACATGGTTGTCCCAGGCAATAACGTTATTTACCGGACATGAACATTTTAGTTAATTATGAGGCATACAGGGGTCGCAGACCTCCTATATTTCCTATAAATCCTATATTTTTGAAATATTAGTAAAAAACCTCCTATATTCTCCTATATTTTGATAAGCCTCCTATAAATCCTATATTTTTGCTCGGCGCGCTCAAATTTGCGCTGAAAACGTCCCATTCCTTAACGAACGGGAAAGTTTCTCCCATCGGTGACTCCGGGCGAGACGAAAGTGATCGGAAACGATATTATATCATGTTCAAGGTCATTTCTCCTCCAATCGACGTAGAAAGGGCGGGGATTAGTTTTTTTTCCTAGTTTTCTTATTTCTGATGCGCGCCCGCCGTTTCCTCCTCTCTGGAATTTTGTTCTTTCCGAATTATTTGGTTCCGATTTGCAACTAAATTAGTTTTTTTTGTTCCGCACGTGGTTGCGTGGTTTGTTCTGTTCTGTTCGATTTGGACATCTGCCGGCTCTACTTTCTTCAGCTAAATATGTAAAATAAAAGCACCTCTTTTCTTACTATAATTCCGTTAGATTAAAAACGGAAAAGCAAGAATTTGAACTCTGATATTCTGAGGGTAAGTTCGTACGGTTATTTTTTTCGATTTTATCATTTCTCAGTTTTTTTTTCTGATGAAGTAGTGTAAAATGTAAATTTTGAATTCGCCATGATTACGTGTGATATTATTCAGGCATAAGTTTCTTTCTCGGAATCTCGATTTTCCGCTCTTTCATGAATTAGCGGCCCGCGAACCAATTTCGATTTTGCAGATAATCCCTGCTTTTTTAATTTTAAGATTTCTGTGAAAAATCATAAGAAATCGCGAAAAATCGCGAAAGTTTCGTTTTGCTCGCCGAGTGCTTTTTTGGACATCCTGCGGGCAAATTTTTTTTACGAAAGTTCCGTTTTTTCCGCGACTGCTTATTACTGCTGCGGGATGTCGGATAATAACTTGTTTTAAATATCTGATGGATTTTAGATACTAGAAATGCATTCTTATTTTTCATTTCTTAGTTCTGGTATTTTATGTTTTTTTGTACTAAAAAGAGAAAACATTGTTTTCTACTTTGTTAAAAAAAAGTATTTGTCATATTTCATTGCAATGTTGAATTAAGGGTCTTTATTTTTCATATTTTGAAGAATTTATAGCACTATACTACATTTTTGTGTAATATTGAGTTAAGCAAATAGGTAATAAAATGTAAATAAAGCTTTTCGTGGTTTTTTTGAGACTCCTATATTTTTTTTTAAATCCTATATTTTTTTGAAATGTCACTGCGACCCCTGGGCATATAAAAATGACAGAATAAAGCAATTCTTTTTTAATAATTAATTACAATAAGAATAACTGGATATTCACTTTTAGTGCAATAATAAAGTGTTTTACTTCGAAAATTTTTACTTTGAACCGTTCATAACAGAGCGTATGCTTTTAAAACGTCATTATCCTGGCATCCATATCTCCTATAAGAAACGGAGTAAAAAATTGAAATTTGGATATGTCAGAGGTATCATGACTTTATGGTGAATGTGAAATTTGTAGCCCTAAATATCAAAAAATAAAAAAATTGTGAAGGAATTACTATAAAAAACGTCATCATATCCTGGCATCCACATCTCCTGAACAAAAAGGAGTATATTATTGAAATATGTTAGAGGTATCATTATTTTATGGTGCATGTGAAATTTTCAGGTCTAAATCTGAAAAAATAAAGAAATGGCGGAATGCTAAAAATCATAATTTTCTTGGCGCTTCATTATCCTGGCATCCATATCTCCTTTAACGAAAAGGAGAATAACATTGAAATTTCGATATGTTCGAGGTATCATTATTTTATGGTGCATGTGAAATTTTCAGGTCTAAATCTGAAGAAATAAATAAATGGCGAAATATTTATTTTCTACGGTGTCATTCTCTATGTAGCAGCGGGCGCGTTGGCACTCTGCCTCGACGTACCGAAAATGCACATTACGGTTAATCACCGTAAAATTTAGATAGGAATTTTTTTCCCACACTAAATGTATTTAAACTTTACTGTCGCTTACTGTATATCAACTAGGACGTGTTCATCTAACATTTAAAAAATATCAGAAGTTTTGAAAGAAATTTATTTTTAAAAATTTGCGTTTTTTTCATTTTTTTTTAGATTTCTATAGAATCACCCATTGCTTCCATTTTTCCATACGAAATACGATTTTTCATGGTTTTGTCAACTCGTAGCTTGGATGACACAAACGTGGGAAAAAATTTCTTATCGTTTCCATGATGCACTGAGAGAAATGACAGTTTCAAATTTGAGTAAATCGATGTTCTCATTTTGGTAGGAAACTTTTTGGTTCAAATATGACGACCCAATGCTTTCAATTTTGAAACACCAGACATACTCAGTTTCAAACAATTTAATAGTAACCACTCAAATTATGCTTATTTTTAGTTTATATTTGAAAATTGGCATGTGATTTTTCCGCTAATTAGCGGAAATCCGCTAATTTTAGAGGTGTTGAGAATCGGAATTCCGCTCGGAATTAATATTTCAAAGCGGGAAAAATCAGAATATTTGTTTCCTGAGTGGACATATAAAGTGTACCAAAACGATTTAAAACCGTTTTTTATCGTCAAATTTCTAAGATTGAGTTTAATAAGATGAGAGTCCTATCTAAAAAGCTAAATTGAACCTATTTTATGGGATAGGGATTTGAATTTGGGCCCCTCCGAAATAAATTTCTATACCACTGTAACTTATCTAGACGCTTTTAAAAAATTTCAGATAATTTCTTTCTTGAGCAATCACATGCCTGAATATTTGTAATATATCGAAAGTAAGTTAGTGGGATAACGTGTAACACATCGTTGTGACGTCGCACTCAACTTACACTCACTCCCACGTCATAGTAGAGATGTAAAGGCTGGAAAAAAACGGGTTTATTCCCGGGATGGGAATTTTGAATATTCCCAGAAATTTTCAGAAAAGAACAATTCATCTCCTGATATTTTCAAATATGAAAGTTTTTCGTTTTCGAGATTTTAGAGTGAAGTGTAGAATTTTGATTCTTCTTTTTAGCTTTTATGTGTTAAAGATATCATCCTTGATTACACTTTTCGACTTGCAGAGAAAAAAATTGTATTGAGACGGGGAATTTAGATGTTCTTTTTAACTAATGTTCTAAATTACTTCGTTATTAATAAGAATTTCAATTGCAGAATGTTCTTTTTGTGATTTTATATCAAAAATTGCCTTAAACTACGCAAAAGAGTACCTAGAAAATGAAAACTGATTGTGAAATATCGTTGTGTCTGTTTACGTTCAAAGTTCCCAATATTCCCCTAAAATTCCGGATTTATTCCCAAAAATCCCGGTTTTTTCCCTCCTCCCAAAAAATGTGGGAATTTTACATCCCTACGTCATATAGTAACGTGGCTATATGGTCATCATAACTGTAACACCTTGCAACCTCTTTATAAGAATGTGGTGGACGAATTAAAAAAAATGAGTACACGATGCTTTATTTTTGAGTATCTGCACATTTTCAAAAATGAGTACATGCATGTTTTCAAATTTGAGTAAATTTGGATCGGAGCCTGTTTAAGTGCGTGATATACTCAGATTTGAGTAATTTTTACTCATTTTTGAGACTGTCGTTTTAAGAGTGTGAATCTCCTCGGCCTGCTATTGGTCAAAGGTGCTGTTTGAGGGAGGCGCAGTGCCAGGGTTGGCAAAAACCCGGGGGGTTTTTTTTGAAAAAACGCAAGTGGGTTGGGTTTTTTCTGGTTTTTTCAATAAAACCCTGAAAAAACCCATATAAAACTGGGTTTTTTCGGAAAAAGTGTGGGTTTTTTCAAAATTAAGTGGTTTTCTCCTATAATGTAAGTGGTTTTTTTCAAATTTTAGTGAGTTCTTTCTATGTTAAATGTGTTCTGTCAAAATAATGTCAGTTTTTCCACAGTTAAGTGGGTTTTTTCAAAGTCTTTATTCTTTGAAAAAACCCACTGATATTGTGAAAACACCCCTTATTTACTGAAACCTGGTTTAAATTTTGAAAAACCCACTAAAATTTAAAAAGTATCCTAAACTTTGAAAAAACCCACTGAAATTTAAAAAATCTTGAACTTTAAACGCGTCTTAAATTTTGAAAAAAACCCATTCAATAATGAAAAAACTCACTGAGAATGAAAGAACCTATTTAACTTTAAAAAAACTCCCTGAAATTGAAAAAACACCATTTAATTTTTAAAACCTAGTCTAAATTTTGATAAAACCCATCAAAATTTTAAAAATATCCTAAACTTTGAAAAAAACACATTACGTCTTGAAGGAACTGCCAAATTCTTGATTTTTCTTGAAAAAACCCAAAAATGGGTCCAAAATGTGGGTTTTTTCACATGGGTTTTTTTGAAAAACCCATTGGGTCTAATCCAGTCAACCCAGCGCAGTGTTAAACATTTTTCCTGGCATGGGTTTCTTCCGCGGAATCGCGATAGTCCGCTTTTTCATTCGTTCGTGGCCCGCGAACTAATTTTGATTTTTTCAGATAATTCCTCCTTTTTTTACTTTCCAGATTATTTTCCAAGAAAAATCACGGGTTACCGCTAGAAATAGTCGGAAAATCGTGACTTCTCGTGAAAATTTAGTTTTTGTTTAGTTCGCGGAGTGTACCGTTCCTCCCGTAATGCTTTCGTAGGCGGACGTCAAGTTAAAGTCGGATTCTTCTCACGTTATGGCGATGAAGGAAAAAAGTCTTAAAACGGCGGCGTTTTTTTGCGAAAAAGTTCCGGTTTTCCTGCGTTTATTAGTTTTTACTGCTTTTTTCAGAAGAAAGTAAAAGACTTCAATTATTTTAAAATTTTTTTCCACGAAAATTGTGGTATAATTATTCTAAAACACGCAATAAGATAAGAAAAAGAGAAATACCCAAGTTTAGGATCACCCGAATCGCAATAAAAAAATTACAGTTAGATCCTTTTGCAGGTTACTGATTACATCAACTCTGGTTACTGATGAAAGCTTTTTTTTGAAACTTGGCACCTCTGCTATTGCCTCTGAATGAGTGTAATTTAACACACTACTCTTAGATTTTTACAACTAAGTATTTATTTCAAGTGTAGAACTTAACAAAATTGTGTGACTCCTGTATATCTTTCGTTCATTCGCTAACTGTCTGAGAATTTCAGAAACTATCTGTTACCGAAACCTCATTATGATTTGGGCCTTTAAAACAGAAAAAGTATACAACTCAAATGAATATTAAAGATATTATCACAGGTGTTTCCAACTGGCGGCCAGAGATGGGCAAAATGTAATCAGATTAATGATTAACGATTACGATTACAAATGTAATCTGATTACATTTGTAATCTGATTACTTTTTCACAAATGTAATCTGATTACATTTGTAATCTGATTACTTTTGCACAAATGTAATCTGATTACATTTGTAATCTGATTACTTTTGCACAAATGTAATCTGATTACATTTGTAATCTGATTACTTTTGTACAAATGTAATCTGATTACAGATTACATTTTGTAATCGTTAATCTGATTACAGATTACAATTGTAATCTAATATAACATATCTTGATTACTTTTTCTGATTGATAATGTTAGGGTGCGAATAGGGTGTATTGTTGTTCCGCCACATACAGGAAGTGGTCCACAACTGACAGGAAATGGTCCAAAATTGACCGGAAGTGCTCCAAAATTGACCGGAAGTAGTCCACAACTTGCCGGAAACGGTCCGCAACTTAAAAATAGAGGTTCGTAACTTCCCGGAAGTGCTCCGAAACTTTCCGAAAATGGTTCCCAACTTACCGGAAACGGTCCGCAACTTAATAGAAGTGGTTTCGTAACTCCCCGAAAGTTGTCCGCGACTCCCCGGAAGTGGTCCAAAACTGATCGGAAGTGGTCCGAAACTTACCGGAAGTGGTCCACAACTGACCGGATATGGTCCACATTTTACCGGAAATGGTCCGCAACTTAAAAGAAGTGGTTCGTAACTTCCCGGAAGTTGTCCACGGCTCACCGGAAGTGGTCCACAACTTACCGGAAGTAGTCAACAACTGACCGGAAGTGGTTCCCAATTGACCAGAAGTGGCCCGCAACTGACCGAAAAGGGTCCTCAACTGACCGGAAGTGGTTCACAATTGACCGGAAGTGCTCTGAAACTTACCGGAAACGATACGCAACTTAATAGGCATAGTTCTTATCTTCCCGGAAGTTGTCCGCGGCTTACCAGAAGTGGTCCAAAACAGATCGGAAGTGGTCTACAACTGACCGAAAGTGGTACACAACTGACCGGAAGTGGTCCACAACTTCCCGGAAGTGCTACGAAACTTACCGACAAGTTGTGGACCACTTCCGGTAAGTCATGGACCACTTCTGGTAGGTTACGGACCACTTCCGGTTCGTAACAGATCACTTCCGGTAAGTCATTGACCCAGTTCTGGTAGGTTACGGACAATTTCCGGTAAGTAACAGACCACTTCCGGCAAGTTGTGGACCATTTCCGGTAAATCATGGACCACTTCTGGTAGGTTACGGACCACTTCCGGTAAGTAACAGGCTACTTCCGGCAAGTTGGGGTCCACTTCCGGTAAGTCATGGACCACTTCCGGTAAGTAACAGACCACTTCCGGCAAGTTGGGGTCCACTTCCGGTAAGTCATGGACCACTTCCGGTAAGTAACAGACCACTTCCGGCAAGTTGTGGACCACTTCTGGAAAGTCATGGACCACTTCTGGTAGGTTACGGACCACTTCCGGCAAGTTGTGGACCACTTCCGGTAAGTCATGGACAACTTCCGGTAGGTTACGGACCACTTCCGGTAAGTCACGTACCACTTCCGGTAAGTTGTGGACCACTTTTGATAAGTCACGGACCACTTCCGGTAAGTAACGGACCACTTCCGGCAAGTTGTGGACCACTTCCGGTAAGTTATGGACCACTTCCGTAGGTTACGGACCACTTCCGGTAAGAAACAGACAACTTCCGGCAAGTTGTAGACCATTTCCGGTAAGTTGTGGACCACTTCCTGTAAGTCATGGACCACTTCCGGCAAGTTGTGGACCACTTCCGGTAAAGGTACCAGAGTAATTGGATTGAAGATTACAAATGTATTTAGACTAAAAATGTAATCAAACTAAAAATGTAATCAAACTACAAATGTAATCAAACTACAAAAGTAATCAGATTACATTCACATTTAGATTACAAAATGTAATCTAACTTCAAATGTAATCAGATTACATTCATTCAGATTACAGATGTAGTTGGATTGAAAATTTCAAAATGTAATCAGATTACAAATGTAATGATTACAAATGTAGTTAGATTAAAAACTGCAAAAAGTAATCAGATTACAAATGTAATGATTACAAATGTAATGATTACAAATGTAATCAGATTATTAATCTGATTACAAAAGTAGTTTGATTACGCCCATCTCTGCTGGCGGCCCGCCGGGGCATTTTGTGCGTCCCTCGAAGCTCCCTGAAAATCCCCCAAAAAGTAGCTTAGCATGCTAAAACTCAAAATTTTTTAGGGGAGGACCCCCGAACCCCTCTGTGTTTTACCTCTTTGTTTATGTAATAGTTTTGGTCGTTTTCTATGTCGAAAAATTTAGGTAAAACACTATTTTCAAAAAAAAATTTTTCTTGGGGAGGACCTCCCAATTTAAGTAATATTTAGTGTTAAAATTTATATGGGGTAAAAATTCACATATCCTCTGAATTTTTTGAAAATACTGTGTACTTTTACAATATGTGAATAACCTTCGTCCCTCTTTGGGTGGAAAAATTCCGTATATAAGACTTTGCGGCCCGCCACTTGACTTATGATTTCGAATGCGGCTCTCGAGAACTTAGAAGTTGGAAACCCCTGGATTATCAAGTGGGATCTGTATTTTAAACCTGGTTCGAGGCATACAACTCATGAGAGGAGTTATAGTTATAAAATTGCAAGAGAATGTTTTAAAAGCTATCATTGGTCACCACTTAGAAAATTAGGGAAAATATTAAATTTTTATCGCTACCAGAAGGGGTGTTACAGATAAGTTTCCCTTTTATCGGGATAGCTTTATAAACAACGTGGTACGTTTGCTTGTATATTTAACACTTTATCTACTGCTTTATGATTTCTGCAATTTCTTTCGTGCAAATGTTTTTTTGAGTCACTAAATTTAAAATTAAGGGGTATACGTGAATAAAATAATCCTCTCCGGGAAATTTAATCCGCTAGAGCAGGGGTTCTCAAACTGTGCTCCGCGGAGCCCTAAGGGCTCCGCCAAGCATTTCCAGGGGCTCCGCGAAGAAATTTGAAATAAATACGTTGAAAATTTCTAATTTGGGTTGCTCTGAAATGTTATATAAATAACTTACTGCTAGTTGTTTCTTGTTAAGAACTTACTTTTGCTACTTCCAAAACCCTAGTTTTTAGAGCTCTAAAGTCACCCTTAAATTTAAGTGGATTTGGTGTGGAGCCTCCAATGAAGTGAGCTCTGTTGATTATAGTTTTTTTCTGGTTTTTGTCTTTTTTAGTTTACCAAAACAAGTTAAAACCCTGTTTTTAGGATCAAATTTCCAAAACTTTACTCGGGGAGGAACCCCCGGGATGGGACGATTCGGCGCTCCGTTTTGGCACCAAATCTCTCTTCTTCTAATATTTAGAAGAGTTATGAAAGTTCTATTTCCTTTCATTTTATTTCTGCCGCTGAAACAGCCGCGCCCAAACAGCTCCGCGACGAATAGTAGCACACTGAGGAACCCCACTCCCCGACCTCGCAAATTTATTACTCAGCACCTTTTTTTATTAAGTTCAGCAAAATCATAATCCTACTTTAAAATGTATGTCCGAAATTCGGAGTGGATGTACCAAAACCAAGGGAAAACCTGTTTTTAGTAGAGTCAAATTTCCAACCAGCCTTTATAGCATTTGGAACTTAATTACTCAAAACGTTTCTTATATTAAGTTCTTTAAGATGCAAATTCTACCAAAAAAATGTATAAAAAGATAAACTACATTGATCCTATGGCATGGGAGGGGATAAGGAATGATTTTGGTCCTCTGTGTAAATAAATTTAGATATGTACCTCTGAGGTATGGTCTAGCAGCCCCCCAAAACAGCTCTCGATTTCAAAAGATGAAGTAACTATTAGGAAAACAAAATTTACAGATGTACAGATTTCTGTATGAATCCTTTGTTCATGCATCTCGGACATTATGATTAAAAAGTGATGGTTTTAATATTCAGAAATTTAAAACAAAGATTTACATTGCATCCAATGATAAAATATAATTGGTTAACAAAATATTCCATATATCCTGGGGTGTATATAAGAGGGGCGAGGGGGCCCTGCCTCCCCCCCGTTAATTTGGACTACGTATAACAAAACAAGTTAAAACCATGTTCTTTAGGGTCAAATTTCCGAATTTTTGGGAAAGGACCCCCAAAACTCCCTATTGTACTTGAAACTTTTGTCAATTTTTATTAGAATTTCGTTAAAATTAAAATCCTACCTAAAAATTAATGTCCAAAATTTGGACAATGATGTACCGGAAACGAGTTAAAAAACTGTTTTTAAAGATCACATTTCACAAAATATTCTGGGGAGGAAGGACCCCCAGACCCTTCTATTCTACTTGGATCTTAATTTGTCGCAATTTTTCTTACAAATAAATTATCTTAGATGCAAATTATACCTAAAAATGTTTTTAAAATATACGTTAAACTGTTAAATTTGCATGGGAGGGGCTGAGGAATAATTTTGGACCCCTCCCGAAATAAATTTCTATACACACTGCTGCATTTATGCTTTTATTTCTAGAAGCAATGGGTTTTATGTAATTTGCTTTTTATACTTTAAAATTTTATTTCGGAAAAGGGCTCCGCGAAGAATTTGTCTCTTGAAAAGGGCTCCGCGACATAAAAAGTTTGGGAACCTCTGCGCGCGCGCTAGAGCTAATTAATTAAGTTTATATACTTTTGAGTACCGTCAGTCCTCTGAGGGTTAGAATATTCTCACATTAAAAAAAACATATAAATTTCTATCGCAAGTTTAAGTCTTAAAAAATAACGCACTTTTCTTATGACTTTATAACTACTTTTGTGGGAACAAAAATGACAATCATGAGAATCCGATTGAAATGGCAGCTGATGAAAGCACAACTTCAGCTAAATCTATTTGCATTTCCTGCTAAAATACACAGAACCTGTGCTGACTTTTATCTTGAAAGAGGAAAACTAAGAGAGCGTTCCTTCAAAGTATAGTCAGTTAATTCGCATGGATGGTTGGTTATTTTTAGTGATGGGCAAAATCGATAATTTTAGGTATCGAATACTTTGGTATCGAATACTCATAGGTATCGAATACTTTGGTATCGAATACTTATAGGTATCGAGTACTTTTAGGTATCGAGTACTTTTTTTCAATGTCGGGAAATGAACCTGAAGGGGCAATTTTTTTAGGGCCTATCCATAATCAGACTAATATTCAAAAAACTGAAAGCGATCCATCAAAAAGCCCCGTAGCTACGGGCCTGGAGGTGGATAGAGGCGAAGGATTTGGCGGGGGAAAAACCTAGCCGCGTCAAATTTCTCTCGCGGATGATAACGACTTGGGTTTGAGCGTTGCAAAATGAAAACGGAAACAGGCTGCGTTTGATCTACAGTTGGTGTTATAAAGATTACTTCATTGAAAAATTTAAAACGAAATATGTCAATAAAGTATAGATACTTTTGTGGGTATCGAATACACTCGATACCTATAGGTATCGAGTACTTAAGTATTTGGTATCGATACCTGCCCATCACTAGACTTATTTTATGCAGTTTTAAAGTTGGTTGAGTACCGTCAGTAGATAAAGGGTTAAAATGATAGTCTTTATGCAGTGGCTTAGCCTCATTTCACGATAGAAATATCAATCAAATACAAGGACACCACATTCCACCCGCAGAGAAATATCCTAACAGAGGGTCCAAAACGACATTTTCAAAAGTTGGATGGATATGAGGGCGCCACGAGGAACTATAAATGATTGACAGATGGATCAGCATTACATTTTGGTGTCCGAACCTGTGATTGGCTGTCACTCAATCTGCTATTTTCGAAAGGGAAGGAAAAAGTTTTTCTTCCCGCCTTCCGTGACGTAGGTGTGATCACAGCGCCAAAAAAGCCCCACATCCATCCAACTTTTCGATTTCCATTAGCGCCTATGGCCACGGACTCTGTTCCCTCTAGTACTCTGTGATTCCACCCAACCCATTTTCCTATCCGAAAACGCAAGCCGAGCCTAGTTTTTTTCTCCTTGAAATAAAGTAAAAGTAGTGGATAACGCTTAATTTTTACTAATATCAGTTAAAATAACAACTGTGAAAAACAGCTTGACTGTCATATTTTAACAAAGCATTTTTTTGATAAAAGATGGATTTCACGAATCTCGTAAGGGTCTTTTTCGTGTCTCTATAGGGCCGACGTTCTTGGGGTCATTCCATCTATGATTCGTATTCCGTAATGATTAACTATTTAAGACTATTGTAGAAATAACTGCAAGTTAATTAAATTGAAGTAGGGTCACTTGGGGTAAGTGGGACCCCTTTTTGGCCTAGTACATTTTTGGAGCTTTATAGAAAAATTTGAAAGGGTTTATTTTGTACTTGTTGACTAATTTCGTTAAAGTGTCTATCGATAAACAAAAGTTTATCAGTAGTTTCTAAAATAAAGCTTTACATTTTTCTTAACTGGTCTTTTTATCAATAATGAGATGGGTGACCCACTTACCCCAAGAGATGGGGTAAGTGGGTCACCCCCTCTTTATTTTTATTTAAAGCAAGCAAAACTTAAATGGAAGTAAGTGGGTCTTAGTGGATAAAGTACATTAAATTTCAAAATATTTTATTGTAACTGTATCCATGAACAGTTACAAGTAGACAGTGACAGGGAGGCTTATTTAAAGGCTAGAAAAGATTTTAAACATATCAGCAGGAGGCAGAAGAGGGCTTTGGAAGAAAAACTTGCAAGGGAGATCAATCAAAATCCAAAGGAATTTTATGCTTATGCGGGAGAGAAAAAAAGGCTAAGTACTACCTTAGGACCTTTGAAAACATGTCAGGGCATACTTGTTCAGGAGGATGTGGGCATGGCGAATGTATTAAATGACTTTTTCATGGGGGTTTTTAATAAGAACTATAAATTAACTTACGATTCTACGGTATGTGAATATGGAAGTGGGGGGATTCAGGATTGTACCTTTAGTAGGGAGGAAATAGTACATCTATTAAAAAGCATCAAGCCAACTAAAGCGCCAGGACCAGACGGCATCTATCCAAAAGTACTGGTAGAATGTGCAGAGGAATTAGGGGATGTAATTCTCGAAATCTTTACTACAACTTACAATACTGGTTTGGTACCAAGGGATTGGAAATTGGCTAATGTGACTCCATTACATAAGAAGGGACCAAAATGGGATCCGGGAAATTATAGACCTGTAAGTTTAACATCAGTAGTAGGGAAGATATTCGAAACCATACTCAAGAAGCACATAATGTTATACTTGGAGGAGGGGAACCTGCTTTCAGAAAATCAATTTGGTTTCAGAAAGGGTAAATCTTGCTCATTAAATCTGCTGAAATTTTATGACAAGGTAACGAGGGAGTTAGATAGGAAAAACAGTGTTGACATAATATATATAGATTTCCAGAAGGCTTTTGATAAAGTTCCCCATGAGGCATTACTATACAAATTGGATTATTTAGGTATTAGGGGTAAAGTGTTGCTATGGGTAAAAAATTGGTTAATAGGGAGAAGGCAGAGAGTGCAGGTCAAGGGTAACTATTCACAGTGGGCAGAGGTGGGAAGTGGGGTACCACAGGGGTCAGTATTGGGTCCAATACTATTTATAATATTCATTGATGATATAAGTCAGAATATAAGAAACGAAATCAGTATATTTGCTGATGATTTGAAGATTTGGGGGAGAGTAGACACTGTTGAGCAGATACAAATTTTACAAAGTGATCTAATTAATATATCGGGATGGGCTAACAAGTGGGGTATGTCCTTTAATATAGATAAATGTCAAGTGCTGCATATGGGATCTAGGAATAGTAAAGCTGAATTATATCTGCAAGGGGTTAAATTAAAGGAGGGGAATATGACCAGAGACCTGGGGGTAATAGTAAATGAGGATTTTAAAATGGAACACCAATGCTCATCTGTTAGTAAAAAGGCTAATAGGATATTGGGATATATTAGGAAAACTATCTCTTCAAGGACAGGGAACATAATCTTGCCTCTGTACAGAGGTTTGGTGAGGCCTCATCTTGAGTATGCAGTACAATTCTGGTCTCCATATTTGAGGAAAGACATAGATTTAATTGAGAGAGTACAGCATAGGGCTACAAAAATGATCAAGGGTATATCCAGTTTAAATTATGATGAGCGCTTAAAGAAGTTAAATATGTTCACTTTAGAGAAAAGAAGGGATAGGGGGGATATGATTCAACTATTCAAAATGATAAAGCAAGGGGATACAGAGGGTCTAGACTTAAGTACAGATAATAGAACAAGGGGACACAGTTTCAAATTAAACAAGGGACATGTAAACAGGGAAAGCAGAAAGCATTATTTTTACAACAGGGTTGTGGATAGATGGAATGGGTTGCCGGAATCGATAGTTAGTTCCAATGGAGTAAAGGAGTTTAAGGATAAATTAGACAAATACTGGGAATCGGAAGTTTGAGTTGGTGGACCAACCTAGTTGGGCTTCACGCCTGTTGTTGGTTGTCAATATTTGTATTTGTATATGAGTGAGAAATATACTCACATCAAAATCAATATGACAAGGTAAGAATCGAATGAAAAGCAAAATAAGTATTTTAAAGAATGTTTCGAAAGGCCAAAGGGATATTTTTACTTTAGCATATAAAATAGTGTTGAACAAACATAATAAGGTTCATTAAGATTTATTTTGGCACTTTAATACGCATTGTTAGATAAAAAAGAAATCGGACACACTAAATGAGAATGAACACTGTTGATGAGATATTTCACTTTACTCACCATAACTTAAATTAAAACGTAAATTTGATATATAATGTCGATCAAACTATTTATAAATTTTAATGAATTTTAAAGTGGTGCGTAAATGGTCTTGCTACTATAAATCGAAAATTTCTGAAAATATTGGGGGAAATTGTCCCTATAACCCCCTGAAATAGTTAATAGTTCCTGTATCATAAGGGACTCTCTAGAACCACTTATATCATAATAAGGGGTCTCACTTACTAAATAAAGAGGGGTCCCACTTACCCCACGCTGAGGGGTCCCACTTACCCCAACCATGCAAAAACTATGGGGAAAGTGGGACACCCCTCTTTAACACTTCAAAATTAAAAATTTTAAAAAATTTCAAATTGTAGTATGTATTTTAGGTCAAACTCTGCAAAACAGTTCAATAAGCATTAAAATATAATGAAAACTTACCTGGAAATACTTCTTTGAAAAATGCGTCTTGAACTCACCAAAAAATCCATTCTGGGAATCTATTTTAAATTAGTTCTATAATCTTAAAAATAAATTAAACAAATCTCAAATATATGCAAAACTCATCGGTGTGACAAGCTGTAACATAATCAATGCGAGTAAGTGTGAAATTTCCTGTGCATATTATAGTTTTAGGGGGGTGACCCACTTACCCCAAGTAACCCTATAATGCTTTTTTCAGGCTATTAATTTTAATATGGACTATTTACATAAGATTTAAATTAGACACTATTTTCATACATCTTTCAGAAGTGCTATTGCTATTACAACTCATCCTATTTTTTTTAATAGAACCTCAAAATCATTGTTGTTTGTTTCATGTTTCATCTATTTTCATTGTTGGATTTCTTTACTTTTTCGCGACAATGGAAGAAACGATTAGCGGTTCTCAGGTTGGACTGTTACAAAATACGAATACCCTGTCAAAATGTCACCAGTTATTTCTTGATAACTTATTTGATATACATTTACAATGAATTATTTTCCCCTTGATAACAGTTATCTGTAACTGATATGCGTTATTCCGCCCATCCCTACTTCCAACCACGGCTTACTAGATACTACTACAGGCTGACCGAGATGCAGGCCAAAACCTTATTTTTTATTTCGAAATCTTTTCTTTTGATTTGATAATCTGAAAGATCATTTCACGTAAATACAATCAATATTAAACGCTTGATATTCTGTTAAAGTTTGTTTTTTGCGTGCGCAAACAGCTGTTCTGGAAACAGCTTTAAAAAAACTGTTTGCGCACGGAAAAAACAAATTTTAACAGGATATCAAGCGTTTAGTATTGATTGTATTTATGTGAAACTTTGGACATAAGGGTTTTCAACTATGATCTTTCAGATTATCAAATCAAAAGAAAGGATTTCGATTCGAGATTGGCAGGATTTGGATTTGGATCGGGATTGGCAGGATTGGAGGATTTTTTCGAGATTGGCAGAATTTTCACGTTTTTGTTTTTTAACTTTTTTCATAATAAAACAAATTTTAAAGTGAATACTTTTGAGATAATTTTAAAGATCACATTAAACCGCAATTTTTGAGACCATAATTAAATTTTTACCAATTGATTGAATTTTTCAATGATATTTGGGGTGTCGCTCCATTTTTAACTCCCTGGGATTTGGTCTACCTACCAGGCACCATTTCAGATACACCCTGTATGATTCAGATACACCCTGTCAGATACACCTCTGTACACCCTGTACCCACCCTTTGGGTGGGTCATTTTCCTATGGCGAAAAAAAAATTTTACAAGTTCTATCGGGCACAGCAAGAAAAGGGTGCCAAATGGTCTCAAACTAACATGTGTAAAATATTATTCCATTATAATAACTCTTTTTGCCTCCGGATTGACCTCAAATAGAACAAAAATATGTAATTTTTAATATTTTTTTAAAATTTTATAAATTAAATTTTTTTGTAGATAACTTTTTAAAGTTCACAAATAAGGGTATTTAAAAGCAATTTTAATCACATTAGTAACCTTCATGCATTATTAATACAATTACAACTGCCAAAGTGGCAATATAATATGCTATCATATGAACAAGAGCCGTAGAATATGAATCTCTTTTTTGCCAACAAACAGTGGACTATCAGTGGTACAGATTTTAAATATTCGTAGTTCTTTTACATTCTCCCTCAAATTTGGTCAGTATAAAACGGTATTTTTAATTTTTTCAAAATAGAAACAGTTGTATTTTTCATAAATATGCCACGCTTTCGAAATTCAGTGGACAGTTATTTCACTGGCTGGTCTTGGGATCCAAATATGATCGAAAAAATATTTTGAAACAACTGTCGAATGGATAGTTCGTTCATAGGCAATATGAGTTATGATTCGCTCAGTCATGATTTACCTAGTTTTTTGCTATAGCAATTGGCTGAAACCCAGGCCCATGAAATTATACTTCTTTGAGGATTGACTCAAAATAGCTTCTTAGCATTCCCTTATGCGTTCCTAAAAGTTAAAATATAGCAAATTTAACTGTTAAGGATAATCACAAGTAAGTTTTGAGAAGTAATGTAGCTTATTTCAAAAATTATTGGATAATACTGTGGATAATGTTGAAAACGAGGATCTACCGCTCTTCTTAAGAAAATATTTCAAAATTTGACTCTTAAAATGTGGTTTTAATTTATTTCGTTTAATATTATGGAATCATATGGGGACAGTTGGGATGGACTCTTCCAAATATGCCAAGAAATTTCAAGGAAACCCCAAATTTTAAACTATTATCCAAACGTTTTCCTTGGGGTTGAAACTTAACTTATAACCCAAAAAAGGTACCCACCTTCTGACATATCCATTTTTATTAAAAATTTAATGTTTTTACCATCCTACTCAACCGACAATAAATGTTTCGCACATTTTTATGATTCCAGAAAGAAATTTTTAATTGCCAATTCTAACCATTCAGATATTTCAAAATATGTTGTATTTTAACTCAAGTATTTCAACTTGTTTCATTTATAATTATTTTATAGTCTTCAATGATGATTTTTATACCATTGTGCACATTTATATTCATGACAGATTTGTGCAATCGAGGTAAAAGCTTGATTTTCGTTCGTCCATTTTTACATAAAATTACTATATTAATCGAAACTTTGAGGCCAATCCGGAGGCAAAAAGAGTTATTATAATCGAATAATATTTTACACATGTTAGTTTGAGACCATTTGGCACCCTTTTGTCGCTGTGCCCCTGGGAAAATGTGAAAAAAATATTTTTGACCCACCCTACTGTATATGTCATTCCCTACAATCAAAGATCACCAGTAGAAAAGTCAACAAGTAAAACGTATACATGAAATACCTATGCTAGTTATCCTTACCTTTTGCTTCATGATTGTAGACTTCAAGCAGAGCACCTTATAACGGCTGTATTCTACACAAACGTCGTAACTCATTCTCATGCGATTTACCCTGTTTTTGGGACTTTTTCGTATTCTACTCCTACTAAAACCACGTTTATTCGGGGTTAATTGTAATCCGGTAAATTTGGCCGGTAAGTTGAATAACAGTGTTCTCGGACAAAGTTTACAATGTCTTTTCATGAAATAAGTACATTATTTTCAGATCAATAGCTCTTGTACATCAAAAAGAGCTCTTAGAAATTAATATTCAACATCTAGATGAAACAACATCTTTATTTTGCGAAGGAACTATGTTTTCTGTGCGTAGGTATAACTGCACTGCAAACAGGCGCACAGCCTACAGTTCGCCGCCATCTTAAATCTATTACTACGATTGTGGATTAATATTTTATTCATTAAAATATTCGTCATAGGGTACTTGTTATGATGGAATATTTTTCTTTCATTGTAAAAAAGTGTTTTTACAAGATTAAAGGTTACATTTATGTACTTAAAATAGTCTGCTGGAGTTACAACAACCTGAAGTGATTTCATTTAGCTTTTTGATTTATAGATGGCAGCACAATGAAGTAAATGATATTTTCATTTTTAACCAATAATGTAGGTAGTTTTTAATCAGTTTTTTGTATTGTTTGAAGAGTTTTTAGGTCCATGAAATATATTTTAATTATTGAAACTACCTTATAATAGTCAGATTAGTTATTTCTGTTAGGACGGACAAAATGGCTACCAAGATTGAGTTTTGGAAAGCCAGTTAAAACCGTGTAAGGTCATCCTAGGCAGTAGAATACCGATTTTCAACACACTCTGAAACACAATCTCATAGGGTTTCACTTACCACGCGATTAACTCAATTTGAGTAGAATACGGGTGTAAGTGTGCTTATAATGAAATAATAGGCTTCGGTTCACACAAGTCTCAATATGGAATCGCTTAATTCTGAAACGTGTCAAACGCCACTTTTTTCAAAATTGAGTTATAGGTGTCATGGGATTCTGTAGGGGTAACCGCACATTTGAAAGTAAGAATTATAAAAATAACCGTGATTTCAAAATAGTTTTCCAGCATGTTAAATTTCAGATTCAGTGCAGAAATATGTCAAACGACGTCGCTTGACTGGTTACTGCACTTAAACTGCGGGGATTTTTGTTCATGCCATCTCATCTGCAGCTTCCTTAGAACTGCAATTTTTTATTTAATCGCATACAAACACTATAAGTGAAAAAAAGTAATTCTTTAGAGGTTAGGTCCATCAAGCCATAGTAAAAACCTTATTTTTAAAATTTTTATACGAATCTCAAGACTATGAACTTTTTGTTAGCTATATGTTTAAAATTTCCAAGCTTGTGGCCCTTTATTTCATCCACGTGATTGAGAATTTGAATCTATATGAATTACTTTATTAAAAGGTTACATCAAATCTATTCGCCCGATCATAATATTGAACTAATTAACTTATTTTGTAGGCTTTTTTAGAGCAAAATCGTTTTACTGTCCACAAAGTTACATCTAAAAAAGTGTCTATTGACTTCGAAGATGTCTATATTAACATTTTGAATTGGCTGAATACTATTTTTGAGTTTAGAGTTGAAATCATTTATAAAAAAGGGATTTATACATCTACTAACCAAAAGAGAAAAATAAGAATTCTATAATAATTTTATGGGTTAGTATTTAATAACGAAATGTTATTTTCAACTAATACTCCCACTTTTTATTCCAAATCCTTAAATAAATTAGAGTTAAGCTATGAAAATAGTCTTGAATACTCTGTTTATTGCAGAAACCTGTCAAATGCAAATATTTCAATAATTTTTTATGAAAAGAATAAGATTATTAACACAATTATTTTTGCCCGTAACATATCCAAATATGGTCTACATTAAGAAAAAAAATTACTAAAAATCTTCATAAAATTGTAGTGAGCTTCTATACAGTTTTTCTCGTTTATCTCATAACAAGAAAAGTGACGTTTGACATGTTTCAGAAATAAGCGATTCAATTATTCTACCCATCTCTACTTCCAACTATTGACGAAAATTTATTAAAAACCTAAAAGAACCTGTATCTCCAAATAGATTCTCTCCTTTTTTGAGATCCTCGCACTAGGAAATTGGTTTCGTGCCATTCCTTTATAAAAAAAATATTCGGAGCTGTTACTCCATGAAGAGTGGGCATTTTTTCCACCGAGAGATACCACTCCCTACGATCAAAGATCACCAGTAGAAAAATCAAAAAGTTAAACACATACATGAAATACCTGGCTAGTTGTTATAAGGTCATCCATATCGAAACTTCTAGCAGAGCACCTTATAAGTGTGCTTATAATGAAATAATACTTTTCGGTTCCCATTAGTCTCAATTACACTATACTAGACAGCAACATTAGTTGACCCTCCTACGTCCCTAACAAAGTAGTTCCCACCGCGATGTCTAAATTTCGAGTGAAACGAAGAACGTCCATTTTAAAATACGATTATTCCGTTAAACCCATGTATATATAGTGTCTATTTATCACGATTTGCGTACTGAAACTCCTCCTAGCATCCCAACAGACTTGACTTATCCCTCTACCACTCCATTACTGGAGGGGCCTCCGTCATGAGTCTCCATCTGACTCTATTGGTGGCAAGATGTTTTGCCTCCCTCCATGTCACTCCGATATCCTTCAGTTCCCTCTCAACTGTCCTTCGTCACGTTGTTTTAGGCCTTCCCCTCTTTCGATGGCCCTGAGGGTTTCAGTCAAAGACCTGTCTAACTTTGAATTTTTCAGGTTTGCGAAGTTTTATTAGTTTATGATTATTTCGTTAAACCCATGTATAAATAGTGTCTTTTTACGATTCGCGTATCGGATTTCCTCCTATCAACCCAACAGGCTTTGTGTTTACTCACCTTCTCCTTCCGCGTAGTGACGTACTGGGTTCAGGAAACGTTGCTGTCGAGTATAAAGCACTTTCTCTGTTCATCCCGAATGATTCACTCCTGAGGATCACTTAGTTTCCATGGGAAAAGTGAAAGAGTAAAGAGTGGATTTCCACTTTTCACTTTGGATGATTACTTCAAAGTGAACACAAAAAGCCACTGGTGGATCTAGGGGAGGGGCTATGAGGAATGAGTACTATACTCTATTCATTTTGAATTAATAGACGCCTGAAAATATTTCCTACTCCTACCACCGAATTGGTAACCATAGCAACTATCACTGTCAAAGTGACGGAGAAGGCTTAATATTGGCTACGCGAATAGCGTAACTATGGTAACGCTTCTAGCGAGGGGGCAGGGGGAAAGCACTATTTCTCAGGCGCCTATTCTAAATGAATAGAGTATAATACAGAGAATTAGGGGAGATTGGAACTCAAGGCCTTATATAAGGGGGGAACGTATAAGTGTCTAAAACGAGTGAAAACCTTGTTCTTTAGGGTCAAACTTCCAGGAAATTTGTGGGGGAGGACCCCCAGACCTCCCTTCGGTACACAGAACTCTTTTATTATTACGTTTTTACAAATGTGTCTGCAAATTCTTTAATACAAGCTAGTGCTATTTTTTTTGGGCGGATTGGTACAACCTCTGCCTTTCCCAACAGTGCCAACTTAGGGAGGAACATAATGTAGTTTAAACTGTATTTAAAAAAGGTAGTTCGTATAAATGCATGTTGGAGGATGAGAAGAAAGTATAAACGATTCTAATTTAAACAAGAAAAGTCGGTATTCTTAAGCATTTCATAGTTACCACTTAAGAAATTAGGTAAAAAAATTCAAGTTTTGAATAGATTGCTGCTTCCGATAAGATTTGAACATCACGTTGAAGCAACCATGATACTTATCCGCTTTCATTAATAATGCATTATGTAACTAACCAATGTTTAAAAAATAAAAAAATACTTTTACCGGTGAGTATTACTATGTTCCGTTGTTCCATGAAGCTTTTTATTAAAGATTAAAATGTAAAATTACTAAAATTTATATTTTATAATTTCAAATAAAATATTTGCTTCCCTTTTAAATTATTCTCCTAGAATCTATCTTAGTTATTCATGTTTTATTCAGATGTAAGAGGTCTTTTAAAGAGTGCGAAACAAGTTTCATGAAACTTCAAAGTTATAGTTTATGATAAAAGTTGGTAAGATAAAACGAACTAGAAAGAGCATTTGCGGTATGCATTCGGCAACGGTATACGGCCCCTTAAGATATTAATTCGTTTTTATCAAAAACTATTGGACAAAATCGATTGAAATTTTGGTTTCCTACATAAAATTACTACCAGAATCGATTACCATAAAAAAAATTTCACGTTTTAAAAAAATTTTTAAAGTTTATTTTTTAAAATTAAATTTTTTTAATCAATCTGGATGAAACTGGGTATTTAAGGGTTTAGGGGATGGCCTTTCAGAAAAACTAATAATAATTGGGGGTCCCCATTGGAAAAAAAAGTTAGTGTTTCGTTTAATATGAAGACGACCCCCTAAGGACTCGAAAATTATTTTGGTAAAAGAATACTTTAATTAATGAAAAACGACCCCTGTTTTGTCTTCCTAACACAAGTGGTTCGCCAGATCGCCAGTTTCCAAAGGCTTCTTTTAACATGGCAAGAGGCTCAGAAGCCGATTTGTTTAGTTTGACACGAAAAAAAATAGTAATGGAATCGAATATAAATCTATTTTGTCCCCTCATTGGCGGTCATATGCAGTGTGATATTTGGGGTCATATGGAGGATTATATTGAATATCACCCTTTAATTCCCTACACTCGAAACTTCCCTGCATTTTGAAAACGTCTCTTCCAAACCACATGCATCTGCTTATGGAGCTCGCATGAACATTCAAAGGAGGCCAACTGCTGAACATTGTAGCTGTGATCCCCCCCACACAACCATTGCCAACAAAAAAAGAAAATCTGATCTATCGCCTTTCTATTTCGCGTAAAAAATTCAGTCTCATTACTTTTGGGACGCTGTTTTTAGTAATGATGTATAGATTACGTCCGACAAGAGCTTATTGCTCGCTGGAATTTTAACTTCAATGTCTATGTCTTTCTTGGGATAGAATGGCCTGATATGGCCCTTGTCCCATAAAACCCAACAAACCAACCAACCAACTTTTGGGACGCACGTTGTATTTTTAACATAATTTCTGTTGAGTTCGATTTTTTTTTGGAATTTTTAGAGTTCAATAGGCACGCTGATTACAAAACTGTTGTTAGTATGCAAGTTAGTTGTAAATCTGCAGCATAAAAAGTAATTAAATGACTTTGAACTCGATTTTCAGGGTCGAAAATGCTTCGGAGGCGCTAACACCTCAACCGCTTTTAAGAAAAAAAATACATTGCTGCCTATTTTCATTAAATTTGGGTCCTTTGGGAAGGGTTAGGACCTTTTGAAAAGGAATTGCGTTAAAAACAAGAGACAAAAATGCTTAAAATAACCTCTTTAATTTTTAACGCTTATTTTGTGCATTTTAGGGGGGTAATTACCACTTAAACCTATCTATTTGCTACAAATTTTCATATTTTAGAAACTTCAACCTTTCTTGTCCTCCCGGGTGTAATTTAAAGACAAAAATATTGTTTTTTGGCCCTGAAAATCGAATTCAAAGTCATTTATTTTGCTTTTTATGCACATTTTGGGGGGTACCCTTGTATCTTAAAGAGTTGACGTGGTAGAGAAGAAAACTAACAACAGTTTTGTAATCAGTGTTCCCATTGAACTCTAAAACAGCAAAAAAAATCGAACTCAACAGAAATTTTATGTTAAAAATTGTTTCCCAGTGTAATTGATAAAATTTTTAGGTGGTTTCGAAGGGATCTTCCACAGAAATATATTAAAAGTTTCATCCTTTAAAGTAGGGTTTTTACTCACTTTGATACCCCACGCCTGAAAAGGTTCGTTCCTTCCAAGTCAAATATTTTCAAGGTTAAAAAAAAGAATTAAAATGCATGTCAATATTTCGGGAAGGGTTTGAACCCCCCTTGGTTGCGTCCCTGGGATGAAATGACTCGTAATACGATACTTTTGCAGTTTCATTTAAGACTTTTTCATCTTCGAATCTATACCCCCTAGGGGTCAATCTTCAGATGAGGAGCAAACAATCAAACCATGCTTTCTCCTTCAAATAAAAATTTTCAGGCAACACAAAAAAACTAATAACTTAAAAAATAACTAATTTAAAAACCTAATTATCGTTTGGTTAGTTCTATAACGAGTAACTGAGAAGATTTGTAGTCATAATTTACCTAAAAACTTAAAATTAATTATTAAAAAATGCATTTGAAATTTGGAGAAATCACGTTTTGATCGAACGCATAGGAGGAAACATGGTTTGAATGTTTCCAACATGGACAAAACACTTTTTTAATGAAAAAAATTAATCCTACTCTTCTCAAAAACCCTTCTTTTTATTTCTGATATGCAATGTAAATTTTGAAAATAAACATTAGGTGATTTCGTATCAAAAAGTCCCCACCAATATTTTTACCTCACCAACTTTACGCTGGCAAATGAGTGGGTCACGTGACGAGTAAGAACAGCTTTGATTGGCTGTGACTGGAGGAATCACTGTTTGATTGAAAACAGGCTCTGGAGGAAACACTTTTTGATTGAAACATCAATTTTCTAAGTAGTTTTAGAATAGGTTAAAACTTGTTTTAGTCGAAGATAATAGCATTATTTTGTGCAGTTTAATGTGGAGATCATGAAAATAGCAGTAACTCATTTCTTATTTTTTTTGGAGGAAACACGGTTTGATTGTTTGCTCCTAAACATTGATTGATTTTTTTAAGGTTTTCATTCATAGGTTTGTTGTAATTCAAATCTTTTGGATTTTCTTCTCATTTGAACACGCACTAGAATTAACTGTCACCTCTTCTTTTGTACCCATTTAGTCACCAATTTTGTTTCAAATAGTTATGTTATATGTATTACAGCCAAATACCCATCATACATGTGTGAGTAGGTTCTTTGAAAATAACTGCGATTAATATCAGGACATCTCCTGCGGCGAGTTTGCCGAGGAGATATTATGTTAAAAAAAAGTATTCGTGTACAAACCCGAATAGTTGTTTGCTGTATGTAAAATTGGTTGGATTATTTAAAATTAAAAAAACTGCATGTTTTTTTTTATCTATTGTTCTTATATTATATAACCTAGAAAAAAAAACATTAACTTGTTTTAAATTTATTTCCGAAAGTATAGAACAGGGGACATCCATAAATTACGTGAGGCGTTTTTTCCAAAATCTGGACCCCCCTCCCCCTTGGTGAGATTTAGGGAGATTTTGCTGGACCCTCCCCCCAAGTGAGATTTACCTACAAATTTTTAAAAATAATTTGCAGTATCTTATCTGTGTGTATTCCTTTCTCATACTTAAAAAAATAAAAAAGTATAATTTCTAACTTAAAAATATAAACTAAGATTAAAATTCAAAATTCAAAACCTGGATTTTTAAACTTTTAATGGTCAACCCGACTGAGGACTTCATCAGGGGTCACCCCCAGTCGAGTTGACCGGGGCCTTTTCTGTAGCAGTAGAACCGAAGTTTAAAAACTGCCGTGACCCGAAGACCCCCCAAAAAAAACGAAACAACATTAAAAAGGACTAGAAACAATTAGACCACGATATCTCGAACAAGTAGTGATATCTCTGCTCTGGAACAGTTTAGGAGGACTAAGTCTGCCTTAGATATACGTTTCTTTCAAACTTAGCTATCTTTAAGAAAGAGAACTAGCTATCTCACTTAGCTATCTTTAGTTTGTGTCTCGTTCGTGTTTCTTTATTCGGTAGTACAGTCCTGATGTTGTCTAGCAGTATTTAATAGGGCATCAAATCTATAATTGAAACTTATGATGTTTGCAGAAACTGACGTTATTTTTTTTCTATTGGTAGGTAGGTCTATACTGATTTGGGTGTTTTGGATCGTTTAGATAGGGAAAATATTGATGTATTCATTATCCTTCTTATCTCCATTATTTGTATCATGACTGCTTTGCCGCTTAGATGAAGTGTTAGGAGTGAGATTACTCCTTACTGGGAAGTTAATTTAAGTGTGCATATTCGAAGTATTTGAGTCACCGTTTTTAAAATTAGGAAAAATTCTACAAGTTAACCATTCTCCCCTCTCAAGACTTACGGCTTGTGGGCAATCGACTATTCTGTGACCGAAATGGCTCTACTAGATAGTCATATCGACGAGGTAGTTTCATACCTATAGATTCAATTATATTTTGGATAGTTGTCAATAATAGTAAAAGAGAAATATTTGGAATGTGATGAAATCCCTTAGCATGACTAACGGTACCTCCCCTCTCAACTAATCTGAAAACTAAACTTTTCTTCCTCCTTGGTTGCGATTCATAATCACCACCTGAAGAATTAGGAAAAAGTTTGTAAGTCAATCATATTTCGATTTCAACTTATGATACTTTTATTTAATTCACCACTTTTAAAATTAGGATAAAATTCCAAAGTTAAATGCGACGCGCAGGGCAGGTGGTTGGGGTTTGTGGTTGGGGTTTGTGGATGGGAAACTCAAAGCAAATATCTTCATTCCTAAGACTCTTAAATTTAAGTCAGTGTCCGTCAAAGACTGAAGGGGTAGAGGCTTGGAATATTCTAAAAAAGCATAAAAGTCTTTGAAAAATAGTAATTTTTCAATGAATTTGACTGATACGGTTACAGTTAAGAGTTAGAGGGAAAAATAGTAAGACCCCCCCTTGAAAACGCAGGAAAAATTTATAAATGCTCAACTGCATTTATGTCCGAGTACTATACCCGGGGAGAGGCTCAGACTCGAACCGAGGGAGGTTCTATCTGAAGGCCTTAATGGATCCGGCATACTGGTGCACTAACACACCAAGCCATCCGTTCCTGCAACCAGGCTGGTTCTTTAATTAATTTGAAGTTGATAAGTCAAAATTTGAAAAAAAAAGTCATAAATACTGAGGATCGAACCGTGAACCTTTGGAACACCATACCAGTGCACTAACCAACCATGCTATCCGATACTACACGTCACTAGATAATCTAATTAATATGAAGTTTGATAAAAAGTTCAGAAATTGTTTTAAAATTCTACACAGCAGTAGGCAGGGTTTGAACCGAGGACCTTCTGAACCCCAGCACGACGCTCCAGCACGCTTAGCCATTTGATCACACTAACACGACAACCTTTTTTTTAATTTGGGGAATAGTTTTATTTTTAACATTGTGATAAAGAATCCAATTTTAGAAATTTTGGGGATATTTCACCACCGATATTGTATTTTACCACTCACCACTATTCTTAATATTGAAGTTTTTACTTGGTTCCCAGAGTATATCCGAACGTTTACCCATAGTAAAGACTACTTTATTAGAATTAGATCATAGGTGTAAAGTTCCTAAAACTGAGAGAAGGCTTAAACGTAATTAAGAATACAGCCAACTTCCCGAAATGCTATCCCATAACTACCGTTAAAGGTGATCTTCACGATAGTATTCTTGGATATTGTATTAAATTCGAATGTTAACAATATAATTATATCTCTGTTATGGTTAGAGTTTATCTCTTATAGTTAATCTAAGATATTTTATATGTGGGGAGCTTGCCTTAAATCCAGTTTTGTAACATGTAGTATCTATTTTGGTAGTGTTTGAATATTGGCTAGACTTTTAAACTTAGAGCTAAATCTAATGATAAATTTAATAATGAATTTAAGGCTAAATCTGATATTTTTTTTATATTTTTACTGGTGACTGGTGAATACTGGTAAAATTATGACTGTGTAATAGTTATACAAAAACACAAACATTTAGAAACATTTTTTTATTCAATGGTAAAAAATATATTTATTGTGCATAATCATTGTATCCAGTTATTACTCGATAGTTCCAAATCCTTGATACAGCGACCATAAACCATTTTCAATCAACCAACTGGTATTGCCTTGATTCCATCTCTCTTCAGGTTCCACAGCAGTTCTTTATGGGAAAAAAGTTGAAATCAGTTGTGAACAACAGAGCCGTACCAAGATTTTTTTTTGGTGGGGGAGTTTGACTCAACGTTTTTATTTCAAGGTACCCTCGAATAGAATACATTTATTGGTTAAGCTTTAGGGGGCTGTTTAAATATTACTTAAACCCCTAAAAGAGGGTTGATCTTAGATTTTATTTAGGGGGTATGACCAGGGCCGTAACTAGACTTTTATTTCGGGGGGGTTTGGTAAAAAAATTTCTTGAAACTTTAGTTTCGATTATGTTGGTGACCTATGTAAGAAGACAGTGGCGGATCCAGGATTTGGGGGGCTAAGAATTTTCAATAAAAAAAATCGTCCTCTAACATCCTAAAACGGGGGTCTGTGGGTTCTCCCCCAGAAAATTTTTGGAAATTTAAGTCTAAAAAGCAGATTTTTGAACTCGTTTTTGTACACCTAATCCGGATTTCGGACGTACATTTTCAAGACTTTAATATACATTTTGGTAGGATTTTTGCATTTCGACGTACTTTTTACAGAAAAGTGGTAAATATTAATAGGGTTCCAAACTCCAAAGGGGGGTCAGGGGGTCCTCCCCCAGATAATTTCTGGAAATTTGACCCTTAAAACAGGATTTGAACTCGTTTTAGAGTAGCTTTTCCCTTTTTTACACCCCTGAGTTCCCACTTCCCCTCTTTCTCACTATTAGTTCTTATTCCTTTTAGGGAGGGAGGCTAAAGTCCCCTAGCCCCCCTGGATCCGCTAGTGTGAGTAGAACTCCAAAATCATCTTCGATACGACCCCTTTATGATTTCACTCATTTTTAGACTAACCCGAAGAGGACCACTCCTTGTAAGTTCCAAAATTTTCCAGGAACGACTGTTATAATAGATTTCAAAATTTCAAGGGGGTTTGGGGGTTCTCCCCAAGAAAAATTTTGAATTTTGAACCTTAAAAGTAGGGGTTTTATGCATTTTAAGGTGAATTTTAAAGGAAAATAAAATTATGTCAAAATTTCGGGGGGGGGTTTGAACCCCCAAACCCCCCCCCCTTGGATACGGCCCTGGGTATGACTGATGCTTACGTTAGACCATACAAACACTGCATTTTTGAAAACATCTTGTTTCTTGCATAAATAAATTCAATTTTTTTGGGGGGTTAAGAGGGGTTTGCTTATATTTGCCGCCAAGAGGGGAAATCGTCAAAAAAGACCAAAAACATGCTTACTACGTAATATTTGAATAACCCCTAAAATCATTTTTAAAGTACAATAGTTTTTCTACTATGTTACAAATTATATCAAATTTTTACAAAACGAGTTCCATGTAAAAATTCAACGCCCAAAAAGTCACTAGTTGGACTACACTGATCTATTAGAAGGCACAACCAAAACCATTTAGAGATACATATCCAGAATACTACGTCACTAAAATAACGTCGATGGAGAACAGTTTACAACAAAAGAAAAATTTTAATTCGAATTATTAAACTCTTAAAGCATAGTTACTACAACTAATTTGAATTTTTAAATCACGCTTCATTGCCAAAACGTTTTTAAATGATTAAATTTTGAGTGATATCTTAAAAATCGGGTCAGGCATAAAACTCCAAGTCGGATTTAGAGTTTCATTCGTTTTGATTAAAGATCATAACTACTTTTTGAGCCCTATATAGTTTAACTCAGATAATAATAATCATTAATTTAATATAAAAAACATATCGATAAAAAATATTCAAACAGCGCTAAAGCATCATTCCCACCTCGCCAAAACTGACAGTCTAATTTTTTGAGGATGGCGGTTCTCCAGTATTTTTTAGAATAATCAGTGTACCTCTCCATTGCTTGAGATTTGGCGATCTTTCAAGCGATAAAACTTTCATCTGGTACAAAAATAAAACTCAAAAATAATGATCGCGAAGAATCATTAAATTTATGATCACCAGTGATACAATTGATAAAACACTTGGTTAAGCAAGCACTCGAGGGGGAACTTTAAGAGAAATTACATACCGTAAAAACGAGGTGAATCGGATCACTTTTGAAAAAAGTTTTTAAGCCATCATAGCTCCGGTGGTGTTAGAGTTATAAAATCAGGATGAATTCTTACTTATTCTACACATTGTTCAAGCCGTCTAAAGTTATTTTGCGATAATATCTTAGGTCTACCACGGCTTTGAAGTTCAATACAAAAAAGGTCACAAAAACGTGGCTGTCAAAACTTTGCTTATTGAACCAAAAAATAACTTTCTTTTCTCAATTTTTTCGGTATCCCCCGTGTGGTCTCTCGATACTTTCAAAGATTTCTTTGCAGTCAAATTTTAAATAAATGGTAATTCCGATGTTTGCTGAATTTTTTAGTAAAACAAGTCCATTCCGACTGCTGATTTGGGGTGAATCGGATCAGTCATAAAAATGAGGGTTAGAAATTTTTTTTTTGAAAAACTGGTAATAAGTGGAGATTTCAAACAAAGGGGATTTTGGTTTATGTATATTTTAGAATATAATGTATGGTTTTGTTAGTTCTCGTGGTATTATTTCTTTTCAAAATGGCGGTTAGGAAAGAAGACCGCAAATGACGATTTTAGTTAATTTTTTTTCGGCCGCTTCAAAAACTGGAAAGAATGCATGATTCATGGCTAATAAAAGTTTTGCTGTATGTTTACATTAATTTGTCAAAGTATTAAGGTTAACCGATAACTTTTAGATTGGAAGCGATTCTTTTCTTCATATGAAAACACTATAAAAAGCAATACTTATTGTTCGAAACTGGAAACAGATAAAACAATGATGTTATGGAAAGACTTTCAATGCTTTAATAATTAATTTATTTCAGAAAAACATCTGCAAAACATGTCTTGATTTTATTTCATTCACCAGCTGCTCAACACGGAGCGAGTTAAGTGCTAAAGAACTATGGAAAGTTAACAGTTACATGCAGTTTTAAAGCCAAAATTTGCTATCTTAAACTTATCAAATCATCTTAAATCTTTGACATCTTAATTAAAATACTGCAAATATACAGCAAAACTTTTATTAGCCATGAATAATGCATTCTTCACAGTTTTTAAAGCGGCCGAAATAAAATTTACGAAAATTGTCGTTTGCGGTCTTATTTTCTAGCCGCCATTTTGAAAAGAATAAATATCACCAGAACTTCCAAAACCATACATCATATTCTTAAATATACATAAACCAAAATAACATTCATATGAAATCTCCACCTATTACCAGTTTTCCAAAAAAAATCAAACATGAAACTTTGATAAAAAGTATCATAACTTTTCTGAAAACTTTATAATTTATTTTTTAAAATGTTCATTATTTTAGTAAAATGTATTCATTTTACCTTTATTAGACTATTTGAAGGCTAATTTCAGGATCCTGTATAACTTTAAGACGGAAAAATTGCGTTTTTTTTCACCAAAACTGACTGATTAGATTCCCCCCACATTGAGGGTGAATCAGATCACGGCACTTAAATATTTATATAAAATAAACCGTTCAAGATAATTGAATTTTTTCAACGAGTTTTTAAAGTATTGATTGGGGATCGAAATATTCTTTTCAAAGCATTCCAAAATCTTTAATATTAAACTTTTGGCAGAATTCGAAGTTCAAAAGTGATCCGATCACCCCGTTTTACGGTATATAACGAAAACAATTAAATTTAATGATAATCACCAGTAATAATAATGACACGAGTTTTTCTTTCCTGATCGTCAAACGATGATCCACTTTTGCTGAACAACGCTGACTGATTTTTTAAAGTGAGAAAAAAATTTCGTTCCGATTTAGAGTTTTTCTCAGTCTCTCCGTAATTATCAAACTCAAACCCTGAACAAAACATGAAAACATATATTCGCAACTTTTAGGTCTTCTTTTACAACACATTTCTTGAATAGCGACATTTTAAAAACATATTACAACACTATAAAATATAAAGTGATTCAGCTAAAAAAAACACAAAAGTGTTGCTGATCTGAGGACAAAAAAGTTTTTGCTTTTGAAAGAGTCCTCCAGCAAAGTAATAAAAATTAGTAGATTGTTATTTTAGGATCTAATAATAATTATATCTCTATGGTTGTAAGCATAATCATTTGAGTTATGGGTAAACATGGCAGTTGGAGGACTCTTTCTAAAGCTGTTCCCCCTACAAAAAAAGTTTTCAGAGCAGTGTTATTTAGCCCTTAATGTAAAGAGTTATGTAGCAACACATTTTAAGGTATCCGCCTACCTTTGAGACCATTTTTTTGAAATACTTGATTTACAAAAATTATTTTTTAATTTTTAGTTTAAGTGTACATCAAAACCTTGATCAATGCTAAAAAAACAAAATTAATTATATTACTTTCTAAAATATGGGATAATTAGTGTAAAATTTAAGTGAATTTTTAAAAGACCCCTCTCACTCTTGCCCAAAAACTATTACCCCTATATAAATTTCCTTTGGACACAAGTATCGTTTAACACTTATCTTCAGACTGGACCATTTTCTAAGACATATTTTGAAAAGTAATTGTTTTACAGCATGAAATGTAAAGGTAAGTGAAAAATTTCAAAATTTCTACAACCCTTTAACAAAAAAACATCAATAAAAACAAAAATAATAAATTTACATAAAAATCTGTGGTCCATCTGGTTAACAACAGTATGATTAATATACTGTTAAAATTTGGAGTGAATATCTTGGATAGTTTTTGAGTAATCATGTAAATAGTGGAGGTTTTTTTTGCAAAACTTAGTTCTGAGAAAATCGGCTTTAAAGTTTATATTTGTATACGATCGCACACGACTAACTGTTTTAATAATGCTGTAATTTCTTTTCTAATTCACCTACAAGTAAAATGAAACAGTTTTGAAAAGATATAAGTCTAAACTACTTGAAAATGTAAGAACCAAATTTTCGACGAAAAAGTCGAAACTCGTCTTATTAGGGGCAGGCGGATACCTTAAAACTAAATCAAGCAAAAACGAATGAATATAGCTGAACGATATTAAGACGATAAGAACGAAACTACAAGACTTACCAACAGATCGAAACGCAATGGTCTACTTCTCAAACTGTCCTTTAAAAAGATTCAGCACCGAATGAAAACTGACCCCTACAGCTCCTGTAAGAAAAAATATTCAGATTTCAGATAAAGTTATAAGGTATGTGCTACTTGTTTCAAAAACAGAATGTTTTATTTATTTTAACTGACTTGAGCTGAATTTATCTGGCTCAGCTTAATCACACTAATAAAAGCACTAAATTATCTACTTATTGGCGAGATTGAGGCCAAGCTGTTACAGATAACGCTTTACCATTCAAAAATTAGGTAGAAAAATTGCAATTATAATATGCTGAGAAAATTAGTGAAAAATATTCCCCATGTGGTAATAGAGCTTAATACCTCAAAAATACCTCCTTTTTTTAATAGGGCGAGAGTCTCATAAAGCGAGTGTAACGTTTTTTTCACTGTATACTATCGAAGGAAAGCAAAACATTTCAGGTTTGAGCAGCCAGCCACCTATTGAATCATAAGGCCATAAATGCTCTATATCAGTCTGTATACAATGTATTTTTTTGGTACTTTTCCATTACGGTTAAAAGTGATCATATATTAAACATAATGATTAAATATTCGACTTCTGCTGATTTGGTGAATTTTGGCGTTTTTAGTTAAACAATCCTTTAGAATTACTGTGATCCATGACGTCGCGCTTGTGTTAGTCTATAAAGTGTTATCCTTCCCCCAACATGGAAATACCCATTATTATGAAATTAAAAACATACTTTAGCAATAAAAAGAGAAAAAAGAAGAAATCTGATTAAATGAAGATTTCAAATGAAGTTAAATTATTACTGAAGAAGAAAAAACACAATTCGCAATAAGCTGTTTTTTTTCCTGAAATCCACCAAACATTCGAAGTCCAATGCAGTCAACAGAGGAGTAACTTTTGTTCCTCCTATGGCTATAAATAATCATCTCTTTCAGCAGATCAGAAAAAAGGAGAACAAAAGAAGAGTAAAAAATATTCAACTGCTGACTCGGGATTCTTTAAATTAATCTTCTGCTAATTAAGCTCACGGTTACAGTTTAAATCTCGGGCATTAATTAAAATGGCGGAAGCAGTTTATTGATTCGTTTGCGGAGCTCTTTTGTGCGGTCCTGTTACATTTTATCGCCCTATCTTTTTTTTTTGTCCTCAGGGGGGGGCGATTAAATATCACGTAAGCATGTTTAAAGTAATTTTTGACTAACCTTTGTCATCAAAAATAAGGAAATGGGAACCCCGTTGTTATAATTACGGCAGGGGCCATTCAAATAAATTATGCGAACTTTTTTTTCCACATTTTTGAAACCCTCCTTCCCTAATGTAACGCTTCACCATACCACGTCTCTATGTCTTATGTCAAGCTGCCATGCTTTTGAACATAGTTTGAATTTAATGATCACACTTGATCCCAGTTTAATTATTGAATATCGAGTAAAATTTTAACTGGTTTAGGGCATAAAACTTGTGATTGGATTTTAAGTTTTATTGGTTTAGTTAGAACAGTGATTCTCAAAGTGGGTGATATCGCCCCCTGGGGGGTGGTGAGAGGATGCTGAGGGGCGGTGAACTCATATTGGGCAGTAGGGGGCGGTGGGATTTTTTGGGCGGTAAGGGGGCGATGAGCATTGAGCATATTTTAGCATTCAAACTTCGTGGTGGATCCTATGAGAGGAAGGATACTATAAAAAGTGCTTAAATCACTTATTTCGAGTGAAAAATCAAAAATTTTCTGGGGGGACCCTCAGACCCCCTTACAGGGGTGGTTTTGAACTTATTCAGGTGATCCCTTGAAAGGGGGTTGCAAAAAAATAAATCGGTATCGGCGAAATAAAAAAGTTAAAAAAATTAATTTAAAAACTAAAGGTGATAGGGAAAACCTCAATGAGGGTATTGTTGCCAACGTCATGAAGAACTCACTGAAAAAAATTTGATCAAAATATCTCGAATATTCGCGGAGATATTAGCATGTGAAAATAGCACTTTTTCAGGGGTCAAAAAATAAAAAATTCGCTGATTTGCAAGTTTTTTTTGATTTTTTGATTAAATTTTGTGTTCTTTCCACTAAAAAAAAGAAAACTACACAATAACACTGAAAAATTATTTGCAAATATGTGAACTTTTTATTTTTTGACCAACGAAAAAGTGCTGTCCCATCAATAAAGTTTGTAATATCGTTGTTTTTGTTGGTGCGTCGTTATGGGATCGTTTATGCGGCTCTTGGACCTTCAGGCAAAAAAGTTATTTCATCGTTATATAATCACTTGGAGGAGAAATAACTGTTCCCGGTAATGAGGCACACTAAACTGATTTTTTTGCTGTATTGAAAGGGTTAAGTCAATAAATTTTTTCACTCTACAACCAGTAGTTTTCCCACAATGCTCACGACTGTTTCGTTTTTTTCTACGACTGTTCAAAAATAATAGACGTAAATATTAATCGATTTTTTTTTTCAATTACTAGAGTCAACACATTTAGTCTTTCCCTTTGTATCGAAGGACCATTAAATCGATGTAATAACACAGCCTACGACTCAAAATAAACCAACTTTAACTAACAAAAACGTTAGGTAGTTTTTGACCGCACCCTTCGCTCTGTGTTCGACCTCCGCTAATGTTCCCCGGGAAATGTCCTCTTCGCGTGCTGATGACAAATCAAGAAGTAGAGCTGTTAAGAAGGAAAGTGACATAAGTCACCTAAATGCACACTGATGTATTGACCATCACTAACCTATCCTAAGATTAACTGGAATCATCGCTTCAAATTTTTTGTTGAAAAGGAGGAACAAGTTTTAAGTCAAGGGGCCACCCATACATGATGTCCAAGGGCAGATTTGGCCGTGGGGAGCCTAGTGGTTAAGGCATCGGCCTTGGGATTGGAGAGTCCCTGGTTCGATTCCCGACACCGCTGAAGACCCATCGAGTATATGCGGAGTACGTGCTCGTTAAATCTGTGGGTCCGAAAGTCCTGAGGTCGGTCATTGCGCAGTTTACCTTGGGTCCAGGTGTCTGGAGACTATTTCCCTCCCCTTCAGGTGCATGTCAAAATTGTGGAGGCGGCGATAGATGGTGGCGGCATCTATCATCCGAGGCTTAAGTCGGACTCCTGACTTTCATGGGCCTCACTTTCTCAGGAGCCGCACCCCCTTTGCCTTAAATCCTGTACGCTTTGCGGTGGAGCTTGGATATTCCAATTGGCATACGACAACAACAACAAGGGTAGATTTAAGGGGAGTGCTTTGGGGGGCAATTTCCAACAGCTTGCTCCCTCAATATTTCCAGTGCCACCTAATCCTCATAAATCCTCCTATTTACCACCTAAATCCTCCCATGATGATGTCAACCCTTTTTAGATTTTTCAAACTATACCCCCTCCCCCCTTTGTCATATGTCACGTTCTGGTACCAATAAAAAATAGTTTAAAATTAGTTGGTACGAATCTAAGACCAAGATTTTTATTCACTTTGAAATTATAAGTGCACCCCAATTAATAATTTCTGTCATTTCGTTTTTTGTTGCTTTTAATGTGGGAATTATGTTTTAAGAATATTTTTGTTACATTTTGAGTGACATCTACTCAAACATCATATAAATAGAAGACCTTTGTACCCCCTTAAACTATTTTTTACTTAATTTGATCCCGAATTCCATATTTCCATTCTTAGATGATCCTATAACTTGAACTCAATCGGCAAGAGACTTATTTATCTTCAGTTTGGACCCAAAAAATCAAAACTATCCTTAATTTTTGTATACACGAAATGTATTGTACAAGTTCTTTTCTAGCAATTACGGACAAACATTTTCCTTTTACTGACACAAGTCTTACGCTTGGCAATTCGGGCAACTGTGTTCTAAGAGAACGCGTCATAGTTAAACTAACTGAAACAGACTGTCACTCCGAACGCCCTACAAAAAAGGAAACCATGCTCAAAATGCACACCAGGGATCTTCCTTCTATTTCATAAATATTCCACGTTCGAACTTTTTTTTCGGAATACCAAGCATCACCAAAACCTTGACAGACTACTTCCCTTGACGGAAATAGGTTAGGAGAAAAATTTTCGGAGCAACCTGACACTTAAAGATTCCAGGGGTGCAGAAAATGTTCCAGGATCCAAAATTTTCCCAGAAAACAATTTTTTCTCCAAAATTTCCAACAAAATGAAATTTCATTAAAAAAATAGTTTATTCAGTTCTTAAACTTCTTTCAAATTCAATAATTTTCACATAATCCATAAATTTAAATTTTAATGATCTTTATACTCTTATTTAGTCTTTCTTACACACTTATAAATTGCTAAGAAAAGTGCCCCTTTCCCGAAAATATGAAAAATTTTCTACTTTTCTCAAATTTGAGCTATACCAGTAAATTTCTCCTTAATGAACTCTCAACATTTTAATTAAGAACATCGACGTGAATAAAACAAGAACGCTATGAATAGTGAAAATCACCCATTCTACCACGGATAGATTGTTTTTCTTGCATACCAATCGAAAAGCAAAGAAAAGCCAACATCCAGGTTGAGAACCTAGAATATTAGGTTTTTTAGCGCAGATCTGTAGTTTTTCCCACTCTACATCCGTAAATCCGCTGTTTTCACGTTGAAATTGGAGGTTATGATGCAGTCACAGCACAAAATATCTGTTTTTCAGCTAATGATGTTGGATTTTTATAGTTTTTCTTTCTATCTTGGGAAAAAATTTCCCCAGAGCTGCTTGAATTTCCCCCGAACATCGTTCGGAGATATTCTGCACCTCTACCGTGCTGATGAGTCCTAAAAAGGACGAAACCGGTCCATGGCTGGAGGCGACGCTTGAGAGTTGTGAGTTCACACTTAACCTTATAATTGTATTATGGAGTGTAATCTTTACTTCAGATGGTGATATGGGGGTCCTCCCCACAGAAAATTGTAGGGATTTAGTCCCTTAACTACTATTTTTTTACCAGCAGAAACGCTTGATGAACGAAGTTTGAAAAATCCGAGGAAAGGGACCCTCTGGCCTCTGAGGTAAAAAATGTGGCCAAAAAGGGAAAAGGATGAGAAAAAAAAGGAAATTTTTTAAATGACTGAAAATTTTTTGGTTTTTCAGAATCTACTTTTTTTCTTGCTTCTTTACCTCCCTGTTTTAGTCCAAGAAGGGGAGAGGGCTCTTTCCGGAGTGTCACCCTGGGATCCGCGCCTGGACGGTATTCATGGTCAATCTTTGCCCTGATTGCTTTTTCTCTTCTTCCATAAATGGAGAACTGCAGCATTTCTTAAAGTTCTGAATTTTCAATTTTAAATTATTATTAAAAATTCCCTCCTGATTACAAAAATATGCTTGTCTTTTCTCACAAATTTTATTTCAGTTAATTATGAGATATTTTATTACAGAAAGCGCCAAACAGTGTGACGTCACATGTGCCTCTTGGAAATGTGGGAAATACATCTTTCATCAAAACACTAGGCTATAAAAAAACTAGAGCTCATTATTTCAGAGCGGAATGATAGACGTCACAAGCTCAGACAGAAAAGAAGCTTTTTTTAATTGAAAATAACTTAAAATTTAGGGCTTTGAAAGGTATAAATTAAAATGTTTTTTGGAGGTTTTAAGCCATTGTGAATACATTAAGATTAAAAAAATTGGACTGCAATTATCCATTGGGAAAATCGTGACGTCCTTGTATCGTTATATTCGCCCGAAACCAAAGACATTAGTTATACACAAATTTTTCAAGGCATTCGTCTTTAAATCGATCCCCACCCTTCCCATTGAAAAATTCTCAAAGCATCGCTGGAAAAACCAATATGCCGTCGAACCTGATGGCGGAATGCAAGTCCATTTCACGAGCGACAGTCACTTAAACCTGCTTTCACTGCACAACACAAACAAAACGAAAAAAAGGAAGGAAAAGCGAAAATCTCTCTTTCTTTTTTTGGAATTGAGGGCGCGCATAACACCCCCACCCCCCTTCTGAATAGGAGATGAGCTCCAAATAATAAATCGGGCATCTTCGGAGGGAGGCCTAAACAAATATGAAAATGTAAATGCAACCTTTCACTTTACCGATATACCGGGTAGAGATGGCGGAGGATTGAGCAACCGTTGGCTGATGATGCACTGCGGTGGAGAGTGCCAAGAATAGTAGTGTTTGAATTGATTGATGTGACAATAAGGAAGTTGCATGTGTCAGATTTTCAAAAACAAACAAGTGTTCCGTATGGTTTTTTGTATGGTAAAATGAAATAACTAGTCAGTTTTTCAAAAAAATGTACAGGTAATTAAATATTTTAATTTAAAAGTCGAGAAAAAAACACGTGACTGAAAATGTTTATTGTTTAAACTATAAGATGACGTCAACAATAATACCATCAACTCCATTGCTTTACAACAATGTTTAATATAAGATGACGTCACATCCAAACTCTTGGCGTTTTCGCGCGCTTTTAAAAAGGGGATTTTTGTTAATTTTTTTGGCAATCAAAAAATTTCTCGATCGGCCTCAAATTTTGGGTAGTTGCTTATTTTTGCAAGAGAAATCGATTAAAAAAATAAAAAAAAATCATGCAACTTCCTCATTGATTGCCAAAACCTGATTTAATGATAAAACTGATTTCTAACTGATTTTGAGTTTTTTCTCCGTCTCCATAATGAGGAAGTTGCATGAATTTTTATATTTTTTAATCGATTCTTCTTGCAAAAATAAGCAACTGCCCAAAATTTGAGGCTGATAGAGAAGTTTTTTGATTGCCTAAAAAATTAACAAAAATCCCCTTTTTAAAAGCGCGTTAAGGGGCACACCTAGTGTGAAATTTTCAAAAAATCGATTTTTTTTATTTTTTATATTTCGATAGGTTATACCTTTAAAAATAACAAACATACTAAAATTTTAAATCGATATCTTAAATAGTTTTTGAGTTACAGCCATTTAAAAGAGTAGCCGCTCGCCAGTGAACACGATCATTTTATCTTTAAACGCGTTTTTCTCGAAACAGCATTTTTCGAATTTGCTGGAGTGATTACACGGAGACAAATGATCCGATCGCTATCAAATTTTTTTGCATCTTCTCTATATAGTTCTCCATACGATGACCCTCCAGTTTTTTGATCTGATCAAAAATCGAATTTTGGCAGGCCAAAAACGACCAAAATTTTGGGTAAAATTGAACTTTTTTTTCAACATGCCGCCATTTTGTCAATTTTTGATTTTTTTGTTCGCCCGAGGGTCATCGTACAGACAATATGTTTTAGTTTCACTAGAATTTTTTTTTAGGTTTTATCAACGGAGAAGACTGCAATCACGCAAGCAGTGGAGGACCTTTTTTTTGGCGCCGCCGGAGACCGCGTGTTATTTCAAAAATATTTAATATTTTATTTAAAAAATTTTACTGTGTATTCTCAAAACATGTATAAATATACCCTCAAAATTTTAAAACGATTGATTTATCCGTTTTCTTTTTTTTAATTCCCAAAAAATGCCTTTGTTTGGGATGTGACGTCATCGTACGATTAACATTGTTTTAAAGCAATGGAGTTGATGGTATGATTGTTGACGTCATCGTTACTTTTTAAACAATAAACGTTTTCAGTCACGTGTTTTTTCTCGACTTTTTAATTAAAATATTTAATTACCTGTACATTTTTTTAGAAAAATTAACTAGATATTTCATTTTACCATACAAACAACCATACGGAACACTTGTTTGTTTTTGAAAATCTAACACATGCAACTTCCTTATTATCAATTTCAAACCCTGGTTATATACATTTTTGTTGACAGTGCCCGACCAGGCATTTGCTCGAATACCTTTAGACCAGTCCGTCACTGATTCAGAAACGCCCTTTATATTAAAACCTTGTTCAAAATTACTTTCAAACTTATAAAAAGTGTAATGTCTAGTAATCAGTTTCCAGTAGAATTAACACAAGTGAATATACATTAAAAAACTTCCCTTAAATAGTGGTGACTATACCTATGCTGGGGTGGCCATCGCCGCACGAACGATTTTCGGGAAGCGAATTTCGAAAGTCTCTGGCAATTTTCGGTAATTTTGAGTATTAGAAAGAAAGCCATTTGGGGGGAACTTGCTAAAAAATTAACCTTTATCTGTTTTTCTAACTGAAAATAATATTAATTGTTTTATTCATCTTTTAGTTTTATTCATAATCTCTATTATTTCACTAGAGTTTTGGTTTTTAAACATAAATTTTTACTCAAAATATAATATTCGATTTAAAAAATTTATTGCTTCATTTTTGAAAAAAAAATATATGACAGACACGTATAAAAAACTAGTGAGTTTATTTTCAAAACCCAAAATAGTTAACTACATTTTAAATTCAAAATAGTTTTAATTAACTTTTCACATAATATAAAGATTTAGTAATCAATAACAGAGTTATCATAACAATGTTTATAAGATCCTTGCAGAGCTGTAAACCAGACTTAAGTTTCGGGACTTTTAGGGTAAGATCACCCTAGAATATCTTTGTGTAGAATGCCCGAAAGAGCGTTGTCGAGCCCAATATAGAACTTAAGGGTGCATCTAAAGTTTTGTTACCCCGACGACCGTCAATCAGAGAACGAAAGATAGTTCCCAAATCTCTTTTTGTGAGCATTCGGGGAGAGGGCGATCGCTGGAACTCTTTTGTTCGCTGCTTGACGGTCGTTGCGGTAATAAAACTTTATATGCACCCAAAGAGATGGGGGAGATTATCAGTACCCGAAAGAGCGTTGTCGAGATCATCATAAAACTTTAGACTGCCCCTGAGAAGTATTTTCTCTTGACTAGAGGACCATGAAACTTGGGGTTGTAAAAGTTTAGCCTCACCCAACTGTTCTGGCTGGAGGAATCCGACACACGCCCTATTCCCCCCAACTCTACCCTTCGAACAGTGGTTTCAGACGATTTTTTTATTTCTCCGGGTGTTTTGCCGTCGTAAATTCCGAAGAGCTTCCAAATTTATTGGTATTCGATTTCCTCGCCTTCGGGAGAGAGAGGAAAAAGTCACTCATTTTTCCTCCTTTCTCTCTCTCTCGTTCAGTTTTTATTCGATTTTTTATTTTTTGAAGCGCCACCAACAGGACCCTTGGGAGGTGTCCCAGATGGTTTATTGAAATTAATCGTGCAGATTTTCTTTCTTAAGGGAATATTATAAGACATGAATTATTCATGTGCCAAGTGTCGGAATCATAGATAGAGTTGGCATTTTGACAGAGAGAACTTAGGAGGTACACCAGTCGACTCCGCTTATTGGGATCACTGTTATTGTTATCAATCGGATATTATTATCGAAATTGACCGGTCCCAATCACTACTATCTATCTTAACGCAAAATGTATTGTTTTATGAGATCAAATATTTGCTTAATGTTATCAAAAGCTGGTGAAATCCCCTAAAAACTTCTTTTTTTCCAGTTTGAATCCCAATTTTAACACATAATCATATAATGAGGCTAATTTATTAGTGTTATATGTTCAACTCCAACATTTTCTTTAAGAACACAAAAGTTGTCAAATACATACTAGATAATAGTTTTTTATCAATTTCAAACCCTGGTTTTACACATTTTTGTATACAGACCGATTTTGAGTTTTTTCTCTGTCTCCGTAAATATCAATTTCAAACCCAGGCTATATACATTTTTGTTGATAGTGCCCCACCAGGCATTTGCTCGAATACCTTTAGACCAGTCCGTCACTGATTCAGAAACGCCCTTTATATTAAAACCTTGTTCAAAATTCCTTTCGAACTTAAAAATAGTTAGTGGTTATATGTAGTTTCCAGTAGAATTAACACAAAAGAATATACATAAAAAAAACCTCCCTTAAATAGTGGTGATTATACCTATGCTTGGGTGGCCATCACCACACGAGTGATTTTCGGAAAGCGAATTTCGAAAATCCTTGGGATTTTCCCTATCCCCAACTTTATCTTTAGAATGTTAAGCTTTTTTTTCAATCCATTCATTCTTCCAAATTCATCCGAATAATTCACAATATTTACAATAAAGCATATGCTAAAGTCCGCTCATCCCCTGATTATACCGAACCATTTAAGATTTTTGAAAGGGGGGCACTTTCCGGGGTGCCCCCTTGGATCCACGCCTGAACGGTATTCAATGGCAATTTTTGCCCTCATTGCTTTTTCTCTTCTTCCATAAATGGAGAATTCCAGCATTTCTTAAAATTCTGAATTTTCAATTTTAAATTATTAAAAAGTCTCTCCTTATTCCAAAAATAAGCTTTTCTTTTCCCACAAATTTTATTTCAGTTTATTATGAGATATTTTATTACAGAAAGCGCCTAACAGTGTGACGTCACATGTGCCTCTCGGAAATGTGGGAAATACATCTTTCATCGAAACACTAGGCTATAAAAAACTAGAACTCAGTATTTCAAAGCGCAATGATAGTAAACAAGGCACATTTGACGTCACAAGCTCAGACAGAAAAGAAGCTATTTTTAATTGAAAATAACTTAAAATTTAGGGCTTTGAAAGGTATAAACTAAAATGTTTTTGGAGGTTTTAAGCTATTGTGAATACATTAAGATTATAAAAAAATTTGACTGCAATGAGGAAGTTGCATGATTTTTTATATTTTTTTAATCGATTCTTCATGCAAAAATAAGCAACTACCCAAAATTTGAGGCCGATCGAGAATTTTTTTATAGCAAAAAAATAACAAAAATCCCCTTTTTAAAAGGGCGCGAAAACGCTAAGACTTTGGGATGTGACGTCATCGTACGGTGACCATTGTTGAAAAGCAACGGAGTTGATGGTATGATTGATGACGTCATCGTTACTTTTTTTAACAATAAACGTTTTCAGTCACGTGTTTTTTTTTCTCGACGTTTAAATTAAAATATTTAATTATCTGTACATTTTTTTAAAATTGACTAGATACTTCATTTTTTTATACAAAAAACCATGCGGAACACTTGAATGTTTATGAAAATCTGACACATGCAACTTCCTTATTATCCATTGAGAAAATTGTGACGTCATTGTATCGCTATATTTGCCAGAAACCAAAGACATTAGTTATACACAAACTTTCCAAGGCATTCGTCTTTATATCGATCCCACCCTACCCATTGAAAAATTCTCAAAGCATCGCTGGAAAAACCAATATGCCGTCGAACCTGATGGCGGAACGCAAGTCCATTTCACGAGCGACAGTCACTTAAACCTTCTTTCACTGCACAAGACAAACAAACGAAAAAAAGGAAGGAAAAGAGAAAAATGTCTCTTTCTTTTTTTTTGGAATTGATCAATGGGCGAGCATAACACCCCCACCCCTTTCTGAATAGGAGATGAGCTCCAAATAATAAATCGGGCTTCTTCGGAGGGAGGCCTAAACAGAAGATATGAAAATGTAAATGCAACCCTTCACTTTACCGATATACCGGGTAGAGATGGCGGAGGATTGAGCGACCGTTGGCTGATGATGCACGGCAGTGGAGAGTGGCAAGAATAGCGGTGTTTGAATACTATATTGAAAAGAAGAGTTCTTCAACAGTACCTCTGGTTAGAGGATTGTGTGAGAAAACTCCAACTGTCAAGCCTCGACTCCAGCCATGGACCGGTTTCGCACTCGTTAGGACTCATCAGCACGGCATAGGAAGGCAACGCAATACTAATTTCATACGTTCTTGAATCCATCAGCAAGCAAAGCTTGCTTTTAATTTGTTTGTAATAACGGGACTATGCAAACATCGGGGATATATCTGGGGGTTCCAGGGTTGTTTGATGCTGCTTGTCAGCCGATATTCCTACTTTGTTAGTCTTAATTAGTATTAAATCCTAAAGGGTCTGTTGGAGCTTCTAGTTTGTATTTTAGTTGATTCTGGTGGTCAAGGATGTAGAAGTAGAAGGTATTTAGATTTGGGTCTTCGTATATGGTCTATGATCTAATGAGTATATTAGGGTGGTCCTCGAGGGTAGTGAAGAATTTCTTAGCTATTTTTTCTATATATAGGATGAGAGGTATAATTTTTAGATCCTTCTGGAGAACACTGTTTCTAATAGCCATATTTTTAACCTGTTTCTAATACCATTATTTATTAATAAGACCCTAGCCATATTTTTGGATATTTCCAAAGCATTTGATAACGTTAATCATAAAATTTTAATTCAAAAACTCAATTATGCTGGAATAAGAGGAAACATTTTAAATTGGTTTGTATCTTACTTACATAATAGACAACAAAGAGTAAAAATAGACAGTGATTTTAGTAGTTTTATTTCTCTCACGAAGGGTGTTCCTCAAGGTTCTATTTTAGGACCTTTACTTTTCTTAATTTTTATAAATGATTTCTGTAAATTAAAATTATTTGGATCTATTATTTCTTATGCTGATGACTCGGTTCTGCTTTATTCATGTTCCGATTTAAATACTCTTGAATTACAAGTAGAACAGGATTTAGTTACTATTGGTAATTGGTTCTCATCAAATCACCTAGAATTAAACTTGAATAAGACTAAATATATATATTTCAGTTTGAAGAACCCTAGCTTAAATTTTGAACCTAAGTATCACTCGCCGAACTGCGCAGCATTTTCTAATTGTTCATGTTATTCTCTTCAATCTGTTAATACTATTAAATACCTTGGTTTGTATATTGATTGCAACCTAAAATGGAAAACGCATGTCAATGAAATTTCTAAAAAACTCCGTTTTATTCTTTATAAGTTTTACTACCTAAAAAATAAAATTTCAAAAGACTTTCTGATCACTCTTTATTACTCATGGTTTTATTCTATTATTAATTATGGAATTTTAGTTTGGGGGAGTGACTATAAATCCAATTTGTATCCGATTATATCTGTACAGAATAAATGTTTCAAAATTTTAAAATACTTTAAAACTACTAATACACCTCATTATAAATCCCTAAGATTACTACCAATCCGTTATAATGCCTTTTATAGAATAATATTACAACTTTTTAAAAATAAATCACTTTGTAAATTAAAAGAAAATATTTCAGATAGACGTCCTAATATAATCTTTGAACTACCAACAATACGTAAAGAAATATATCGCAAACATTTTTTTATATTTAGCTCCTAAGTTATATAATAGTTTACCATTAGAGTTGCAGTCAATAAACAGCTACTATTATTTCAAGAAAGTTTTATTTACGTTTTTAATTGAAATTGACGATATTGATTTATTTTTCCACGTTTAGAAGCGAAATTACTCTTTATATTTTCCAGTTTTGTCCAGAATGTTTGATCTATGTATATTTTGATAAATTTATGTCTTGTGTTTATTTAATAATTCAAAAACCTTATTTTGTTTTGTATCGTTTCTGTTGTTTTGAATTTTGTAATTTATATTATAATCTTAATTATTATTGTTATTTACCTAGTTTTTATATAATTTAAGTAGTCACCAGTACTAGCTCTGTTGCCTCTTGGTGACCAAATCTTATTTTTGTAGATGGTATTTTTAAAGCAGAAAATAAAAATTATTATTATTATTATTATTATTATTAATATACCAAGGTGCATCTGTGATAATTCGAAGGATTTTGTTCTGTAGCACGCTCATATTCTTTGTGGTAAGATGCTGCTATACTCCAGATTGGGCAGGCGTATGTAATTATTAGTCTTAATACTGTTTTATAAAAGAAGGACTTTGTTCTTTAAAGATAGGCAACGCAAGGGAGCGTAGGGAGGGGTTAGCCGAATATAACGGAAAAAGTGGTGACCATTGATTAGTCCTCCACTATCTACCGGAATGAACTTGTGCATTCCTAAGAACAGATTTAATTCTCGAAAGGCAAGGTATGAAAAGAAGTGTTCACCAGTACCTCTTTTTGAATTATTGATGACAATTTATTGCAAAAACCTGATTTAATGATTAAAATTTTTAGGGAAGTGGTGAAAAAATTGTGGGCCTGATTTAAAGCATAAAACGTACGATCCGATTTCGAGTTTAATTGGATAAAATGATTAAAAATAATGATTAATTTTGGGCAATACTGTTTCACTCCCAATAATAATCATTAATTTATTCACGATGAAAATATTTCGATCAAAAAATTGGTCTCAAACAGCACGAAAACATATCGTTCACATCTCGCCAAAAACCACCAATTTAATTTTAATTAATTTAAAAACTAAAGGAGATAGAGCAGCAACCTCAGTCAGAGTATTAATGCCATCATTATGAAGGACTCATTGTTAAAAATTTCATGAAAATATCGTGAATATTCGCGGAAATATTAGCATGTGAAAATAGCCCTTTTTCAAGCCTAAAAAAGTTTTGTCTTAATTCAACTAAAAAACGCAATACTTCACAATAATACTTGCAGAAAAATTTCCAGATTTACGAACTTCTTGTTTTTTGATGCCTGAAAAGGGCTACTTTCACATGCTAATTCCGCTAAAATTCACGATATTTTCATGAAATTTTTTTCTGTGAGTTCTTCATACTTTTGGCCACAATACTCTCACTGAGGTTTTTGCTCTATTTCCTTTAGTTTTTAAATTTTTTATTCTGCCGCTAGGGGCACTGTAAATCATCTCAATGGATTCTCCAGGGTCACTTTAAGGAGTAGAAATTACTTCCGTGACCCTAGGACACGTTGGTTCCAAATAAAAGCCGCGAAACGTACTTTTGAAACAATCTGTATACATTATTGTTGGCAGTGCCCCATCAGGCATTTGCCCAAATACCTTTAGCCCAGTTCAACACTGATTCAGAAACGTCCTTTACATTAAAACAGTGTTCAAAATTCCTTCGATCACCAGGATTTCCCAGTCAATAAACTTAACACAAGTGATTATACATAAAAAACACTCCCTTAAATAGTGGTGACTATACCTATGCTGGGGTGGCCATCGCTGCACGAGCGATTTTCGTAAAGCGAATTTTGAAAATCCCTGGAAGTTTTCGGGAATTTTGAGTTTTAGGAAAAAAACCATTTGAACTCGCTCAAAAATTAACCTTTTGGTGTTTTTCCAACTTAAAATTATATTAACTTTTTTATTCTTCTTTTAGTTTTATTCATAATCTCTATTATTTCACTAGAGTGTTTGGTTAAACATAAGTTTTTACTCAAAATGTAATATTCGATTTAAAAACTTTATTGCTTGATTTTTGAAAAAAAATATTGGCAGACGCGTATAAAAAACTAGCGAGTTTATTTTCAAAACCCGAAATAGAGTTACCTAAATTTTAAATTCAAAATAGTTTTAATGAGCTTTTCATGTTATTTAAATATTTAGCAATCAATAACAGAGTTATCATAACAATGTTTTAATAAGATCATTTTAGAGCTGTAACCAAACTTTATTTTCGAGACTTTCAGGGTACGGTAATCCTGAGCGCAGGATCAGGCGTATCTTCTCGATCTCTTTGTGCTATTAGGTGAGGTCAAATAGCGAACAAAGGAGTGGGGTAGATATCCAATGCCCGATAAGATCCTCCTGTTGATCCACCTGATTCTGCGCTCACGGTGACCGTGGCCTTAGACTTGACTCGTTTGGGGTTACACTAACCGCCTATAGCAGACAGGAAAGACAGACTATGAATGCATCTAGAGATCTTTTCCCGTAGATTGTTAAGAGTGAAATATTTATGAGGAGGGAAGCATCTTTTGTCCGCTAATTGACCTCAGCTAACCAAACAAAAGGATGGCGATATTATCAATGCTCCTAAACTCCCCCGAATGCCCGAAGGAGCCTGGTCGTTTTGTGTGGTTAGCTGAGGTCAAAAGATGCTCCCCTCCTCATAAATATTTCACTCTTGATAATCAACGGGAAAAGATCTCTAGATGCACCCTATGGCTAAGGCTAGAGTTTCCACAACGTCCAAAGCAGCCCCACTCAAGGGAGTAGGGGGAGTAAAGAGAACAATAGTGACCTTCCTGACCTCTGTTCGAGGATTGGGTTTATTTTGTTCTTAATTTACTGCAAGAGGCCTGAGGGTCAGTCTAAAGTTTTATGATGGGCTAGACAACGCTCCTTCGGGCATTGATAATCTCCCCCATCTCTTTGTGTGGTTAGATGAGGTCAATTAGCGAACAAAAGAGTTCCCCTCCTCTGTAGGGGGTGCTATGGAAACCCCCCTAACAGCACAAAGGGAGAGATTATCCCGAATATCTTTGTGTGGAATGCCCGAAAGAGCGTTGTCGAGCCCATAGTAAAACTGTAGGGTGCATCTCAAGTTTTATTACCCCGACGACCGTCAATCAGTGAACGAAAGATAGTTCCCAAATCTCTTTGGGTGCATCTAGAGACTTTTACCTAGACGATTGTCAAAAGGGAAAATTTATGAGGAGGGGAGCATCTTTTGTCCGCTAAATTGACCTCAGCTAACCACACAAAAGAAAGGGGATATTATCAATGCTCCTAATCTCTCCCGAATGCCCGAAGGAGCCTGGTCGTTTTATGTGGTTAGCTGAGGTCAATTAGTGGACAAAAGATGCTCCCCTCCTCATAAATTTTCCCTTTTGACAATCGTTCTAGTAAAAATCTCTAGATGCACCCTTTATGTGAGCATTCGGGAGAGAGGGCGACCGCTGGAACTCTTTTGTTTGCTGATTGACGGTCGTCGGGGTAAAAAAAAACTTTAGATGCACCCAAAGAGATGGGGGAGATTATCAATACCCGAAAGAACGTTGTTGAGCCCATCATAAAACTATAGATTGCACCTGAGAAGCATTTTCTCTTCACTAGAGGATCATGAAACTTGGGGTTGTAAAAGCTTAGCCTCACCCAACTGTTCTGGCTGGAGGAATCCGACACACGCCCTATTCCCCCCAACTCAACCCTTCGAACAGTGGTTTCAGACGATTTTTTTTTATTTCTCCGGGTGTTTTGCCGTCGTAAATTCCGAAGAGCTTCCGAATTTATTGTTATTCGATTTCCTCGCCTTCGGGAGAGAGAGAAAAAGTCACTCATTTTTCCTCCTTTCTCTCTCTCTCTCGTTCAGTTTTTATTCGATTTTTTTTGAAGCGCCGCCAACAGGACCCTTGGGAGGCGTCCCAGATGGTTTAGTGAGATTAATCGCGCAGATTATATTGCTTGAGGGAATATTATAAGACATGAACTATTCATGTGCTAAGAGTGTCGGAATCATAGATAGAGTTAGCATTTTGATAGAGAGAACTTGGGAGGATGTACTGTAACCAGTCGACTCCGCATATTGTGATCACTGTTATTGTTATCAATCGGATATTATTATCGAAATTGGCCGGTCCCTATCACTACTACTTAACGCAAAATGTATACAGTGTTTTCAGGTGACGTCACGACTATTTATTTTCTCCCTTTGCTGTAGGTCAAACAGTCTGTTGCTAAGGCCGTTGCTAGGTGCGGCGGTATCGGTTGATGTCATGAGATTGCAAATGCTCCAATAGAGGCATATTCCATGACCAGTTATTTTCTTTTAACTGTTAACTGCTTGTAGGTCAAGCAATATGTTGTTAAGGCCGTTTCTAGGTCCGAGTCATGTGATTGAAAATGCTCTATGGGCAATACCATCATTTTTTGAAAACAGAAAAAAATGCATTTTTCCAGAAAAGGAAATAGTAGATCTAAATCCAAAAATCCACATGAAAAGTTTCAAAAAAATTTAGTTAATTAAATATTTAAAATTAAAATCGCCAAGCCCTTTGTCTTTCTATAGGGTATAAGTACGTCACAACTGACTCAACGCAACAATGAATTTGCTTTGTTTAAACAATTAAAAGCATTGTTTAAAATCAATGTATAGGGGATAAGTACGTCATATTAGGAAATTGGACGATTTAACGCCCTTTTTTAAAGTCGAACTTTGAAATTACATAAAAAAAATAATGATCGTAATTAAATAATTTTTGCGCGTATATTCCGCTATAGGGTACCTCTATCGAATAAAAAAATAGTGGTATTGCCCATTGTTTTATGTGATCAAATCTTTGCTTAATGTTATCAAAATATGGTGAAATCCCCTAAAAACCTCCTTTTTTCTCGTTTGAATCCCAATTTTAACACATAATCATATAATGAGACTAATTTATTGGTGTTATATGTTCAACTCTAATACTTTTCTTTAAGAACACAAAAGTTGTAAAATACATACTAGATAATCGTTTTTTATCAATTTCAAACCCTGGTTATATATACATTTTTGTATACATACTGATTTTGAGTTTTTTCTCACTCTCCGTAATTATCAATTTCAAACCCTGGTTATATACATTTTTGTTGACAGTGCTCCACCAGGCATTTGCTCGAATACCTTTAGACCAGTCAGACCCTGATTCATCAGAAATGCCCTTTATATTAAAAACTTTGTTCAAAATTATTTTTGAACTTAAAAAAACGTTCATTAAAGAAAATCATCATATCCAGTAGGAATTAACACATGTGAATATACATAAAAAAACCTCCCTTAAATAGTGGTGACTATACCTATGCTGGGGTTGCCATTGCCGCACGAGTGATTTTTGGGGAGCGAATTTCGAAAATCCCTGGGATTTTGAGTTTTAGAAAGAAAAACCATCTGAACTCGCTCAAAACTTAGCCTTTTGGTGTTTTTCTAACTTAAAATTATATTAATTTTTTTATTCTTCTTTTAGTTTTAATCATTATCTCTATTATTTCACTAGAGTTTTTTGGTTCGTGTTTTTTAAAGCAGTGGTTCCCAACTCAAATATGAGCTTTTTTTTCAATCAATTCATTCTTCCAAATTCATCCGAATAATTCACAATATTTACAATAAAGCATATTCTAAATTTCGCTCATCGCCTGATTATACCGAACCATTTAAGATTTTTGAAGTGGGGCACTTTCCGGGGTGCCCCCTTGGATCCCCGCCTGAACGGTATTCATGGGCAATTTTTGCCCTGGTTGCTTTTTCTCTTCTTCCATAAATGGAGAATTGCAGCATTTCTTAAAATTCTGAATTTTAAATTTTTAAAAATTATCTCTTGATTCCAAAAATAAGCTTGTCTTTTCCCACAAATTTTATTTCAGTTAATTATGAGATATTTTAGTACAGAAAGCGCCAAACAGTGTGACGTCACATGTGCCTATTGGAAATGTGGGAAATACAGTTTTCATCGAAACACTAGGCTATGAAAAACTAGAGCTCAGTATTTGAAAGCGGAATGATAGTAAACAAGGCACATTTGACGTCACAATTTCAGACAGAAAAAAAAGCCATTTTTAATTGAAAAAAACTCAACATTTAGGGCTTCGAAAGGTATAAATTAAAATGTATTTTGGAGGTTTTAAGCCATTGTGATACATTAAGATTCAAAAATTTTTTGACTGCAATTATCCATTGAGAAAATCGTGACGTCCTTGTATCGGTATATTAGCCCAAAACCAAAGACATTAGTTATACACAAACTTTCCAAGGCATTCGTCTTTATATCGATCCCACCCTACCCATTGAAAAATTCTCAAAGCATCGCTGGAAAAACCAATATGCCGTCGAACGGCGGAACGCAAGTCCATTTCACGAGCGACAGTCACTTAAACCTGCTTTCACTGCACAACACAAACAAAACGAAAAAGGAAGGAAAAGAGAAAATATATCTTTCTTTTTTTTGGAATTGATCCCTGGGCGCGCATAACACCCCCACCTCCCTTCTGAATAGGAGATGAGCTCCAAATAATAAATCGGGCTTCTTCGGAGGGAGGCCTAAACAAATAATATGAAAATGTAAATGCAACCCTTCACTTTACCGATATACCGGGTAGAGATGGCGGAGGATTGAGCGACCGTTGGCTGATGATGCACTGCGGTGGAGAGTGCAAAGAATAGCAGTGTTTTAATTGATTGATGTGACAATTGATTGCCAAAACCTGTTTAATGATAAATCCGATTTCTAACTGATTTTGAGTTTTTTTCTCCGTGTCCGTAATTATCGATTTCAAACCCTTGTTAATTACATTGACATTTCCCCCCCAGGCATATGCCTGAATACCTTTAGTCCAGTCCAACAGTGATTCAGAAACGCCCTTTATATTAAAACCTTGTTCAAAATTCCTTTTGAACTTAAAAAAGTATATTGAAAACAGGATAGGACAATCAGTAAAAGTAACACAAGTGAATATACATAAAAAACACTCCCTTAAATAATGGTGACTATACCTATGCTGGGGTGGCCATCGCTGCACGAGCGACTTTCGGGAAGCTAATTTCGAAAATCCCTGGAAGTTTTCGGGAATTTTGGGTTTAGAAAGAAAACTATTTGAACTCGCTAAAAAATTAACCTTTTTCTAAAAATTATATAATTTTTTTATTCTTCTTTTAGTTTTAATCATAAACTCTATTATTTCACTAGACTTTTTGGTTAAACATTAATGTTTAATGGAAATGTAAAATTTGATTTAAGAGCTTAATTGCTTGATTTTGAAAAAAAAATATTGACAGACACGTATAAAAAAACTAGTGAGTTAATTTTAAAAACCCAAAATAGAGTTAACTAAATTTTAAATTCGAAATCTTGTTACTTAAAGATTTGGTAATAATTACAGAGTTATCATATCATAACAATGTTTTAATAGGATCCTTTCAGAGCTGTAACCAGACTTTAGTTTTTCAGAATTTTAAGGTACCGTCACCCTGAGCGCAAAATAAAGCGTATCTCAACGATATCTTTGTGTAGTTAGGTGAGGTCAATTAGCGAACAAAAGAGTGGGGAGATATCCACTGTGTGATAAGATCCTCCTGTTGATCCGCCTGATTCTGCGCTCACGGTGACCGTGGCCTTAGACTTTACTCGTTTGGGGTTACACTAATCGCCTTTAGTATACAGCAACTTAAGTTGAACCTTTTACGTCACTAACAAAGTAGTTCTCATCGCGGTGTCTGAGTTTCGAGTGAAACAAAGAACTTCAATTTTAAAATATGATTATTTCGAATTTCATGTATCGAAATTCCTCCTATCAATCAAACAGATTTTGTGTATAGTCAATTTCTCCTTCCGCGTAGTGACGTACTGGGTTCAGGAAACGTTGCTGTGAAGTATAACAGACAGGAAAAAGGACTATGGCTTAGGCTAGAGTTTGCACAACGGTCAGTGCAACCCCACTTAATGAAGTAAGGGGAGTAAAAAGAACGATAGGGGACCTTCCTGACCTCTGTTCGAGGTGTGGGTTTATTTTGTTCATAATTTACCGCAAGAGGCCTGAGGGGCAGCATCTGAGTCTTTGGGTGCATCTAAAGTTTTATTACCCCGGCTACCGTCAATAAGCGAACAAAAGAGTTCCAGCGATCGCCCTCTCCCCCGAATGCTCACCCAAAGAGATGGGAGAACTTTCTTTTCCTCGCTGATTGACGGTCGTCGGGGGAACAAAATTTTAGATGCACCCAACAGTTTTATGATCTCCCTCATCTCTTTATGTGGTTTGGTGAGGTCAGTTAGCGAACAAAAGAGTTCCCCTCCACTAAAGGGGGTGCTGTGGAAAAACCCCTAACCACACAAAGAGATGGGGGAGATTATTCCGAATCCATTTGTGTAAAATGCTCGAAAGAGCGTTGTCGAGCCCATGGGGTGCATCTAGAGATCTTTTTTCCGTTGATTGTCAAGAGTGAAAGATTTACGAGGAGGGGAGCATCTTTTGTCCGCTAACTAACCTCAGCTAACCACAAAAACGACCAGGCTCCTTCAGGCATTCGGGGGAGATTAGGAGCATTGATTATATCGCCTTCCTCTTGTGTGGTTAGCTGAGGTCAATTAGCGGGTAAAAGATGCTCCCCTCCTCGGGGTTTATTACCCCGACGACCGTCAATCAGCGATCAAAAGATAGTTCCCCATCTCTTTGTGTGAGCATTCGGGGAAGAGAGAGCAATCACTGGAACTCTTTTGTTCGTTGATTGACGGTCGTCGGGGTAATAAAACTTTAGATGCACCCAAAGAGATGGGTAGATTATCAATACCCGAAATAACCCATCATAAAACTTTAGACTGCCCCTGAGAAGTATTTTCTCTTCACTACAGCACCATGAAACTTGGGGTTGTAAAAGTTTAGCCTCACCTAACTGTTCTGGCTGGAGGAATCCGACACGCGCCCTATTTCCTACCCTTCGAACAGTGGTTTCAGACGATTTTTTTTATTTCTCCGGGTGTTTTGGCATCGTAAATTCCGAAGAGCTTCCGAATTTATTGGTATTCGATTTCCTCGCCTTCGGGAGAGAGAGAAAAAGTCACTCATTTTTCCTCCTTTCTCTCTCTCTCGTTCAGTTTTTATTCGATTTTTTTTGAAGCGCCGCCAACAGGACCCTTGGGTGGTGTCCCAGATGGTTTAGTAAGATTAATCGCGCAGATTCTCCTTGTTGTGGGAATATTATAAGACATGAATTATTCATGTGCAAACGAATCATAGATAGAGTTAGCATTTTGATAGAGAGAACTTAGGAGGATGTAGTACACTAGGGTGTATCGAAAATAAAAACTTTTTTTTTGATGATCCGATAGTGTGGAATAGTTGTCTAAAGTGGCAGAGAGTACCTGTGATTTTCTTAAGAGAATTTTCTGATAATATCTTAAACCTCCCCCTCACCCCTGAAGTTCCCCATGTGAATCCTATGGGGAGCGCAGCCAAACAGGCCAAAAATTCGTTTTTCGCCCCTCATTTCTGCCCTAATCACACGAGGAATGTCTTCCCTCGAGTTATGGACTCTATATGATGTATGCTACCCGACAAAACTTGAATAATTAATCTCTATATTATGTTGATTGTGGGCTCTGATTTGAACGAGGAAATACGCGATTTTCGACGAAATTTGAGCATACAAAAAAACGTAATATAGATATTTATGCTATTATTCAAGTTTTGTCGGGTAGCATACATCATATTGAGTCCATTACTCGAGTGAAGACATTCTTCGTGTGATTAGGGTAGAAATGAGGGGCGAAAAACCAATTTTCGGCCTTTTTGGCTTGCGCGTTCCATAGGATTAACATGGGGAAACTTCAGGGTCTTAGCTGCACCTCAAAATATTATCTACTAATTCTGAAAAAAAATCACAGGTACTCTCTGCCAACTTAGACAACTTTTCTGCACTAATGCGTCATCAAAATAAAATAAAAGTTTTTTTTTGATGCACCCTACTGTACACCAGTCGACTCCGCTTATTGTGATCACTGTTATTGTTATCAATCGGATATTATGATCGAAATTGGCCGGTCCTGATCACTACTATCTAACTTAACGCAAAATGTATTGTTTTATGTTATCAAATCTTTGCTTAATGTTATCAAAAGCTGGTGAAATCCCCTAAAAACCTCCTTTTTCCCGTTTGAATACCAATTTTAATACATAATCATATAATGAGACTAATTTATTAGTGTTATTAAGTTGTCAAATACGAGGGTTGTTTTTTAATTAACTTCCGTTTTGCTCCTGAAAAAAAAGTAGTTGGAATTTCGAAATAATTTTGCTACTGGTAGATAGGTAAATCTTTGAGGATCAATTTCCGTCATTACTGGAAAAAATCGGACATTTTTTCTATTATTTATCGAATTTACAAGCGCGCTCCTTGAACTTATTTCCCGCCAACCCATAGAGAATTTCTCTTCCTTTAAACTTTGTTCGCATTAACAATAGACAATCGGCAGGCAGGTGATTTTTGCAGCATGCTATTGTGGATGTTTAAAACCATATGTTTTGCATCTGCCAAGTTACAGCCTTAATAAACAAGGCAATATCGATAGATTCGCAGGCAAAGTGTGCGCTGAGGGGAAAAACGGCTGTCCGAACCGATGCGAAGCTCAACGAAAAATCAAACTTTTCATGAAGCGGAATCGAAAAACTTGTGAAATGGTACTGTAAATGGTCTATTTAAAGGTGATTACGATGAAAAGTAATTAAAGATGTTTGTAACCTTCCGTAATAACCTTATTTTTAAATATTCATTTGTTTTTTTATTTTTAAACTATCAAAAACGGGAAAATTTCGAAAAAGAGGATTTCTCTATGGGTTGGCGGGAAATAAGTTCGAGGAGCGCGCTTGTAAATTCGATAAATAATAGAAAAAATGTCCGATTTTTTCCAGTAATGAGGGAAATCGATCCTCGAGGATGTACCTATCTACCAGTAGCAAAATTATTTCGAAATTCCTACTACTTTTTTTTCAGGAGCAAAACGGAAGTTAATTAAAAAACAACCCTCGTACATACTAGATAATCGTTTTTTATCAATTTCAAACCCTGGTTATACACATTTTTGTTGACAGTGCCCCACCAGGCATTTGCTTGAATACCTTTAGACCAGTCCGACCCTGATTCATCAGAAACGCCCTTTATATTTAAACCTTTGTTCAAAATTCCTTTCGAACTTAAAAAAATTATTCTATTGTAGAGTTAGAATCCAGTAGAAATAGCACATGTGATTATACATAAAAAAACCTCCCTTAAATAGTGGTGACTATACCTATACTGGGGTGGCCATTGCCGCACGAGTGATTTTTGGGAAGCGAATTTCGAAAATCCCTGGGAATTTTGAGTTTTAGAAAGAAAAACTATTTGAACTCGCTCAAAACTTAGCCTTTTGGTGTTTTTCTAACTTAAATTTATAATATTTTTTTTATTCTTCTTTTAGTTTTAATTTTAATCTCTATTGAAAACGGAGTGCTTCACCACTACCTCTGGTTCGAGAAATATGTGAGAAAACACCATCTCTCAAGCGTCGCCTCCAACCGTGGACCGGTTTCGCCCTTGTTTGGGCTCATCAGCACGGTATAGGAAGGTGACTTAAGAGGCTAGACTAAAAGCTCTTTCTCCGCTCTCTTGCGTTACCTTCCTATACTGTGCTGATGAGCCCTAACAAGGGCGAAACTGGTCCACGGTTGGAAGTGACGCTTGAGAGCTGGAGTTTTCCCATAATTTATATTATTTACGACTGGGACAACATTTGTCCCAGTTACTGAAAAACATCTAGGAACAGAAAATAACACCAAGTTGCGCTGTCAAACGCATCATGATTCTTGTGTGGTCCCATGATTATCTAATCTCAGTTCCCCAAATGATTAAATACGCGGGACAATCGCCGATATTGTTCGATTGTCGACTCTTATGCCAAATTATCCGTTTCTGTTGCAAAACCACAGTCACCACTTGTAACTTTTTCAAATATTTTTTTTCGATTCCAACGCTTAGCTCTTTTTGTAGTTTTGCACCTTAATTTTTGGACCTTAATTTTCTTCAAATTATGGATCAAACGTCTATTGGTGTTCTAGTAGTAGGTGTGAGTTTTCAATCAACAAAAAGTGGCAGTGGGACAAAGGCTGTCCCAGCAGTATTAACTCCAGGATTTACGGCCGGGACATAACTTGTCCCGGTATGCACAGGTGCTCTGGGTTTACGGTGGGACATATGATGTCCCATCAATAAAGCTTGTAACATCGTTGTTTTTGTTGATGCGTCGTTATGGGATCATTTATGCGTCTCAATGACCATCAGACTTTCTTACAAAAAAGTTATTTCATCGTAATTATCACTTGGAGGAGAAATAACAGTTCCCGGTAATGAGGCGCACTAAACTGATATATTTGCCGTATTGAATGGGTTAAATACTTCAATTAGGACTACGTAGTCATGATTTTAAATTCGAAACTTTCTATATATTAAGTATCAAATCGCTTATTATTATCAACAGGATATCGTTAAATCATTTTGCTCATGGGCAAAAAGTGCTCACATTAAGCGGACTCGACTGTATTTTCATAACCGGCCCGAGCTTATAGCCTGTGTAATTAGAATCGGCGGCTCGCTACTAGTCCATTCCCATTGCATTTCTATTGCGTTGCCATGGTGACGAACCAACCGCCTATTCTAATTACAAGGAGTAAATAAAAAAAATCCTCAAAATTTAACCTAGTTTTGGCAATCAATTGTGATTATTAAATTCATACCCTGATTTTACATTACACGCAGGTATGCATTTTCAAGCTTGAAACAACGTGTTACAAAGCCTAATTCAAGCTTAGAAGTTGATTTCCAAACCCAACCAACCGAAACACCGAGAGCCGAGAAAACTCAAAAACTTTTCCTTTAATGAGTTTCTGCTCACCCGAACCGGCAAAGCGAACAATGGCTTATATTCTGCCGACAAAGAATAAGGGTTCGTTTTGATTTAGGAGCACCCTCCCACTCGAGAGGCCGATTTCGTGACGAAGGGGTGTTTGATCTTGTTCTGGAACAGAAAACCCTCGCGAGAGGCATCGATCCCTCTTCGATATGAAACAAGCGTTGGGGTATACTATGAAAAGAGATTGCTTTAATGTGAACACTCCGTGGCCAAACTTCGGTTGAATGTTTCTCTTTCAACCCTCTCTCCATTCAGTTTTTCTCTCTTCTGCAACACTCATTCTCTTTCTTTCCCCTGTCATTTTCCCTCTTTCTCCTTCTTTCTCCTCACATTCTCTTTCTTTCCCCTCTCATTCTCTCTCTTTCTCCTTCTTTCTTCTCTCATTCTCCCTCTTTCTTGCCAGTTTCTCTATAGCTCTCATTCTTTTCTCCCCACTTTTGATTTCTCTTTCACATTTTTCCTGCCAAATTTATACCTCTTTCATCATTTTATATCATATTTATCTTTTTTATCTATCTGATCTTATGATATCTAATTTTAATTATTTTATCTAATCTTACCATATTTATCATTTCTTTCTTTCTTTCAGCCTCTATAATGTTTCACATTCACATTCTGTCTCTAATTATCTCTCTTTTTGGTCTCTCTAGTACTTTCTCCTCTTTTTATGTCTCTTTTTCTCTATTAATTTGTTATTTATCTATCTATTTCTTACAAGCTGCTACTCTCTTTTTTTTCTCACATCTCTATCTTCCTATTTTATCCCTCTTACTCTTTAATTATGCCTGGATCTTATACTGGTTCAACACTTTTACTCTACATCTTGCTCTCTCATAATGTTTCTCACTTTACCTCCCATTCTTTCTATCATCCCACTTTTCCTTTTCTCCTGTTTCTTTCTCTCTTTATTTCGTCGATTTCATCCTGTTTCTCTCCCTTGTCTTGTTCCTCATTTTTCTCTTTCATTCCTTCATTTTTTGCTCTCATTATCTCATTGTCTTTCCTCCGAATTCTATAGTCGCTCATCAACACTACAATAAAGATGAAAATAAACTGCTCATGTAAAATTATGAGCATGGGCGTAGCCAGAGGGGGGCAGGGAGGGGCACCTGCCCCCTTAAATCCCGAGTAATGTACTTTGCTTTAAGTAAGTTTGCTTTTAGTAGTCAGTTTTTTAGGGTCAAATTTTTCTTGGGGAGGTACCCCAGGCCCCCCTTTAGTATTTAAACCTTTATTATTCACACTCTTTTCATAAAATCAAAATTCTATCTAAAAATGTATGTCCAAATTTAGGTTTACGTATACCAAAAACCGTTTAAAACCATGTTCTTAGGGTCAAATTTTCAAACATTTTTTTTATGGGGGAGGACTCACAGACCCCTCTTTGAAACTTGAACCTTTATTACTAAAACTTAATTTTTTTTCAGCAAATTCTACCTAGTTGACCCCTATTCTAAAATTATTATGCCACAAAACTACTTTTTAGTGCAAAAACCCCTCTCGAAACAATACTGTTGCTTCGACCCTCTCTCACGGGGCTTTAAAATTGTTCTCCACAAACATAAAAAAAGTCGATCCTGCTTCCCCCCCTTAGTGGAACCCTGGCTACGCCCATGATCATGAGTAAGTAAAAAGCAGGTGTGCAAACGGAGCATCCAGCAAAATCAGGTGCTCTCTCGTAGTTCGAACTACGAAAACAATGAAAAGGTAAAAATAAAATGGTATTTGATTCTTAGAAATTATTTGCTTCAATTTTCCACCATTTTTTGTTTGCAGGCTTCAACCTGACCACAGAATACCAGAACAGAGAGTCCATGGTGATAATGAAGATTGAAAAAGCCTGGGTTATGCTTTTGTAATAAGCCATAAAACTCCCCGGCTCAACTCAAGAGAGGTGGAAAAATAGAAACCCAATCGATGAATTCTGTAATACCCCTTCGAGAGTGACATATTGATTGAACGCGTCACATCCAGTCACAGCTCTGATCTCTAAATTGTATTGCTTATCCTTCCAGGGGTAGATCCAGGTTTTATATTTTGAACCTATTTCATTATTTTTTTGTGAAAAATGAAATGTTTTTTGTGAAAAAGAAATTATTTTTGTGAAACATTGAAGCAGTGATAGTTAGCAGATGAGTGCGTAGAAGTAAAATTGACTCACAAACCAAAAAAATCATGAAAAATTCAAATATTTTGTGAATGTTTTCTTGCAAATTATCACTAATGCTAATTTGAATTTCATGAAAGGGGCGTTTTTATGATTTTTTTTGTGAAGGGGCAGATTTATAGAGGGGGAATTTTGTGAAGGGGCAGCAAAAGGGCCCCAATTTTTGTCCGGATCAACCCCTGCCTTCGGTCAAGTCAAAAATAGACATTTGCTGTGCGGCCCTACCTATCATACGATGACATTTGGAAATAGCGTTTTGGTCCCTCTGTTATTCTATTTCCTTGTGACCCTGACCTATAAAAATAGTTTTTATCGCTTGTTAATTCATCTTGTTAAACATAAACGCGTGACATTAAATAATAAATAGAGTATTTCACCATTTTCACTGGTTAACGGACAATAAGTGTAAACACACAACTCTCATGCGTCCCCCCAACCGTGGATAGGTTCCGTCCTTGTTAGGACTCATCAGCCCGGTATATAGAAGGCAACGCAAGAGAGCGGAGGGCAAGTACTTGTCTAGCCGACTATAACTGAAAAAGTGGTGACCATTGATTAGTCCTCCACTCATCTGCTGGAATGACTATTGGCATTCCTAGAACATATTTAATTCCCGGAAGGCAAGGTAATGAACAAGGTAAATGAAAGGCAAGGAAATGGGGGGATTTATTTACATTAAATCTGTTCTAGGAATGCCAATAGTCATTCCAGCAGATGAGTGGAGGACTAATCAATGGTCACCTTGTTTTTCAGTTATACCCCGTTCGCACTGGCCTTTATTTTTGCCAAATTGGAATTACAAATGTGGGTTCACAATTTAGGGCTAGTTGAGGTCATCCCTTCAAACTAAAATGCGTATGTACAGAACAATTCATACTTACTTGCATTGACCACGTTACATTTTGTCCCAATGATGAGTTTTGCATATATTTGAGTTTAGTTTCAATTCCTTTAATACCCCGTTCGCACTGGCAGAAAAAGACCCTTTATTTTCGTTAGCACTTTGTTGTCATGGAAACAGGCAAAATCGCCCCATCTTTTGAAAACGGCGTTTGCACTGACAAGGGGCGAAAATAAGCACTTTACTGTGTGTAAACAATAACAGCATGATTACTAAAATAATTAAAATTTAATTTCTGAATACAACTTAAAACTAATGAATAAAATCACCAAAAATACATAAAAGATTATTAATTGACTAGTGAATTGATCAGTGTGTTTCCATGACAACAAAGTGCTAACAAAAATAGAGGCAAAAATAAAGGCCAGTGCGAACGGGGTATTATAGTCGGCTAGACTAGTACTTGCCCTCCACTCTCTTCCGTTGCCTTCTATACCGGGCTGATGAGTCCTAACAAGGACGAAACCTGTCCACGGTTGGAGGCGACGCTTGAGAGTTTGATAATTGGTGTATCTCTGTACGATACTTTTCCTAAAAAAGGAAAGAAAAAGTTGATTACTACAGTTACACAATACATTTCCCGAAATTTGATCACTACAGCTAGTACCCAATACATTTCCTCCGAAAGTTGATCACTTCACTACACAACTACAGGATCGATGTTCGCTCTAGACTTAGTTAATAACAAAACGATCTCGACTCTCCGAGAAGGCCAGATGGCGATGGAGAAATAAAGCGCAACGTATTTGTAGTAGTAGTACTACTGAGCTGAGAAAAGAACTAGAGAAAATAAGTTCGGCGAAAAAATATTGCCCCTTCAGTGTCTCGGAGAGCCGTGTTTTCGGAGGAGACGCTACGTTATTTTTTTCTTTGCTCCGTGTAGTTTTTTCCCCTGTCAAAAGCATTAAACCCGCGCCGGGCCTGCTGGATATTGGATTTTAACATTTGCTATAGGAGAGAAGAGATGCACAAAAGGGGGAAGTGAGCGTCGAGCCCCGATGCACTTGTCAGTAGAGCACCAATATTAAATTTCACCGGGTGGAACAGAAATTGCGTTTCGGGAGATTTCGTAAAAGGGGAAAAGGTCACAATGGAGGGGCCCAAAAATAATTGTCAGCCTCTTCTATGCATATTCATTAGGTTTAATGTAGCGTTTCAATACATTTTTTAGTAGAATTTGCGTCCGAGAACTTATTATAAAAGAGATGTTGTTATTTACAAAAGTTCAAATATCAAAAAATTATTTATTATTATTTTTAGTTTTGTTTTTGTTTTTATTTTGTTGTAAAATTTTAATTACTTACTCCTGTAAGCCCCGTGCTATACATATTGTGGTGCAAGGGGAGCTTTTTGTTTGTTTAAATAAAAAAATATCAAAAAAGGGTCTGAAGGTCCTTTCCCAAAATGTTTTTAGAAATTTCTACCTAAAAACAAAAGTTTCCCCAACTGTTTTTTGGTAGATCATGTACACCGAATTTTGGGCATATTACATTCTTAGGTAATATGTTTTTATTTTGATGAACTTATTATTAAAACAAATCATGAATAAAAATTTTAACAAATGGGGGGACCTGAGGTCCCTCATGCAGAAAAATTTGATCTTAATTAGTTTTAACTTAGCTAAAAGTAAAGTAAATTACTCGTGATATAGAGGAATGGGGAGCTGCCCCTCCCTGCACTCTCCTGGCTACGCCCATCGACACATGCACTCGCTCGCACAACCCCTTTTTACAGGGGAGCCACATTCATTCATCACACAATGACAGAACCTGACCTCCTCGCCAAAATGAGATTCGAACTCCAGACGTTCGGCTTCGCAGTCAGATCATGCTCTATATCTAACTACTAGCTCTAGTACGTCGGCATTTCAATTAAATACACTACAAGATAAAATTTCAAATTAAATTTAATAAAAAAATGAATGTTAATTCCCTTTCACCAAGTCAAAGGGTCTGCCTAAGGGGTTTGTTTCCTCATCACACACACTTGTGTGTGGAGCGTAGTTTAAAGAGAGACAAAAAGACAATTAGCCATTTTTTTAGGACTTATTCCCTTTTTCAAACTGACGATTAAACTACAAGCGTGTAAAGGGAAAATTATTAATTATAAATCATTTATTCAATATAAGTAATTATAAATCATTTATTCAATATAAGTAATTATAAATCATTTATTAGGTTTCTAATGCTCCTAATGCAGATTTAAGTAACTACAATAATTTGAGATTTTTTTAAAGGAAAAATTACTTTAAGACAGCTTTTAAACTGAAAATACCAATTAAATTCTTATTCTATGGAATTCTAAAGGAATTTACCCTTTGATCCGGGGAAATTTCCCCTTAGGAAGTAACAACTGGTACTGAATACTATTTACGAATTAAGAAGTAGGAAACGACGTATAACCGATATTGCATGTCGTATAAACAAAGAAATTTTGCACTAAGACTAAAATGAATAGGAATGATTGGGACTTCACGAAAATAACGTATAAATGGAGAAGTCGTATAAACGAGAAACGTATAAACGGTGCTTTACTGTGTCCTGATAATTCTAGTACTAGAACGAGGAAAAAAGGAAATTCGCTGATTCTTAACGCATTCTGTAAGTGAAAAGTTTTCTGAAACGGTGACATGAAATCTTTTTTTTTGCAACATAAAGAGAAATATTAACGATAAATCTTATTCACTTCAAACTTCAAAAGCTTAGAATAATCTCAGAATTGACCAGACCCCTTAAGCTTTCCGAGAATCCAACGAAACGTTCCAAAAGCCATACCTGAGATCCGATTGTTGAAGACGGTCTGTCAATGGGAATGGGAGGTGTTGGGATTTCGCATCACAATGGGTGGGATGACCCCTTCCTCAAAAGTACAACGGGTAGAATTTTAAGGGGGGCGGTCAGCTGGTACCTGTCCCCTCACTGGTATAAAAGCCCACGGCTCTGCTCCACCAACAGATTTCTTCACACATAGCTCTTCCAGAGAACTTCGTGGTTAGTGTGTCCTCCTGGTTCGAAAATTTACGCGTGTTAAAATAATCGTTGTTTACAAATAAATCATCGTGATTCCGTTAGTTTCTTCAGTGTAATCCGCGATTGTCTACAGTTCTGTGACTTTATTGTGTGGATCAGCGATACGTGTTAGTGAAACTGTACTAGTGTTTGTGTGTGATCATCAAACCACGTGCTTGGAGAAATCCAGGACCTGTTGCTGAAAGCTAAAAATGGCTTACTATTGCAAAGACAAGCCGAATTCATTAAGCAGGCGAGCCAGACTTGAAAGCAGTAAGTACTTAGTAATATTTTTATTCTTATTTCCTGTGATATTTTTGCTTTTAAATTCATTGACTGACTTTGTTAATTTTTTGTTAAGTTAGCATCTTGTACAATTCAACGTTTTCGGTACAATTTAATAATTTTTTTTAGCTTTTTATACTTGGGGCATTTCACGGTATTTGTTGAGTCCGTAACATTTAATTTTTTTCTATTTAAGTTGAATAAATTTGAAATTTTTTTCTAAATTTTCGTTTCTGATACTAAATATAACACTGTTTATAAGTATACATTAGCGTAGAAAAAATTTTAGAACTTTCAAATTTATGCAGGATACTAAAAGTTACGGACTCTACAAATACTGTGAAATGCCCCACTTAGTATTTTGAATACTTCCTTACTTGAGAAATGTCTAGTTCAATATAGTATTTGTGAGTGTTGCGAAGAACGAAAAAAATGTTTATTCATACTAAAGTGCCTTTTTTAATTATTCTTATACTATACTCTCTGAGAAGTTGATATCTTCTCGTTCACAATGTATTCTAAAAATGGTATACATTTACGATTGCAAAGGGTTGTTAAGATAAAGTAACATGAAAATTATTTTAACTACAAGAATAATTAATTTTTATAGCCCTCATAATAATAATAATAATGCTAAAATGTTTTATATTAATTGTTATAACATTGTGAAAAAAGTTTACAAAAAACTTTTCTCAATATTGATGAAAAAAATCTATAAAAGCATGTATATTTGTTATGTCACTGGTTTAGGTTGAAATTTAAAGGATAATTTTTGTTACATAATTTATAGAGAGTATTTATAAAGGAGAGAGTATTTTAGAATACAGTAGAACTCCGATTATCCGAATGTTGTATTTTCATTTAATGAATTATAAAAGCAATCTTTCGTTAAAAATAATTTTTCCTCCCATTTAACATTCATACAGTAACTAATTAAAATATACTTTTTGCGGAAAAAAATCCAAATATCCAAATTTTTTTTTTCATCCCAATGGTATCCAGTCTCAATTGAGTCGGATAATTTATTAGAGTTTTACAGTATTTACAATACAAATTTTATCGTTGACTAGCAGATTTTAGTTCTAAAACAATTTGAACACTCTTAATCATTTTAATCTTTTTTTATATGATTTAAAAACGGTAAACGTTAAGAGAAGATACCCAGTAAAATAGTAATGCAAATCAAAGTTACCGATTCAAGAATTGTAGTTACAATTATTTCCTAAACTTAAATATTTTTCTTTGCCGTTTCGCCATTAAGAAAAGATATTTGGTAGAATAATATTCCCTATTTTAATATTCTTTAACGGAGAAAAATATCTTTGCTATAAAAACCAATGTTTATTTATTCTAATTTACTCTATTATAGCTACGTTGATATTAAGTGTTTCAGGGTTGCATTGCAATTTAGAGTAATAATATTATCCACGTAACTGTTAAAATCTGTAACTGTTAATACTGTTAGTAAATTTATTCTTTACATTCATTCTACTTTAACCCTTTATCCTAGTGCATAATGATTTTATGCGATTTTTTTCGTGATATTATTTTTTTGAATCACTAAATTGAAAATTAAGGGATATGCACATAAATAAAATAATCATCTTCGGAAACTCAATCCGCTAGAAATAATTAATTAAATTGATATTTTTGAGTACCGTCAGAACAACATATGTCTTTTTATAGCAGTTTAAGTCTTAAAAATAATACTTTCATTTTGAATTCATCTACTTTCGAGGGAACAAAAAGGACAATCATGGACAAAAAGCACAACTTCAGTTTTAAATCTATTCGTATATTTCCCACTAAAATACTCATCACAGAACCCGTGCTGTTTTTTATCCTGGAAGAGTAAAACTAAAATAACTTTTCTGCAAAGTATCGTCAGTATATTCGTAAGGATGGTTATTCTATGTAATTTAAAGTTGGCGGGACTTGTAAATACCATCAGTAGATAAAGGGTTAAAAGAAAAATATGTTTAGTTTACTTCATACACATTGCTGAAAGTTGTAAATGGGGCCTGATAGTAATTAATTAAAAAACAAAATGAGTAAAACATAAATTTAATTTTTAACCATACCTTTTCCACGAGTTATTTTCTTATTCTTGTGAACGAAAATCAATGAACGGGGATGTTTTCATTCTTATAAACCTTAGGATTGTTAATCTCTTTAACTCTTTATCTACTAACGGTACTTAAAAGTCCCACCAACTTTAAAATTACATAGAATAATCATCCTTACGAATATATACATTGACGATACTTTGCAGGAACAGTCTTTCATGATAAAAAGCAGCCAAGTTTCTATGAAGATTATTTTAGCAGAAAATGCGAATGGATTTAAATGGAATGGATTTAACTGAAGTTGTGCTTTTCAGCTGCCATTTTGATCGGATTCCCGTGATGGTCATTTTTGTTCCCTAAAAAAAGTAGTTAAAGTCAAAAGTACAGTGTATTATTTGTGAACTATGATAAAAAAGCGATGTTTTTTGTATTGTGAGAATATTTTATCACTCCGTGAACTGACAGTACTCAAAAGTATCAATTTAATTAATTGGCTCTACTAGCGGATTGAATTTTCCAAAGATTATATTTTATTTATGTTTATCCCTTAATTTTCAATTTAGTGACAAAAAAATATTTGCATGAAAAAAAATTGCAGATAATCATATTGATAAAGGGTTTATTCAAAATATTAGACCCCTTTTGTTTATTTTTATTGCTATTTATTTTTATTTATTAGGACCCCAAGACGCCCCTTGAAATTTTTCCATTGATTTTACCGTATTGTTTTTGAAAAGGACCTTAAATATTTAAAACTCGAAATTTCTCCAAACACACCCTCAATATATCAAGATTCCCTGAAAGCACGTGTTAAAATTTTAAGCAACAAGTAAACGTATAGGGGACTTGACCTCACACAAGGAAGTTCATCTCCACCCCACTTCACTATGACCGCACAATGGGATGATGGGTCAGTTTCTTTCTATACACCCCACAAAGCACTCCAACAGGTTAATAATCCATTGTAATCCCCCTTGAGGTGGTGGGGAAGCGGTCGTGAGAAAGCAAATATCCCCCTCTGACTGAAAGGATCATTCTTCGACCCCCTACCCCGTTTTACAACTATTGTGGTCGCGGTTCGCCCTTTGAATTGAGATGTTACATTGGGGAGGGTTCGAATTCGCCACGTGCTCTGAACTTCATTCGTTTCCCATACTTTTATAATACTATCCCTTTCGTACCGGACGGGACATATATGTTGTCCCAGGCAAGAAAATGTTTAAAATTACTGCTGGGACAACATATGTCCCCAGGCCTGACCAGAGGGGGGGCAGGGGGGATACAATCCCCCGGGCCCGAAGGGGGCCCGGCAACCATATATTTTTATATTGAGAACTTAGAGGAATATCATTTTGAATATTTTGGGAACTAATAGGTTCCCCCTAGAAAGCCAAAAATGAGTTAATTCCCAGTTTTCTATGGGCATATTTTCAAAAACTTTCTGGGGGATACCCCCAGATCCCCAAAAGAAGTCAATAGTATTGAATTCAATAGTAATGATAGCTGCCAATCCTCCCGATTTACCCGGTAATTTTCCGGTTTTTCAATCATTTTCCGATTTTACGGCCGGAAACTAGTTTCTCCCGGTTTTTCACAATTTCCAGAAAATTTCTCTATTTTTGTGAAAGTTTTCTACTTTTTGCTCAATTGAGCCTCAAACAGTCTGCATTTTTCAGATACTGATCCAAAGTGTGCAGTTATGGCAGAATTGTGTAAAATCAAGGGAAAGTTGAAATGTTGAATGATATTGAACATTTTACTGTAAACATTAAAATGTTCCTCATATCAGTTCATAGAAGAACAATTTTTTATGTAATATCTATGCGTCCATATATATTAAAATCTTCCGTTTTTTATCCAAAATCTTCCGGTTTTTGAATAAACTCAGTTGGCAGCTATACGCTATACGCAGCTATACGTTGGACTATGCAATACGAGAAGGAGTCAGTAATTCACTAAAATTTCATGCACAAGATAAATTATCATTAAAGGGCTTTACTTCATCTCAGAAAAAAGCCCATGGGCTTTTTTCTGAAATGAAGAACCCGGGGCCCTGGGTGGCACTCAATTGCGAACAATATTCAAAAATGAGTAAAAATTTCCGAGATCCCTTTTAAAGCCCTTTTTTTTCCGGAGCCTCTCAAAACTGTACTGACTTTTGGCCCAACATGTAAAACTTGAGAAACATTACTTACCCCGACAATACTTTAGAAACGCCGTTTTCAACTGCAAAATGAAGGATTTTCCCTCTAAGATATCAAGGTACTGATTTCAAGTTGTTACCTGCAAAAATAAGGAGAAATTCTTAGTTTTTAATTCCATTTGTTATTCAACAATTTAGCTATAAAAAAGTTTTCATTCTATTTAAAAGTTTCATTAAGTTTGCAAGTTTTTCCTTCAATATCTGGAGTCTGGACTCTCGAGATAGCCACAGTATGATTGGCGCAGTACCGTCATCTTTAGAGAGGAAAATTCCGACCGAAATTACCTTCTAAAAACCAGTAGGGTACCAGATATCAATAATAACCATCCATAATTATCAAATAAATAATTTAAAATTTTATTTTGTATTGACAGTTAAGGTAAATATGGGTATAGTGGACACTTTAAGGAAAATTTTTGCTTAACCCTTTCGCACCGGATGGGACATGTGCTGTCCCAGGTTGGAAAATTTTTAAAATTACGGCTGGGACAACCAAATTATTCATTTCTGTTGCAAAACCACAGTCACTACTATAAAGTTCAAGTGGAACTTTCGTCAGTTTTTTCATTCTATTCCAACGCTTATCTCTTTTTGTGGTTTTGCACATTAATTTTCTTCAAATTATGGATCCAACGACTATTGGTTGTCTAGTAGTAGGTGAGAGTTTGCAATCAACAAAAAGCGGGAGTGGGACAAAGGCTGTCCTATAGCAGTATTGACTCCAGGATTACGGCCGGGACATACCTTGTCCCGGTTTGCAGGTGCTCTGGGTTTACGGCGGGACATATGCTGTCCCATCAATAAAGCTAATAATATCGTTTTTTATTCGTGGTTATGGGATCGTTTATGCGTCTCTTAGACCATCAGACTTTCATACAAAAAAGTTATTTCATTGTAATACTCACTTGGAGGAGAAATAACTGTTACCGGTATTGAGGCGCACTAAACGGATTTTTTTGCCGTATTGAAAGGGTTAAATTCTCAATAAATATCAACCTATTTGCTTGGAAACTGTTACCCTATTTTTAGGTTAAACACATCTTCTTCTTTCGATTTTAACATTAAAATTTTTAATTAGATTGGGTAAAGTATTTTAATTAGTGTATAAAAGTACTCCAAATTGTATCTGTAGTGGACACCTAGATGTAGCTGTTGTTTCTATGGTGGACACCTATGGTATCTAAAGAGGACACCTCTCTTTTTCTGTCTATATATGAAGGGGTTTATGCATGTAATTGAGTAGGTACAGTCGTTTAGTTCTAATTAAATCTTCCTTCCCAACGAAATGTATTTTAGATCCAATCAAATTAGCTTTAATTAATTTAGAATGACAGACTTGATACCAATACCAATAGGTGCACCAAAAGTAAAAAACCTGTTTTTTAGAGTCAAATTTTCAAAACTTTTCTGGGGAGGCCCCACATACCCCTCGTTTGGTACTTGGAACTTAATTACTCTCAACTTTTATTATTACTTTGTTCCTTACGGCTCAAAAAAGGTATTAGAAAGCTACATTGGATCTAAAAATATATGCATGCGAGTGGATAAGAATCAATTTGGGCCCTCACCGAAATAAATATCTATTAACGTTACTGTCCAGATAAGACAAAAAATAACATCAGTAAAGGCACATTATTGAACAGCAAGCAAAACAGTTACGTTGAATGCCCACATTAATCCTTTATCTACGACATTGGGATTCTCTGCATTTTTTTTGAATATTTTTTTGAGTCGCTAAATTGAAGATAAAGGTATATTATACATCAATAAAATAATCATCTTTGGAAAATTCATTCCACTAGAAACAATTAATTAAATTGATACTTTTGAGTACCGTCTGTACACGGAGTGCTAAAGTATTCTCACAATAAAGAAATTGCCTTTTTATCACAGTTTTAAGTTTTTAAAAATAATACACTTTACTTTTGACTTTAACTACTTTTTTGCGAGAACAAAAAAAAATGACAATCATGGGAATCCCATCGAAATGGCAGCTAAAAGCACAACTTCAATACAATCTATCCGCATTTCCCGCTAAAATATACCGATCATAGAACCTTTGCTGCCTTTTATCCTGGAAGAGTATAACTGAAAGAGTGTTCCTGCAAAGTGTTATCAGTTATATTCGTAAGGATGGTTATTCAATGCAATTTTAAAGTTTGTGAGGGTGTTTAAAGTTTGTTGAGTTTTGTGATCTATACTGCTCAAAATAATTAAAGGATATTGGTAGTTTTGGTACCCATGTGCAAGCAAATAAAAAAATTGCAGTGGTTCAAGCATTTTTCATAAACTTTGGGCCATTTCAAAGCTAAATCCATGCAGTTATCAAAACAAAAATTTTATTTTTACTTTTTTTTATCAAAATTAGTAAATGCACATTTTGTGTAGTTAAGCAAGAAAAGTGAAAAATCTATCGAAACTTAATTGAAAACGCATTTCTCTTGGGGTATACTTTCTCCCGACCTAAAACAACGTTGTAAGTCTGCTTGCCACTATGTTTGTTTGTTTATTTTTGAGGGGCTGGGGTGTTTTCTCCCTTTTCCCCTTTAAGAGCATTTTTCAACACCTGAGCTGTTTGCGAGGTGTTGGAAGGGCAGAAATTCGTTTCTCAAGCATGTTCTAGACTTGATATATTGGATTCCTGTCGAGAAAACGTGCTGGTCGATCCCTTTCTAGCGATTTCTTCATCCTGAAGAAAATCATTAACTAAGGTAGCACAATGTTTGCAATTATCATTCCTGAAAGTTAAATTATCACCAATTACTCCTGCACTGCAAAAAAATTCACAGTAAATTCACAGCAAAAATCACTGGCAATATGGGTGACAGCCTTTTTTGCAGTGATTTTACAGCAATTTTGTAATTTTTGACTTTAACAGCAATTTTGTAAATTAACAGCAATTTTGTAAATTTAACACAGCAATTCTGTATTTTTACAGCAATTTTGTAATTTTATAGAATTTTGTGTTAACATTACAGCGATACTGTAATTATTCCGCAGAAAAACTAGAAAGCAATGTGCATCTCAGATATGTCTTGTTCTTTCATGTTTCTACAAGTACTCAATATGTGGCATATTATGAACCACGGAAGATGCCGATCTACGAAGGTCATACTTCATAGTTTTAGAATTATCAGTTGGTTCTTACACCTCATCTAAATAATTTGACTCTTTTAGTGGTGAGCGTGAAAACAAAAACAAACATTGGTTTCCTGTCCACAAGGATTCAGAAACGTTTCAGAAATGAAAACCAGAATTTTCCAGGAAAGTGTTAAACTGCTGTATAAACTCATAAAAAGCAGGAACGTTACTCATTTAAAAGCATTCAATTAACAAGAATTTCATTTTCTTTTAATATTTATTTTGATGACCAATTAAAGAATTACAGATATTACAAGGAAAACTACCAGGAAAATTACTATGTATATTTAATTTATACTAATGTAGGTGGCGCTTCAAATTTACAGCCAGAAAGGCAGTTTTTTGAGATTACAGCAAGTGCGTAAAATATGAACAGCAGTTTTTGCTGTTAAATTTTCCGTTTTTTTGCAGTGTGCATGAGGGGCAACCAGATGTGTAAGGAAATTGACCTTATAATCCTGAACCACCAGAAATGGTTCCTTTGGCTGTGGGGGGTCTTTATTCCATAGATAGAGATGGTGCTCTATATCATCACTCCACATCTTCAAATATGACTTCCTCATGTACAAAAAAGGGGTTATTTTGTGGTCCTTGTACCCTCCAGACAAAATTCAGAAGTTATCAGGATGAACTGAGAGTGAGATTTGAAGATGTGGAGGGATGGTTTCGAGCACCATCTCTATCTAAGGGATAAAGACCCCCCACAGCCAAATGGGCTGTTTCTGGTGGTTCAGGGTAATAAGGTCAATATCCTTACACATCTGGTTGCCCCTCATGCAGGAGAAATCTGTGATAATTTAACTTTCAGGGATGGTAATTGCAGAAAACATTGTGCTACCTTAGTTAATGATTTTTCTTCAGGATGAAGAAATCGCTAGAAAGGGCACGTTCTCTCGACATGAATCCAATAGAACAAGTTTAGGACATTCTAAAAAAATGAATTGCTGTTCTTCAAATATCTCCCAAACAGTTGAGGTGCTGAAAAGTGCTCTAAAAGGGGATATCGGAGAAAATACCCCAGCCCCTCATTAATAACCAAACAAACCTGGTGGGAAACAGACCCACAACGTTGTTTTAAGTCAGGAGAAAGCATACCCCAAGTGAAATGGGTTTTCAATTAAGTATTGATAGATTTTTCACTTTTTTTGCTTAACTACACAAAATGTGCATTTTCCAATTTTGATCAAAAAAAGTAAAAATAAAATTTAATTTTGATAACTGCATGGATTTAGCTTTGAAATGGCCCTAAGTTTATGAAAATTGCTTGAACCACTGCAAATTTTTTATTTGCGCACCAATAGGTACAGTCGTAGAAAAAAAAGTGAGACAGTTGGCATTGTAAGCGAACTACTGGGGTTAGAAAGATACTGTAAAAGCTAATTTTCATTATTTAACGTCTACTTTAAAAAAAGCTATAGTTTATGTCCTTAGGGGGCCGTCTACATATTAAACGAAGCACAAACTTTCGCTTTTCCTATGGGCGACATCAAAGATTATTCCCGATTCTGAAAGAGCACCCTCTAAAACCCCCAAAAACCAATTTTCATGTCATTTGGTCCCCAAATAAAACCAGGAGTGGGGGTTGAAGTTCGTCGAATTTACGTTGAAATCTCGTTTTTTACGTTGAATTCTCGTGCGGGGTTGATGGTTAAAAGGATCAAAATCGATAATTCAACGTAAAGAACGAGATTTCAACGTAAATTCGACGAACTTCAACCCCCACTCCTGGCTTTATTTGGGGACCAAATGACATGAAAATTGGTTTTGGGGGGTTTTAGAGGGTACTCTTTCAGAATCGGGAATAATCTTTGATGTCGCCCATAGGAAAAGCGAAAGTTTGTGCTTCGTTTAATATGTAGACGGCCCCCTAAGGACATAAACTATAGCTTTTTTTAAAGTAGAAGTTAAATAATGAAAATTAGCTTTTACAGTATCTTTCTAACCCCAGTAGTTCGCTTACAATGCGAACTGTCTCACTTTTTTTTCTACGACTGTACCAAAACTACCAATATCCTTTAATTGTTTTGAGCAGTGTATTATTCAGACGGAATTCTTGCTTACTTACAGAATTTTGCGCAGTTTGTAGTGTTCTTTTCAGTTTACAAGATATGAAATTAAATTTTATCGGCTTGATTATTTAACTTAATAATAACGTCAAGCTGCCTATTGGTTCTTTGACACGTTTACTAACGACCACTTCTCCGTCTCTTCCAGTCGAAATGCAGACCATCAGCTCCCTCTGCCCAGCACCCATAGAAGACCCAGCCGACCTCCTCCTTCTCTGGCACATAGACAACGCTTCCTACATGAACGAGAGCCAAAAGAACTTCATCACCAGCCCTCCCTTCGTCACCCCTTACGGCGACACATGGAAGATCTTCCTCCGACCGAAAGGCCTCTCCCTCGGCGCCCCGTCCGTCTGCCAACTCATCTTCGACCGCGGACAACTCCGGGTCATCCCCAAGTACAGAGTCTGCGTATTGACCCCCAGAGTCCTCTGCACCAAGTTCTACAACAGCCCCGACGACAAACAACCACTGATCATTGCCACCGGGGGAGAGATCCGCTGCGACAGGTTCCATTCGGCCATCCGGGGAGGGGTCAACCCCGACAGAGTCACCATCGAGGTCCGCATATGGATGGGGGGAGTCCCACCACCCCCTTCGAAGATGGAAGCGGTCTCCACCCTCAGGTTGAACCCCTTGGTCTTCGCGGGGTCTTATGAAGGAAGGTGGGGTTTGATGAAGAAGCGGCGGCTCGTCTTGGACGACTCTCAGAGTGAGATACTGAAAAAAGACGTCAAGCTGGAGTTGTGGTCACCATCAGGCGGCGACAACTGGGGATTGACTGTCCGTTTGGGCGCCCTCTTCCATGGAGTGAAGTCGCTGAAAGGGACCTTCATACTAGCCCATCGATCCCCCATCGACCCTAATGGAATCATCCGGACCCACATACGAAAAACAGTCATGTTCCACAGGTCAGTAGTATATATAGCAGTTGAGCTCTATAATTTCTATATTCAGAGGGATGAGATTTTTCAGATTTTTGAAGGATTTTTAGCCTTTTTTGAATTTTTGGTTCTTATGAATTATATGTCGTCAACCGTGCCGTTGATTCCGAAAACGTTATCAAATCCTATTGACTATTCTATAGCTGTGACGCTGAATTTAACGGCTGCTGAACGGTCGACGGTATAATACGTAAGTACCAAAAAATCAGAACTTGAGAAATTTTTTTTCACTTTGTGTGAATGTTCTTAATTTAGGAGGATCTTTTTCGTCGTGGTAAATTTTCATATTTGAGTTATAGCTAAATGATCGTATTTGTGGTTTGGTTCACGCGATCTCGAATAAATAAAAAGGTAATAATGGGGAATTTTATTGTGTACTTCACAGCAACGTTTCCTGAACCCAGTACGTCACAACGCGGAAGGAGAAAGTGAGTAAACACAAAGCCTGTTGGGTTGCTAGGAGGAGATTCGGTACGCGAATCGTGATAAAGACACTATTTATAGATGGGTTTAACGAAATAATAATGTTTTAAAATTGACGTGCTTTGTTTCACTCGAAATTCAGACACCACGATGGGAACTACAGCGATAAATGGTGAAATTCTCCTTTCATTTACCTTGCCTTTCTGGAACTAAATCTGTCCTAGGAATGCCATTGTCATTCCAGCAGATGAGTGGAGGACTAATCGATGGTCACCACTTTTTCAGTTATAGTCTGGTAGACTTGTACTTGCCCTCCACTCTCTTGCGTTACCATCCTATACCGTGCTGATAAGTCCTAAAAAGGACGAAACTGGTCCACGGTTGGAGGTGACGCTTGAGAGTTGTGAGTTTACACTTATTGTCCGCTTAAGCAGCGATGAATGGTGAAATTCTCCTTTCATTTACGTTGTTTGTTAGTGACGTACTAGGTTCAACTTAAATTGCTGTCTATACTCTATTCATTTAGAATTGGAGCTTGAGAAATAGTGCTTTCCCCCACGCTAGAAGCGTAACAGCCAATCTTCGAGCAGCCAATTGTAAGCCTTCTTCGTCACTTTGATGATGATAGTTGCTATGGTTACCGATCGGTGGTGGGGGAAGGAAACATTTTCAAGCGCCAGTTCAAAACGAACAGAGTATAGTATAGATACATAATGTATTTTATCGTTTAAATGTTGTTCTTGCAGTAGTTTTCTGACTTTTTGCTCTTACAGGTGGAACGAGGGGTCTGCCTTCCGGGTGCCTCCCTTCATCCCAAAAGGGGCGGGGCCAGTCTTCATCGTCTGCTCGTTGCAGACCTTCCGGGGTGAAATCAACGACGACGTCAAAGAACTTCACTACGAATCGGACGATCAGATGTTGCAACCGGCCACCTTGGGACGACGAGGAAAGAGGGTCGAAGTTGCGGCGAGGGAGGAAGAGGTGACGCTGATCATCGACGTCAAACAGATGGAAGAGTTCAGGCGGTCGAGGCCGGTCATTGGACGGCTGGTGGGCGTGGACTGGAACGCGGTCGGGATGGTCTTCGGTATCGCCTTGATGTTGCTTATGGGATTGGGCATAATCTTAGGTGCTTGTTATTCCATGATTGTCTGGTCGAATTCCAGATCCCTATATCCTTTAATGGATTAGAAGACTTTTGTGTTGGGGATTGTGACGTTGATGATCTCTTGGCCCCACCGGGCGACTAGAAAATTATTGGAACTCCTTCAAAATGAGTTTTAACACTGATTTAATTGGATTCGGCGTGAAGTTGAGTTGTTGGCAAGAAGAGATCATTAGTGACGTCAGGGCATCTATTACACATGTTACAGTTTCGAGCTTCTCCAGCTATTTGAGTCTAGTTCTAGTCTCAACGTTTTTGACACCTCGGACCTTGTTATCCCTTAATGGATTTGAAATTTACCGCCGGTTAAAGAGTGCAACGTAAACCTTTATTTGTGGTTATACAGTTATTATTTATCAATCAATAATAATTTCAAAAGGATTGGTAACTAAGGTTATTGGATGGTTAGATAGGGAAATGTTTGTGACAATTTTTTTTGTCGAAACGGTCTTGTTTTTTTGTATATTGAATCAAGACTAAAGCAAACTTGTGTGAGACAATTTGGAACTGCATTACCCTTTTGTTTTGCCATCTGTATTGCCGTCATAATTTATCACTGTTTTTGTATAACCAACTTTTATCATCATCTCTGTATTCTGGTTATATTCACTGTTTTTGCATTACCATCTTGTACTTTCATCTCTTTGTATTACCCTCATATTCAACCATTTCTAGCAATGCTGTGATATATAGCTTAAATGGTGATATTTTTAAATTTTTACAAATGTTCCTTAATAAAAATAAGTCTTTGATTTTTGATTGTTTTTTGTAAAATTAATTTATCAATACATCTTCCAATGAAATGTTATTTTCCATCCAGTTTTGATAAGTTCAAGAAAATCAGAATTACGTTTTCCTAAATATTGTTTACTTCAAGTCATACTGATAGTTATAATTAAAGGGCAAATAAAGTTTATTATAACGCAGAGTTATTCAAAACACATGGACACAAATGATAGGGGTACAGACAAATTTAATTTCGTGACCATCAATATAAATAGATAGTAATTGAGATATGATTATGATATTGATTGCAGTTTAAAAATTTATAGGGTTGGTTGGGGTAAGTGGAACTTCTTTTTGGAACACTAAATTTCTGTATCTTAATAAAAAAAAATTTTTGAAATGGTTAAATTAGAACTTGATTTATTGTATTTAAGACTATATTAGTAAACGAAATTTGTTATTAGTTTCTAAAGCGATGCTTTACATAATTCTTAACTGTCTTTTCTTAAAAAAATCAGTTGGGTGTTTTATTTAGTACCCCATAAGTGGTAAGTGGGCCAATCATTCTTTCTTTAGATTCAAAACAAGCAAAACCTATGAGAGGGTATAAGTGAGTCTTACTTTATAAATGATCCACTTTGGAAATATATTTCATTATATTAGTTTTATAACCTAATACCCCGTTCGCACTGACCTTTATTTTTGCCTCTATTTTCGTTAGCACTTTGTTGTCATGGAAACACACTAATCAATTCACTTGTCAATTAATAATCTTTTATGTATTTTTACTTGTACTTTTGGTGATTTTATTCATTAGTTTTAAGTTGTACTCAGAAATTAAATTTTTAATTATTTTACAAATCATGCTGTTATTGTTTACACACAGTAAAGTGCTTATTTTCGCCCCTTGTCAGTGCAAACGCCGTTTTCAAAAGATGGGGCGATTTTGCCTGTTTCCATCTATGACAACAAAGTACTAACGAAAATAAAGGGTCTTTTTCTGCCAGTGCGAACGGGGTATTACAGGAATTGAATCTAAAATCAAATATATGCAAAACTCATCATTGGGACAAAATGTAACGTGATCAATGCAAGTAAGTATGAGTTGTTCTGTACATAAGTATTTTAGTTTGAAGGGATGACCTCAACTAGCCCTAATTGTGAACCCACATTTGTTATTCTCACGAGCCACCACTGCTTATGATACTAACATTCTAATCAACCTAATTATTTGTTGCACAGCGAGAATATATCTAGAACTAAATCTGCACTCTGTCCGGTGAAATTATCAGGGGAAAATCAGGAAGTTTTACAAAATCTCTGTTAAAAACCAGGGAAATTTTGAAAATCTTCCTGGTTTTACATATAAATTCCAAGATTTTTCTGATTTTCAAGTCTCTAAATGTCCACTCCCGTTCTCCTTCCTACAAAATGAAATCTTGAATGCATATGTAAATTCGTAAATAAAATTCAAATTAGTGTGATAAATGTATAAATCAGTGTGGTTGCAAGTGTTCAAAAAGACTTCCGGGGGTTCTTTGTGATAAAGTTAGGAAATCGTCACATTTAAGTGTTAACTCACAACTTTCAAGCGTCGCCTCCAACCATGAACCGGTTTCGTCCTAGTTCGGACTCATCAGCACGACAAAGGAAGAAGAGAGAGGAGGGCAAGTACTAGTCTAGCCGACTATAACGGAAAAAGTGGTGACAATTGATTAGTCCTCCACTCATCTGCTGAAATGACTTTGCGCATTCCTAGTACAGATTTAATTCCCGAAAGTCAAAGTAAATGAAGGGAGTATTTCACCATTATCGCTGGTTATCGGACAATAAGAGATGTATGTTCTAATTCATGTCTTTACACACAGTCAAATGTGTTTACTAGAAACTGAATCTGACCGGTCTCGATCTATACCAATCTTATCGATACCGGACCGCTGGCTAACGGACAATAAGAGATGTGGATGTTCTAATTTACAACTTAACACATATTCAAATGTGTTTGCTAGAAATCCAGTCATCGCTTCAAACGAGTATAATAATCCATTCTATTATTCACCTTAGCTAAATTAATTTTTATTTACTTTAGTGGTGGTTTTGATTAATTGTTTTTCTTCATTTCATCTTGATAGTTTTTTTAGGTTTAGTGATCGAGATTTTTCTTGAAAATAGTGTGGATTGCTCGTTTTCACTGTTAGTTTTTCAGTGTTAAAATACTATAGTTTTGTTATAGTTAGAGTTATTTAGTTATTTATATAGTTATTTAAACCAAGACAAAATTTAATATAAAAAAATAGAAAAAATGCTCATTGGTGAATTTTGTCTTTTTTAAAACCCGAAAAACTAATATTTTTACATGCTAACATCTAACTATTTTCAGTGAGTTTTTCATAACATTGGCAATAATACTGCCATTGATGTTTTTGTTCTATGTCCTTTTGTTTTTTAACTATTTTTTTAACTTTCTTTTTTCACCACTAAGGGAGCTGTGAGTCATCTCAACGGACTGACTTGGACTCCTATAACGGATTGAATTAATGAAAGGCAAGGTAAATGAAAGTTATTACTGAAAGGTAATTGAAAGTTACAAGTCATTCCAGCAGATGAGTGGAGGGCTAATCAATGGTCACCACTTTTTCCGTTATAGTAGGCTAGACTAGTAATTGCCCTCCACTCTTTTGCGTTACCATCCTATGCCGTGCTGATGAGTCCTAACAAGGAAGAAACCGGTCCATGGGTGGAGGCTACGATTGACAGTTGTGAGGTTACTCTTCTTGTCCGCTAACCAGCGTTTTTGGTGAAATTCCACAACACATTTACATTGTCTTACCAATATTCCAAACCCTTCATGCCGGACAATGAGGAAGTTGCATGATTTTTTTAACCCCTTAACAGTGACATTTATTTCAGAAAAATTGACCGAAAGTGGAAATTTTTTTTGACTGTTTAGTTTTGTTCTTTATATTATTAGTAGTGTTTGAAAATAGTTTTTTAGAACAAAAATCAAAATTTAAATGAAATTACAAGTGTATCAATTATTTTAACATACACATAAAAAAGTATTGGATTACTCACACATTTTATTCAATTAGGAGGAAGATTATCCAAACATAATGCCTCCATATCTCTAAACGAAGAAAAATCACTATCATCATCGAAACGAACTCAATTTGGGCTTCGGAAACGTTAATTTTTCTCCAGCCCGAATTCAGATCGGGCATCACAAATTCTGCATTGGAAAGCAGCAGAGCTGATGGTATGATTGTTGACGTCATCGTACGGTGTTTTCACTTTTTAAGCGTTTTCCGTCACGTGTTTTTTTCTCGACTTTGAAATTAAAACATTCAATAATTAGTTGTACATTTTTTTTGGAAAAATTGACTAGATATTTCATTTTACCATACAAAAAACCCTACGGAACACTTGAATGTTTATGAAAATCTGACACATGCAACTTCCTTATTTTTACAGTCATTCTCCCTTCTTTAAAAAGATGTGAATTTTTTGTATTTATAAAATGTCAAGAGAAAAATCATACCAGATTATAAGAGAGTTTTGAAATCGGTTTTGTGTGACCACACTACAGATTTCGCCGGAAAATACACGATCGGGGTAAACACCTGTTTCCTTTCGCTTTAGCTGCTCAGAAGGAAAGGGGATATAAGTCCGAAAACTCAAAATTTGATATAAGCATGCGGATTTGGTTTCTCGTTCTGGTTCTAGGAAGAGGACATAAGGGTCTCGTTTTTCGTGGTTCTTTGGCCTTTTCCTAGAAAACTATAATGACCTATTTTTTTTCTTAGATTTCATCTTCAAATATGAGTGTTTTTTTTGTGAGGAACCCAGCTTTTATTCCATATTTCGAAAGGGCTTTCCAACCCCCCCCCAAAAAAAACAAGTGTCTAATCACTAACTAGTTTAAGTGAATTGTTAATGAATGAAAGCAAAAAATAACTTTCGCAAAAATTATCAATTTTTCCCCTTTTATGTTGAATTTTTTTTTTAAATTTGAACGGCACAGAAACAGCTTTATATGATGTCCTTAAACAAAATTATTGTTGCTAAACCAAACGTTTAAGTTTTTCTTATGTCTCAGAATATAGAATAACAATTGGAGAAGCCATAGAAAAAGAAACATGTTTTGTTGCGCATAAGGAGGATAACCTCTTAGATAAAAATGATCAATCATAGCACTCTTAAAACATTTTCAAAACTGAGTAAAAAAATACTCAAATCTGAGAATATAGTCAAACTGGCTCCGAATTAAATTTACACAAGTTTGAAACATGTTAAAAAATAGGTTTGTTTGTCATAACTATTTTTCTACCACGCATATATCTATATTTGGCTGACCGCCTGTATGAGTTCACGACTCCTTGGTAGCTATTATGCACGGTTTTATTTTTTATGTATAAATTTGTTTTGCACTGTATTTTATAGATACGTGTTTTCTGTAATTTATTTTAGAGAATGCAGAATACGTAGTATAATACCAGCGAGAGAAAATGCATTGAAGTGAAATGTCCAGAGAGGAGATTAGACAGAGAGGTAAGGGAGATGTAGAAAAAAGAAAAAAAAATGAAATAGATTGAAAGAATATAAAAGAGAAATTTTATTGAAAACATAAAAAAAGATTAAATATTGAATAAGAATTAGAGGAAATATATATAATGTAATTAAAAATGAAATGTATAGAAAATTATATATAGAGATAGAATTATAAAGAATGAAGTAAGGCAAGAAATATGAGAAACGCTAAGTGATGGGGAAGGAGAAGAAATAAAGAGTCAGTAAGAGATAGTTAGTAAGAAGACTTTTTAATTTCCTTACTTTCTTCAGTGCAAGAAGTTTATATGAATCTACACCTGGAGAATGCTCGAAAACTTCAAAAAATGTCGTCTTTGTCGCAAAACCTTCTTTCTGGCGTAATCTAACACTGTGTATAGTATATATAATTAAGAACTATACACAACACATCTATTCCTCAAACCCGATGACAAATTCGGTGATCTGTTTATGATAACGTTGAACACAGAAATGAAAGTTTAATTCTCTTTGAGGTTGTAAAAACATCGATTTCACATAAACATTCCTTATCTTGGTCTGATAGGGCAAACCATTTCATCATATCGGTTTTACGATGCGTATTGTATGTCAAGCAACTATGCGAATAGCATCTGAACTGCAAATTCAGAAGTGTAAAGGGAAAAAGGACATTATAAAAAAGTTATAGGTTATGGTAGCCAGTGTAATGATGCATTTCAAAATATAGAATAACTACTAATCTACACCTAATACGTTAAGTTATACAGAAATTTCCAAGCCACACAAAAACTTTACCATTATTAAATCTAGTTAAGTTTTAGTTTCTCAAAGTTTAAAAGAAATTTATCCTTAGTTTCATTTAATGGGGTTTAAATTGATGACTTTTATGGTCTTTTAAATTCGTTTTCCCCTTCCTTTTACTGTACAACTCAAATATTTCTCTTTTAACCAACAATCAAATTTGTAGTACTAAAAATAGGACACTTTAGGCGAAGTAAATAACATTTCTTAAGGATTAAAAGTTTTCTCTGGTAAATAAAATGTCTTTTCTTATAAGTTGCATTTTACGTTTAACTATTTTGTTATTGCTCATTTGGCGAAAAGTTTGTAAAAAAATCTTTGTCGATATTGAGAATTGTTTATCAAATAATTTTTAAACTAAGCTGTGAATTTTATCTTTATTTAAAAACCTAAAAGATGCCAATTAGTTAATTTACTAATAAACTTGAAATTTCATTAAATATTCACAGAAACTATTTTGTTTCCTAATTTTACTTTTTGTAAACATTTGTATGCCAAGTATCAAACAAAAAATGACGAATTATTACAAAATCAAGTTTTTAAGTACACTGAATAAGTATACTTAAGTATACAGCCGACGTACTGGCCTAGTGGTTAGGGTATCTGACTGTGAAGCCGTACGTCCGGGGTTCAAATCCCCGTTTGGTATGATATGTTAGTTTCTGTCCTTGTGTGATGAATGAATGAGTCCCCCCTGTAAAAAGGGGTTGTGCGCGCGAATGTGTGTGTGGCGCGGGTAACAGTACCTCGGCTCCGGTCCACAGGTGCTTTCGTGGTAACGCTAAATACGTACTTCTTAGGGCAGTTCAGAGGTCAAAGGATATTGTCCAGTAGTACCCGCCCATTGGAAATAAAAAAAAGAAGTATACTGAATAATATATTCATAAATATTACTTAAATTAGTTACACACAATGTAATGAGGAAGTTGCATGATTTTTTTTGATTTTTTTAATCGATTCCTCTTGCAAAAATAAGCAACTACCCAAAATTTGAAGCCGATCGAGAAATTTTTTGACTGTCAAAAAAATTAACAAAAATCCCCTTTTTAAAAGCGCGCGAAAACGCCAAGAGTTTGGATGTGACGTCATCTTATACTAAACATTGTTGTAAAGCAGTGGAGTTGATGGTATTATTGTTGACGTCATCTTATAGTTTAAACAATAAACGTTTTCAGACACGTGTTTTTTTCTCGACTTTAAAATTAAAATATTTAATTACCTGTACATTTTTTTGAAAACTGACTAGATATTTCATTTTACCATTCAAAAAACCATACGGAACACTTGTTTGTTTTTGAAAATCTTACACATGCAACTTCCTTATAGGTATTTCGTATTTTATACCTATTTTACTGATAATATTTATGTAAACGCATAACATGCGTACCGAATATAAAGAATAGTCATAACAAGTTAAGTTATTTTTCATTTGAACCATCATTTATCAATTGCAACATTGCAAAAATCATCATTTATCAATTGCATCATTGCAAAAAAAAGTATCACTATAGAAATGATCAAAAATATTTGAAGATAGAAAGCAAATTTATAACCACTAAATTATACCTATCAGTCATTATTATTATTATTATTTTTCATTTGTACCTATAACTATTGCTATTTTTATGTATAAAGAATCCTACTTTAGGGGTGATCCAAAATATTTAGAAGTACAAAGAAAATTTCTAAAAACTATTTTCCACCAAATCATTTCTACGGTGTGCTTCCCAACCTTCTTTAACAACGAAAATCGTGCACAAAGGAAAACATGGAGGGCAATTACGACGAGTCAGAATAAGAAATCATATTTCTACAACTATACTTCCTAAAGATCTCATCTGAATTCAATCCACGGTAACCTCAAAAACATCTTGACGTCTTTCAGCTCTTTCCCGCCAATTCGAAGAAGGAAGTTCCCCAGCCAATGACAGATTTCCTCACTTCCAAAAAAGAAAGGTGAACGAAAGAAAAAGTCAAAACATTTCTTCCTTGACAGAAAAAATGCATATTTTTTAAATATGTCCCATTCTTGTGGAACACGAAATTAATTTATTCCTCAAAAAAAAGAACCGCAATAAATATGATAATGAGAATGCTTTGAAAAGTCACCAAGGACCCTGTTCAACGCTTTTTTTGAGGGTCTCCATTTGGGGATGTTCTTTCTAGCCCCTTAGAACTCCTCAGGGAAAACTTTTTCCATCGAAGATTTAATAACGAGATTTTTTTTTGTAAAATAATAAGTAAAAGGTTGTCGGTTTTTGATATTTCCCTCGGTGTATCAATTTTTGAGAATCTTTAGATATGCTACTTTGTCAATCTAAAAATACAAACAAAAGCTTCTGAGTAATTATGTTACTCAAGGGAAACTTTGTAATTTGTTATGATGGTATCCCTGAGCTGAGCTGTGCAAACTTCCTATACTTTTAACATTATGAAAATCGTACCGTTTTTTGTGAGTGATTTGCAGTCGAGTAGGGATACAATGAGGTATTTGCACGAGTGAGGGATTTGCTTGATTTTATACTTTTTCGATACATTATGGTCTAAAACTCCCAAATTTCTGATTTTTAAGTTCAAAAATGCGTTTTAAATCATTTAAAATTCAATTTTATTTTTGCCAAAACGTCAGAAAAGTCACGTTATCAGAAAACGGACTTCTATTGTATGTGACGTCACAGCGCATGAAAACCATTGTGTTTTCTGTTTTCACGTGATCAGAAAACGGGCTTCTATTGGATGTGACCTCACAGCGCATGATTTGTGATTCGAAAGTGTTTTCGCGCCAAAACAAAAACGAAATTTCAAAAATTTATATCTCAGAAACTAGGCTACGAAAAATACATGATGTAAACGCCATTCTTCATGGTTTTTTTTATCTACTATTTTAATAAAATTTAATCCCAAAACGTGAGAATACCTCATTACGTTACTCAAGGAAAACTTTGTAATTTGTTATGATGAGATCCCTGAGCTGAGCCGTGCAAACTTCCTATACTTTTAACATTATGAAAATCGTGCCGCTTTTTGTGAGTGATTTGCACTCGCGTAGGGATACAATTCTGCTCAAAGGGACAAAGCATTAATGCTGAAACAATGTAAGCGTGTATTGAAAATGATTCCCCGTAAAGAAAACTCTAACATTTATTTAACTCTGTTGTTTTTATTCTCATCGTTTATCAAAATAAATTTTGTAAATAAATATATCGTACCTTTTGCACTCAATATCATCAAATAAATAAACGTGTAAAGTTGGATTCTGTTAACACTCAAGCAATGGAGGGAACTTGATATTTGCCCCTTTGGCGTATTGACACAATGTCAATATTGGCACGCTGAGTTTGCACTCCAGGTTATTATATAGCTCAGCGGATAAGATGAAGGGAAAAGTCCATCCTTGTTTACTCGTAATTTAATACTTCTCGTTTTAGTTTTACTCAACTTGAAAATATGTTATTGATCATAAACTTACATATTTTAGTTAAATTAAAACTAACCAATTTTCATTTGAATTATACTGGCATCCTAAATTGTTGAAGTATTTTTAGAGAATAGATATTTGTAGGTCATCAGTGTTTAAATAGTTAAATAAACTATTGTGAATTCGAAAAAACAGATTTGAATAAAAATGTGAAGGTAAAGGATATTTAAAAAGGTCAAAAAGGAAGGTAAAATTGAAAACAGAGAAGAGAAACCTCAAAATTATGATTTTGAGAAATTTTAACTTTCAGTGTAACATACTTTACATTATACTACAATTCCGTCATAATTTTTATACTTTGTGAATACATTTTAGGTTCCTATTTCCTTTCAAAATCATTTAATAAGCTTTTATAAATTGAAGATTTATAAATTTAAAGACGTGGTCAATTCTCTTTCTTCCACCACTGAATCGGTAACCATGGCAACTATCAACGTCAAAGTGGCGAAGAAGGCTTACTATTGGCTGCGCAAAGAGCGTAACCATAGTTACGCTTTTACCGAGGGGGAAAGAACTATTTCTCAGGCGCCTATTCAAAATGAACAGATTATAATACAGAAACAACAAAAATAAAAAATATATGTTTTCGATTTTTCTTAAACTACTTCTGGCAAAAAAGTAGTAATCTTTTGATTTTTAAAATAAAATTATTTTTAAAATGAGTTTTCAAATTAAAAATGGAAAACTTCGTGAATTCATCTAACAGTTTAAATTTATACTAAGTTTAGCTAAAAAAAAACAATCTCCTTAAGTTGTGTATTCAATCTAATTAGGAAAAATTTTCAGTTGAAAAGAGAATAAAATTTGATAATTTAAAAAATAAAACACAAAGAAATATGAAGGATACGAACAAACAAATGACACCATTTCACTTTAGACCTAAAATAATTTATTTCGTTACAAAGCTCGCATATGTCATCAGAAATAACGTCTGGGATAAGAAGGGCATTTTCGTTAAAGAGAGTTACATCCGCAAACCTATTGCGGTCGTTAAACACAGAGTTGGGCCATTTTTCTTGGAAGGTGATAAACCTCCTTTTATTTTTTTATATAAATTCCTGGCTTAAGACGGAACGGTTGAAGCGTCAGGGAAAGAAATTATACTAATTTTCAAAATATCTGAAAAATTCCGCATGAAAATTTAATTTTAGGTATACTTAACATGTTTAAAATATTAAGAACATTTCTTCCCTCAAATATTCACTGTTGATAGTTTCAAAGTATTTTAAATACAAATAAAACATATGATCTCTATCTTATATATTAAAATAATTGGGTTTTTCTTTCGGCCGGCCGCCAGGCCGCACCCCTGAACCTATTTCGACAAACTCGGTCTCTATCGAAAGCTTTCCACCCCTAGATGAGCCCATTTTAGGTCGCATCCCTCCAAAACCTTCCATTTTAAAATTATGCGTTATTTTCACTTTTCTGTAATGTTAAGTCTATGGAGAGGTTCCTTTCGGCCGGTCGCCAGGCCCAACCCCCGATCCGATTTGGACAAACTTGGTCTTAAACTGAAGCTTTTCACCCCTAGATGAGCCAGTTTTAGGTCGCATTCCTCCAAAACCTTCCATTTTAAAATTGTGCGTTCTTTTCACTTTTCTGTAATGTTATCTCTATGGAGAGGTTTCGTTCCGCCGGCCGCCAGGCCGAACCCCTGAACCGATTTTGACAAACTTAGCCTTGACCGAAAGCTTTCCGCCCCTAGATGAGCCCATTTTAGGTTGCGTTTCTCCAAAACCTTCCATTTTGAAATTATGCGTTCTTTTTACTTTTCCCTAATGTTAACTCTATGAGGGAGCTTTCCCCCGGCCCCCAGCCCGAACCACTCAACCGATTTGGACAAACTCGGTCTTAAACGAAAGTTTTCCACCCCTAGATGAGCCATTTTTAGGTGTATTTCCTCCAAAACCTTCCATTTTAAAATTATGCGTTCTTTTCGTTTTGCTGTAATGTTAAGTGAATGGGGAGGTTCCGTTCCGCCGGCCGCCAGGCCGAACCCCTGAACCGATTTGGACAAACTTGGCCTTGATCGAAAGCTTTCCATCCCTAGATGAGCCCATTTTAGGTCGCGTTTCTCCAAAACCTTCCAATTTAAAATTATGCGTTCTTTTCGTTTTTCTATAATGTTAACTCTATGGAGAGGTTCCGTTCCGCCGGCCGCCAGGCCGAACCCCTGAACCGATTTGGACAAACTTGGCCTTGATCGAAAGCTTTCCACCCCTAGATGAGCCCATTTTAGGTCGCGTTTCTCCAAAACCTTCCAATTTAAAATTATGCGTTCTTTTCGTTCTGCTGTAATGTTAACTCTATGGAGAGGTTCCGTTCCGCCGGCCGCCAGGCCGAACCCCTGAACCGATTTGGACAAACTTGGTCTTGATCGAAAGCTTTCCACCCCTAGATGAGCCCATTTTAGGTTGCGTTTCTCCAAAGCATTCCATTCCTTAATTATAAATTGATTTCAATTTGCCCCATTGTTTTCAATTAATATTTTTACCAACACAGGCAAAACGTCTTTTAAAGAGCGTGAAGAAAATCTACATTGAAATTAAATTTCAAAGTTTGGACGGTTCACTAGATTTATCCCAACGAGATACTAGAGCCATATTGAATTTATAAAAAATTATGGTACATGTTTGATTGAAGTATTTCTTCTTTCCCTTTACACAGATGGGGATAAACATTTAACTCTTCAAACAATGAGACAAATAAAAATCAAATAATAATTTTAAGTGGAAGGTTTTGGGAGGATGCCACTTAAAATCGGTTTATATCGGGGTAGTAAGATTTCATTTAAGAACAAGTTTGTACAGATCCGGTTCGTTGGATTGGTCCGACGACCGGTCAAAATAAAATGACAATTATTTCAATGTAATAAATTTGTGACAATGCAATGTGAAATCGGAGACAAAACCCCTTTCGAAGATAATGAATTAAAACTGTATATTTAAGGATAGGGAATGAATAAATACGAACAGGTAGTAACGAACGAGTCTCGCTTCAGTGCCAAAGAAGGCTAGCTGTAAAACCCGGCTTTGCCGGGTTGTAACAGCTAGTATGTTATTAAATTTACAAGAAAAATGTATGGATTAAAGTTTGTTTTTCATCAAACCTAATATTCAAAACTAGAAAATATTAAAATTTATGAGTTATGAACAAATTTATGTTTAAAACAGGCTTAAATAATTTTTAGGAATTCTTCCTATTATAATCATTTATCATTTATTAATAGTCATTTATTAAATTTTTTCATTTATCATCCATTGTGTATACTGAATTTCTTAGAAATATTTTTGCAGTAAAGAATACAAATCATAGATCCCAATATTCAAATATTATGCTTGAAAACAGTAATATTTATGAGTTACAAAGAACACTGAAGTATACTATAATGCCATATTTTGGGGGTTTCAGATACTTTAATACTAATCAAACTTTATCTTTTAAAATTCTACCTTTAAATTAAACTTCTATCTATTAAAATTATTACTTTATCGTGTTACCTAGTGCCAAGATATGTACTCAAAAGTGTAGCTATTTTACCTGCTTCTTTGCTACAAAATAATATTCAGTTAATACTTTTTACTAATTGACTGAACAGATTAAAAAATAAATTGTAGCAGGTATACGTTTTACCGAAAATCTCTAATTGAACTTTAAAGACCCTCCAAGAAAGAAACAGACGGGGTTAAAGGAAGATTCTTTAATTTAGACTCCAAAGACCTCCTAAAGATAAATTAGCCCCGGTAGTATCGGTCTTTGAATTACACTATTAAAACTCTAATCCAATTTAAAGTTTTAAGCGATTCCCAATGAATTTTACTTAGAGTAAGGTTATCTCAATTCGAATGAAGTCTAGTGCATCAGAAAATTAAGTTAATCGATATGCAGTATCATTTTACTTTAGAATTAAATGGACTCTTTTAGTATTTCGAAAGTGAAATTTTAATGAGTTTCAGGGATGGGTTTTATCTCTCATGCATTTTAATTTCTCACTTAAAAAATCGCCTGCTATCTTTTTCACTATAGCATATACTAGACAGCAACTTAAGTTGATCCTACTACGTCACTAACAAGCAAAGTAGTTCCCATCGCGGTGTCTGGATTTCGAGTGAAACAAAGAACTTAAGTTTGAAAATATGATTATTTGGTTAAACCCATGTATAACCCATAACGTTAAACCCATCTCAGGATTCGAGTATCGAAATTCCTCCTAGCAACCCAACAGGCTTTGTGTTTACTCACTTTCTCCCACCGCGTAGTGATGTACGGGGTTCAGGAAACGTTGCTGGGCAATTCCACCGTAACTCACGCTACATTTTTTTCAAAATTGCAATTTCAAATAATTTTTAAATATAGAAATAACTATTATTTTCTTTCTAAAAAAATCATACATATTGAAATTTATGTTAATAATTTAAAATAAGTATTGCGAATCTTTTAAGAATTTTAGTTTTTTAAATATTAATTAAAATAGAGTCGTAACTCACGCTACAAGAAAAAGACATGGATTTATGAGTATAAAATTCAAATTTGTTTTTCTGCTGAAATAGTGTTTCAATAATTCTATAAGCTTGTCAGGTGTTTGAATATACTTCCTTTATTCTAAAATAGCAAACAGTTTTACTGAGAATGCTTAAGAAAATCAGAAATAAAATAAAATATAGAGAGCTGTTCGTAACTCACGCTACAGTACTTCGTAACTCACGCTACATGTGTATAAGCGTTCAGTTATTCATGAATATAAATATAATTAAATTGATTTAAACACTTTATTTCATTTTTACTATAAAGTTTATGAGTATATTTAACAAAAAAATTGTAAATACTAATTAATTTATTTTTAATTTTCTAAATAAACTATACATTTTTCATTAACAAATTAACCTTTAAAACAAATATTTCTAAATATTGACTTTAAATGCTGACATTCCGATAAAAATAATTTTACACAAAACTTAAGCAATGCAAAACACAATTAGATCAATACTGCATAATTATTCCCTAAAATAATTAGAAAATTTTATTATTTTATTTTTTCATTTTTCTTGATCATGTCCCTGTTCATATGGAATAGCCCTGCTGTGAAGTATAGCAGAACAAATGAATTTAAAAGGTTTTATGTAATCAATACTGAAGTACGGTTATTTTTATTTTTAAAATCGTATACAAAAAAATCTTCAAACGCTGTAAGTCATCTCAATGGATTCTCTAGGGTCACTTACGTAGGGGTAGACTTTACTTCCATGACCCTAGGAGACGTTCCAAACAGTCCAGACAGAAAATTTTGCCATCTGCAGAAAATTTTCGACAAAAGAAATTAATTTTTTTTTTGCGGAATTCAGAGGAGGCTGTGTGTGTGTGCTTATCATGAGCTGATGGTAGAAATAAATGGGCCAAATCCATCTGTGACTGTGTTGTGTCTGAGGCTATGGAAAGGTATTTCTCAAAACAAGAAAACGGTCATTCCGTTAGAAAATCCAATAGCATTAAAGAATGGGCAGTTTCAAAAACCTCTGACAATTTAATGAACCGGATTTCAGAGAAAGAGAGAGAGAGAGAGAGAGAGAGCACTCCTGATATCTCTCTTTTGTTCAGAGAAAATATGATCAAATATATATTTTAAAACTATTTGATGTAATTATGCTTTGAATATTCAGATTAAATTTTTTGATACTATTTGTTGTTATAACTTGTCGTTTAAACTATCTGTATTTTGTAAATTTTCAGTTTCAGGTTAAAAAGGTTTAAAATAGAGTAGATTATTACTTAAATTATAGTTAAACTAGAAGCGCGTTTAGTGAAAGTTGTTATATGCTTTCAGTAAAAAGTAGAACATTTTAAAAAAGAATGTTAAGATTTAAAAACTCGGATTTTAAAAAACTTTCCCCTTGGCAGCTTATACGTATTTTTTCTCATTATTCATTTGTGTGTATAAAAAAGGTAAATTCTTGCAGAAAACTTTTTTGAAAAAATTTTAGTTCGCAGACAGGTAAACATTTTATATGAGTATGGTTCCAAATAAAAGAAAAAAAAAGGAAATTATGAATCACCCTGTATTTGAGTTTTGTTTCATTTCTTTTTATGATTATAGAACTAAAATATTTCAGATAGATTTCCAGAATGGTTTGTTTATGTTTATTGTAATAGCCATTTACCCCCTCTCAAGTTTTGTTTGCTTTCAATCTAAATAAAGAGTGGCTATTCTATAAGAAAGGGTGTTCCACTTCTAAATGAAAATCCTATCTGATTAAAAAAAAAGATAAGTTAAGAAATATGTATTGTGTAAACATCCTCTTTCCCATTATAAGTTGTTGTTGTCGTATCTTATGCCACTTGGAATATCCAAGCTCCATCCGCAAAGTCGTACATGATTTAAGGCCAGGGGGTGTGACTCCCGAGAAAGCGAGATCCATGAATGAAAGGAGTCCGAGTAAGCCTGGGATGATAGATGCCGCCACTATCTATCGCCGCAATTTTGTCATGTCTCTGAAGGGGAGGTAAAAAGGCTCCAGACGACCTGAACCCATAATAAACTGCTCAACGACCGGCCACAGGACTTCGGACCCACAGATTTAACAAGCACGTACTCCGCATATACTCGGTGGGTCTTTAGCGGTGTCGGGAATCGAACCCAATCCCGAAGCCGATGCCTTAACCACTATGCTCCCCACGTCCCCCCATTATAAGTTCTGTTTGCGATTCTAATAACAACGTTATAGTATACCCATCCCATTTGATTCGACACACAGGATTATTGCAGTTTGATTAATAATGCACCATCCCCTCTGGTGTTCGTCCGCTTGCTCCATCTGTTCCAGTAGTGGAATAGACGGCGCTTCAAACTTCCCTTTTCCATCGTATCTAAGTAAGCGTGGACATCTATCTCCTCAGAGGCAGGTTGCAGCAGCCCAACGGTTCTCAAAGTGTGATATGGGGCGCCCCCCCGCATTAGCGGAGGGGCGTATAACTCCAGAATGGGGGCTCGGACCCGTGTTGAAATTTGGACTAAGTGAACCAAAACGAGTAAAAAGCCTCTGTTTTTAAGGGTCAAATTTTCAAAATTTTTGGAGAGATTCCCAGAAGCCCTTTTTTCGTAATACTCTGCACCAGCTAAATATTTTTTTACTTTCAAGGTAATCAAGATGCAAATCCCACCAATCGATTTCTAAAAGCTGCATTTTATATATAAAATGCCACCTGAAATGGATGGAGCTTAGGAATAATGTCATCCTTGCCCCTTTTCATACAGGGTGTTTCAAAAGACCGTTTAACGGCTTTTATTTTGAACCAACGCGTGTCCTAGGGTCACAAAAGTAAAGTCTACCCCTAAGCAAGTGACCCTTGAGAATCCATTGATATGACTTACAGCGCCCCTAGCGTCAAAATATAAAAGGTTTAAAAAATTAATTTAAAAACTAAAGAGACTTTTAACACATTTTCCAGCACTTTATGTAACTTAAAAATCACCAAATCGATAAAAACTTGAAGAAAGTATCCAAAACCAGAGAAAGTTATCCAAATGTAATAAATAACTCCAGGGTTGAAAAAAAACATGTTTTTTTTTCAATAAAAAAACATTTATTTGTTTTAAACGTGTTAAAAACGAGTGTTTTAAACAAAGTATTTTAAACGTAACAACCCTGAATAACTCCAGTGAAAAGAGAATCTTACTAGTTTTCTAGCTATCCAAAAAGGTCGGTTCTGAATTAATTTTCCTCCATTTACACACTACACGAGAACTCGCAAGGTTACGGATTCCAACTTGCTGACACGCAGGGTCATCATATTGAATCACTGCCTACAGAGTAATGCCTCTACGTTCCCAAACAGAGCGATCTCCAAGAAAGCATTTGTTCCCCCAGCGGGCCCGGTGTCGCGGAAACAGAGACAGTTCGAAAGGTCCCTTTTGGAATGGATGATGCAGGATAATCAGATGTTATTCAAATGATACACGGATCGCTCGTTTATTGGGTCTCGTAGACACAATCATTGCATTATTATTATTATTCAAAGATATTTTTTATTTTTTCTTTGCATCAGATTTTGTGTAATATTTTCTTTTCAATTAAATGAAAAATTCCCCATTATAATATGCTATGTATAATCAATCATACGGTATGAACTTATTAAGAAAAATCAAGTTATTATGTTTTATAAGTTTATATTTGTTTATATTTCCGTGGAAAATTTTCCAAAATGTTTTTCAGGAAAAATTTCCCCTATTTTTTTATTTGTTTTATTAGTTCCATTTTGTATCCAATTTGCTTCTCTTTCAAAGAAATAAAATTAGTTTGATATACATTTAATGTTATTGTTATTTTTTTGCATTGAGATCATTGTCTTTAGTGACTTTCTTTGTGGTATATTTTTTTAATTAATTAAATTCTACAACTCCCCATGCTCCACATGGTATAACATGAGGTTTACAGATGTAATTAGCTAAGTACAACTTACAATTTTAAAAGAAACATAACAAATTTAAAACCCTAAACTATAAAAAAATTCCGCAGAGCGCTTACATTTTTGTGGTATATTGGAACTCGGATATAGTAATAAAAAATAAATAAATTTTTTTGTGAGAAATAAACCCCTGTCAGAAATTTTAGAATACTATTTGTTTTCATTTCAGTTATTCATAGGTCAATTTAGTAAATGAATAATGAATTTCTCCTTATGTGGCACCTTTTAATTGAATATCGCGAGGCATTTTATATACATGATATATAGTTATTTCAATATTTATTATATTATAACATTAAATATGATTTAAAATTTTTAAATCATGATTTCAATGCTTTGTTAATTTGTTTTTTTTTATTGTTTTATTTGTGGATGAATCTCAAAGGATCATCCAGAATAGATGAAAATACTCCAGTTTTGTTAGTTTGCTTCTTCCAGTGATTGGAAGTTTAATCTAACTAACAATACTTTATTATAATTTAGTGGCTTGGAAAATTTTCCGTTTCAAAATTATCCGGAAAACCCACATCTCTAGGGTTAAGTGGGACATACGTGACTCAACGATGCGGGAAAAGAGTATTTGAGCTGCAAAATGAGAACAGGCTGCATTAAATCAATGGCAGATATAATTAACATAACTTCATTGAAAAATTTTTAAAGAATTTTTAAATAAAGTATCGATACTTTTATGTATCGAGTACATAATACTTTTAAGAGTTCAATTCCATTAGTCCCCGCTAAATATCGCCTATCTCTTTTGAACGCTAATTTTCAAATATAAACAATTTTTTTTAAATTTTTAATGATAAACTGAACAGTTATACATCTAATATATTAAAATATATTAATATATTAAATAATAACTAATATATTAAATATATTAATCCATGAATTTAAAATTATTTAGCAATATTTATACTTTTTGGAGTCTAAAAGAGATATTTAGCGGGGACTCTAACGGAATTGAACCCTTTTAGGTACCGAATACTTAAGTATTTGGTATCTATACTTGCCTATCAATAATCAAATACTAAGACTTATTCCTTCAGATCATCTAATCCTGTGCTCTTTACGACGCAGATTTTTAAAAAAATATAACCTTAAAAAAACTTTAACTCACTTTCCGGCTTTATAAAACATTCATAGTTAAAAGCACAGCAAAAGAAGAAAAAAAACCTTTTCCGCTCAAACTTTTATCTCTCCATAAACTCGCCACCATTTTGTTCTACAGAAAGAAAGGGAAAAAAAGAGAGGACCTTTCACGGTTTATTGACGCAAAAACCTTCCGGCAGGAACATCCCCCAGAAAATAAAGACTTCCGACCCGAACTAAAAATAATAATAAAAAAACACAGAATTTATTCTCTCTTTTTGTTGTCCTACCTTTCGGTACTAACCTGATTTCGCAGCGCGGGAGAACAAGGGAGGAAGAGGCCTAAAATCAATCGCGTATAGGGGTGGGAAGGAGTAGAGGGAGCATGGTTACAGTGTCTCCGTGGAGAGGAAAAGATAAATTAAGTCATCTGTAACCAAAAATTATTTTTAACGCCTCTGAGAGCGTATTTCACGCATTGAAAATCGGAAATACGCTTTTAAATACTAGCTAGGGGTATTTTCACGCTTTGAATTTTTTTAAAAGGATTTGCTTTAAGAAAACAGAAATCACCGATTGCCACCGAAATCAAAAAATATTTATTTCTACTCAAATTTGTAATATTGCATTAATATTTCATTTAGAATGTTTAATGAAAAATAAATTATTTTATTTATAATGTCTAATATTTTCTACTAATACTTAACAGATGCTATATAATTGTTAAAAACCAAAATAGCATTTCAGTTTTTTTTTCTATTTCATTTTTTTCCATTAAAAAAGAAAGCGTTTTTATGAAAAAAAATTGTCTCTGATATGCAGTTTATGGTATTTTTCCATATTCCACTCCTCATAAATGAATTTCACGCCTCCCAAAAAAGTCAAGGAGGATGTTTACTCCTCCAAAAAAATCTTAAGAGTAACACTGTCTGTAACCCTCATAGAGAAATGAATTGCCAGTATTAAAAAAGGAATTAGTAGCTACACTGTTAAAAAAAACATTCACCACAAACTGGTTCCAATTTAGCTGCAACCTAGATTTGGTAACAGGTTTCACCAAGTTTTCAAGTATACTAGTGCAAAAAAAGTCGCACAAATAAAGTATCGTACAAAAACAGGTTTGAGTGTAATTGAACACTCTTAAAAGGAGTCTCAAAACTGAGTAAAAATTACTCAAATCTGAGTATGTCACGCACTCAAACAGCCTCCGATCCAAATTTACTAAAATTTGAAATCATACATGTACTCATTTTTGAAAATGTGCATTTACTCAAAAATAAACCATCATGGACTCATTCTTTAATTCGTCCATGACATTCTTATAAAGAGGGGGTAATGTGTTGCAGTAATGATGGCCATATAACCACGACGTTACTATGACGTGGGAAGTAGACCAGTAGGGGAAGGTGGGGCACCTTTCAACAGATTTCGGGTTTTATTTTTTTGTGACCTAATAAATTGACGCATCCTAAAACTTTCACTTGCATATCCTACCGTGGTCTTTCGGATATATTGTGTAATTTTACCCAAGTTCTCAGAGAAAATTAAGTAGTCCAAAATTGCGTTTTAAAAAAGGTTCTCTTCAGTTGAAATCTGGCAACTGGGTGGGGCAGGTTTCAACAAGAGGTGGGGCAGGTTTCAACAGCGGGTTTATTTCTAAATTTTGAAAGTTTCAATTGATTTAACTTTTAATACATTAAAATAAACAATATAATAAGGATATTTTACTAGTTTGGAGTAAAAATTTTTCTAAATTTTAATGTTTTTCTGTTGTTTGTGTTTTATGACTCAAATATGAGTGTTTAACTTTATTTTTTCATTTAAAAGTTCTTTAGAGCTGCATTTCAAAAATATATTGATAATTCGAGAATTTTTCGATCAGAATATGCTAAATATTTTATTTTTTAACCTCTTGTAATTTAATTAAAATTTTGCTAGTTACTAATCATCGAAGAGAAGTATAAAATAAAAAACTTTATTGAAATCGATGCATATATTTACTAAATGCATAAAAATTGTTTTTAAGACTCGTATAGTAGCCTTAACTTTAAAAATTGTATGCATTTTAATGTAAATAATGTAAACCAATTTTCAACTCTTTTTTCTTTAAAAATAAATTGTAAACCATAATAAAATACTATTATTTGCTATATAAATAATTTAAGACAGTTTACTTTGTGAAAAAACATTGAGAAAGCTCAATATATCAAGAAAAACACATTTTTATAGTGTTGAAACGTGCCCCACCCTAGGTGTTGAAAGGTGCCCCACCTTTGGTCGTCACGGTTTAAGACCTCTCATTCCCTTCAGAATAAAGATATCAGTTTGAAAATGGTATACATAGAAGCAGAAGACTTTAAATAATAATACCTGTAAAAATAACTCCTCTAAATTAATAAAAAGGGGCTAAAATCCGATTTTTTCAAAGAAATCAAAAAGTTAATTTGAGACGTCAAAATCAACTTAACTCGATTATAAAAAATTTTAAAGGTGAAAGGGTGGAAATACAACGGACACATGTTCTTATGATAAAAAACATTATTTAACACCAGATGGCATTTCAATCAACCGCATAACTAACGAGAAAACGATTTTAATCGAAAACGAAACTGTTGAAACCTGCCCCACTCTCCCCTAAGTTGAGTTATACGTTATCACTTTGACTTAATATTACTTTCAATATATTGCAAATATTTCAATTTTCAAATATAAACTAAAAATAAGCAAATTAAGCATCATTTGAGTGGTGACTATTAAATTGCTTGAAACTGAGTATGTCCTGGTGTTTCAAAATTGAAAGCATTGGGTCGTCATATTCGAACCCAAAAGTTTCATACCAAAATGACAACATCGATTTACTGAAATTTGATTGAAATATTATCTATACTCCTAAAAATATTCAAAAAGTCCCCAAGGGGGATTACCACCCATATTTTTATTTAAATACCAACTGCAATACCCTGCCTTGCACGGGTGTGACGAAGAAGATTTAAAAAAAAAAACATGTTTTTACACTTAATTATTTCGATTGTAGTTCCTTGAAAGCTCCAGACACTCAAACTTGTTTTCCCTGTTGGCATGGTATCGAAATTTGAGGATAAATCTTTTTCCCAACGAGGAGCATCATGACTGTGGACAAATTTAGTTTTTTTTATCAGCTTGAAGACCCCATAAAAAATTCAAGCAAGAGTAACCAATCAATAAGTATTTAGTTACATATTTTTTGTTCAAAATGAAGACAACTACCAAAAGGACATAGTCAAATAAAGTTATACATATTTTTATCTTTCAAGGCTATTTCGGCTGTTAAAATATTGAAATTTTGAATTACAATAATCGATTTCAATTCTGGTTAAAACCATTCTATTCGCGAATATCAGTCTTCAACTTGTTCAGAGAAACTATCTTAAATTCCTTCGTTTTAAAAAAAAGTACAGACGTGCGTACTCTTTTCACTTAAATTTTGGTATGACATAAAACACCGATTAATAATTCCGTCTGTAGAACATGCAATTAAGGACACGTTACACTTTTAATTTTAATTTCGCAATATTAAAATACAAAAAATGACTAAAAATAGTTAATTATTTTTTATAACTATATCGTTTTTGTCACAAAATTTATTTATTTTTAAATTGAAAGTTATGCGTATCAGCGACCCACACCGCAGTCACTGATCGAATATTTATCAGTAATTATACTGTAATACCTAAATTAAAACGAAATTCAGATATGCGTATTGATATTGAATTCAAAATCGATCAATTGTAGTAATTTTCCTACTCATAAACGCAAAAATGTAGGGAAATAAATACCCATAACAAAACATTTTGTTCACTATTCCTTTCCAACAATAAAAATTTTGAAAATATTATTTATCTTTATTGGCTTTCATTGTTCGTCAACAGTATCCAACAATATAAATTAACAACAATGATGATGTGATTTTGCAAAAAAAATTCACAAATGATTTTTTCTTGAGATAGAAAGTTGCGAAATTACTCAAGTGATTTAAAAAAGCGATTAGTTATGGATGTATCTACTGTATTCGGTGGATGTTTTGTGTTCCCCTTGATCTGGGGACTGTACCAGCTGGTTGTCACAGAAAACCCAGCTTTTGCAGTTTTTCTGCTTTTCTACGGCTACGTGGTCAAGGCTTTGACTACAACAGTTGACCAGGATGGATCTGGAGTCCAACGGGATGAGGTTGCTGAGGATGTAAGCGCCCAACCAAAGGCTGAAGAGGAGCTCCCAGCAGATGAATCTGCCGCTGGTGACCAGCCAACCAGCAAGGTGGAGGAAGTTCCAGCCCAGGATCCCGGTCTCCTCACTGAGCCGGTCGGAGATGCTACTGCAACGCCGATGACGATGATGGAAGGTCCTGTGACCGAGTCAACCCTGGAGATGGACACTACTGCAGTGGAGGTCACCAGAAGACCAATGGCCATCAAGAAGGAGCAGCGCTTCCCCGTTGCCCAGCAACCGGTGATGCCAAGCCACAAGCACGCCATTGTAGGACGAGGGCTAAACTGGGTCAACGTGAGAAGGAAGGCGGACTTTGCTCCTAGTCTGTCCTACATCGAGGATGAATTCATCGGAGGACCCTACGTCACCAAGCGTCCAGGAGCGTCAAGAACCAAGGACTCTCTTCCGGTCATCGAGGTCGGACCCAAGCGTCGAGGAGTTAGGAAACTCTTAGGATGGTTTTGTGCTTGCTACCGTTGATGGGAATTTGTATATATTGTATATAGTTTTGATGTTGTGTATGTGTTCAATAGCAATAGCAATAGTACCATTCCATAGCCCGACCATCAATAGCAATAGGGGGGGGGTGGAACTCGACGTGCAGCCACCTCCACGTGGTGAGTTCTGGGCCGTTCTTACAAAACGGGCGAAGAGCTGCACAATGAAAGTAGCTTACCAATTATTCAAAAATTTCTCATTTTTCAAGCAAAATTACGCACCCAAGCATTTTAAAAATAAACATTAAATTTTTTTGCTGTTTTGAGCTTTTATAAAGAGGTTAAAAGTGAGAATATTTCTTTAAATTTTATTCAAATATTATCTTAAAAATTTTGAAAAAAATGTTCATTTCTAAGCATTTTTATAAACTTTGAGCTTGATGCGCGAACTGAAGATATTAACCGAATTCAAAAATTTTTGAGCAGTTTTTCTTCTTATTGCATAAAACAACTTTTGCCATAGTATCTTTTTGAATTTCGAAAAAAAGTTTTTTTTCGCTGCACCCTCATATGGATAAGAATACTTTTTAAAGTTCATTCAATAGCCCAATAAAATAGGTTTTTTTTCAATAACCTTTTGTTTTCATTTCGTCTGAATTACACTGTTTTACATAATCTTGTTGTATTTTTATATGTGTATGTTTATGTGGACGTGATATCTACAGGGTGTTCGGAAACACCGTGGACAAACTTTGAGGAGGGTAGAGGGGACCTAGTGAAGCATATTTCGAATAGGAATGGGGGTCGCTTCAAAGAGCTAGAACCCCTAATATAGTGCGAGGGCGTTATAAAAGGCGGTTTTCCTAAGGCCCGTTTTACGAAACAAAACATAATAGAATGAAAAAAAATTATTGCATGAGATACAGCAGTATCCATACTACTTCCCCCATAAATTTGAACAAAATTGGACCACTTGTTAACCCGTGGAGCGATTTATAAAACGTGCAATTTATGTTCTTGTAATGGTATTTTTTTAAACCAACTTTCATAAAAAATATCATTACACAAAGGCTAAGCGCACACTAGAGACTTTTATAACGGCGACAGAGACAAAATTATCACCCTGGCTATTGCAAGAAGCTAGAGCGCGCGCATTAGGTGACGAGACTCTTGGCCGATTGCCAAGAATCTACCATAGAAATGCATTTCTCTCGAGTGACCTAGTGTTTATAGTCGCCGTGACAGAAATCTCTAGAGCGCACTGAGCTAAAAAACAAACTGGAGTGACAACCTCCGATACTATAACAAGCAACCAATCGTGCCAGCGCGGAAGGTTAAATTACCCCCTTTTAATCCGCCCATGCCTGTTTTTTAAAATATTATGAACAAAATTTAGAATGGTCTTTTCATTCTGTGTTTACTACTAGGCTAACAGATGGGAAAAATTAAAAGAAGATGGAAATCTTTTCCGTGGTGTGATGCGGTTTCAGCACGCTCACTAGTCACTCCAGTTTGTTTTATAACTCAGTGCTAGAGCGCGCTTAGCCTAAGGGAACACATATTGCTTATGTTTACCCTTGTCAGCAAATATAAGCAAATCTCAACCCCCCCCCAACCATGATTACGTAAGAAACTGCCGGACCCCCCCCCCCGAAATTTTGACATCCCTTTTATAGTAAGTACTGTTTTTTTTCCTTGAAAATTAGGTGACTTATACAAGGAGCTGTCCTTTTTGGGTGTAACCCTAAGAGGGTTCAAAAATGAGTCGAAACACTACTTTTCGGGGTTAAAATTTCAAAATGTTTGGGGGGTCCATCCCCAGAAAAAAGTGCTTACGTCAGATTTGCTAATTCAATTTTTTGTTTAATTTATTTTTGGTTGAGTTTTGAAATTATTTATGCAAGAAACAAGGGATTTTCGAAAATACATTATCTTACGTAAGCATAACTCGCATATCCCCCCTTCCCCCTTGTCAGGAAAAATAAGTCAAGAGCAAACCCCCTCCCCCTTAGGTGTTTAAGTAATAGTTGAACAACTTCTATTGTCCTTTGGGCAGTTAACTAAGTTAAAATTACTTTTATAATTTTAATTAAAGAACATTCTCACCTTTTTGTATCCTGTGAATATTTGACTTCATTGACATTCTCTTCCTCAAATGATACTGCCTTAATGACCCAGTTTCATAGTAATTTTAATTTTATTTTTGTCTCTGTCTTTCAATATAAAAATGACAAATTTACTTTTTGTTCGAAAAAAAAATTCTTCGCTTTACACATGAGTGATAACCTCCCCACCTGGGCCACGATGAACTATCTCATATTTTATAAATATACTGACGCCGAAATATATTGCCAATTTTTGTTTTTATGGTTCAATTCCGTTTGTTCCCGGTAAATATCACAAAGCTCTTTTGAACGCCATATATTCAAATATCGACAATTTTTTCTGATTTTTATTGATAAACTGGACACTTATTGATCTAACTAATCATTTTAATCTATGAGTTATTGATTATTTAGCAACATTTTTACTTTTTTGGTGTCTAAACGAGCATGGTGGTATTTAGCAGGAACGTTAACGGAATTGAACCGTTTTTATAACAATATAACAGTGAATTTCAATAATTTTATTTTGCAATTTTCGGCAATATTATCTGCTTGGGGATATTCAAAGGGATGATAGAGAGATAACGGGATTATAGTTACTATTTTATTCAACCACTACCATGACGGTACTTTAAGATAAGTCCGGTGCCAGTGCTAAGTTTTTTTGATAAATCCTCAGATGTAATCAACAATAAAGAGAAAAAAACAGTTCAATATCTCAACTAGCAATACTGCTTTCAAATTTTTTCATATTATTATATGAGTAAATTGAATGCCAATTTCAATAAAAAATCCCCAAACAAATACGAATAAGAAAATAAATTATCACAGTAACACAAATGACAAAATATTCAACAGGTTGTACCAAAGAAAACAGTTTAAAATATAGCATATTATGGTGATTAAATTATCTGTAAGTTTCCTTCCCATTATCCTCTTAAATTCCCCCTTACGTAGATAGAAATGCACTTAAAAATGAGGAATTTTTCAAATTAAAAGAGATATAAATGTACAACGTTTCAAAAGTCAATAAATACGGTTGAAAAAACATCTTAAAAAGGTGGAAGGAAAATAATTATTTTTATTTAAAAGTGTGTTTTCTCGTGAAGTCTGCTACTATTGTAAAGCAGAGATAGCTTCTGTTCAAATTCTAAGTTTTAAGTATGAATTTTAGAAATTTTGTAATTTTTATAAACAAAAAAGCAAACTTGAAACTTTTACTAAAAACCTTTCATTCTGAGCATTGTTTAAACTGTCTGTTATAAATATAAATATTTACAGTTTCCCTGGTAACCAAGGATTGTAACAATGATTTGCAACAATGATACAGAGTTGTAAACTTGGCTTTCTCAAAAATTCACGCATTAAACTGCTTTTTCTTGAGCTTACTTGCTTGCAAAAAACTCAAGTGCTTTTTGATATCTTTTACGATGGAAAACTCTACCGTTTTCGGTTGGATGTTTGCTTTCCCTGGGCTGTGGACACTGTTCCAGCTGGTGGTCGTTGGAAACCCGGCATACTTTGCCCACTTGTTGGTGTATTGGATGGTCTTGCGCTTCCTGATGACCGATGGATCTGGAGAACAACCTGTGGCTGGATACCTCATGCCTGGAGAACCGGACGAGGTCTGCACAGTGGTGGATGCTCCTGTTGCAGTTGATACCTGGATTCCTGTGGCCAAGCCTGAAGACCTGTCTGTGGACCCTCTCGCTGGTGGAGATGTTTTGACTCCTGTGGCCAAGCCTTTGCCTGTTGCTGTGCCTGAACCAACCCAGCCTGGATCTCACTTCCGCTCCTGTTTCAAGAAGGGGATTCCCTCCACTGCATACCCCTTGAAGGGCGAAGGACAGCTGAAGCCTGGAGACATCAGGAGGCCCTGGATTGCTGCGACTCCCCCGGATGGACTTTGTTTGGACATCGGAGACCGTCCCGTGCCGGACCCGGCTTTCTTCCTGATGCACAAGTCTTTCTACTTGCGCCACCGCCAGAACTGGATGGAACTGAAGGAGGAATTCATTCTCGATGCAGGACTCTCTTTCAGAGAGGAGGAAAATCCAGTTGGATGCGACATGGACACTGTGTCTTCTGCTACAGCAAAGAAGACTGGACTCAAGGGACTCTTCCGGCGATTCAAGAGACTCTTCTGCTGCTGTTGTTGTTAGATCTTAAGATTTAGATGATAAGTCTTAGATGTTAAGATTCGACTATAGGTTCGAATATAAGTTCGGATATAAGATTATGTGTTATATTGTGATTGTCTTGTGTTTGTGTACAATAGAAATAGAAATAGAAACCATGTAATAGCCCGACCATCCATTCAATAGCCCAATAAAAATAGATTTCGGTGATTTTTGACTTTTCATTGTCTCTTTACTTTATAAGACATTACACAAATAAGTTTATAAGAGCTTACATATTAAGGATTCATAAGTGAAATTTATAAATACCTTTATATTCTGAAGGTCACAAAAAGACAAGAAATCAATTAGCTTTTACAGCAATAAGAAACTTTATTTAAAATATAAAACTCTGCAACATTAGTAAACGCAATTTAAATTCATTTTTTTAAGAAACTATTAAATAAATAAAAGATGATGTTTTTTACTCTATCATTAAAACTAAAAATATTCATACGGACGAAATAATAGTCACTACTAAAAAAAATATTTCTATTTTGAAAAATAAATAAATGAAAATGAATTATAATAAAATGAAATAAATATTGTAATTTAATTTATTTAGAAACTTCAAAAAAAATTCTAAAATGTATATTATAATTAAAACTAGTAACTATAAATTTTCATTATTAATATTTCGTCATTGTAACTAAACTGAGCAATGCAAGCAAAGGATCTTTAGATAAAAATATTTGTTTTAATTTTATAAAAATAAAACCAGATAATCCATAGAACTAATTTTGGTTTAAAATACAGTAATTTTTTTCAACTGGGATTTGGGGTATTCTGGATATACCGCTAAACAACGTCAAGCGTCTAAAATTGCAAGCTAACCGATTAAAATAAAAAAGTTACATTGTTTACAACAGAAAGTTTTAGCAATATTTGAATATTCAGCATCCAAAGCAGCTTTGCAGTTTTAACGGGATAGATAACTTTCGAAACTTGGAATTTCGGGGGTTCAATTCCGTTAGAGTCCCCGCTAAATATCACCTATCTCTTTTGGACACCAAAAAGTATAAATATTGCTAAATAATTTTAAATTCATGGATTAATATGTTTAATTAGATGTATAACTGTTCAGTTTATCATTAAAAGTTTTTTTTAATTTTATATTTGAAAATTAAGCGTTCAAGGAGGGTGATATTTAGGGGGAACTCTAACGGAATTGAACCATTTTGGGTAATAATAGTTACGGTTTCAAAAAATGAGATAGGTTACCTTGAAATAATAAAAATCTAACCAAATAACAGAGTGGTTATACTTAAACTTTCACCTTGAATTGACTATAAAAAGAAAACTGGAAGTTATCAAAATTCTATTAAACTTGTGAAGTTTTAGGGGTCATGGGACTTCATTTTCCAAAAAAAAGGCAGTACAAAATGCTTCTATCACAGTGGATAGTCGATGTTTTTAACAAAGATAAAACGATGTAAGTAGTAAGCTCAAACATAAAATTACAATTAGAAATCAATTTAAATTAAAAATACTTGAGAATTCTGAAAATCCAAGAAAACAAAACCAAATATAAATCTAAGAATAATACGTAAATAAAAAAGTCGCAACTTTAAGATCGTTGAATAAATCTTGCAAACTGATTATAAAATCATTTGAAATCTGTTAATAAATTTAGCCTAAAATTTCCCTTTCAAATTATTCGAAATTCATATAATAAAACTTTTTTAAAAATTTCGAATATATCTTAACTAGAGATAAATAGAAGTGGATATAAGCAATACTATCATTTAAGAGAATAAAGATATTTTTAAAAAATCTTATTTTTTTTAAACTTTAAAAACTTTTTATCTATCCAGCAAAAACGTTTAACAGTTTAAAAAGTATAAAAGAGAAGAGTTTGTCGAAATATTTTGGAAACTATAACTTACTCTAACTCTTCCGGACTCTAACGCACTTGGGAAGCCCTGATATATAGCTTTAATTTCTTTATTAGGAAAATACATTTTGCAGGAAAAAATAATTATCCAAATGGTTCAATTTTGGGAACCAAAAAGTAGAAATATTGCTTATTTCGAACTCTGTTTGAACTATGTTTTCTTAGATCAATAACTGTTCAGTTTATCAATTAAAATCATAAAAAATCGACGATATTTGAATACATGGCGTTTAAAAGAGCTTGGCGATATTTGGCGGGAACGTAAAAGGAATTAAACCATCCAAATGTAATAGTAGTCCACTGAAAATAGCGAAAAAAAAGGGCCGAACCTCGGACAAATTGCAATAAAAGGTTTCTCAACGGTTTTCACTTAGGAATAACCTCAATAATAACATACTAAAAATCGGCCAAAATCGGCCGGGGGGAAGTTTAATTTTTTTTAAATTTTTAAAAAATGGCCGAAAAAATATTTCAAAAAATCAAATTATAAAAATAGAGACTTATGATACATGTTTATAGGCTATTTTTCAGTGCTGAATACGAATATACCATTTAAATTTTAAAAAATTTAAAATTTCAACTTTTAAAAATTAATTCAAAATTTGGAAAGTCGAAAAAATTAAAACATCGCTCAAAACCACAAAATAATTGCAAAAGAAATAATTTAAACGGTTTTCAATTAGAAATGACTTAAATAATTTCATAATAAAAATGGAAGAAAATCGGACAATAAAAAATTTTTTTTTCAAATTTTAAATTTTTTTGGCCTCAAAAATCGACCTTTTTAAAAACTCTTGTTAAAAACGTTTGAGGCATTTACCAAGGTCATTTTTCCATGGATGTTGTAGGTATATACCTCTATAACATAAAAAAAACACAATTGGTGATTAAATTATTAGTTAATTAATTAATTTATAAAAATTAACGTTGAAAATACAGGTAAAATCTTTCAATCAAGTAATAAGGAAAATATTTAGACAATATTTTGTAATAAATCATTTTAAAAATAATTAAATTGAAAAAGGACAAAATATCTTTCAAAAAATTAAAATTTTAAATTAATTTAAAAAATTTAAATTTTTTAAATTTTGTAGTATATGCATGTGATACATGTCTTTGGCTATATTTTAGTGCTGTTTACGAATATCACGCCAACTTTTCAATAAAATTTAAATTAACTGTGGAAAAATTGAAGCATTTTTCTCAATAATTTTGTTTTTTATGCTTCAATTTTTCCACAGTTAATTTAAATTTTATTGAAAAGTTGGCGTGATATTCGTAAACAGCACTAAAATATAGCCTAGAGACATTTATCACATGCATATACTACAAAATTTAAAAATTTTAAAAAATTTAAATTTTTTAAATTAATTTAAAATTTTAATTTTTTGAAAGATATTTTGTCCTTTTTCAATTTAATTATTTTTAAAATGATTTATTACCAAATATTGTCTAAATATTTTCCTTATTACTTGATTGAAAGATTTTACCTGTATTTTCAACGTTAATTTTTATAAATTAATTAATTAACTAATGATTTAATCACCAATTGTGGTTTTTTTATGTTATTGAGGTATATACCTACAACACCCATGGAAAAATGACCTTGGTAAATGCCTCAAACGTTTTTAACAAGAATTTTTAAAAAGGTCGATTTTTGAGGCCAAAAAAATTGAAAATTTGAAAAAAATTAAACTTTTTATTCTCCGATTTTCATCCATTTTTAGTATGTTATTATTTAAGTCATTTCTAATTGAAAGCCGTTTAAATTATTTCTTTTGCAATTATTTTGTGGTTTTGAACGATGTTTTAATTTTTTCGACTTTCCAAATTTTGAATTAATTTTTAAAAATTGAAATTTTAAATTTTTAAAATTTAAATGGTATATTCGTATTCAGCACTGAAAAATAGTCTATAAACATGTATCATAAGTCTCTATTTTTATAATTTGATTTTTTGAAATATTTTTTCGGCCATTTTTTAAAAATTTAAAAAAAATTAAACTTCCCCCCGGCCGATTTTGGCCGATTTTTAGTATGTTATTATTGAGGTCATTTCTAAGTGAAAACCGTTGAGAAACCTTTTATTGCAATTTGTCCGAGGTTCAACTCTATTTTCAGTGGACTATAGATAGGTAGACAATTTTTATCTTTTTAAATGAAAGTTATTTATAATTTGAAATTAAATAAATAGACAGAAAAAGGAGCATTGATAGAGATAACTTTTTAAATATGCTTATTATCTATCTTCAACATGTTTTTTTATTTATTTATTTAAGAAAGCATACACGACAGGTCAGCGACCCAATTACAGTGTAACAGAACGGAAAGATAAAAATATACACTAAAATATCAGAAACCCAAAAATACCAGACAAAAAATACACTAAAATACCAGAATGTACACTAACAAAGTAAAAGTACAGAACATTTGGTTTTAAAATATCAAGAGACATGTTAAAAGTATCTAAATCAAAACCAATACTATTATAGATTTTATAAAATTTATAGAGACAGAAATTATTATCAATATAATTCCATTTAGTAAAAGTATTTCTAAATAAGTGGCGATTCCTTAAAACTGAAGTATCGTTATTTGTTCAAATTATTTATTTATTTATTTGACATATTTCTAAGTTTCTGTTGCCGTCCCAATTGAGTAGGGGATTTCTTTATCAGTGGAATACCTCTTGATTACATTATACTTCACAGCAACATTTCCTGAACCCAGTACATCACTACGCGGAAGGAGAAAGAGAGTAAACACAAAGTATGTTGGGTTGATAGGAGGAACTTCGATACGTGAATTGTGATAAAAATACACTATTTATGCATGGGTTTAAGAAATAATCATATTTTAAATTGACATTCTTTGTTTGACTCTAAATTATACACCGCAATGGGAACTACTTTGTTCATTACTAGGGACGTAGTATAGGTTCAACGTAAGTTGCTGTCTAGTGTCGTGTAAACTTGATCCCTTACTCTATATTCCCACTCTTAGAAAATCTCATAGCACGAGCTGAATTGATGGTGAAGATTAAAGATGCAGCATTGAAAAAACATTTTTCTCTCTAATTTTTGCTTAGTATATTAGTTCTCCCTTCATCTATCCAGGAAGGTACTTAGGTTATCGCTTAGGTTTAGACCGTTTTCGACTCAATGCCCCAGGACCGTATTCAAGGAAGTGGTTTTAGGGTTAAAACCCCTCCTCAAAATTGTACATAATTTTTTTCTCTCCTCAAATATTATGTGACTCACAAGGAGCGGTGTTGCCCAAAGGGTTTCAAAATGAGTTAAAACACTACCTTTAAGGGTTAATTTCGAAATTTTTCTAAAGTAGAATCCTTACCCTCCTCAAAACTTCGCTCTTTATCATATAATATATACTGGGTTTCTTTGAAAATTCTTCCACTTACATTGAGTTGTGCTCACTTAGGGTGTAATAAAAAAAGGCCTCAAAATGAACGCTATTTTTTGAGGGGTAAATTTTCAAAAATTTCTGGTGGATGACCCTTCAATTTTACTTGGAAGTCACCACAGAGTATTCATCTCCATAGACGCTAATGGCAACTTTTTTTACAGGGCTTTTCCCATTGACAAACTTAAGGCCAAACGAACCCGCCTCCTTTAATACCACGTCATTCCTGCTAATTCTGTCATTCGCCAACTGAAGCTGTCACTCAAATCCGAATTGGAACTGGAGGGGAAAACAACATCGAAAGAAATTTAAATGCCGCTTGATAGAAGTTCCATATCCAATCAGGAATCACTTCCGCATTTCACCTTCTCTGATTGGCTGCTGGTGAAATTAATTATAATCTGGGAGCAGAAATTAAATTAGGTACCTCAAGAGGAAAACTTCCTTTTGGAATCTCTGTAAGCCCTATACTCTGTGGAAGTTACATTGTTTTTTAATTTTGAAACCGAGTTCACTAAAATTAATATAAAATGTGCAAGGCATCTAAAACTTGACGTAAAAAAGTAAGCGTGGGGAGGTACCTCAGAATAAAAACGATTGGTCAAAACCCCTCCCGAAACAAAAGTCTCGTTACGGCCCTGCGTCATTGTCCCCTCTACATCTTCCCATCCCTACGAACGAATCGCTGGCTGCGCTATCGCCAGTCCGTTCCTTCAGATCCCGTCCGGCGGTCACAGTTAACGCACGCTCTCTCTTGCTGTTCTTCTCCAAAAGAGATCGAATCGTTCGGCGCAAAAGAGATTATTTTTCCTCGTTTGGTGGGAATTTCGTTGTTCGAAAAGAGAAGGGGTGGCGAGAGAGAAGAACATGTGGAGGTCGGGAAGATCTCGCTGAGGGTACTATTCCTGTCCCGAAAGGCATCTGGTCCGCGGTAAGTAGTCTGTTGTTGTTGTTGTTTGGGTCTTTTTTTGGGAGTGGGTCAGGACGCACTTGTTGGATATGCTCCAGGTTTCTAAGCGCCCTGTTAAGACCCTATATCTTAAAAAATACTTGAAGGGTGCAGGGAATGCCTTGTTGTAAAACATTTTCCTCTATTCCCGAAGCTCTCAACCGGTAGTACACATAACCCTTCTTAAGCAAGGGTCATGCAACGTATTTTTATACACTATCATATTTCAAGTATTTCTTACTATATCATATTCAATACATTTCAAAATATTTAAAACCTAATTTAAACTATGTATTCTTATCGGAGGAACGGTTACAAACAAAATAATTTACAAGTAAAATTACGATTTGGAAGTAAATTTCAAATAAAGCGGAAAGAGTGTATTTTTCATCAATAGAATATCTTTTTAACAGTTCAAAGCATCCAATTTTCAAGCGTCGCTCTTTTTATGAACATTCGTAAAATCCAAGCATTTTTTTTAAATATGCAAATCCATTTCCATGTGTTTTTTTATCAAACACCCTTATTTTACAGAAGTATTATTTATAATGCAAACAACGTGTTGGGTATAAGGGGCCATTCATTAACTACGTAAGGATGATTTTGGTAATTTCTTATCCCCCCACTTTATGTAAGGGTACGTAAGATTTTTCAAACCCCTTCCCCCCTATTCTTACGTAAGATTCCATTCCGTTTTTCAAAATGGAATGAAATGGCATAAAGCGTGTAAAAACCTCTATGGGAAAACCTATGGTGCCAAGGCAACCATCAGCGCACGAAATGATTAACAAAACGAAGTTGAAACCAAAACTAATAAAAAGATTTCTCTCTTTTTGCTTTTGTTTTGTTTCGACTTTTGACAACTGGAAGATGGTTTCAACAGTTTTATTTTTTATCTTAACTTAACGCTACTCCAATAAAAAAGATATATCTGATATACAGTAGAACTCCAATTATCCGAATCAATTGGGACCGGACCCCATTCGGATAATCAAAAATTCGGATAATTGGATTTTTTACCGAAAACTGAGTGTAAAGGATTCTTACCCAGCCGTTAACTGCTTTAAAGTATGTACAACCGAGCTTCAGAGCTAAGATTTTGTTTTTTCATAGAGAATTTAACCCAGAATAGGGTTTCTGATAGAACTTTGGGGCAAAAGATACTTCAAAACGAACTCTTCTATACCTTTTTCTAGCTGCCTTCATTAATTTTCTTTTAAGAACTTCTCTTTTCATTTTTCAAGCACTGATATAAATTTTAAAATCGTAGGTTTTAATTCTAAAAGCGGTTCGGATAATCGGCGATTCGGATAGTCGGAGTTCGGATAATTGGAGTTCTACTGTACCTTCATTTTTTGTAAATTCAAGCTTCGATAATATACAGAGATCGTCAGCCTTTTTAAGTTTTTCTGGAGTTATTCAATAGTAATTTGATTAGAATAATTGGAATTTGTTTACATAAACTTGGAAAATCTTACGTAAGAATGGGTTTGACCCCCCACCCCCCTAGTAAGGGTATGTAGAGATTTTTCCAACCCCCCTCCCCCTCGGGACTCTTACGTAATTAATGAATGGCCACCAAGTTGGAAAAAAAACTATTTCAATTCTTAATGGAACAAAAATATCATCTCGCAATGAAAATACGTCCCTACAGTTCGTGAAAATTTAAAGGTGAAAACAAACGCGCTTAGGCAGTATTTTTAATACAAACGAATTAATTCTTAAATAACCTTTATATTTAGACGAAAGACATAAGACTCTTCTTTTAACAAAGTGAATATAATTATCCAACAATTTTCTAATCATCTCGAGTTAACAACAACGTTAATTTCGAAAGAAACAACTTAAACGGAGACGGTTTAAGCCGCTTCAATTAAACTAAACTCTCGTATCGCCTTTTCTGTTGGAAATTATTAACTTTCTCAACATTTCTCCCCTTCACGCGAGTGTCAGATTATCTTTAAATAGCCGCCTTTTGTGGAAAATATTCCAAATATTTACCTTCCCTTCACATTCCATTTTCCGTTGAATACTTTCGAAAGTTTAATCCCGCGTTCTGAAGGGTTTTACAAATCCCTCCTCTCTTGAATGGTTCGTCTCTTTTAAAGCTCTCTTTATTGAAGCAGTTTTTCGCAACATTGAAATTCGGGTTTTCGAAAGGGTTGCGAGGAATTTTTTAGAACTGTTTTCTAAAGGAGGGAATTCCCCGGGAAAAGGTTCGATGATTTGAACGTAGCGTTGAAAGAAAATTCCCCGATACTTAAAAAATACGTTATTTTGGTGTACTGTAAGTCGAACTTTGCAAAATAGTAAAATAAAGTAGCAGTACGTACGTATGTCTTAAGTAAATAACACAAGTAAAATCAAATTATGAAACCTTATCTTTCTTTTAAGGTTTATCAGAACAAGTTCTGATAATTTGTTTAGAAAAATCAATTATTGTAGATATATAAACCTATTTGTTTCATTAAAAGTGAACTTTATATAAAAAAGAAAGAAAATTAGTATTTTAATAAAGATCCATTTTATGAAAAATTCTAGTGTAACATGACCACAGCTGCATATTTTATGCTAATAGAGAGTTTTTAAAATCCCCTTAAAAGTCCTTTGTAAGGAATACATGAAAGAATAAGTTAATTTCAAGATGAGAAAGAAAAATACTTTCATCTGCTAGAGTACAAGATATAGATTTTCTTAAATTTATGCACAAGACACTCTCTATCCTAGCTTCACTTTTGCTGGATGGATTCAAAATCCTAATAAAAAATAGAAGACACTATTCAGAGGTGCTTAATATGCCCGAACGTGGTTAGGGGAAAATTTAGGGAAGTTTTGGGGAAATTTTTGCTAAAGTTTATAAAGAGAAAAAATTTTCTAATCCAAATCGTCATTTGTAAAAAATATTTTTGGATGGGGACAATATCATACCCTCCAAATTCTACGGGAATTGGGGAAAACTACGGATCTTCCCCACCCCAAAACAAACTTATTTTCTTTGGTGAATACCAGATAGTTGGCTTTTCCTTGGGTTTTGTTTTATATGCTGGGTAAAAATCATATGCGTGACGGAATTGATGATTTTTAATTAAAATCATGTTCTTGTTAAAGGAATTAAACCTTTTATTCTTTACAAAAAAAGAAATACCCCAGTTCTATCGTTTCATTGCCATGAAACCGTAGAAACTTGTATTCCTGTGTATTGTATAGTGGCAACAGGCCAATGTTTCCAAATGGAAACATGCATGGTTCACAAGTCACAGCAAGCACGTTTCTCATAGTTATCATAAACTTTCAGGTATAACTAATTTTCAATATCTTTACCAAATGTTGGGCTCCTTGGACTGTTTTTCAATTTTTTGTGAATTTTTTTTGTTGGACCTTATCAAAAAGCATAAAAATGACCAAATTTCTGATTTTATGTAATTTTTCGTCATGAAGATGCGAACTTTGTTTTAAATTTAAAAAATCAAGTCATCTTTCCACTTTATATGGTAAATTTTTCAACAGCATACTGATGATAGTTGATTTTTTGTGAATTTTCAAACAGGATGATCCCAATTGGGAACAATTTGGCCTGCTAAAGGTTAATCACAACTATGTTTTTGACTTATAAGTACATTTTATAGTTGAGGTGATATGTATATATAAAAGAAAAAATTAAAGAAGGTATAAAGTCCATAAAAATTAAAACTTATGGATTCCTAGGTAACTTACAACCTTGCAGGAAGTTCAGTAATTAAGAAAACTGTTTCATGATAAACAAAATTTTGTGATATGAAAACTTCAATAAAAATATGGGGAAATTTTGGACGAAATTGATTGTTTTCTGGGGAAATATTGGGACCTGGAACATTTTCAGAACCCCTTAACTATTTCCCCGGAAACTTCCCAAAGAAACCCTCATAAAATTCAGAAGATACATAAGTACTTTAAATAAAGAGTTTTAATTAAGGTTAAATCAAATACTTCATGTATTTCTGAGATCATAACAGTTTGTAGAGTCGTAAATTAAAGAAATTTAACTTAAGTTTAATCAAACAATACGTTAGAGAATACTCATACTAGTCTATAGCTAATGATTAGTTTGTGGACATTTCCACATTATTATTCATCACATTTTAAAATACAATCTCGTCCTACAATCTCGTTTAAAGATTTAAAAATCTCTTACAGGCCGTTTTATAGTTTGAATTAAATCGCATCTGGTTTATCACTCAGCTAAAACAATACGTTCAAAAGTTAAAAAACCCCAAAAATTTAGTTTTTCTTTTCTGACTACACTGTTAGAAACTAAGTACAGAAAATTAGGGCACGAAGCCAACCGTCATAATGTGTAAGATTGTGTATTGAACGTGCCGCACGTTCAATACACATTCTTAGCACATTATGACGGTTGGCTTTATCTTTTTACCTTTAATTCTTCTGCAACATAAACCGCAGCCGAATTATTTTCCCGGAAACTCCCCACAGAAACTGAATTGCACAATTCGTGAAAATTCCCGGAAAACGGGCAGTGTTATCTCAAACTTTTGACCGCTCAGCAAAACTATGCTCCATTTACATTATTCTCCCAAGTAAAGTACAAATCGCTTAATCCTCCGGCTTTGGGATCGTAGAGTATCCGTTAGGTATTGGGGGCGCATTCTGCTCAGGATGCTAGTGTGTTCAGCGAATTTAATTTTGAAGGACCTTTCAGATTTTTCCTTACGGTTATGTAGCAATTTATGTTAGTTATTATAATTTTTATAGTTACTTTTGCTGTCCTTCTAACCCAAAATAATAAAAATCCAACTAACTCCTTTTTTAAGTTAGTGAATGGATCCTAATTCCTCCTAATAAGACCAGCAACAATGCGAACGTTCAGATTGGTCCTTTAGGAATTTTACCAACTAGGATCTGTAGTAGATATGCGTAAGGAAGTTATATAGAGAAACAGAGTGAGGGAATGTGAGAGAAAAAAAGAGAAAATGAGTGAGTAATATAGATAAAAAGAGAGTGAGAAAGTATATGAGAGAAAGAGTGAATGGAAGAGAGCGAGGGAAGAGATAAATAGTGAGTAAGAGAAAAAGAGGGAATGAGTCGGAGTAAGAAAAACAGGGATAGAAAGAGTGAGAAAAATAAAGTGAGAGACAGTAAGAAGGAGTGAGTGAGTAATAAAAAAAAGGGAATGAGTGAATGAGTAGGATTGAGAAAAACGAGGAAAGAAAGAGGGGGAGAAAAATAAAAAGATTGTTTGTCCCAGAGTATCACTTTTACTGTTCAGTGTCTGAATAAAAATTTAAAGGCTCGTTTACACTGTTTACAGCTCATCCTGAAGGCTTGTTACTTTTTGTGTTCATTTTGGAGAAATCATCAAAAGTTAAAAGACCTTTAAGTTACCTTTAGACCAAAAAGTTAAAACCTTTCTGTGAACAATTCGCAGCAGTGAATCACTCAATATGAACAGTGAAAGTGAAACAGGGTGAATGAGCCGTGAGTGATCATCACCGATGAATCACACGCATCCACAGGAAATCGGAGGATGATTGAACCTGTATGTGGAGATTTCCATTGTTTTCCTTTGCCTCCCACCAAATCGCCACGCAGGTCACCATACCGATGCGCTACCTATGCGTGCATACTGACTGCACGCCGTGATGCAAATTCATTCCCTGCCGCTCCGAATCCCCTTCCAGAGCTTCGGTTATTAGGAGGGAGGTTATTACTCATTCCGTCCCCCCTCCTCCTCAGCTTTAAATTTATTTCGTTCTGGACGATCCCGTTCATGGGATGAAAGATTCTCTGAAGGTTGCGTCCCACCCCTTTATCATATACTTATCGCCTTAAGGCATACAATACTTATCGTATTAAGAAGAGGTATTCTACTATAAGGAGTTTAATTGTTACGTGTTTCTTTTAGTTTTTGCAAAAGCAAATGATGATTAAAGTAAAAAAAAACTTTCCAATTTAAACTTACTTTGTTTCAAAATTCCGTTTCATGTTGGAACCAAAGTCTCCTAGTATCATGGATATAAGGTGTACCCTAGGGTGGAGCAAAATAGTTAAAATTAACATTTTTTTTAGAATTCTTTAATTGTTACTTTGGGTGTTAAGTTTAGCATTTTGTGACTTGAAATGTTTTTTCTGAGGTCAAAATATTCCTATTGCTATGGGTGTGGTAAGTCATCTCGATGGATTCATTCCCATGGTCACTTTAGGGGTAGACCTTACTTTTCATAATCCTGGGAGACTTGATTCCGTATAAAAGCAGTATAACGTATTTTTGGAACAACCTGTATTGATCCCTGTATTCAAAACATTATATCAACATTTCGTTTCCTTTGCATAGTCAGTACTACTTTGAATCCCAAATCAATCAAAATTTAGGATTTATCCGCTCTTGACTATACTCAGTAGGGTGTATCGAAAAAAACTTTTTTTCGATTTTGATGACGTAATAGTGCGGAAAAGTTGTCTAAGGTGCCAGAGAGTACCTGTGAATTTTTTCAGAATTTTTGGATAATTTCTTAAGGTGCCACATTGGCCCTGAAGTTCCCCATGTTAATCCAATGGGGCGCGCCGCCAAAAAGGCCGAAAATCGGTTTTTCGCCCCTCATTTTTACCCTAATCACACGACGAATGTCTCGTCTCGAGTTATGGACTCTATATGATGTATGCTACCCGAAAAAACTTGAATAATAGCTTAAATCTCTATATTATGTTGATTGTGGGCTCTGATTTGAACGAGGAAATATGCGATTTTCGACGAAATTTGAGAATACAAAAAAACGTAATATAGATATTTAGGCTATTATTCAAGTTTTGTCGGATAGCCTAGATCATATAGGGTCCATAACTCGAGACGAGACATTCGTCGTAAGATTAGGGTAGAAATGAGGGGCGAAAAACCGATTTTCGGCCTTTTTGGCGGCGCACCCCATTGGATTAACATGGGGAACTTCAGGGCCAATGTGGCACCTTAAGAAATTATCCAAAAATTCTGAAAAAATTCACAGGTACTCTCTGGCACCTTAGACAACTTTTCCGCACTATTACGTCATCAAAATCGAAAAAAAGTTTTTTTCGATACTCCCTAATACTCAGTGTAAATAGAATAGTCGGCTCGACACAATGGCATCGAAATGGAAATGTAATGAGAAATGACTGGCAGATTTATCTTGTATGAGAAATGACTAGAAGATTGAGAAATGACTATAATTGTATGATAGATAATATAAGTGAAGAGAAAAATAAATTTTTAAATAAAACAGGGAAAAAATATGACAATAGGCAACTTCCTGTGATTAACATCTTCTGTTAACTGCATTTCATTAAAAAAATATTCATATTTTGTATAAATAGATTTCAGTTTCAAAAGCATTTTATTGATAATCCCTTTACATTTGATGGATTATTTATCAGAAATGCGCAATACTACCATCATTTTTTAAAAACAGAAAAAAAATGCATTTTCCCAGTTAAAGAAATAGATCTACATCCAAAAATCCACATGAAAAGTTTCAAAAAAATTTAGTTAGTTAAATATTTAAAATTAAAATAGTCAAGCCCTTTGTCTTTGTTTAGGGTTACGTCACAAGTGATTCATACAGACTTTAATACCTCGTTCGCACTGCCGACCCTTAAAACATATCGCACTTAAACTTAAAGTGTGTTTTCTTAAAACGGCGTTCGCACTGGCAAAGGGTGATTGAGCACTTAATTGTGGAAATCTAAGAAATATTTAATTTATTTATAACTTAAAACTAATAAATATAATCACCAACTTTTTTTAAAAAATGCAAGTAAAAATGTAAAAATACATAAATAATTATTAACCTTTTACCTGCCGATGTTCCCAAATGGGAACATCATTTTAAGGAATTTTTCACCACTTAATTTTTCATGCAGGAATTTGATACTTGGTAGAAAGCAACTCAAAGATATGAAGTTATTTTACATGCAAAAGTTTTTCATGTGCAATTTAAAACTTTTTGTAGAATTTACATCAAAATTAGAGATTTTTGGCTCTTCCAAAAGTTGCCCAAGTTTCAACTTGTGAAAATTTTAAATAAATTTAGTTTTAAATAATTTTACTGTTTTTAGGTAGCTTAAGTACATGTCTTCCGATTTGGCTTGACAGAATAGCTTTATATTCTAATTTTGGAGAGTAATTACCAATACAACGTATATGTTCCCAAATGGGAACATCGGCGTTTGGGGTATAGTATTTGAGGGGATTTTTATAACATGCAAAAATTCAAGTTATTTCCTATTTTCTTTAATTTTTTGAACCTTTTATGTCTCAAAGGATCTAAACAGGTAAAGAATAATGTTTTAAATTCAAAACTATCTAATTTTTATTTTTTCACCTGATTTATGGAGAAATAAATTCCAAATCTTTATAGCAGATTCTTACACTTGTATATTTTTCTAACTCCCCGATCGATTAATTTTCAGTAATTATCAATAGGGGTTATGCAAAGAGCATATTTGGAGTGATTCTGAGGATTTGCGTATGTATTTTTGTTCAAGTACTTTTTTTACATAAAAATTTTAGGAATAAAATTGAAGAATTTTGAAAATAAGGAAAAGTGCGTACATCTAAAAACACTCTTCTAAAGTAAGTTGGATGTAAGATATTTGTGGCTCAGTTCGGAATCTTCCATGAGAAACACAGCTTTAATGAATGAATGGAGATAATTATGATTATCAATTTTGAAAGCTAATTAGATTTGAATGCAATTAGTGGATTAAATGCTACATATCCGTATAGAACCGTAATTAAAACTAATTTTTCTCACAAAAACGTAACAGTGTAGCTTTGAAGAGCATGGGAACACTCTTATGTATTTTTTACACCAAAATATTACTCATAGTGCAAGAAAAATTTACGGAAAAGCTTCGCGTACGTAATAAACATGTCAATTTTTTCTTATGAAAATCTATAAAATGTTACTCAATCGTCCAAGTATGGATAATAAAAATTAAAAAATCGTCCACAATCATAAAAATGTCCATAATTATTCAGTAGAAACCGATTTCAATCATTTTATTTGAATTAATTGTAAAATATGTGCCTTTTGGAAATCCCCCTAAAAACTTCACCCCAAACGCCGATGTTCCCAAATGGGAACATCCTCAAAATCATACTTAGGATTTTTTTTTCTGCCAAAAAATGACTAGAATGGTTTTAGTAATGATGAAACAAGCCATTTAAGCTAAAAATCAGAATCTTTAATTCGAAATTTGAATTGCGGCGTTTAAAAGGTTAATTGACAGACGATTTAAGAAAACTATTTCTGAATTTCAAATAAAAAAAAAACAAGACAAGCTGACTGGATTGTAGTGGGATAAATTGGATCATATCAAGGTAAATAAACTAAATTTTTTTTATTAAACTAAATTTAATCAGTTTTTGGTCCATTGTTTTCCATATTTTGATGTACTTTTATTTTACCAACTGGGTCTTTTTGCCTTAAAAATCTAAAATATTTGGATACAATGGATATATTAATTTGGCATAGCAGAACACGAAATAAATTTTATCATATTCATAACAAGAATGTTCTGAAAAGATTTCTTGATTGAATTTTTGTTTAATATTTTGATTTCTTTTAAGCAGCAGCTGTTTTTAATTACATTTATACTATTAAGTAATTAAAAGCAATGAGCGGAGATATTGAAGTACAGCATTGTTTAGCTCACGGTTCAATTTTTGATGGGCTTTTTTGTGTTAAATTATTGTACTAATTCAAAGAACTTAATAACCTATAAATATGTTCGTAATTGTGTCCAGTTTAAACTGTTTTAAAAGTGTCCTTGGTCTTTATTTAAAGAAAAATCACTGAAAATAAGCTTTTCCCATCCTGGGAAACATTGTGCGCCGCCATCTTTGTTGATTAAGGGTGATTTTCAAACACCCTTAAAATATGGGGCGATTTTGTTATTCCTAAAGTGTGTTTCTATGGCAACAAAGTGCGAAATGAAAATAGAACCGACAAACCCAACAATGACTTCGATTTGTTTAAACCAGGGGTTCCCAAACTTTTTTGGCCCGTGGACCCCCTGACGACATTTTTCGTACCCCGTGGACCCCCTGTCTTAAAGACTAGGGACCGTTCAAAAAGTAGCTAAAATCTTATGTTTATGATATTTATATTTCTAAACCATGCATAAATTTTGTAATAATAATCATTTGTTTAGTTATTTTACATATTTAAAAAAAATTTGCCATTCATATGGTTACTTGATATTTTGAAGGAAATTATAATAATCAAACATTTAAAAAGTTTGAAATAAAAACAAATCCAAAATTATAGCAATATTACTACCATTTCACGACACAAAAACTTTTAGCTACAGTGGCGAATCCAGGATTTTTGTCTGGGGAGGCTGAGTTTTAGTAATAGCTTAATTGCTATTATGGGCTGTTCAGGATTATTATTATTATAAGTAACTGAATGGGAGAGGGGTTTGCCAGTGTCGTACCCAGATTTTTGTTTAGGGGGGTTACTCAACATCTTTTCGAGGTCTATCATAGTAATACTAAGTTTTAGGGTCAGATGACATCGTAATGTTTTAATTTTGGTACACTAAATTTCAAAATTGTGGAAAATGTCAACTCCATGTAAAAGGGGGGTCTGGGGGTCCTCCCCCAGAAAAATTTTGAAAATTTGCCCCTCAAAATAGTGATTTAGCTCATTTTGAAGCCTTATTCCATCCAAAGAGCACAACTCATTGTAAGCGGCAGAATTTTCAAGGAAAAAAGTTTATGGTATTATGAATTGGAAAATTTCTAGGTGGTTTAGGGGTTCTTATTCCAGAAAAAAAATTTTAATTTTGCCCTTAAAAGTGGCATTTTAACTCATGTTGAGACACTTTAGGTTACATCCAAGAGGATCCCTCTTTTCTTTGTAAATCCCTAAAGTTTCAAGGAAAAACCGTACTTATTATATTCCAAAATTTCGAGGAAGTTTGAGGGTCTTCCCCCAGAAAATTTTTGTAATTTTTCCCCTTAAAAGTAGGGTTCCGACTCAATATGAGACCTTTTGGGTAACACCACCGAATGTCCGCAAAGTTTTGAAATTTCTTTTTTGGCTTTATTGCTACTACCAAAACTTGAATGTCTTATTCCTGGGGGGGCTGCAGGCTGTAGCCCCCACAGCCCCCCCCTTCATGATTCGGCACTGTTTAGCTATTAGGACTCCGTGATAACCAAATTTTCATATTACTAAAATTTGATTATAACAAAGACGAAAGTTTTGAAACTGGTCAAAATTTTTCATTTTGATGAAATTTTTCCAGTGGACCTCTGAAAGTCACTGTGGACCCCCTAGAAGTCTCTGTGGACCCCCAATTTTCATTTTCATGCCCATGGACCCCCTGGAAGTTGCTGTGGACCCCTGGGGGTCCATATGGACCACTTTGGGAACCGCTGGTTTAAACAATAAATTGCATTGTAAGCATGAAGACTTTCACAGCCGGTTTGATTAATAAATTTGATTAATTTATTTATTTATAGACCACGGCCTACAAGCCCGAAAGAAATGAATTTCATTAATAAATTGCATTGTTTAAAATCAATGTATAGGGTAAAAGTAAGTTACATTGGGAAATTGGACGATTTAACGCCCTTTTTTAAACTCAAACTTTGAAGTTACATAAAAAATAAATAATCATCGCAATTAAAAATTTTTGCGCGTATATTCCGCTCTAGGGTACCTCTATCGAATAAAAAAATTAAAAAATCCATGCTGGTATTGCCCATTCCGCCATAATCATTAGCTTAGAACTTAAAGAGTAAGAAAAATAAAGAGGAAAATACGGGATAAATGCGGATCTCTTGTTATTTCTCTTTATTCTAGAATTAAACTTTATAACTTCGGGTGACTATCACACTGGTTAGGTGGTTAGTTTATCCCAACAAAAGTACGATTAGTTTTGTACAAACTGACATAAACAAGGATTTACTTCAATTTTCTTATAACAATCTAAACATCCATCGTTAAGAAAGTTTCCAATTCCTTTCCTCCCACGAAAAAAAAGATAAAATTGGAACCATAGTACAAATAATCCCTCGATAGAAGTTAAAAGTAATCCGTTATGGCTATAAAATAAAGGGCAGTGTAAACAGATTACTGTCAAGGGTACAGACATTTAATGGTTTCCATAGAAAAAAGGGCAAGTTTATACGGCTATAGCACAGAAAGAATGGTATTTTCAAGTCCCTGGCAAACTTTCAAAGCCATTTATGAATTACTTATGAACTACCACAACACTGATGCAATTTAAATGCAATCAGCTTTTTAATAATGATAAAATATGAAATTAAGGGTTTTAGATATTTTCTCTCGTTTTAATGTATCTTATCTTTCTAATCCTCCTTGGTTTTTAAAAGAATATTTTAACTGAAGAATGCGGTTTTAGTACTTAAGGATGTGTAGTAGTTTTTAAGATTCAATATTTGTTAAAACATCAATGTATGATACTTGTGATATATTTTTTAAATATTTAATGAAGTTATCTATAAGTTTATAATTCTGTAGTACGTACTTCCGTAAACTTTTAATGAAATAATATTTAAGCTTTTGAAGGTAATATTGATTTTTTTATAAATTTGCAATTATGTAAATTTCTTTTATAACTTCTTTTTAGTAATTCATACTGAATATCGATTTTAAATATCGTAACCCTTTCATATTTAAAAGAAAATTCAATTTCTCATCAAATACTTATAATTTCTTAAGATGCAACAAAGTATTTTGTAGGGAAAGTTACGAAAAGCATCGCTTGTAAATGTACACCTGTATTTTACAAATTACTTGTGAAGAAATCGTGCTCTTATTTTTACTTTCAGATGTATTACAGTTTTTCAACATTTAAAATTCTCGTAAAAAGAGACATTTTTTAAAATCATAACCATAAGACAGGTACTTTTCCATTATACCGGCGCAGGCAATAAAGTCGCCAATAATGATGCAACGGAAGTTGCTTCGCGTGATTTCTTCCGGCAAATGTGCTGTCGCCAAAAAAGTCTGCCTGGCGAGATTTGCACCGGTATAATGGAAAAGTACCGACAGTTATTTGAAACAAATTGTAAAAATCTAGGAATGAAATAGAGGAAATTTCTTACCTTCAAGATTCAGGAATGATGATTGAGAGTCCCAAGTTTTTCACGTAACTGCTGATAAATTATTACATCTGGAGAACATCTATAATGTGAAGATCCTAAAGGATAAAAAAATATTTGCTTTAGAGAGAGAATCCAAAGTTATATTAAGAACCTGACTTATTCTAAAAAAGTCATTTTTAAGTAATTTTTGGTAAAACTTTATAAATTTTATAAAGTGCTAAATTATGGCCACTTATACTTATAAAGCCAGAAAAGCTCGAAATAGTGACTTGTGATAGTTTTGATAAAGCTACTGTTAATTTTTTAGCTTTCTGGTTGGGATGATCAGCTGTCAGTCATTATCTTTTACGGGAGAAGAAAAAAAATATTTTCTTCCTTTTGGGGTTCTATCAAAGTACAGTATTTGGCCATACGCAGTCCTGACACCATTTTTGATCGCCCTTCGCCCACAACTCGAATTCCCTTTAAATTAAATTAAATTTGATACCCCAGATCCTTATCACTAAATTTCTCCAGGAGAGAAAAACACTTAAATTTGGGACTTTTTATTCCAATGAATTTTTGAAATTCTAAGAATACTTAAATCCAATTAGTTTAATTCAAGTTGGTTGTATTAACTACAAAAGTTCTAATTAGAGTTTTAATTTTTCTTCACTCTTGGAGAAACTAAGCGACATTCTATTCTGAATGCAAATTTCGAAGCTTTCCAATTAATATGAGAAATTTTTGATGATTAAAGAAAAGAATAAATAATGGAAATGCAGATTTACAGTTTTAAGGAAATGACATAATTAAAAATTTACTGCGAGATCTACTTTTACACTCAAATGAACTACTTCATTTAAGTTGTAAATCTTCGTTTAACTTTAAAGAAACATTTTAATCTTTTTGACTTATTCAGAGTTAAATAATTTCTTTGTTCGAAAAGTTTTAAAAGTGATCACAGTGAATTGATTATTCAAATCAAAGAAATGAAATTTCTTGATACCCATAATCGCTCAAATCGTATTTGAATTGCATAACAGCAAATTTATTCTAAAAACTTACAGCGAGAAACGGAAAAATATTTTTGCGCACGACTGAGAAAACTCCTTCATCTGAAAAATTGCATTTTACAGCCTTTTGGGGGCATTCATAAATTGTCACTTGTTTAAGGGGAGGGAGGGGGACAATATGGGAGACAAAATGTGACAAAGGAGGGAGGAAGATTCAAACTTTTGACATGACACACTAAAAGCTGATATTTCACTGATGCAGCAAATTTCACTTTAGATCTTCATTTTGCACGAATCATCCCACAGATTATAGAGCTCAACAGAGGTTTAATCTTCATAGACGCTAATGGCAACTTTTTTAGCATTGGTTTTCCCATAGACAACTTCTGGTACTTCGGACCGCTTCCTATAGTTCCACGTCACTCCTGCTCTCTGTCAAGCTGTCACTCAAATCCAAATCGGAAGTGGAGGGAAAAGAGCAACACCAATGAAATTAAAATGCCGCTTAATAGAAGTTCCATCAGGAATCACTTTCGCATTTCGCCTTCTCTGATTGGCTGCTACTGAACTGAATTATAATCTGCGAGCTTGAATTTAAGTAAGCAGCTAAAGAGGAAAACTGCCGTTTGAACCCTCTGTTAACCCTTTACTCTGTGAATCATTCGAAGTGAAAATAGTAAAGCTCATTCAAACCACAGAGTAACGAGCTAACAGAGGTTCCAAACGGCACTTTTCCTCCTTTAGGTACTTAATTTAATTCATGCTCGCCAATTATAATTAATATCACTAGCAGCCGATCAGAGAAGGTGAAATATGAAAGTTATTCCTGATCGGATATGGAACTTCTATCAAGCGGCATTTTAATTTCATCGGTGCTGCTCTTTATCCTCCACTTCCGATTTGGATTTGAGTGACAGCTTCAGCGGGCGAATGACAGAGACGTAGCAGAAGTGACGTGGAACTATAGGAGGTGGTCCGATGAACTTTAAGTTGTCTATGGGATAAACTAAACTCATTGGCGCAACAGCCGTAGTGGGCCAAGGCCTACGATGCCCATCTTCGTTTTCGTGACCGTGGGGCCTTGGGGTGCAAGTTGTTAGGCATGTGACCCGGTTAGGTGGTCATTCTAACGCGAGACCCCCAGTGTTTAGTTCCCAAGCAAGTTTGGTCCTCATTTTATCGACCCACTGAAGGGATGAAAGGCTGAGTGGACCTTGCCCAGCCCGGGATTTGAACCCCGGGTCTGTGGTGTGGAAGCGCCAAGCACTACCACTGAGCCACTGGGCTTCTGTCTATGGGATAACCCATGTTAAAAAAGTTGCCATTAGCGTCTATGGAGATGAATCCTCAGTAAAGCTCTATACTCTGTGATTCAGACATCACTTTTTTGTGTTCATTTTGGAGGAATAATCTAAAGAGAAACTCGTTTCAGTCTTCACTCCTTCACTTTTCTTTGCAAACTTCACAGGAGTGAATCACTCACGGATGAACGCTGAAATGCAACAGTGTAAATGAGCCTTAAATGTGTTTAATTTTATCGGCATGATACTTATAGTATATACACATTTCAAAACTTTTAATATGATGAAATCAAAAAATTAATTTTGTAATGAGGAAGTTGCATAATTTTTTTTAAATTTTTTTAATCGATTCTTCTTGCAAAAATAAGCAACTATCCAAAATTTGAGGCCGATTGAGAATTTTTCGATTGCCAAAAAAATTAACAAAAATCCCCTTTTTAAAAGCGCGCGAAAACGCCAAGAGTTTGGATGTGACGCCATCTTATAGTAGGCATTGTTGAAAAGCAATGGAGTTGATGGTATTATTGTTGACGTCATCTTATAGTTTAAACAATAAACGTTTTCAGTCACGTGTTTTTTTCTCGACTTTTAAATTAAAATATTTAATTACCTGTGCATTTTTTTGAAAAACTGCCTAGATATTTCATTTTACCATACAAAAAACCATAAGGAACACTTGTTTGTTTTTGAAAATCTGACACATGCAACTTCCTTATTATCACGACTGAGACTAGCTGATGATTAGCTGGTCTGACTAATCTGTGCATTTTCCTTGAACTTGTGCTAAAAATATAAATGAATAAAGTGTGTATTTTCCGGCGCAATATACACTGCCTAATTTTATAAGCTAAGAGAGTTGATGTGATATTTCAATTTACCCTCCCCTTTTGATTTGAATTCATATAGGTCCACTGGTCCACTAATATTTAAATGGCCCCCTTATAGCATTCCCCCCCAATCAGAATTATTTTTATTCATTCGTATCCAGACAAAGCTACTCATATTCATTTATATTTCTCTCTCTCAGTCATCAGAAAAAAAAATCTTTCACATTTTTCTTCTGATTTAGTTTCTTCATTCTTCATTGAGTTATTCAACTCGAGTTCCAACTATTTCTTTACGCTCGAGCGGAATAAAGAAAAAAAAAGTTGTTTTATTCTTTCATATATAAATTAGAACTTCTTTTGTTTGAAAACTCTGCCCCAGTTAGTTTTTATGACTTTTTTCTTATTTCATTAACAGTTTTGGAATGCCTGAAAGTGGTGGTTCGTTTGACTGTAATTGAAATAAAGAAAAAAAAAGAATGTATGAAATAAAGTCCCTCGTAGTTTTATAAATTCTTTTACAGCTCATTTTTATATTTGATTATGCTTTTAACAAACGATGGTGTAATTGAATTCGTCTTTTTCCTTTTCGGCGATTTTAATTTGATTTCCAACAGAAAGTATCCATCCGGGAGAAAGAGGGTTTGAAATTCTTCATTTTGACTTTTGTAGCGCACTGAGAATGCGACAGAGGAAATAGGTTTTCTTCGGGGAATTTCTGGGTTTTTAGGTTTACGTTAAATGTGAAATGTTAATTGTCACCTTAAATTAAAATTTATTAAAGGTAAATTGAAAAGTTAAACGTAAGAGTGAATACAGTAAGGGTGTCTAAGGACTCATTCACACTGTTTCACTTTCAATGTTCATTCTGAATGATTCACTCCTGTGAATTGCTAGTTAGTATTGAAAAGTGAAGGAGTGAAACACAAATCACTCTTTTCTCTTTTGATTCCTCCAAAATGAGCCCAAAAAGGAATGTCTGAATCAGCCTTAAGACACCCGGCTTGTTCACACTGTTTCACTTTCACTGTTCACCCAGGGTGATTCACTCCTGTGAATAGCTAGTTAGCATAGAAAAAAGAAGGAGTAAAGAGTGAAACGCCAATTCACTTAGAGGATTCCTCAAAAACAAACATAAAAATTAATGTCTGAATAAGCCTTAAGGACTCATTCACACTGTTTCTCTCTTTCAATGTGCATTCACTTCTGTGAATCGCTAGTTTCAATAGAAAAGATAAGAAGTAGAAAATGAAACACTAGTTCACACATTTCACTTTGTACGAATCCTCGAAAATGAAGAGCAAAAGTGAAACAGTGTGAAATTCCCTTAAAACAATACCCTCAGCTTTTTTTCACTGATGATGTGACAATTTAGGTATTAGGTGAAGGTATTTCTACTTCGATGAATAATACACACCAAACACTGAGGATAATTTTGATTTTTTGGGGGAATAACGATACAAATCTTAGACCAACGAAATTCCTCCCGCATAGGATTATCCAAGAGTAAGAATATGTAATTCGGTACCAAATTACTCTTACCAATAGTTTGAAGGGGGTACCGAGCACTTCCATCGATAATGAAGTTTGAGCAGATGTCATTCAATATTGCCTAAAAATCATACTAAGGGGCGCGCCACACTACAAGCGTCTCGAAACGCCCGAATCGTAAATCAGATAGGGGAGAAAGCATGGAGTTCAGCCTGAGACTCCCCCTATCTTGACAGGAATCTTGATTCCTGTCAAGATAGGGGACTAGGCTTTACCATGCTTTTTTTATGGTGATTAATGGATCGCGCGGTCATAAGACGCTAGGTCTGACTTGACGCTTAAGGGTTTTCCACGCACCTTGTAGTTCAGAAGTATCGCATCCTTTACAAACAGCAGGGAATTGTTTGCTTAATGACTCTGATATGGAAGTTTCTGTTACTTTTTAAACGCATTTATTCTACTTGCTTTTGGCGGCGTTTTACGGGTGGTTACGGGGTAACTCGATTTTCGGGCACTTCCCGATATGTTAGGGCCCCGAAACTTTACACATCGGTGTAACCCTCATGACACTCCAATATCCAACCATTATCTAGTCAAACAACCAAAGGATTAAGTTAATTAACGAGTATTTTTAATTAACAGAAAAACCAGATTTTGAGACCTTTCCCAAGGGGTTATTCTCCCTAAACCGTGCACAATGGTGTATAAGACATAACTTCATCATATTCAAAAGTCAAAACGAGAATTGCCCAGTAATTACGATAATTGGAGGGTTCAGAATAGAAATGGACCAAGTCCACTTTAGCTACTTTTGAGCTACAGACGTTTAAAGTTAAAGCTTCATAGGAAATTACATGTTAACGCAACAAAACTTGCTGCTGCCAAGCGGATATTATCAGAACTAGGACTTGGTTCATTATTGCACTGAAATTTTACATAGTTGGTGCATGTAATAGCGTTGCTAAGTCAAAAATGACAAAAAGTGGACTTGGTCCATTTTAATTCTGAGCCCTCCAATTATAGACGATTAATCACTTTTTCTTTTTACAAGATCTTTTACATAAAATTTCAGGCACTTCCAAACGATATAAAGTTCTGAAACTTTGCACCATGTAAACTCGATGATATTGCAATATTCAATAATCAACTAGTCAAAACCCCTGTGATTAAGGTAATTAACGAGTGTTTTTAGTTATCCTTTTAATTCAAATTTGAGACACTTCCGTGAAACCAATGGCTCCCAAAACCTGTAAGATAATATATTAGGTATATCACTACAATATTTAATCTTCAAAACGTGATTTCTTACCTTCCAATTAACAATTTAGATAATTAGCGATTTAAGATAATAACCGCGAGAAAGAAATCGCCAGAAGAGCGAGAAATCGACGAAAATTGGTGTCCCATCCCGCGAGGAATCGCGAAAGAAAAATATGCTACGTACTTTTATAATTTGGACTACTGAAAAGACTGAATGGTACTGTTTGCTCCTTGATGCACTAATTCTGGGTTTATTTTTGTCTGGGCTTACCATACGATTGGTTATTTTTATTTTATTGGATGCTTTTTATTTTTCTTGTGAATCTTTTTGATAAGGATGGATTTTATCGGCGAGTGAGTGGATGAGTGTTATATTTCACCATGCATCATGTGGAAAACTAAAATTCCATCCTAACATCAGATTAAATATGGTTGAAATAAATGCATTTTTTCTTGTGAGTTTTCGTTAAAAAAAATACCATGACTAAAAAGTAGAAAATAAAAAAAAGTAAAAAAAATATTTTTTTAAAAACGCTTTTATTGAAGTGTTCTAAAAGGTCAAAAATAATTAATTCGGTTTGACAAATAATTTATTGGGAAGTAGAAAATAACTTTTTGGTAAGTAAATAATAACTGATTTTCTAATCACTAAAAATAAAAGCGTGGGCGCTAGTAATTATTTATTCACTATTTATTCTAACTTGTTTATTCTATGTTCTATGCAAAATTATACATAAATGCCGACGTAATGGCCTAGTGGTTAGAGCATCTGACTGCAAAGCCGTACGTCTGGGGTTCGAACCCTCGTTCGGCATAGATGTTAGTGTTACTGAACTTGAATTTACATATACGGGTCCATACCTTCAGGTGAATTTGTAAAAATTTTAAATAAAAAAAATTTAAATTTAAAAAATATATATAAATTACTAGCGCCCACGCTTTTATTTTTAGTTATTAGAAAATCAGTTATTATTTACTTACCAAAAAGTTATTTTCTACTTCCCAATAAATTATTTGTCAAACCGAATTAATTATTTTTGACCTTTTAGAACACTTCAATAAAAGCGTTTTTTAAAAAATATTTTTTACTTTTTTTTATTCAAGTAGGGGAGAGTGTTGTACCTACGGACGGTTGTACCTTCAGCCACCTCATTTTAAAATTCGGGAAAAAATGTAAATTTGAATTTGTGGTCGATTTTGAATGTAAACAGATGCTATCTAGTTGCTAACGTGAAATAAGCTGTTTAAAATATTATTTAAATTTTCTATAATAAAAATACTGTTTTTAGGTGCTCAAAGTTTTTTTTAGTGCATCACTACATTAATTATTTTCTTCCTCTATGATTATGATATGATAAAATGGGATATACGGGGGGGATTCCCAGAGATTTTGACTTTTTAGTTTTGATATTAGAAATCGTCAGATCTCAATTCTTTTATCTTTTATAGAACTTTGAATGCAAAAACACCTGATGCTGTACCTTCGGACACCATAAGTGTTGTACCTACGGACACGTTCTTGTGGGTGTCTGTAGCTAATCGGCGTTTTAGAATCAGGTTTCATTTAACTGAATACATTTTAATAAATGTTAAATTAATTCTAAATGGTAATCTATTTGTCAGCGATTATTTTCAAGTGAATTTTAGACGAAAAATCAAATATTTTGTGATATAAACTACTTTTTTAAATTTATGATTCTACTTGGAATTTAATGTAAAATATGGTGTATAATCCTAAGCACCCTATCGCATTTAAGTATGATGATTAAAAAAACTTAAAATTTCCACTGAAGAAGATTTACCACCAAATTATTATTGTTATTACCACCAAATGGTTGCACAACTAATCGAATTCGTTTTTTTTATCAGTGAAGTTGTCAGATCAATCAGCATAATTGATGAAACTATTACCTTAACTTCTGATCTGAAAATACCATGTGATTTTTGGGTTTTTGGTAAAAAATCAAGACTTTTATCCTTCAACTTTGTTTTAATGACCATTTACGATCTAAAACTACATTACTTTAAAAAATCATTTTCAATTTTAAAAATGCTTTAAATAGGTTATTAAAAGGTAATTCATCAATAAAAATGTTCATTCTTAGCTTTTTTCAACTAAAACTTTCCTTTTTAAGGGTGTCCACAGGTACAACTGGGTCTGTCCATAGGTACAACAGGTTGTTGTACCTTTGGACACAAATTTTTCCAAGTTATTATAAATGATTAAAAATTCAATTTTCAAGATTTTGACTAATAAAAAATATATCTCTACTCACAAAGGTTAGGACTATAGGTTGGGCACTTTAAATGGTCAAAATGTGATTTTACCTGTCTTAGAAAAATCCAAACATGATTTTTGTCCATAGGTACAACACTCTCCCCTATGTATATGGAATTTATTATTAATGGAGGGCCTCTGCATCCCCTTAAAATATTGATGTGGTAGTTTAATCCAAGACCACGCATATTCTCACACTTGGATGATCCTATGGGAGGAATTTAATTGATAAGGAACCATGATTGTGTCCTAATTGGGAAGTTAACACTTATTGAAATTAGAGATTCTGACTATTGTATATCATCACACAAGCTCTAAATAACCAGTTTTTAATTTTTTCAGATTTTTTAAAAACGCTAATTAATTTGCAATCCTCATGTAAAAGTTCCAAAGGAGAAAAACCGGGCGTGACGTCACAGCTTCCGATGAGCTACTAAAACAAAGGAGCCGCCGGCGCCGCTGGCTCAAAGTGTCTAACCAATCGAATGCTCGAGTTTCCCCGCTCTGCTTCCAAACGATGAGGTGTTCGGCACAACTGACGTAATGCGCTGAGCTACTGCACATGATTTTATTTATTTAAAAATTAACTAACGATCGGATTTGAAAAATTTCTTCACCGATGATTTTTTTTATTAGATTCTGTTAGAAAAAAATAAATTTGAAAAAGTGTTTACAACCCAATTCCAAAAAAATTAATTACCACTAATTTTTGGACACAGGTGTGATAAGTAATAAATAATCTTTTTGTTAATCAAATTATGAGTTATTTGTACTTTGTGTTTTTTGCTGTACTCAAATTGTTTTCGCTGTAGTATGTCCTTTCTGTGCGTGTGTATTTATGTGTATTTGTTAGTAAAATTTGATTTGATTTGTGGAATAAAATGCAATGATATAATTTCCTTAAAGTTAAGGTTTGAGTTTGCTGATCCTGCTTGGTCATCAAAACCTACATAGTATAATGGCTATACTCTGTTCATTTTGAACTTGCGCTTGAAAATATTTCCTTCCCCCACTACCGATCGGTAACCATAGCAACTATCTTCGTCAAAGTGACGAAGAAGGCTTACTATTGGCTGCTCGAATAGCGTAGCTATGGTTACGCTTCTAGCGTGGGGGAAAGCACTATTTCTCCAAGCGCCATTTTTAAATGAATAGAGTATAAATTTTGAGTATGAAACTGATGATCGAAATTTGATCGGAAATGGTTTGGATAAAAAAATTGTGGTGAAATACTTTTGAGCGATATGGTTTTACTCAGATAGTAATGAATAATTTATGATGAAAAATATTTCAATCAAAAAATTAAACTCAAACAGTGCTAAAACCATAGATCTTAATAGAAAAGAGCAAGGCGGAGTATGTGATGGGCGTGGTCAACCTCTTGAACATCTGTCAGCGGTGGCTTATGCCCCCTCACGTGGTCTGTGTTTTTGATTCAGTCGCGCGTTTTGCTTATACACCAGAGGTGATCGCCTTCCTTAGAGTTTTGCACCAAGAGACAAAAGTTATTAGCAGTAAACCGAGTTCATGGCTACAAATAATTTTTTTAAGATCGGAGTCGATTCTAAAAACGATCGGAGAAAAAATCTTTCTAATAGATCGATCGATTTGAAGATTTATGGGTGTTTAATCGGAGTCGATCTTAAAATCAAATATTTGAAATTTCGTCTCAAAGTAAAATCCTGAAGTTATAAATGCTTGCCATTACTTATACTAACTCTCGAATATCACTGTTTGGGTGCAAAGTACTTAAGCGATCGTTTTGTAAACACCCAACGCACGCAATGAAAGCATCAACATATTGAGCACGTGAAGAAGAAAATACACGTGCTTTTCAAGTTGAGATGATTGTTTAAAAAAACGGCTTACCGCTATGGGGATAGACACGCATGCTCCATCTATTCTGAGCAATTAGTATAAGTAAGGACTAACTATTCCAAGGTCTATGGCTAAAACATATCAACAATGATCATTATAAATTAAAACCCCAGACAATATTTTTTTAAATAATCAATGTGTATCTCCTTTGGAGATTCGGCGATCTTTAAGGTGACAAAAATTATTTCAAACTTTTTATGCACAAAAAAAATTTACTCTGAGTAAAAAATAGCAGATAATCAATAAAAAATACATCACCAGTGATGATTAAAACACGATTTTTTATAGCCTAACGATGATAAAGGATGTTTTTAGGAAGGCGGCAAATAAAGATTTTGATCCGATTTCCAGTATTTTCTCTGTCCTCTAATATTTATCAATTTCAAACCCTGTACTTAAACTCCTATACTGCCGTAATAGAGAGAGGTTATACTGCTGATGAAAATGTCTACACTCACAAATCTTTTTAGCAAACATTTCAAAATACAGAATAAAAATAAAAATCACAAGACCAGAAGAGTACAAAAACATACCAAATAGAAAGAACATAGAAATCCAGAAACATACGCGTATTGAAGGTGATATCATTATCACTTTTAAAGCAGGTAAAAGTCGACAAACCCATAAATAAATTAAGTCGTTTTTATGTTTTAAAATTAAACTACTTTTAAAGTGGTGACTTATATTTCATCAGGTGTAAACTCACAACTCTCAAGCGTCACCTCCAACCGTGGACAGGTTTCGTCCTTGTCCCCTTTCCCTCCTCTCTCTTGCGTTACCATCCTATACCATGCTGATGAGTCCTAACAAGGACGAAACCGGTCCATGGCTGGAGGTGACGCTTGAGAGTTCTGAGTTTACACCTATTGTTCGCTTAACCAGCGGTAAATGGTGAAATTCTCCTTTCATTTATATTTCATCATTTGAAAATTATTCCACAAATTTACTTTACAAATAACTTTTATTTTCTTTGTATTCTTTTTAGAGAAGAATGTATATGATTAAAAGGGATGTTTTATACTATAAAGACAAGATATTTAAATATAATATTATTTTTGAAAAATCGATTTATTTATATTTTTACTCGGTCTTTTAAGTTTTATTGTAGAAAAATGTCTTTGTTCGTCATTTGAGACTTCATTTATATAATTGATGTTTATGTTATGAAAAAAGAGTAGTTTTAATTAAACATTTTATGGCTCTTTTAAGCACCCTCCTAAAAAGCAATATTAGAATAAATATCTCAAACATTAACTTCTTTGGTTAACTAAACATTTAATAATTAAACTTGTTGAAGTAAATTTAAAATATTGGCAGTGTCAACTTAACTTCTTAGACTTAATAGAAATCTTTGAAAACAATTTACATTTACTGAACAATTATTACGAGTCGTATTAATTAAACTTAATCTTTTTCCTAGGAAGTTAAGTAAGTAAAATATTAAATTCCACAAAAAAGTGGCTTGGAATTAAGTATTCAGTTTTCTTCCCATTTTTCACCCCAAAAATTATCTTTTATGATGAATAGGATACTTCACTACATTTTATTTTTTGCTTTCTTATTAAAATTCCTTTTTTTCTGAATCCATCTGTGTCACGTTTCCTTACCTTTGAAATTAGCATTATTAATACATAAACCCAACCTTAACAACAACAAAAAATATTAAAATGTAACAAAAAGATGTTAAAATATTAGATAATTCACTCAAGTTTATGTATATTGAGGTTTGACATTAATTACCCTTAAATTGACATCTCCATGTGACAAATGGTCCTAAATTTCACAAAACCAGAATCTACTTAAGCTATGATTCCTGGGTGATTAAATTTATTTTAATTTTGTGATATTCTTAAGTTTTATTAAAATGTAGAATGTTTGTGAAAATTATCATAAGAGTAATTTATAATGAGCTTTAACTAACAGGAGCAAATCAACCTATCGCTGTTATTCTATAAAGTATTATTGAAGTTAAGAAATAGAAAAGCATCAAAAAAATAAGAAAATGTACAGTAAAATGTATTGTAATAAGAGTAATACCAAAGATCTTAACCATCAGATTTGAAACAGATCAATTGATACATTTTCTTTAGTTGTAAACGCAAAAATATGAGGAAAAAATGTGCACTGAAAAAGCATTCTGTTTAAACATTCTGCTCTGGGTTTACGGCGGGACATATGCTGTCCCATCAATAAAGCTTGTAATATCGTTGTTTTTGTTGATGCGTCGTTATGGGATCGTTTATGCATAGGCCTTCAGACTTTCATATGAAAAAGCTATTTCATGGTAATAATCACTTGGAGGAGAATAAACTGTTCCCGGTTATGAGGCGCAATAAACTGATTTTTTGCCATAGTGAAAGGGTTAAGAATTGTCAATGGTACCCCCCCCCCGAAAATGATATCCTAATGCTGCGAAGTGTTTATAATCACCCTCAAAAAACTAAAGATGAAATGAAAAAAAAAATCAAAACCACCACTAAATTGTGTAAAATTACTTTAGCTAAATCAATTATATCATCGAGAATTTGATGTTCTCTATATTGATTTTCAAGGTTATCTAGAACACGCATTTGAATATGTGTTGTAAAATAATAAATACATAGAGGGAATTGGATTGTTAAGATGCAAATTGGGTAATAAGAGAAACAAGTAAAATCCCACTGGATTTTGCTATAAGTTTATGAAGATGGTTTTTTTTACAAAATGTGTGTTTACATCAGTATCGGCTTTTGAAACAACAATGCACTTTCTAAGTAAAAGGGGAATTGGATTTTTTACTCGTTTCTTATTACCCCCCAAGCGACTGTATCTTGTTACCCCATGAGAATGAATAGAAATGAACATGAAATTTCGGTTCTTCATAGCTCCACGAAAAATAATAATAAAAAAATTAACGAATAATATTCGAACATCGTAATAAAAAATCGTTTAAATATCAACTACAAGTGTTGCTTTTAATTTTAAAAAATTGATGCAAAGTAAGTTAAAAAACGCCAACAAAGTTTGACTGCCGAGTAAGATTGCCGATCCAATAGGGATAGATTGTTCTCACTCATTCTCTCTTTAAGATCTGACTCACTCTTTAAGAATTATTGTCAATGGCACTCCCTCCCCGAAAATGACATTCAAATGCTGCGGAGAGTTTTTTCCCTCGACTATCGGCCCTATTTTCATTAAAAATCTCCATACTAACCCCCTCCCGAAAAAAAAACTCAAGATGAAATGAAAAAAAAAATCAAAACCACCACTAAATAGTGTTAAATTACTTTAACAAAATGAATAATAGCTTCGAGATGTTATATACTACATCAGAAATTCTTTCAAATCTAGATAACATATTAGTTTATGTGTTGTATAATAAAATTTACATATAGGGGATAGGGAATTGGGATAGGAAGATGCAAATTGGGCAATAGGAAACAAGTAAATCCATCTGAATTTTCCTTTAACCCTTTCGCACCGGCTGGGACATATGCTGTCACACTGTGGAAAAGTTTTCAAATTACGACTGAGGCAACATTATGTCCCATCAGCTGAAAAACTTCAAGGAACAGAATAAAATACTCCTTTGTGCCTCCAAACACATCATGATCTAATGCAGGGGTTCTCAAACTTTTTATGTCGCGGAGCCCTTTTCAAAAGACAAATTCTTCGCGGAGCCCTTTTCCGAAATAAATTTTTCACGGTATAAAAGCAAATTACATAAAACCCATTGCTTCTAGAAATAAAATCATAACAGAAATTTATTTCGGGAGGGGTCCAAAATTATTCCTCAGCCCCTCCCATGCATATTTAACAGTTTAACGTAGCTTTTAAAAACATTTTTAGGTATAATTTGCATCTAAGATAATTTATTTGTAAGAAAAATTGTGACGAATTAAGATCTAAGTACAATGGAAGGGTCTGGGGTCCTTCCTCCCCAGAAGATTTTGTGAAATGTGATCCTTAAAAACAGTTTTTTAACTCGTTTTAGGTACATCATTGTCCAAATTTTGGACATTCATTTTTAGGTAAGATTTTAATTTAAAAATTATAAAATTATGACAATAATTAAGTTTCAAGTACAATAGGGGGTTTTGGGGGTCCACCCCCAAAAGAATTTCGGAAATTTGACCCTAAATAACATGGTTTTAACTTGTTTTGTTATACGTAGTCCGATTTTCCGGGGGAGAGGCAGGGCCCCCTCGCCCCTTTGATATACACCCCTGGATATATGGAATATTTTGTTTACCAATTATACAGGGTGTCCCATAAATGTTGGGTCACAGTTCTAGGGGGGATAGTAGACACCTAGACGAGTCAGAATCACATAGGATTTGGGGGTCCCAGAACAAATCCCAGCGAGTTAAAAATGGAGCGACACCCCCAAAAAATTATTGAAAAATTCAATTTGTAGAAGAACTACTATTGGTAAAAATTTAATTATGGTCTCAAAAATTGTGGTTTAATATGATCTTTAAAATTATCTTAAGAGTTTTCACTTAAAAACTTTTTTATTACAAAAAAACTTTAAAAACCACAAAAACTCTGCCAAAACTTTATTTTGTATATCGAAATCCTTTCCTTTGATTTAATAATATGAAAGATCATAGTCGAAAACCCTTAAGTCCAAAGTGTCACGTAAAAACCATCAAAATTAAATTTTTGAGAGCGTGTTAACCTTTTACCTGCCGATGTTCCCAAATGGGAACATCATTTTAAGGAATTTTTTCACCACTTAATTTTTCATGCAGGAATTTGATACTTGGTAGAAAGCAACTCAAAGATATGAAGTTATTTTACATGCAAAATTTTTTTACATGTAATTTAATCCTTTTTGTAGAATTTACATCAAAATTAGAGATTTTTGGCACTTCCATAAGTTGCACAAGTTTCAACTTGTGAAAATTTTAAATAAATTTAGTTTTAAATAATTTTGCTGTGTTTAGGTAGCTTAAGTACACATCTTCCCATTTGGCTTGACAGAATAGCTTCAGATTCTAATTTTGGAGAGTAATTACCAATACAACGAATATGTTCCCAAATGGGAACATCGGCGTTTGGGGTACAGTATTTGAGGGGATTTTATATCATGCAAAAATTCAAGTTATTTCCTATTTTCTTTATTTGTTTGGACCTTTTTTGTCTCAAAAGATCTAAACAGATTAAGAATGATGTTTTAAATTCAAAAATATGTAATTTTTATTTTTTCACCTGATTTATGGAGAAATAAATTCCAAATCTTTATAGTAGATTCTTACACTTGTATTTTTTTCCAACTCCCCGATCGATTAATTTTCAGTAATTATCAATAGGGGTTAGGCAAAAAGCATATTTGGAGTGCTTCTGAGGATTTGTGCATATATTTTTGTTCAATTACTTTTCTTACATAAAAATTTCAGGAATAAAATTGAAGAATTTTGAAAATAAGGAAAAGTGCGTACATCTAAAAACACTCTTCTAAATTAAGTTTGATGTAAGATATATGTGGTTCAGTTCGGAATCTTCCATGAGTACCACAGCTTTAATGAATCAATGGAGATAATTATGATTATCAATTTTGAAAGCTAATTAGATTTGAATGCAATTAGTGGATTATATGCTAGATATCCGTATAGAACCGTAATTAAAACTAACTTTTCTCACAGAAACGTAACTGTTTAGCTTTAAAGAGCATAGGAACACATGTATTTTTTACACCAAAATATTACCCTAAGTGCAAGAAAAATTTACGGAAAAGCTTCGCATACGTAATAAACATGTCAATTTTTTCTTATGAAAATTTATAAAATGTTACTCAATCGTCCAAGTATGGATAATAAAAATGAAAAAACCGTCCACAATCATTAAATTGTTCATAATTTTTGAGTAGAAACCTATTTCAATCATTTTATTTGAATTAATTGTAAAATATGTGCCTTTTGGAAATCCCCCTAAAAACTTCACCCCAAACGCCGATGTTCCCAAATGGGAACATCCTCAAAATCATACTTAGGATTTTTTTTCCGCCAAAAAATGACTGGAATGGTTTTAGTGATGATGAAACAAGCCATTTAAGCCAAAAATTAGAACCTTTTATTCGAAATCTCAATTGCGGCGTTTAAAAGGTTAAAGCATGGTTTAAGTCCGTATTTTGCGTCTGCAAAGTGCCGTTTTGGAAACGGCTATAGGAAACCAGTTTGCGCACGCAAAAAACGAACTTTAACAGGATCTCAAGCGTTTAATATTGGTGGCTTTTACGTGAAACTTTGGACTTAAGGGTTTACAACTATAATCTTTCAGATCATCAAATCAAAAGAAAGGATTTCGAAATACAAAATGAGGTTTTGGCAGAATTTTCACATTATTTTGTGGTTTTTTAACTTTTTTCATAATAAAACAAATTTTAAAGTGAAAACTTTTGAGATAATTTTAACGATCATATTAAACCACAATTTTTGAGATCCTAATAAAATTTTTACCAATAGTAGTTCTTCTACAAATTGAATTTTTCAATAATTATTTTGGGGTGTCGCTCCATTTTTAACTCCCTGGGATTTGGTCTGGGACCCCCAAATCCTATGTGATTCTGACTTGTTTAGGTGTCTACTATCCCCCTTAGAAGTGTGACCCATTATTTATGGGACACCCTGTATTTTATCTTTTTTTTTTTTTTTTCTAATGGGCGGGTACTAGGACATTATCCTGTATTTTATCATTGGATACAATGTAAATCTTTATTTTAAATTTCTGAATATTAAAGCTATCACTTTTTCATCATTATGCCGGAGATGAATGAAAAAAGGATTCATACAGAAATCTATACATCTGTAAATTTTGTTTTCCTAAAAGTTACTTCTTTTGAAATCGAGAGCTGTTTTGGGGGGCTGTTACACCATACGTCAGAGGTACATATCGAAATATATTTACACATGGGGCCCAAAATCATTCCTTATCCCCTCCCATGCCATAGGATCAATGTTAGCTTTTTATACATTTTTTGGAAGAATTTGCATCTTAAAGAACTTATTATAAGAAAAGTTTTGTGTAATTAAGTTCCAAATGCTATAAAACTAAAAACAGGTTTTCCCTTGGTTTTGGTACATCTACTCCGAATTTTGGACATACATTTTTAAGTATTATTATGATTTTGCTGAACTTTATAAAAAAAGGTGCTCAGTATTATTTGAGAGATGGGGGAATGGGGCGCTACTATTCGGTGCGGCCGTTTCAGCGGCAGAAGTAAAATGAAAGTGAATAGAACTCTCGTAATTCTTCTAAAAATTAGTAGAAGAAAAATTTGGTGCCGAAACGGGCCGGCGCTCAAACGGCCAGCGCCAAAGCGTCCCATCCTGGGGGTTCCTCCCCCAGAAATTTTTTGGAAATTTTACCATAAAAACAGGGTTTTAACTTGTTTTGGTAAACCAAAAAAGACCTGTATAGGCAAAAACCAGCAGACCTTACCAACCCCTTACAGAAAGTTATTTATATAACATTTCAGAGAAAGGCAAATTAGAAATTATCAAAAAATGTATTTATTTCAAATTTCTTCGCGGAGCCCCTAGAAATGCAAGTTAGAAAAATGCCCTAGAAATGCAAATGCCAACAATGCGGAGCACAGTTTGAGAACCGCTGATCTAATGGATATCTCATTGCAGTTGCCCCCCAGGAGCTCAAACAAGTGCAAAAATTGCACTTTACTGATTCCCTTGCCGTATTGAAAGGGTTAAGTTTATGAAGCTGCTTTAAAAAAATGTGTGTATACATCATTATCAGCTTTCTTTAAAAAAATAATGCACTTTCTAAGTAAAAGGGGAATGGGATTTTTTACTGGTTTCTTATTACCCCCCAAGCGACTGCATCAAGTTACCCCATGAGAATGAATAGAAATGAACATGAAATTTCGGTTCTTCATCGCTTGCGAAAGCTAATAATAATAAAAAATTAACGAATAATATTCGAACATCGCAATAAAAAATCAGCGCAATTAAATATCTACAATAGGGCTGCCCAACCTCTGGCCCGCGGGCCAGATCCGGCCCCGAGCCCTCTGAATACGGCCCGCGAACGAAATTAGAACAACACCTTTTATTACTTTTAGTGCCGGATCCAGGATTTTGTTTGGGGGGTGAAGAATTTTCATAACCCAATTGAATCTTCTTGTTAATGTTATTGTAGTGAATTATCCTGCTCCAACTACCAAAAGGGGGTTTGGGGGATCGCGTCCATAAGATTTTTGGAAATTTAAGTCAAAGACACCACTTTTTCAACTCGTTTTGGTACGCCTCATCCGAATTTCATAGATAGATTTTTTGCGTTTTGACAAACTTAGTCAAAAATAGTTGTAATAACAGAGTTACAAGTGCCAAGGGTTCTGGGGATCCTCCCCCATAATTTTTTTTAAAATTTGAACTGAAAATAACAGGGTTTTGACTCATTTTGGTGCATAAAATATGATATTATATAGAATAAAACTTTTCATTTGGGGGGCTACAGCCCCCTAGACTCCCCTTGGATCCGCTAGTGATTGCTTTGTTTTCGGGGGGGTTTTTGCTGAAAAAAATTCGTTTAAAATGCCAAGTTGCAAAAATACTGTAAACGAAAAGCTATAAAATGTATTGTTGTAATTAAGCATCAGTTAGCGCTTTTGCTTTTCTACTGTAATCAGGGGTCTGTTTAGAAGAAATTTGGGTCCGTTTTCGGACCCTTCACAAAATGTTTCATTGTGAAAACGGACCCTTCACAACGCATTTTACCTTAAAAACGGACCCTTCACAAAGTATTTTGGCCTTTAAATGGTCACTTTTTTTCACAGTACTGCAAATTTGTGAGCTTATTTTCACAGAAACATGTTCCTGGCTGAAAAGAACTAATTTAATAATAACTAAAATTCACAAAATTATGAGAAGATTTTCACAATTATTAAAAAACTGGAACCTTCACAAAAATTCTGGACAGACCCCTGGCAATTTCATTTCCGGCCCTCCACACCTCATCAAATACCCTGAGTGGCCCTCCTCCTAAAAAGGTTGGGCACCCCTAATCTACAAGTGTTGCTTTTAATTTTAAAAAATTGATGCAAAGTTAGTAAAATGACGCCAACAAAGTTTGACAGCCGAGTAAGATTGCCGATCCCATTGGGATAACTCTCATTAAGATCTGACTCACTCTTTAAGAATTATCAATGGCACCCCCTCCCATAAAATGATATCCAAATGCTGCGAAGTGTTTATTCCCTGGGCAATCCGCCCTATTTTCATTAAAAATCTCCATACTAAACCCCTCCCGAAAAAAAACTTAATATGAAATGAAAAAATCAAAACCACCACTAAACTGTGTAAAATTATTTAGGTTAATGAATTATAGTATCAAGCGAGATTATAGGTTGCGCGTTTTTCTAGATCATCTAGAATACACATTTAATTATGTGTTGTGAAATAAAAAATTTAATATAGGATCAATCCATATCAAGTAATCCAAAGGTGGTCCCTCGACCATTTTATAATCGAATGATTTTTTGTGTGTTGATTCTTATATCATTAGAGTCCAAAACCACAAATTTTAATTTTTATCTTTATTTGAATTTTTATAGCAGCCATCGAAGTTCTACGGAACAGCGATTGTAAGGGTTTACGTTAACTACTGTTACTCCTAAATGGTGTAACTTAAATTCATGGAACAAAAGCCATTTTACTCAGAAAGATACAGGCTTTATGATGGAGGAATCAAATAAGGGTTATGGAGTCCCAAATAGAAAAAATCCCCATTAAAGTCGAACTTTAAGGTCATTTTTCACTTACAAACGCATATTTTTGTTAAAGGAACTATTATTTTTCTATTTTTTTCTTGAGGAATGTGTAATATACTTCCTAAACTTTACTTCAAAAAAAATTTGACCTCGGTATACGTTTATTTTTAGAGTTATGAACTCTCAAAATCGGATCATTTCAAAAAGTTCACCACTTTGACCCCCAATATCTCTGGTGGAACAAAGTTTAAAAATCTGAAATTGTTACTGGTTAAACCATTCTAGGGTATAATCCTGTTGTACAAATGCCGTCTTTGGTATTTGCTTACAAGTTGAGTTACAGGTCTTCGAAGTTGCCATAAAAACGCTCAATTTAACGGTTTGAAAAGTGCAATTTTAGTTCGAAGGCTCACCACTTTATTAATTACAATTAGGTTGATTTGATTTTTCATTGCTTTTACTACAATTTTGATTTGTGATGAAAATTTGTATGAGTGAGGGATTTGCTTGAAACAGGTCAAACGACGTCGTTTGACTGGTTTCTGCACTTACACTGGGGGGAATTTTGTTCATGCCGTCTCAAAAGAATTGATCAAAGAATTCATCAGTGCGATCTTCTGATTTTGACTGTTGATTCGGATTCTCAAAAACTTGGAAAAGCAATTTCGGCACAGACTTTCCCGGAATCAAAGAGATGTTCCCAAAGTTGTTATTTTTTGTTAAATGTTCAATAGTTATTTTGAGAAGTCCTTTTTTATAAGTTTTTTATGTTCCTTGATAGAATCACAACATTTCCGGAAAAAAATTTTATTCTTTATAAAAAAAATTTGTGGTACTTACATAGAACACTGAGTTTTCATAGCTGTTTTCAATGTGCTCTAATTTTAATAACCCTTACAGAATCTTTAGTCACCTCACAGAAATCAAAAACATTACAAAATGCAATGTGAAATAAAAAAAACCTAATTGTAATTAATAAATTGGTGAGCGTTTGACCTAAAATTGCACTTTTCAAACCGTTTAATTGAGCGTTTTTTGGCAACTTCGAGGACCTGTAACTCGACTTGTAAGCAAATATTAAAGACGGCATTTGTACAACAGGATTATACCCTAGAAAGGTTTAATATATTGGGGGGTCAAGGTGGTGAACTTTTTGAAATGATACGATTTTGAGAGTTCATAACTCTAAAAATAAACGTATACCGAGGTCAAATTTTGTTTAAGTAAAGTTTAGGAAGTATACTACACATTCCTCAAGAAAAAAAAATAGAAAAATAATAGTTCCTTTAACAAAAATATGCGTTTGAAAAGTGAAAAATGACCATCTTAAAGTTCGACTTTAAGGGGGATTTTTTTCTATTTGGGACTCCATAACCCTTGTATTTGATTCATCATCATAAAGCCTGTATCTTTCTGAGTAAAATGGCTTTTGTTCCATGAATTTAAGTTAAACCATTTAGGAGTAACGGTAGTTAACGTAAACCCTTACAATCGCTGTTCCGTAGAACATCGATGGCTGCTATAAAAATTCAAATAAAAGATAAAAATTAAAATTTGTGGTTTTGGACTCTCTAATTATATAATAATCAACAAAAAAATCATTCGATTATAAAATGGTCGAGCGACCAAATTTACTTTTTCTGGATCACTTGATATGGATTGACCTGACCCTATAGGGGATTGGGATAGGAAACAAGTGAAATCCCACTGGATTTTCCTGTTTATGAAGCTGTTTTTTTTCCAAATGTGTGTTCACATCATTATCAGCTTTCTTTGAAAAAATTATGTAATTTCTAAGTAAAAGGGGAATGGGATTTTTTACTCGTTTCTTATTACCATCAAGCGACTGCATCTTGATACCCCATTGGTGGTAATAACGAACAGGCCAGTTATTTTACAAACTAAAACAATTAAAAAGGAAAGGAAGGTATTAATATAATATTTAAAGATTATTTTATAACCCCAGTAATTTTCAAAAAATTTTATTAAAAATATTCCGATAAATAACCATCAGTTAAAAATTAGTCTTAAAAACGTACAAGTTGAAAGTTATAAGCAACGCTATATTTTTACAAAAAATATTTGAAAATCATGACAAAACAAATCAAATGGTGTTTCTCTTAATTCATTTTGTGATACTAATAGGTAATCCCCCCAAAATCGACTCAATTTTTTTGTTGCAAACTCAGTTTTTCTAAGGTCGGTTCCACTTCCTCTTTAAAACTCAGACCTACCTCCTTTTCTTCTGGTTTGAATGGTTCAGAAGTGTATGCAGACTCCCTCGAACCTATTCCCCCACCCCCTGTGTTTCAATATAAGTTTTAATTAATTTCTCGGAAAATGAATATAAAAAACCAACTTAAAATTTTACGTTACTCACCATAACTTAAATTAAAATGCAGAATGTATGTAAAATGTCGTTCGAGTTATCTATAAATTGTTCAATTAACTTTGAAGTGGTGAATGAAAGTTATCTTTCTGTCCACCGTTTTCAGATAAAGGAAGTAAAATAAACTTAATTTATGTAAAATTAAACTTATTAAAAATTAAGAACAAAAAATATTAACTTCAATGTGTATTATATTATATTAACTTCAATGTGTATTATATTATATTAACTTCAATGTGTATTATATTATATTAACTTCATTAATATATTATATTAGCTTCATTAATATGATAAAGAGAAAATTTAAGGTTGGTTGGAAAAAGGAAATTTAAGGTTGGTAAAAGGTTGGGCTGTTTCACCACAAGCTTGGTTCAAGTTTAGCTGCAAGCTAAGGTTCGGTAACAGGTTTCACCAAGTTTTCCCCTTAAAGAAATCCGGTGCTTTCACTTACTAACGGCCGTATTCACCGGTAACCTGACCGGCGGTCAGGTCAGGAAACCATGGTTACAGCCTCTGATTGGTGGAAAAATAATTCAATATTTTCCTTCCATCAATCAGAGGCTGTAACCATGGTTTCCTGACCTGACCGCCGGTCAGGTTACCGGTGAATACGGCCGTAAAGCCTGTTACCGAACCTTAGTTTGCAGCTAAACTTGAACCAAGTCTGTGGTGGTGAAACATCCCAACCTTTCACCACAAACTGGTGAAAGGTTGAACTCTTTTTTTAACGGTGTATTTAAATACAACATCCACCCAACCTAGGAAATCACCATTTTTTTTTCTCTTCACCCTTTTAATTTTAAATATTCTCTCCTACTGTTAATTAAGGCGCTATAACCAACCAAAACCAGCTACATTCCTAAAAGGAATTAATATGAATCATAACGAATTTCTAAATTACGCGCAGATAAGCCCCAGCGATATGATAGCCGTTCTGGAGCTCATTATTTGGACTTTTATGGTCCCATTATGGAAATCAGACCCCTCTTCGACGCCGTAAACGTCAGTTGGAGGAATTTCGGCACTTTATGGGCCAAATAGAAAAGGTTTCTCTTGTTCTTTTAAATCGAAGGCAGGGTCGTAAGATCATGGAACTAATGACCCGTCCGAGGAATCGAATTAAATTTTTCTCCTCCATTTCATTTAGGAGAGAGAGGTTTCGGGTTTCATACTTTTTACTTCTTTTTATTAGCTGTTGTGGATTCTTGGAGATAAGGGATAGTTTTTGTTTATGAGCTTAATAGTCTCTTATGGATAAAGAGTTACTTATTAATGCATTAAGTAACGTGTCTTTAAATAAGTAACATTAATGTTGTGTCACAAGTAACCCCCTCTTAAATACTTAAAAATTAAAAAAAAATTAAAAATTTCAAAATGCAGTATGTATTTTAGGTCTAACTCTGCAAAACAACTCAATAACATTAAAATATAATGAAAATTTATCTGGAAATATTTCTTTGAAAAATGCATCTTGAACTCTCCAAAAAAATCCATTCTGGGAATATATTTTAAATTAGTTCTTTAAAGTAAATTAAAAAAATCTCAAGTATATGCAAAACTCATCGGTGTGACAAGCTGTAATAACATAATCAATGCAAGTAAGTGTGAAGTTTCCTGTACATATTATAGTTTTAGGAGGTGTCCCACTTACCCTAAGTAACCCTATATCATAATGTACACAATGGTACAAATAATGATTATTATTGTTAACATTCATTGCCACAAGTTGTGACAATATTTTGAAGTAGAATAACTGAGCCTTAGCTGTCAGTATTCACTTTTCATTTAAAGGGGGTCCGGGACACATCGTAAAAACATTCTTATTTTTAAGTTTAAAATTTTGGAAATTTTGTGATTATGAAGCATTAAAGTTAATGTAAAACTACTACTCAAACGTTTTCAAAAAAAAAGTTTCGAAAAATTTCCAATTAGATTTTTGTTGAAAAAATAGGGGTTGTACCCGGAAGGACTAGCGGTACCGTAAGGTACCGGCAAACAGCACTACGAAAAAACGGCTTTTTTTCTACCAAAATACTTTTATTTATTCATTCTGACGGTAGATATCAGTACTACAAAGATAGACCAAACTTTAGCAAACAGCAATTAAATAACTGATTACACTAGTCGACAGTGGTTTCCTAACAACAACCAAATTACTATTTTTGCAACTAATTCATATAGTTATTGAAATATCTGCAAGTAAAAAAGTTCCACCAGGTCCCATATTTGTGTAACAAAAATTTTCGATTTTCTGCTTTTTTTCATAATTTTTGCATTTTTAAGCGTCATTTTTGTCCAATAGCAACCCTGCAATCCCATTCAATTAATTTATTTCTAGTATCCCAGTATGTAGACATTTTTAAAGTGTGGCTATGTTTTTGTACTGCAGTTCATTTTGAAAAATGACGAGTTTTCAGAGTAGATTTTGCAAATTTATACGCAATACGTTTTGCAAAATTTTGGTACGGTTTAAATTACAATTCAACGGTAATATTTAACAAAAAAGGTAGGAAAAGGTTTTTTCCCATTGATTTGGGTCCAAATAAGTGGCTAAAATGAAATCTGGGCTCCTCAGGTATGTTGCAGAAGTTAGAATGTGGCTCTTTTTAAGTGCGTAAGAGTTAACAGTAGTTATATGCAAGTTACTATCCATATAGTATGGGGAGGGCATTCAAATTATCTTGGTTATTTAATATCAATGATAAATACCGAAAAAACACTTCAAAAAGTATTTAAAAGGACTTTTTTTTGCCATTAAGTGAAGGCAAACACAAAGTCAGTATGAACCTCTGATTAAAAAAGGATTCACGACCTTGCTTTTGAAAGAAAATTTAATAAAAACTCATTATCAGCTTGGAAATGGATTTTAGGAGAGTGGTAGGATAAGTTTTAGAAAAAAGGACCGATAAAATGTTTTAATCCCAATAGAAGGTTCTGTTTTAGTCTTACCAAGCCATAGAACGTTGAACATCACACAAAATCATATTTTACATCCACGTTTGAATTTATTTTCGGAAAATCTCACTGTATTCAATCATAAACAATGGTATATATTCCCTTCGGACATTGACTCGATGCATAGGTAATTGAGAAATAGCAATTTTGGGTTAAAGCTCTTGGTTCATTAAAAGAGGAGATTTGACGCCACCTAAGAGGCAAAAAGTGATAAAATTGCATCGTATTTAATGAATGTTTAATGTTTTTTAGTTTTATATTATCTGAAACATGTATATAATCTCAATTATGATAGTATTTTATGCTAAAATAATGAGATAAACTGTTAAAAAACGAGTGGTTTCAACGCTTTTTTCCTTTCTTACAGTATTGGTGCTATATTTGTAACAAAAAAACTGTACGTGCTGCAGCTTTTTCACCACTATTTCTGAATTCTACACCCTCAAATTAGTCGGAAATACCTAATCTCATTTTTGTTAGGGAAAAAAAGTTTAAATTTGTCGACTAGTGTTATCTTATATATTAAAATAATTGGGTTTTTCTTTCGGCCGGCCGCCAGGCCGAACCCCTGAACCGATTTGGATAAACTCGGTCTCTATCGAAAGCTTTCCACCCCTAGATGAGCCCATTTTAGGTCGCATCCCTCTCAAACCTTCCATTTTAAAATTATGCGTTCTTTTCATTTTGCCCCCATGTTAAGTCTATGGAGAGGGTCCTTTCGGCCGGCCGCCAGGCCGAACCCCTGAACCGATTTGGACAAACTCGGTCTTGTTCGAAAGCTTTCTACCCCTAGATGAGCCAGTTTTAGGTCGCGTTTCTCCAAAACCTCCCATTTTAAAATTATGCGTTCTTTTCACTTTTCTCTAATGTTAACTCTATGGAGGAACTTTTTGCCAGCCCCCAGTCCGAACCACCGAACCGATTTGGACAAACTCGGTCTTAAACGAAAGGTTTCCACCCCTAGATGAGCCATATTTAGGTGTAATTTCTCCAAAACCTTCCATTTTAAAATTATGCGTTCTTTTCGTTTTGCTGTAATGTTAAGTCAATGGGGAGCTTCCTTTCGGCCGGCCGCCAGCCCGAACCCCTGAACCGATTTGGGCAATATCGGTCTTAAAAGAAAGCTTTCCACCCCTAGATGAGCCAGTTTTAGGTCGCATTCCTCCAAAACCTTCCATTTTAAAATTATGCGTTCTTTTCGTTTTGCTATAATGTTAACTCTATGGAGAGGTTCCTTTCGGCCGGCCGCCAGCCCGAACCCCCGAACCGATTTGGACAAACTTGGTCTTGAAAGAAAGCTTTCCACCCCTAAATGAGCCAGTTTTAGGTCTCATTCCTCCAAAGCATTCAATTTTTTAATTACAAATTGATTTCAATTTGCCCCATTGTTTTTAGTCAATATTTTTACCAACACAGGCAAAACTACCTTGAAAGAGCGTGAAGAAAATCTACATTGAAATTAAATTTCAAAGATTTGACGGTTCACTAGATTTATCCCAACGGGATACTAGAGCCGTATTGAATTTATAAAAAATTATGGTACATGTTTGATTGAAGTATTTCTTCTTTCCCTTTACACAGAAGGGGATAAACATTTAACCTCAAACAATGAGACAAATAAAAATCAAATAATAATTTAAAGTGGAAGGTTTTAGGACACTTAAAATGGGTTTATATCGGGGTAGTAAGATTTCATTTAAGAGCAAGTTTGTACAGATCCGGTTCGGTGGATTGGGCTGACGACCGGTCAAAATAAAATGACAATTACTTCAATGTAATAAATTTGTGACAATGCCATGTGAAATCGGAGACAAACCCCTTTCGAAGATAATGAATTAAAACTGCATATTTAATGATAGGGGATGAATAAATACGAACAGGTAGTAACGAGTGAATAAGAAGGCTAGCTGTAAAACCCGGCTTTGCCGGGTTGAAACAGCTAGTCTTATATATTAAAATAATTGGGTTTTTCTTTCCGCCGGCCGCCAGGCCGAACCCCAGGACCGATTCTGACAAACTCGGTCTCTATCGAAAGCTTTCCACCCCTAGATGAGCCAATAATATATTACGTTCCTCCAAAACCTTCCATTTTGAAATTAAGCGTTCTTTTCGTTTTGCCCCCTTGTTAGTCAATCAATGGAGAGGTTCCTTTCGGCCGGCCGCCAGGCCGAATCCCTGAACCGATTTGAACAAACTCGGTCTTGATCGAAAGCTTTCCACCTCTAGATGAGCCAATAATATAACACGTTCCTCCAAAACCTTCCATTTTAAAATTATGCGTTCTTTTCACTTTTCTCTAATGTTAACTCTATGGAGAGGTTCCGTTCCGCCGGCCGCCAGGCCGAACCCCTGAACCGATTTGGACAAACTTGGCCTTGATCGAAAGCTTTTCACCTCTAGATGAGCCAATAATATTTCACGTTCCTCCAAAACATTCCATTTTTAAATTATGCGTTCTTTTAGTTTTTCTCTAATGTTAACTCAATGGGAGATCTTTCCGCCGGCCTCCAGGCCGAACCCCTGAACCGATTTGAACAAACCCGGTCTGGATCGAAAGCTTTCTACCCCTAGATGAGCCAATAATATAACACGTTCCTCCCAAACCTTCCATTTTTAAATTATGTGTTCTTTTCACTTTTCTCTAATGTTAACTCTATGGAGAGGTTCCTTTCGGCCGGCCGCCAGGCCGAACCCCTGAACCGATTTGAACAAAATTGGTCTTGATCGAAAGCTTTCCACCCCTAGATGAGCCAATAATATTTCACGTTCCTCAAAAACATTCCATTTAAAATTATTCGTTCTTTCCGTTTTGCTCTAATGTTAACTCTATGGAGAGGTTCCTTTCGGCCGGCCGCCAGCCCCAACCCCCGAACCGATTTGGACAAACTATGTCTTGATCGAAAGCTTTCCACCCCTAGATGAGCCAATAATATAACACGTTCCTCCGAAGCATTCCATTTTTGAATTAGAAATTCATTTCAATTCGCCCCATTGTTTTTAGTTAATATTTTTATCAACACAGGGCAAAAAGTCCTTGAAAGAGCGTGAAGAAAATCTACATTGAAATTAAATTTCAAAGATTTGACGGTTCACTAGATTTATCCCAATGGGATACTAGGCACATTTAATTCAAATATTTTACTGCTACAGATTTGATCGAAGTATTTCTTATAATAATTTAAGAATTGAAGGTTTTGGGAAAATGCCACATAAACTGGGTTAATTTAGGGGTAGTAAGACTTCATTTAAAAACAAGTTTGTACAGATCCGGTTAGGTGGATTGGGCTGACGACCTGTCGACTTGAAAATTATTTCATTGTAATAAATTTGTAATAACTCAATGTGAAATCGGAGATAAAACGCCTTTCGAAGATAATGAATTAAAACTTCATATTTAATGTAAGGGAGTGTGCAAATAAATACGAACAGGTAAGTAACGAGGGAATCTCGCTTCAGCGCCAAAGAAGGCTAGCTGTAAAACCCGGCTTTGCCGGGTTGTAACAGCTAGTTTAAATAATTTCCTGTTTAATGGCTTGATAAAAAAACAGGTTTTCAAGACTTGGGAAATATGCTTGTCGCGGGAAATGAAAGTGCAATTTATTCATACCTAATTTTTTTGAATGGATTAAATAGTGGTGAATTATTATTTATAATAAGGAAGTTGCATGTGTCAGATTTTCAAAAACAAACAAGTGTTCCGTATGGTTTTTTGTATGGTAAAATGAAATACCTAGTCAATTTTTCAAAAAAATTTACAGGTAATTAAATATTTTAATTTAAAAGTCGAGAAAAAACACGTGACTGAAAACGTTTATTGTTTAAACTTTAAACTATAAGATGACGTCAACAATAATACCAACAATGTTTAGTATAAGATGACGTCACATCCAAACTCTTGGCGTTTTCGCGCGCTTTTAAAAAGGGGATTTTTGTTAATTTTTTTGGCAATCAAAAAATTTCTCGATCAGCCTCAAATTTTGGGTAGTTGCTTATTTTTGCAAGAGGAATCGATTAAAAAAAATAAAAAAAATCTAGCAACTTCCTCATTGTATTATGCAATAATAGCCCTAATTTGGAAAAGATTGAACAATTTTAAGGTAGAAAATTTTGGTATAGAAATCTTGCGGTTCCATATGGTACCACTAGGCTTTTACACTACCAAATACTAATACTAATATTTTGAGGTAGTGTATTTTTTATTTCAAACGTTTTATATGCTGTGAAATCAATTAATTGTTAAGGTAAAACCTATAGAATAATTTTTATGCTAATAACTTATTTATAGTGTATTTCCCATAATTTTAATTTTTAAGGCCAATAATTCTAAATTTAACGAGAAAAATTTCAATTTATAAGTGATTGATTGGAATATCCATCCATACAATGATAGTATTTCATGCAAATCATCAATTCAATGTTCATAGCCTTCAACTAAAATATAGACGCAAAATAAAAAAATTGTTTATGAAATTTTTAAAGCATTTCTAATTTTAACACTCATTATAAGGGGAAAATTGGTAAAACTCTCAATTCCGTATCATATCAGATATCAGCTTACCACCGTGGTATAAAAAGGTTTTCTATCACCTTTCGCCTAGTGTGTTCAAAATTTATTTCTAGAAATAAATTTGATAATAGAATTTTAAGAGCAAAACATAACTACTAATTGGTATAAAGATAGTAATAACAATTATTTAATGAGTAATTTGTTAATCATCATGGGCCAATTTGTAATTTTACTTGTTGTTTTAGTTAAAAATGATCAAAAAAATGATAAAAGTGTGATAGATTTCTTATTTTGCCTTTGAAATCCCAAACTTTTAAGAATATGTATGATGCACAAATTGGTAGAGTAAGAGCCTAGCGGTACCATGTGGTACCACCCTATTCAGACTAAAATAATTAAAATTTTTTTCAATAAATTGTTTTAGGCCACTTCAAGACATGTCAAAAGCATACAGTAAAGAAGAAAATTTAATTTGAGAAAAAAAATCAATTAGGTCTTTCCCGGGTTAAGAATGATATAACTCAGAATGTTTAACATAAACAGTCATAGTTTTTTCACCAAATCAAACAGAAACATATTATCTTTAATTCTGATTCATTTAAAAAAATGTTATTACTATCCTACTACTATTATAATTGTGAATGTTTGTTTGTATGTTTGTTATTCTTTCACGCAAAAACTACTGAATGGATTTTAATGAAATTTTACCATAATGTAGCTTATACATCAGAATAGGACATGGACTATAATTTATAAAGAGAAAATCAGTCCTTCATTCTTTTTTTCCCATTTTTCCTGCTTTTTTTCACTTATTTTTTCGTGTTTGAAAATCTGTTTTACCAGTCATGCAAGCAATAATAAGGAAACTTTAGTAGTACCAGTGTTGTAGTTACTAGGCAATTTTATTAATCTCTATATAAATAAACACGTTTGTGGCTGTGTGTGTATGTATGTGTGTTCCGTATCTCCTTTTAGACCACACCGAAGACGTGGGCATTTCCTCCATTTCAAGATTTTTTTTCCTTGGAAATAAATTTATTAACTGAAAATTACAATTTTTTTCATGGAAAACAAGTTAAAAATAAAACATTGTTTCAAATGAGACAGATCACTAGACTGTTTCATTTACCAGACTTTTTATTATAGTTTCAAATTTGTTATTTTAAAAAGGCACCAAGATATTAAACATTATCGGCAACAATCCTGGCAAACATCGGAATTGTAAAAAGTCGGGATTGGAAAATTAGCGGGAACATCGGGATAGGAAAAATTACCGGGTTATAAAACACCGAGATAGGAAATTTACCATAAAGACACCTGGAATACCGAAATATAAAAATTACTTTAAACACCGAAGTTAGAAAATTACCGTGAACACCGGGATAGGAAAGAGGCGCCTGGGATAACGGGATTATTTGTAATATTGCTAATTTACAAAATTATATAAATGTGTTTTAACCTTTTACAGGCCAATGTTCCCAATTGGGAACATCGTGTTTGAAAAATCATAAAAAAATTAACTACTGTCAGTATACTGGTGAAAAATTATCTATGTAAAGTTGAAAGATGACTTGATTTTTTGAAATTCAAACGAAGTTGATATCTTAATAGGAAAAAATAACAAAAAATCTTAAAATCGGCCATTTTTACGCTTCGTGACAGAGGCACACAAAACAATTAGTGAAAAATCAAAATATTGACCTAAGTTTCCAAAATTTGGTGAGGATATTGAAAAAGACTTACCTTTAATAGATATCCTCAGTATTAATGATAATTATTAAAAACACGTTTGTAGTAACTTGCGAAACAGGCATGTTCCCAATTGGGAACATTGGCCTGTCGCCGCTATGCAAAGGAATCCGAGTTTCTTGTACGGCGTTATACCATTGAAGCGATAGAACTGGTGTATTTCGGCAATTTCTTTTCAGAAAAGAATAACAAGGTTATATAATTGTTAAAGGGGAATCCCCTTTTAAAGAGGAAGTAGCTGGTTTGAACGTTTTTTTATTGAGTAATTGTTGTTTTATTTGAATCTAATATTTCGCTTTGAGAAATGATGGGTGTGAATAAACCACGTTCATAAGTTCCCAGTGATTTATTCTTGTACAAATAAAAAGTTTATAGTAGATTCAGACATCTCACAAGCTCAGTATTATTTATTATACGTGAGAAATAAATTTAGAAAATATTATTCAGAAAATTATTTCTATGATGGGAATAAACGTATAAAAGGTTTCAGATCTTTTAAAGTAATGTGAGTGAAATTTTCATTTAAATACATAAATGTTATATTCAAAAATCAATTATTTCATCCATTACTCAAAACTTTTAATCATAATTTTAGTACTCATTATTATTATCTATTTTTAAATCCTATTCATAAATGCATGATATCTTCAATATTTACCCGTGTTTGATAAAATAACTTGTTTTTTAATTATAAAAGGATTAAAAATAATAATAGTCATTCATATTTTAGTTGTTTTTGATATCCCTATTCTTCAATTGAATTTTTCAGGCTAGTGTATAAAATTTAGAAGCATAATGATATAAAATTTCGGTATTTCTCTGATGTGTAAAGTGAAATTGTCATTAAAATTTTAAAAAATAATGAAATTTATACAAAATTACTGCTTGAACTGAAACATAAATTACATATAAGGTTAAATTTGTAAGTTATTCCATATAATTTGGGTCATTATTCGATAGATTTATCACTATAGTCTATTCGCTCTTCCCCGGGAGAAGTATAGTCGGAAGTGGCCAATGTTCCCAATTGGGAACATCGTGAAAATCGCATGTAAAATTTTTTTATCACTTTCATCTTAATAAAATCTCTTAATTGAAGCATTAGAAGGTAAATTATGCAAAAAAATTAATTAAAATATACCTGGATCTGAATTCGGCCTGTTAAAGGTTAAGAATACTTTAAAAAAAATTTAATTTATACACCCCACCCGTGCAAGGCCGGGTATAACAGCTAGTCTATCATAAATATGAACAAATAAGTAAAAAATCTTTGAAATTTTCATGTCAATTTTTTTTAAATTCATATTTTAAAAACTAAACCTGTATAAAACAACTTTAAGCTACTACCTTCTACAACTACTAACTGACCATCCAGTACTTAACAACATAAACATCCCATACGGACGCATTGAGTCAACAGTAACGAAAACTCCAATTCAACTGATACTTTCCCATCAACAAAAAAGACGTTTTTAAAATAAACTCCTTCAAAATTTTCCTCGCTTTTCACTCCCTTTAAAAAAAAGAACGATCTTTTACCATCAATAAAACTCTCATGATAAAAAAAATTTCTGAACCTAACGACCGAGAACTCATTGAAGATTAAATACAACTCCAGTTGACGGCTTCGCGAACTTATTCCTTCTCTCCCCCCCAAAAAAAATAAAAAATAAAAATAAGTTAAGTTAAAAGTTAAGTAAAAGTAAAGTTAAGAGTATTTTCATGCCCGATGCACTCGCGAGGAGGAAAACAAATTTTAAGCGTCTTAAATAAATAAGAAAAACTTTTTTTCGGGTGAGAAGATTAAACTGGGGAGAAGAAAATAACACACTATCAAAGAAGTTAAAGTCGTTATTTAAGTCGGCCATCATAAGTTTGCTTTATACTTTTTTATGATACACGTCCGATTGATTTTCTATCACTTACTTTTATCCTCTTGTTTTAATTACTACTGACGCCATCTTTCTGTTTCTTTTTATGGCAGGAAGCTTTTAGGGGCCATTCATTAATTACGTAAGGGTCCCGAGGGGGAGGGGGGGTTGGAAAAATCTCTACATACCCTTACTTGGGGGGTGGGGGGTCAAACCCATTCTTACGTAAGATTTTCCAAATTAATGTAAAAAAATTCCAATTATTCTTATCAAATTACTATTGAATATCTGCAGAAAAACTTGAAAATTCTGACGATCTCGGTATATTATCGAAGCTTTAATTTAAAAAAAAAATGAAGGTACTCGTATATCAGATGTATCTTTTTTATTGGAATTTAAGCTGATAAAAAGAAATGGAATCTTACGTAAGAATAGAGGGGAAGGGGTTTGAAAAGTCTTACGTACCCTAACATGGGGGTAGGGGGGTCAAAAATTGCCAAAATCATCTTTACGTAATTAATGAATGGCCCCTTAGGGGAGACATTCATAAATTACCGTATACTAACCCAGGCGCGGATCCAGCAAGGCTTCAAGGGGAGTGAATTGAGGATTATCTGTATCTTATTCTTATTATCTTTTAAGGATTATCTTTTTATGTACTCAAGGACCCAAATCCAAATTGGAAAAAAAAATTCTCCAGATTCTCCCATGAAATCAATTTTTAATCACTATAATTAATTTTTAACTAACATTTTAAACTGGCAGGCCACAATTTTTGAGTCTAGAGTTAAAATAATTTATAAAAAAAAGTATTTATACATCTACTTATCAAAAGAGAAAAAAAAGAACTGTATAATTATTTTATCGGTTAGTTTTTTTTATAAGGAAATGCTATTTTCATCTAATATACCCATTTCTACTACCAAATCCTTTAAAAAAATTTAAGTAAAGTTATGAGAAAATAGGCTTAAACACACTGTTTATTGCAAAAACCTGCCGAATGAGAAAATTTCAATAATATTTTTTCAAAGGATTGATTCAATTGTAACCCCTTCATTTTAAGGTATGTCATCCCGGGGTGCAAGTTACCTTTAACCCCTTTGCCTTTAACCATGAGACCAAAAGCGCTATAGGGTCAATCCATATCAAGTGATCCATAGGTGGTCGCTCGACCATTTTATAATCGAATGATTTTTTGTGTGCTGATACTTATATCATTAGATAGTCCAAAACCACAAATTTTAATGTTTTATCTTTATTTGAATTTTTATAGCAACCATCGATGTTCTACGGAACAGCGATTGTAAGGGTTTACGTTAACTAGCGTTATTCCTAAATGGTTTAACTTTAATTCATGGAAAAAAGCCATTTTACTCAGAAAGATACAGGCTTTATGATGGTTGAGTTAAATATAAGGGGTATTGAGTCCCAATTAGAAAAAATCCCCCTCAAAGTCGAGCTTTAAGATGGTCATTTTTCACTTTTCAAACGCATATTTTTGTTAAAGGAACTATTATTTTTCTATTTTTTTCTTGAGGAAGGTGTAGTATGCTTCCTAAACTTTACTTTAAAAAAAATTTGACTTCGGTATTCGTTTATTTTTAGAATAATGAACTCTCAAAATCGGATCATTTCAAAAAATTCACCACTTTGACACCCAATATCTCTGGTGGAACAAAGTTTAAAAATCTGAAATTGTTACTGGTTAAACCTTTCTAGAGTATAATCCTGTTCTATAAGGGCCGTCTTTGGTATTTGCTTACAAGTCGAGTTACAGGTCCTCGAAGTTGCCATAAAAACGCTCAATTTAACGGTTTGAAAAGTGCAAGTTTAGTTCGAAGGCTCACCACTTTATTAATTACAATTAGGTTTATTTGATTTCTCATTGCATATGCTACAGTTTTGATTGCTGACGAAAATTTGTATGAGTAAGGGATTTGCTTGATTTTATACTTTTTTGATACATTATGGTTTAAAAGTCCCAAATTTCTGATTTTTAAGTTCATAGATGTGTTTTTAAGTAATTTAAAATTCAATTTTATTTTTGTCAAAAAGTCAAAAAAATCACGTTGTCAGAAAACGGGCTTCTATTGGATGTGACATCACAGCGCATGAAAACCATTGTGTTTACTGTTTTCACGTGATCGGAAAACGGGCTTCTATTGGAAGTGACCTCACAGCGCATGATTTGTGATTCTAGTGTTTTCGCGCCCAAATAAAAAACGAATTTTCAAAAATTCATATCTCAGAAACTAGGCTACGAAAATACTTGATGTAAACGTCATTCTTCATGCCACCTCACAGAAATAAAAAAGAAAAAAGCAATGAGAAATCAAATAAACCTAATTGTAATTAATAAAGTGGTGAGCCTTCGAACTAAACTTGCACTTTTCAAACCGTTAAATTGAGCGTTTTTATGGCAACTTCGAGGACCTGTAACTCGACTTGTAAGCAAATACCAAAGACGGCCCTTATAGAACAGGATTATACTCTAGAAAGGTTTAACCAGTAACAATTTCAGATTTTTAAACTTTGTTCCACCAGAGATATTGGGTGTCAAAGTGGTGAATTTTTTGAAATGATCCGATTTTGAGAGTTCATTATTCTAAAAATAAACGAATACCGAAGTCAAATTTTTTTTAAAGTAAAGTTTAAGAAGCATACTACACCTTCCTCAAGAAAAAAATAGAAAAATAATAGTTCCTTTAACAAAAAAATGCGTTTGAAAAGTGAAAAATGACCATCTGAAAGCTCGGCTTTGAGGGGGATTTTTTCTAATTGGGACTCAATACCCCTTATATTTAACTCAACCATCATAAAGCCTGTATCTTTCTGAGTAAAATGGCTTTCGTTCCATGAATTTAAGTTAAACCATTTAGGATTAACGCTAGTTAACGTAAACCCTTACAATCGCTGTTCCGTAGAACATCGATGGTTGCTATAAAAATTCAAATAAAGATAAAACATTAAAATTTGTGGTTTTGGACTCTCTAATGTTATAAGAATCAACACACAAAAAATCATTCGATTATAAAATGGTCGAGCGACCAATTTTAGTTTTTCTGGATCACTTGATATGGATTGACCCTATAATATAACGATTAATCACATACTTGCCAACTTTTCTCATAAACTATAACTGGTGACTAACGTCATGTTCTGTGAAACTTTTGCGTGCTCATTTCTCCCATATTAGAAGACCTCTTGCCTCTGGATTAGTGTTGGGTAAATGAGTTGTGAGGCAACTCATTTGAGTAACTCACCTCAGTGTTTTGTCGCGTCACACACCTCACTTTTTGATCATACACCTCACCACATAACTCACACCTCTTCACATAACCCACATAACTCACTCAACCCTATAACTCACCCTATAACTCACTCAACTCACAACTCATAATTCAGCACATAAACTCACTCAACTCAAAACTCACACCTCACCACGCAACTCACACCTCGCGATACAACTCACACCTCTCCACACAATTCTCGCAAAATGGCTTTTATGGAGATGAAACTAGTAAGATTCGCAAGTATCTTTGCTCGTCAGAAACTGAGAGAAAGAATAATAAATAATAATAATATAATATATTGATAATATAATTAAATTTAAGTAGTAAAGTAGTAATAACAATATAATTAAATTTAAAAACAATGTGGCTCTTATAAGTTCGGTTCAATTACAGTTGAGAGTACTCACTAAAACTTTCTGAGTTACCCATCACTACTCTGGATAAAACACATGAATAAGTAAGATGGAAAGTAGGAGAAAAATTTAAAAGGGATGCAAATATGTCATTTGAAAACGTAGTTAACGTCATAACCTGTTCATTTAGAATAGGCCGTTGAGAAGACGATTATTTTGGACGTATTTCTTATTAGATCTCATCTCACTAAATTAGCAACCGGAAAAGTTTTTTCTATCTTATTTTCGTTAGGGAAGCTAGCAGTCACCACTATAATAGCTAATAATGAAATAATCTAAATCACAGCTTAGCAAAACTCGAGTACGGTGTTCCTGCCATTACCAAATTCCGGTAATCCATAGCACATGCTTTGGAATTAGTTTCAATAATAAGTTCAACCCTTTCCAATACGGCAAAAAATAAGATTAGTGCGCCTCATTACCGGGAACAGTTATTTCTCCTCCAAGTTATTATAACGGTGAAATAAACTTTTTTATATGAAAGTCTGAAGGTTCAAGAGACGCATAAACGATCCCATAACGAAGCATCAACAAAAACAACGATATTACAAGCTTTGTTGATGGGACAGCATATGTCCCGCCGTAAACCCAGAGCACCTGCATACTGCATATCGGGACAAGGTATGTCCCGGCCGTAATCCTGGAGTTAATACTGCTGGGACAGCCTTTGTCCCACTGCCGCTTTTTGTTGATTGCAAACCCACACCTACAACTAGACCACCAATAGTTGTCGGATCCTTACTTTAAAGAAAATTAAGGTGCAAAAATGCAAGAGCTAAGCGTTGGAATCGAATGAAAAAACTGGCGAAAGTTCCACTTGAACTTTATAGTGGTGACTGGTTTTGCAACGGAAATGAATAATGTGGCATAAGAGTAAACAACTGAACAATATTGGCGATTATAAAAAAAGCTTGTTTGATCATTTCGGGAACTGAGATTAGATAATCATGAGATCACACAAGAATCATGATGCTCCCATATTATAGTCTGTGTAATTAAAATAGGCGGTTTGTCACCATGGCAACGCAATAGAAATGCAAAGGGAAATGATTTGAAGCGAGCCGCCAATTTTATTTAAACAGACTTTACAAGACCTCTTGCCTCGATATAACACATGAATAAGTAAGATGGAAAGTAATAGGGAAAAAATTTAAAAGGGATTCAAATATTTCATTTGAAAACGTAGTTTACTATAGCCCAGTGTTTCCCAACCTTTTTCGGTCCATGCCCCACCAAAGCCTTTCTAAATTTTCCATGCCTCCCCCCCCGGTCTCAGTGGCATATATAGAAATATGTTTTGATAGGGAGCCAAAATTATCTCTCAGCCCCTCCCTCCTAGTCTAATAAAGCTTTTCAGAACAGGTAGAATTTTAGGTAGAATTTGCATGCTAAAGAACTAATCAAGTTATGAGTTATTAAGTTCTAAATACCAATTGGGGTCTAGGGTCCTCCCCCAGCAAATTTTGACTCTAGGAAGCAGGTTTTTAACTAGTTTGGTACCCCTAGTTGGGAAATTTCGGATATATATTGTTAGGTAAGATTTTCATATTGATGAACCTTAGTAGGGAGATAGTAGGGGTTCTGGAACATGAGGAGCGAGGAGCAGGGGGCGTGGTCTATGACGTCATCAAAAGGGGTGTGGCCTCGTGACGTCAGAGGGCGTGGCTTGTGACGTCACCTATTGTCTCAATTACCTCTAATTATATAATTAATGACTTAATTAATTAATTAACCCTAATTAGTTAATTAACCCTAATGAAATTGATTTATGACCCTAATTTTCTTTAACCCTTTGAATACTAAAATGAGGACTTGTGCTTTTTCGAGGTTTTTTTCGTTAACCCTTTGAACACTACATTGGGGACTTGTGCTGTTTCGAGCTTTTTCTTAACCCTTTGAGTACTAGAGCGAAGTGAAGTTGTTTTACTCAATCGTTAGAGAAAATTTATATTAATTTTAATTAATGAAGATTTGAGTAAACACCAGGTGTTCAGACTTGTGACGTAAGTTTTGACCTCGGAAGGCATGCAAAAACATGTTTTGAAGTAAACAAGTTGTTGACCTCATATTTTTTTTATCTCAGACTCGCTAACTTTTTTCTGTTCACAGAAAATAGAGTCACCATCTAGTGAGTGAATATGAAACTAATTATTAGAGTTGTCGCCATCTAGTAAACAAATATTTAACTAATTATTGATTAGTATTTTCCAAAAATAGAGTTTTTAGCTGGATTCGAACTCGCAACGTGCTGAATTAGACGATTTATCACTAACCATAATAACTTATTAATTGCATAATTAACCTGAATTACTAATTAATTGCATAATTAATTAATCATCATTATATGATTTATGACTGAATTATACAATTTAAATCCCTAATTTAACCATTTGGATAATCTCAATCATATCGAAATGAATGATTAAGTAACTATTTATCCTAACTTGATTAATTAACTCAAATTAGGTGTATTTAAGGAGCTATAATACTATTTTCAAAGTTAAAGATGTAGAGGAAAAAAATAAGTTGTATGTAAAATCAAAGGAAATAAAACGCATGTGACGCTGCGTGGTGATGCAATTATTTAATTACTCTATTATTTAAATTAACTCTAATCAATTATGATTAATTATCTTTAATTACCAAATTACTAATTGCTTATTTAATCATCCTAAAATGGAATTACATGTGATTTAACATGGGACTTGTACTTTTTTTTCGGAAATTCAATAGTTGGAGCTAATATTTTTGAGTTAACCACTTTTGGAACATATACATATGAAACCATGTTTTTATAGTTTAACTTTTTTATATAGATTTTTCTCAAACATGGGGAGTGAACCATGTTTTTGTCCTTGTAATTTTTTCCGTGTCTTCGAACAAAAGCTAAAGAAAAAAATTCTTTATTGAAAAAAGCGAAAGCGGATAAAAAGATTTTAGCAAAAAAAATGCTAAATTTCCAGTTGACACCTAAAAGTTACTAACATCCAAATTTTTCCATTAGCTTGAGAAAACTCGCTTGAACTACAGTGAAAATCATACCACTTTAACATTCAAAGTCAAGAATATGAATGCAAACAAACAAGGCGATTTTAAGTTAAAATTTTCTGAATAAAAACATAATACAATTTTCCAATGAAATTTATTTTAATTTATGTAAATAAACAATCTTTGACGAAATCCCCCAGCGACAAAGAGGACAAACATTTAAATTTTCCACACATTTGTTACATGCAACAAGGTGACCACAAGGTTGAAATACAACATTCATTTCTAAATTCATACATATTTTACATAAAAATGAATTTCTAACTGTAATTTTACATTCATTACCATCAAGGTGTGTATTTTTAGAGATTTCGATTCCAACACGATCTTTCCCTTTTTCTAATGAAACAGTAGTCTTTGAAACACTTATCTTTTCCACTATATGCTTCGTTTTACACACTCGATGGCAATTTTCCTTTCTTCTCACTATAAATTGAATATATTTACAATCAGAGAAAAATTTCCTATGTTCAACCAATGGATCATCATCATTTTCCCAATTTCCCAATAATCCACCACAAGTAAAACAAACAACTATATCATCAAAGCCGGAATAATATAATCCAGACTCTGCCATGTCCTTAACATCGGGTTTATCTTCAGGCCAATCTTTAAAAGTCTCAAGACGTTTTTCAAAGTCCAACATAGTATTAGGATGTTTTGGGGCAATATCTTTTAATTTTTCAGGTGTTTTAGCTGGTTTAGACTTATCTTCTAGATGCACGATTGGTATGTTTTGAGAACCAGATATTAGAAATGAGCATTTCGGGGATTTTCTCATATGCTCTCTTATCGGCTTTTGTCCTCTAACCCAGTCACGGATAATAACTCGACAAAACGCACACTGTACTTCATCTTTGAATTTCAAGTAAAAAAATCCAGCTGCTGCTAGGTCAGCTGATTTGATAAACGATAGAGGCCAAACTTTAGAAAATGAAATCATTCTATTAGCTTCATATCTCATTACTTCACAGATTTTTTCAACAGTTTCAGAATTGTGTAGTACATATTCTTTTCTATGAATGTCTGACAGTTCATTTTTGAAATTATTCATTTTAATAAAGTTTCTATTCTCTTCGTTTTACGTATACTAAACACTATTTATACCCTTTGGAATTAATAACGAAGTATACAATCAATTTTACATATTTTATATGTTCATATAAAAGAAAAACTTTATTAAAGAAAAGACTAAAACCTAACAATTTTACATTAAAAAAATTAGTCACATAATGAAACTGAAAAAATTTGCTTGAAATGAACTAGAAAATTAAATATTTTTTACAAGAAATAAAATTCTAAAACTAAAACTTTGTCAGATTAAAGATAAACCCAGAAAAATATCTGAATATTTTGCTAAAAAATAATGGCCAATACAGAAAAATAACCAAGAACTTTGCTAGAGTTCTAGATAAACACAGAAAAATATCTGAAAACTTTGCTAAAAATAATGACCATTACAGAAAAATAACTAAGTAAGAACCTTGAAAACATTAAGATGAAAACATAAAAATATTAAAAGGATAAAAAGAAGAAGGGTCAAAATCGTTCATGTACTTGAACTTGGTTTTTGTGTAGACTTATTCGCTTTTTAATATATTAATCCCAAACGTATCAGCGGAATAATTTAGCCACGCTCTCTTCAAAGAGAGGAGGTACTCAATGCTCTCTCTGTTAACATAATATCTCTATGGATTCTTCTATATAAAACTAAAAATTTGATTAGAAATGGAGAGGGAAAATGCAAAAAATATCACGGGAAATCAAAACTTAGTCACTAACTTGAAAATTTTAATCTTTTACTTATGAAAACTTAGACAAAAGTTAAATGTACCACAAGAAATAAACAACTTTAAAAAAAAGGAGAAACGCACCCCTCAAAATATTTCATGAACTTCCAACTTTACACTTTTTAAGATCTATAAAAAGTGATACAAGTAACTCAAACTTTGATAAAAATACGGATGAAAACACAAAAATATTGCAAAAGTTTAGACACTTTATGAAACTAAAAATTTCATTAGAAATGGAGAGGGAAAATGTAGAAATATTACGAGAGATGAAAACTTAGACACTTACTTGAAAATTTTACGACTTGAAATCCCACACTTACAAAACTTAGACACATAAAGTCATAAAAACTTACGAAGGGAAAACTTAAATGTATTACAAGAAATAAACCTAGATTAAAAACTTCGTAAAAAAAGGAGAAAAACACTACAAAAATATCTCAACTACAAACTTAGAAACTGTTGAAATAAAACTTTGATAAAAATACAGATGTAAACATAAAAATTCAGAAACTTAAAATTTTGTTGGAAACGGAGAGGAAAATTTAGTCACTTGAAAATGTAACCACTTGGAAACTTAGACATGTAATAAATACTTAAAAAAATTATGAAGAGAAAACTTAAATATATTACAAGAAATAAACACTTAGACTAAAAAACTTTGTTAAAAATGGGAGAAAACCACCCCAAAAATATTTCCAGAACTAAAACTTAGAAACTGTTAAAATAAAACATTGATTCAAAAATACAGATGGAAACACAAAAAATATTACGCGAAGTAAAATTTAGTTACTATACGAATCTAAAAATTTTGATAGATATTACAAGAAATGAAAATTTAGACACTTTTTTTGAAAACTTACACTTATGAAAACTTAAGACATGAAACAATAAAACTTAAGAAGTGAAATCTTAAATATATCACAAGAAATAAACACCTAGACTAAAAACTTTGTTAAAAAAGGAAGAAAACCTTAAAGATTTTTAGATTTATTAAACTTAGAAACTAAAAAAACTTAAAACTTTGTTAAAATACAGATGAAAACTTAATATTATGACAAGACACAAAATTCTTGAACATTATAAAGAAATTGAAAACTTTGTTAGAAATAAAACAGACGCTGAAAAATAATTAGGAACTTATAAAAATGCAATTCAAAAACACAAAACTAATACAAGAAATATAAACTTACATTAAAAACTAAAATATTGTAAAGATATAAATACAAAATCCTAAAAATGTTTCAAAAAATATAAACTACGAAACTATAAAACTAAAAACTTTATGAAAAATAAAGGAGAAAGTACAAAAACATTACAAGAAAATTAAAATTTAGACACTATATGAAACCAAAAAACTTAAAAGGAATAAAAAAATTTAAAATATTACAAGAAATAAACACCTCTACTCTATAAACTAAAATATTTGCCAATAAATAAAAACAACCTAAAATGATTTCAAGAAATTTAAGAGTAGGTTCTATATAAAACAAAAAACTTTGTCAGAAATGAAATGGAAACTTAAAAAATATAACAAGAAAGACTGTATAAAGCTTAAAACTTTGATAAAATTAAGAAAGCACACAAATATATTACAAGAAATAAAAAACTTGCGGCATTATAAGAAACAAAAAAAAACACTTTTAGAAATGGAAAGAAAGAACATGAACGTATTACTAGGCTTAAAATCTGTAAATCTAAAAACTTGACAAATAATAAAAACCTAAAAATATATTAGGAAATATGAAACTGCTATCGTTTTAAAAGATTTAAAAAGACTAAAAATATTTAAAAAATAATAATTTCCTTAACCCTATAAAACTAAAAAACTTCATTAAAAAGATGAAAACCTAAACTAATTTCATCAAATATAAATTGAGACATTATATAATGCGAGAAAGGAAATGAGAAACGAAAAAAATATTACAAGAAAGGCATTAACATCACAAGAAATGCTTAAACATTATAAACTAAAAACTTTGTTAGAAATGAAAAAGAAAACGTAAAATATTACGAGAATTAAAAACTTAAACGTCATTAAGCATGAAATTTTGTAAAAGAAGAAAACCTTAAAATATTACAATAAAATGTAACTACAAGCTTTGTTAAAAAATGAGATCCTAAAAATATTTCAAGACTTATAAACTTTTACACAATATAAAACAACAAAAATTGTTGAAAGTTAAATGGAAAGAGTTAAAATATTACAAATAATGGAAAACGTTATAACAAGAAATAAAATTCTAAAACCAAAACTTTGCTAAAATAAAGGCCAATACAGAAAAATAACTAAGAACTTTGCTAGAATAAAGATAAACACAGAAAAATATCTGAAAACTTTGTTAAAAATAAATACCATTACAGAAAAATACCTATTTTATCTTTATTCTAGCAAAGTTCTTAGTTATTTTTCTGTATTGGCCTTTATTTTAGCAAAGTTTTGGTTTTAGAATTTTATTTCTTGTTATAACGTTTTCCATTATTTGTAATATTTTAACTCTTTCCATTTAACTTTCAACAATTTTTGTTGTTTTATATTGTGTAAAAGTTTATAAGTCTTGAAATATTTTTAGGATCTCATTTTTTAACAAAGCTTGTAGTTACATTTTATTGTAATATTTTAAGGTTTTCTTCTTTTACAAAATTTCATGCTTAATGACGTTTAAGTTTTTAATTCTCGTAATATTTTACGTTTTCTTTTTCATTTCTAACAAAGTTTTTAGTTTATAATGTTTAAGCATTTCTTGTGATGTTAATGCCTTTCTTGTAATATTTTTTTCGTTTCTCATTTCCTTTCTCGCATTATATAATGTCTCAATTTATATTTGATGAAATTAGTTTAGGTTTTCATCTTTTTAATGAAGTTTTTTAGTTTTATAGGGTTAAGGAAATTATTATTTTTTAAATATTTTTAGTCTTTTTAAATCTTTTAAAACGATAGCAGTTTCATATTTCCTAATATATTTTTAGGTTTTTATTATTTGTCAAGTTTTTAGATTTACAGATTTTAAGCCTAGTAATACGTTCATGTTCTTTCTTTCCATTTCTAAAAGTGTTTTTTTTTGTTTCTTATAATGCCGCAAGTTTTTTATTTCTTGTAATATATTTGTGTGCTTTCTTAATTTTATCAAAGTTTTAAGCTTTATACAGTCTTTCTTGTTATATTTTTTAAGTTTCCATTTCATTTCTGACAAAGTTTTTTGTTTTATATAGAACCTACTCTTAAATTTCTTGAAATCATTTTAGGTTGTTTTTATTTATTGGCAAATATTTTAGTTTATAGAGTAGAGGTGTTTATTTCTTGTAATATTTTAAATTTTTTTATTCCTTTTAAGTTTTTTGGTTTCATATAGTGTCTAAATTTTAATTTTCTTGTAATGTTTTTGTACTTTCTCCTTTATTTTTCATAAAGTTTTTAGTTTTATAGTTTCGTAGTTTATATTTTTTGAAACATTTTTAGGATTTTGTATTTATATCTTTACAATATTTTAGTTTTTAATGTAAGTTTATATTTCTTGTATTAGTTTTGTGTTTTTGAATTGCATTTTTATAAGTTCCTAATTATTTTTCAGCGTCTGTTTTATTTCTAACAAAGTTTTCAATTTCTTTATAATGTTCAAGAATTTTGTGTCTTGTCATAATATTAAGTTTTCATCTGTATTTTAACAAAGTTTTAAGTTTTTTTAGTTTCTAAGTTTAATAAATCTAAAAATCTTTAAGGTTTTCTTCCTTTTTTAACAAAGTTTTTAGTCTAGGTGTTTATTTCTTGTGATATATTTAAGATTTCACTTCTTAAGTTTTATTGTTTCATGTCTTAAGTTTTCATAAGTGTAAGTTTTCAAAAAAAGTGTCTAAATTTTCATTTCTTGTAATATCTATCAAAATTTTTAGATTCGTATAGTAACTAAATTTTACTTCGCGTAATATTTTTTGTGTTTCCATCTGTATTTTTGAATCAATGTTTTATTTTAACAGTTTCTAAGTTTTAGTTCTGGAAATATTTTTGGGGTGGTTTTCTCCCATTTTTAACAAAGTTTTTTAGTCTAAGTGTTTATTTCTTGTAATATATTTAAGTTTTCTCTTCATAATTTTTTTAAGTATTTATTACATGTCTAAGTTTCCAAGTGGTTACATTTTCAAGTGACTAAATTTTCCTCTCCGTTTCCAACAAAATTTTAAGTTTCTGAATTTTTATGTTTACATCTGTATTTTTATCAAAGTTTTATTTCAACAGTTTCTAAGTTTGTAGTTGAGATATTTTTGTAGTGTTTTTCTCCTTTTTTTACGAAGTTTTTAATCTAGGTTTATTTCTTGTAATACATTTAAGTTTTCCCTTCGTAAGTTTTTATGACTTTATGTGTCTAAGTTTTGTAAGTGTGGGATTTCAAGTCGTAAAATTTTCAAGTAAGTGTCTAAGTTTTCATCTCTCGTAATATTTCTACATTTTCCCTCTCCATTTCTAATGAAATTTTTAGTTTCATAAAGTGTCTAAACTTTTGCAATATTTTTGTGTTTTCATCCGTATTTTTATCAAAGTTTGAGTTACTTGTATCACTTTTTATAGATCTTAAAAAGTGTAAAGTTGGAAGTTCATGAAATATTTTGAGGGGTGCGTTTCTCCTTTTTTTTAAAGTTGTTTATTTCTTGTGGTACATTTAACTTTTGTCTAAGTTTTCATAAGTAAAAGATTAAAATTTTCAAGTTAGTGACTAAGTTTTGATTTCCCGTGATATTTTTTGCATTTTCCCTCTCCATTTCTAATCAAATTTTTAGTTTTATATAGAAGAATCCATAGAGATATTATGTTAACAGAGAGAGCATTGAGTACCTCCTCTCTTTGAAGAGAGCGTGGCTAAATTATTCCGCTGATACGTTTGGGATTAATATATTAAAAAGCGAATAAGTCTACACAAAAACCAAGTTCAAGTACATGAACGATTTTGACCCTTCTTCTTTTTATCCTTTTAATATTTTTATGTTTTCATCTTAATGTTTTCAAGGTTCTTACTTAGTTATTTTTCTGTAATGGTCATTATTTTTAGCAAAGTTTTCAGATATTTTTCTGTGTTTATCTAGAACTCTAGCAAAGTTCTTGGTTATTTTTCTGTATTGGCCATTATTTTTTAGCAAAATATTCAGATATTTTTCTGGGTTTATCTTTAATCTGACAAAGTTTTAGTTTTAGAATTTTATTTCTTGTAAAAAATATTTAATTTTCTAGTTCATTTCAAGCAAATTTTTTCAGTTTCATTATGTGACTAATTTTTTTAATGTAAAATTGTTAGGTTTTAGTCTTTTCTTTAATAAAGTTTTTCTTTTATATGAACATATAAAATATGTAAAATTGATTGTATACTTCGTTATTAATTCCAAAGGGTATAAATAGTGTTTAGTATACGTAAAACGAAGAGAATAGAAACTTTATTAAAATGAATAATTTCAAAAATGAACTGTCAGACATTCATAGAAAAGAATATGTACTACACAATTCTGAAACTGTTGAAAAAATCTGTGAAGTAATGAGATATGAAGCTAATAGAATGATTTCATTTTCTAAAGTTTGGCCTCTATCGTTTATCAAATCAGCTGACCTAGCAGCAGCTGGATTTTTTTACTTGAAATTCAAAGATGAAGTACAGTGTGCGTTTTGTCGAGTTATTATCCGTGACTGGGTTAGAGGACAAAAGCCGATAAGAGAGCATATGAGAAAATCCCCGAAATGCTCATTTCTAATATCTGGTTCTCAAAACATACCAATCGTGCATCTAGAAGATAAGTCTAAACCAGCTAAAACACCTGAAAAATTAAAAGATATTGCCCCAAAACATCCTAATACTATGTTGGACTTTGAAAAACGTCTTGAGACTTTTAAAGATTGGCCTGAAGATAAACCCGATGTTAAGGACATGGCAGAGTCTGGATTATATTATTCCGGCTTTGATGATATAGTTGTTTGTTTTACTTGTGGTGGATTATTGGGAAATTGGGAAAATGATGATGATCCATTGGTTGAACATAGGAAATTTTTCTCTGATTGTAAATATATTCAATTTATAGTGAGAAGAAAGGAAAATTGCCATCGAGTGTGTAAAACGAAGCATATAGTGGAAAAGATAAGTGTTTCAAAGACTACTGTTTCATTAGAAAAAGGGAAAGATCGTGTTGGAATCGAAATCTCTAAAAATACACACCTTGATGGTAATGAATGTAAAATTACAGTTAGAAATTCATTTTTATGTAAAATATGTATGAATTTAGAAATGAATGTTGTATTTCAACCTTGTGGTCACCTTGTTGCATGTAACAAATGTGTGGAAAATTTAAATGTTTGTCCTCTTTGTCGCTGGGGGATTTCGTCAAAGATTGTTTATTTACATAAATTAAAATAAATTTCATTGGAAAATTGTATTATGTTTTTATTCAGAAAATTTTAACTTAAAATCGCCTTGTTTGTTTGCATTCATATTCTTGACTTTGAATGTTAAAGTGGTATGATTTTCACTGTAGTTCAAGCGAGTTTTCTCAAGCTAATGGAAAAATTTGGATGTTAGTAACTTTTAGGTGTCAACTGGAAATTTAGCATTTTTTTTGCTAAAATCTTTTTATCCGCTTTCGCTTTTTTCAATAAAGAATTTTTTTCTTTAGCTTTTGTTCGAAGACACGGAAAAAATTACAAGGACAAAAACATGGTTCACTCCCCATGTTTGAGAAAAATCTATATAAAAAAGTTAAACTATAAAAACATGGTTTCATATGTATATGTTCCAAAAGTGGTTAACTCAAAAATATTAGCTCCAACTATTGAATTTCCGAAAAAAAAGTACAAGTCCCATGTTAAATCACATGTAATTCCATTTTAGGATGATTAAATAAGCAATTAGTAATTTGGTAATTAAAGATAATTAATCATAATTGATTAGAGTTAATTTAAATAATAGAGTAATTAAATAATTGCATCACCACGCAGCGTCACATGCGTTTTATTTCCTTTGATTTTACATACAACTTATTTTTTTCCTCTACATCTTTAACTTTGAAAATAGTATTATAGCTCCTTAAATACACCTAATTTGAGTTAATTAATCAAGTTAGGATAAATAGTTACTTAATCATTCATTTCGATATGATTGAGATTATCCAAATGGTTAAATTAGGGATTTAAATTGTATAATTCAGTCATAAATCATATAATGATGATTAATTAATTATGCAATTAATTAGTAATTCAGGTTAATTATGCAATTAATAAGTTATTATGGTTAGTGATAAATCGTCTAATTCAGCACGTTGCGAGTTCGAATCCAGCTAAAAACTCTATTTTTGGAAAATACTAATCAATAATTAGTTAAATATTTGTTTACTAGATGGCGACAACTCTAATAATTAGTTTCATATTCACTCACTAGATGGTGACTCTATTTTCTGTGAACAGAAAAAAGTTAGCGAGTCTGAGATAAAAAAAATATGAGGTCAACAACTTGTTTACTTCAAAACATGTTTTTGCATGCCTTCCGAGGTCAAAACTTACGTCACAAGTCTGAACACCTGGTGTTTACTCAAATCTTCATTAATTAAAATTAATATAAATTTTCTCTAACGATTGAGTAAAACAACTTCACTTCGCTCTAGTACTCAAAGGGTTAAGAAAAAGCTCGAAACAGCACAAGTCCCCAATGTAGTGTTCAAAGGGTTAACGAAAAAAACCTCGAAAAAGCACAAGTCCTCATTTTAGTATTCAAAGGGTTAAAGAAAATTAGGGTCATAAATCAATTTCATTAGGGTTAATTAACTAATTAGGGTTAATTAATTAATTAAGTCATTAATTATATAATTAGAGGTAATTGAGACAATAGGTGACGTCACAAGCCACGCCCTCTGACGTCACGAGGCCACACCCCTTTTGATGACGTCATAGACCACGCCCCCTGCTCCTCGCTCCTCATGTTCCAGAACCCCTACTATCTCCCTACTAACCTTATGTAAATAAGTTTCAAATATAAGCGTTCTAAAAACCAAAAAGATCTTGGGTCATTCCCCAGAAAAGGTTTGGAAATTAGACTCTAACAACAGGGTTCCAACTTGGTTTTCATGCAATACTGGTCCATAGTTCAGACATATATTCTCAGATAGGATAACAGGATCAGATTTTGATAAACTTCTTTTTAAAAAGTTTTTTTGTTTATTTTCCCCCTGGATCGGTCCCACCTGGGGGGCAATTTGGTTGAAAATTTTCAAATTGCCCCCCAAGAAAATGATATTGCCCCCGGTGGGGCGTGCGCCCCACGTTGGGAAACACTGCTATAGCCTGTAGTTGGTCGACTTGATTTGTATTTGTATTTGTAATAGGCCGTTGAGAAGTAGATTATTCTGAACGTATTTCTCTCATTAGATCTCATCTCACTAGATTAGTTAGTAACTGGAAAAGTTTTTCCATCATATTTTCGTTAGTGACGCTAGCAGTCACCACTATAATAGCTAATAATGAAATAATCTAAATCACAGCTTAGCAGAAATAATCCGAAATTATCTGTTATTTTAATTCCGGTAATCCATAGCAGCATGCTTTGGAATTGAATCGCTTATTTCTGAAACATGTCAAACGCCACTTTTCTTGTTTTGAGATAAACGAGAAAACTTTACAGATGTCGCTTCATTTTCACGAAGATGTTTAGTAATTTTTTTTCTTAAAGTAGACATTATTTAGATATATTTTACAGAAAAATAATCTTTTTAATTTTATTCTTTGCATTAAAAATTATTGAAATATTTGCATTTGACAGGTTTCTGCAATAAAAAGAGTATTCAAGCCTTTTTTCATAGCTTAACTCTAATTTATTTAAGGATTTGCTGATAAAAATAGGAGTATTAGTTGAAAATAACCTTTCCTTATTAAATACTAACCCATAAAATAATTATAGGGTACATATTTTTCCTCTTTTGGTTAGTACATGTATAAATGCTTATTTTTTAAAGATTTTAATTCTAGACTCAAAAATAGTGACTAGCCAATTCAAATGTTAATATAGAAATCTTCTAAGTCAATTAGATGGTGTTTAGATGTAATTTTTGGACACCCAGGAGTGATAAGGACCAGCCAATTTCGATAACATTATCCGATTGATTACATTAACTGTGATCCTATTAAACGGAGTCGACTGTATATTTGATTGTGGGAAGTAATTAATGCAGTGAATATTTGGCTTATGCTGTATTTGCCTCAAACATATACTAACTATACAAAATATTTATTGCTGTATTATTTATTGGCATCTGCATTATTTTTGAGTATCTGCATGTTTTCAGAAACGAGTTTATACATGGCTCTAACTTCTCTGAAAGTGAAAACGACTCTGAAAGTGAAACAGAGGATCAAAATTAAAAGTGTCAATGATCTCCATATAAACAAAGAAAAAATTGAATAAACATTAAGATAATTTTTTTTTCAAAGGAAAATCCTAAATTAATTGAATATCCATTTAAAAAACTTTATCATTCGGAAGGAAAGAGACGTAAGTTCGAGTAGTTGTGTCCGTCTCCAAAAAAAAATTATTCAAGAAATGAAATATATAAAGAAGGCGTCAGCTTTATTCCTGAACTCTTTCAAAACACCTTAAAACACTCAATAACCAACTAATATCTGTGACTATATCTAAAATAAACTTATGGAAGAAGAAGACAAGGAAGAAGAGGACAAAGCGACCATTCTTGGGCAGCAAATGTCCCTACTATTTCAATATAATAATAATATAATGGCTCTAACTTGAGTTAATTCGACTCGGAGGAATCAGAATTATCTCAGATTTGAGTATAATTTACTCAGTTTTGAAAATGTTTTAAGAGTAAACGACACCACTGTTGCAAGTTATTTGAGACTTATTAACTAATTTTACTCAAACTTTTTTTGTGGTGGATGAGAACCGCATAAAAAATCGCCCAAATAAACTTCACAAATAGCTATAAAAAATAGTTTCCGCAACACAATTAAAAATAATTCATTATTAATTAGTTCATTTAGAATATAGGCAGTTGAGACGTAGATTATTTCAGACGTATTTCTCATTAGATAAAAACTGGAAAAGTTTTTTTCCATCATATTTTCTATAGGGACGCTAGCAGTCACCGTTATAATAGCTAATAATGAAATAATCTAAATCACAGCTTAGCAATAAATGTGTGTTTGACGGCACTCTGACAACCTTTCCGGCTCTCCGTAGCAACATGCTCTGGAATTTGATTTAAAAATAAGTTTAAAAACACTCTTGTTCAAAAATGAATTTCAAACTTTGCTATCAAAATGAACTCCTTCAGTAGAATTGTTTGCTTAGTGACTCTAACATAGACATTTGAAGGTGGTTTTTGCAAAACTCAACATCTCCACCCCCGACCAAAATAGGTTTTATTACTGTTTTGGACTGAGGTTCCAGGTTTACACAAGAGGTAAAAATCTCTTCTTCCAAAAGTGGGTATTTCCCCTCAAAAAAGCGGGGTGAAAATGAGTGATTTCATCAAAACTTAACATCTCCACACTCCCAAAAATCATTGTTAGAAGCACGTTTGAATTGATCAAAACTAAACATCTCCTTTCAGTTGCGCATAGCTATATGCGCTGATTTTTCCTAAACTCGTCATCTCCACAATTTTTGGGAAAACGCTTATTTTTACTTTATTTTTGGAATTCTACAAAAGGGAACTGTTGTAAAATTTGACAATAGAGTACATTGGTTTATTGTCCATACACTAAAGTGGGTTTCATTGCATTACGTCACCCAGTTTTACTTTGCGGCACGCATTTCTGAGTTTAACGCACAACATTTCATGTTTTTAAGGAAACGTTTCCTGTCCAAATTCTCCTGGCGCGTCATTCTCCTGGCATCCACATCTCCTAAACAAAACGGAGTGTATTATTGAAGTCTGTAACTATTTTTATTTAACATGTTTAAAATAAATATGATGTTCTTACTAGTTTAAATTATTTTTCTGTTGCTAATAATGTTAAAGTTTTTTTTTGATTTTTTCAAAACTGAACATCTCCATGTGATTGCATCAAAACTTCTTCTTCTTCTTCATCTAGCCCTACAGCCCTTTGTGAGCCTTAGCTTGTCGCACAATTCCATTCCAGGCAGCTCGGGATCTTGCCTTTCCCTTCCAGTTCTGTACCTTCAGTGTCTTAATGTCTTCCAGGACATCATCCCTCCATCTTTTTCTTGGGCGACCTCTTGGTCTTGTTCCCATGGGTGTCCAATTTAGCATTCTTTTTATTCCTCTATCATCTTCCATTCTCTCTATGTGTCCTAGCCATGATAGGCGTTGAGATTTAATAAATCTAATTATGTTTTTACCTTTAATGATTTTCTCCAGTTCTAGGTTTGTTCGAATTCTCCATTGACCATTTGCCTGAACTGGTCCCATAATCTTTCTCATTACTTTTCGCTCGAAAATAAGTAAACTATTTACATCTTTATTGGTTATGGTCCAAGTCTCACTTCCATATGTTACAACAGGTCTTATTATTGTTTTATACAGTCTCATTTTTAATGGCTTTGAAAGTAGTCTATTTTTCAGTAGGTGGTTGTATAAATAGAAGCATCGATTTCCTTTTAGTATTCTCGTAGTGATTTCCTCTGAATTATTACTTGTATCTGTAATGATCGACCCAAGGTAGGTAAAGCTATGAACTCTTTCAAAGTCATACTGGTCTATAGAAAGCTTTGAAATATTAGATCTAGATGTTTTCGATCTTTCCATGTATTTTGTCTTTCCTGCATTTATAGTTAGTCCAACCTCTCCTGCAAATCTAATTAACTGTCTTGTGATGGTGGTTAGTGCTGTTCTACTTCTACTCAGAATTACCAAATCGTCTGCAAAAGCACATATTTGTGATGTTTTACTGTTTTGCATCAAAACTAAACATCTCCAAAACATTTTCCTATGTTATTGCGTCTGGTTTCAAGATATTAAATTATAATTAAGGGTCAACTTAATGGGTGGTGGGAGAAACTCTTTGATGGCGTTGGTTTGGTTTTCAAAGCTAACGCGACTCTGTATCACGTTTTTGGGGTCTCCTGAAAAATTTCTGAAAGTGGAGATGTTGAGTTTTGCTATACTCACCTTCATTTCTTCTTACTATTCCGAATGTGTTTGGAACTCCATTAACAATGGAAGGCCCCTCTACCCCTTTTAACTATTGTTTGGGTAATTTGATCGCGGGACACATATTCCCACCCTTAGATGATGCTTTGGCATGAATTTCATTGATAAGGAACAAAAACTTGTGACGGAATTCCTAAAAATATCAAACTATCCTTAATTTTTGAACACGGGTGAATTATTCGATAATCTGGAGTAATAATGCTTCTGAGTCAATATTTGAATGAATATCTAAAGCAGCAAACAGTGTAACTAGATTGTTTGCTTTAAAATCAAAACAATGAAATCTTAATTAATGTAGAATTTAAAACAATTTTAAGCTATGTACTTAGCAATTAAGTTACCTAAATTAAATACGAAGAATCAGGACCTGTAATCTATAAGACCTGTTGATTTCGATAACATTATCCGATTGATAACATTAAACGTGATCACATTATTATACTCTGTGTAAATAGAATAGGAGGCTAGTCACCATGGGAATGCTATAGAAATGCAATGGGAAATGACTAGTAGCGAGCCGCTGATTGAAATTTCACAGACTATAAGCGGAGTCGACTGTAACTGATGGAAAAGATTTTTTATCTTATTTTCGTTAGGAAGACGAGCAATCACCACTAAAATAGCTAATAATGAAATAATCTAAATCACAGTTTAGCACTTGGCAAAATCAGTTTTCTGACTCTTCCTTAATTTCTCTCCGGTAATCCATAGCAGCATGCTTTGGAAATTGAATAATTATTAGTTAAAAATACAGTACACTCCACTTAATGTGGAGCACGTTTATCCAAGATCAGAATGTTAACAATATCCGACTGATAATTAATAGTAAGAAGTTCTATTACAAAAACTGGCATAAAGTGTGACACAAGTGCAACTAGAGTCTTTAGGATGCCACAAATTGCGTATTTTTATCTTTCTTAGTTTTCGAGTTATTAGCTATTGAATTGTAAAATGTGTCAATCTTTTATGGGACACCCTGTATGTAGTGCTAATTTAAGTATTTAATAATAATAATAATAATAATAATAATAATAATAATAATAATAATAATAATAATAATAATAATAATAATAATAATAATAATAATAATAATAATAATAATAATAATAATAATAATAATAATAATAATAATAAAAATAATAATAATAATAATAATAATAATAATAATAATAATAATGATAATGATAATGATAATAATAATAATCTTTATTGACATACATAAATAGTTATAAAAAATCTTCGAAGAATAACATATTCATTACCAATGGGACTATATCCTGTACTGGTGACTGATAAATTAAGTTCAATCAATACAATAAATAAAATTTAACAAGAAATTAAACGAATACACAAAAAACACTATGAAGGAGTATACACAAAAAAAATAATAAAAGATAATAAGGTATAATTCTTAATTTCAAAAATATATTTACATATAAATAAAAAACATAAATATTTTAATACATATACAGGGTGTCCCACGAGAAGTGGCCCAACCCTTTAACTTTTGAACCCCTACAGATATAGTCATGAAAGTGGGGTCTAGGTATAGTAAAGTGACCATGCTCTATCCGATGAGATAACTTTCAACACCCTCTAGCGGAAAATTTAGGAGTTATAATTTTTATTTTAAAAACTGTGTGAGGTATGTGAAAAAAGTCAATGACTAAGTTGTAGAGCATCATCTATTTAGTAGGAAAAGACACCTTAAGCAGAAAAATATCTTGAATAAAACCCCTAAAACGCAAGCTCAATTAGGTTGAATTCACGTAGTTTTTACGTCTTAAGACGCCCCTCACGAGGTGAAAATGAGAAATTTTTATTTTTATGATTTAAGTAAATGACTAAAAGCATTCTTAGTTCATTAAATAGAAAATTTCTCATTTTCGCCTCATGAGGAGCGTTTTAAGATGTAAAATCTACGTAAATTCAACCTATTTGAGCGTGCGTTTTAGGGATTTTATTCAAGATATTTTTCTGCTTAAGGTGTCTTTTCCTACTAAATCGATGATGCTCTACAACTTAGTCATTGACTTTTTTCACATACCTCACACAGTTTTTAAAATAAAAATTATAACTCCTAAATTTTCCGCTAGAGGGCGTTGAAAGTTATCTCATCGGATAGAGCATGGTCACTTTACTATACCTAGACCCCACTTTCATGACTATATCTTTAGGGGTTCAAAAGTTAAAGGGTTGGGCCACTTCTCGTGGGACACCCTGTATAATAAGCATATATACACATAACCGAGAATTAAAGAATTTAATAGTGAATAAAAAATTTTAAAATTTAAATTAAAAAAATTAATTATAGGTAATAATCAAGGAAAAAATTGGCAAAAGTCTGGTTTCGTAAGTTATTTAATTGCATTTAAATTATATTTTTAATTATATTTGTATTTCAAACGATTTTCTGGTATGTATTTTGCAACTTAAACATTCGTAAAGGAAACCATAAGAGTGGATCATATAAAACTTTATTGACTCATTCTGTATGTTTATATATTAAAATTGTCCATCCGATGGGAAAAAGGAAACTCTATGCATTGTAGCTGTGAAATTTTTTTTTCAATTTGAGCCTAGCTTTGAGCGAACTAAAACGAGACCTGAAGGTTAAGAATTGACGTCTTAGAATCATAATAGTGCTTACAATTAAAATTATTTTTTTTTGTTTTACTCAATTATTCAGATGTTCTTCTTTGCTAAATAATAATTTAGAAAGCTACATTTTGGAAAACGGGGGGAAATAAGGGAATGTTCACTTACTGGATCGTTAAACTGACATTTCCCAGTGAATGAATGGTCGTTCATTCACTGGGAAAAAGCCCTACCTTTTCCTAACTTCCTTTCACACCTAGGTGTCCAGTCCATTATTGCAGGGTAGTGTATAAGATAAGAGAATTAAACCTTGGGTAGCAATACGGGAATTTTTTCGCTGCACTAAAAAACGCAAATTTGTTTAACTCATATTTTTTCACACAAGAGCAATACAGCAAATGTCCAATCAAAATTTCGAATTAATTCTAAAAGGCACCATCTTCAAGGTACCATTGAAAAAAAACACCTTTACGTGAGACATGAAAAGAATCCGAGTGCTGCTATGCAATGACAACGTGAATCTACAGGGTGTCCCATAAATAATGGGTCACACTTCTAGGGAGGATAGTAGACACCTAGACGAGTCCGAATCGCATAGGATTTGGGGGTCCCAGACCAAATCTCAGGGAGTTAAAAATGGAGCGACACCCCTAAAAAATTATTGAAAAATTCATTTTGTAGAAGAACTACTATTGGTAAAACTTTAATTATGGTCTCAAAAATTGTGGTTTAATATGATCTTTAAAATTATCTGAAAAGTCTTCACTTTAAAATTTGTTTTATTATAAAAAGTTAAAAAACACACAAAATGTGAAACAGCTGCCAAAACCTTATTTTGTATTTCGAAATCCTTTCTTTTGATTTGATAATCTGAAAGATCATAGCTGAAAACCCTTAAGTCCAAAGTTTCACGTAAATACAATCAATATTAAACGCTTGAGAGCCTGTTAAAGCATGACTTAAGTCAGTTTTTTGGGTCCGCAAACTATCGTTTCGGAAACGGCTATAGGAAACCACTATGCGCACGCAAAAAACGAACTTTAACAGGATCTCAAGCGTTTAATATTGGTGGTTGTTACGTGAAACGTTGGACCTAAGAGTTTTCGACTTTGATCTTTCAGATTAATAAATCAAAAGAAAGGATTTCGAAATACAAAATGAGGTTTTGGCAGAATTTTCACATTTTTTTGTGATTTTTTAATTTTTTTCATAATAACTAGGGGGCTCTGCCCCCTGCTCGCTATCGCTCACCAACCCCCGGAACTGCTCCGCAGTTCTTTGAAGATCGCTTCGCGATCTTAGAGAGTAGAGCTCGCTTGTTTCATCTCAACTATTCAGTAAAACCTGGAACTTGTCTGCTTAGTAAATGATCATTTAAAACCGAAACTTTTTATCTCTCTAACTTATCAATAACTTAATGCGGACCATTACTACAAAAATATCAAAATAAAACGGTTACTAAAATATTCCTTTTTAGTTTACCAATAATTTTACCGAAATATTTTCAAAAATATCCAGCAAGTCTACTAATTATCATCAACCATCTTAGAGAAAAAAAATGCAATTAAAAAAACTTTTAAATTTATGAAATGCACGTGTGTATCTAGTGAATCATTGGGAATAAGAAATCATACTCATAAAAATAATCGCCTGTTTCTCTAGTGAACGACCAGAAAGAGAAGAAAAAATTGAAACTTGGTATCTTAATAACTCTAAAACTAATTCGAATTTTTTGAAAAACGAAACGCCAATCTTTCTATAAAAAATAATTGTATGCGTGTTTAAAATATCATAGTTCTACTGTGATTAGTTTTTCTATTATAACGAAAAAACCGAAAAAGGGTAAAAAATTTCGAAACTTTAGAATTTAATAACTCCAAAAATAATTCGAAATTCGAAAAAAGGGCGACGAGGTGCAAAACTTCATACCTAAGAGTATGTGTCTGCAAAAAATCATGTTTCTGCTGTAAATAGATTTTGCTGGGGGCGAACTCGCAGCCGAAAAAAATAATTTTCGACTTTGACATTAAATAATTCCAGAACTATTTATCTAATTAATTAGGTTTGGGAACTAAAATGATCATCATGTATTTGTCTACCAATGGTAAAAATTTCATAATATTCCTTCAAATAGTTTGTGCGTAGTGAGAGTTTATAGTGGTCAAAAATAAAATTTTCAAAATCAGCGGCGGTGACGGTGACGGCGACGGCGGTGACGGTCACTGTTACTTTTTTTTAATATAGAGAGAAACACATTTTAATGTGAATACTTTTGAGATAATTTTAAAGATCATATTAACAAGTTCACGCCGGCGCGGTCCACCGGTGGCCCGCACTAGACTGTCTCATCGGGCGGCGCGGTCCACCGGTGGCCCACACTAGACTCTCCCATGGGGCGGCGTGGTCCACCGGTGGCCCGCACGGGTGGCCTTATCGGGTGGCGCCGCCAGATGAAGCGCAGCCTGAAATCGAGAGCAGCCTCCCAGAGAAAAACATGAAAATCGGCCCCGGCGTGAACGTGTTTTAAACCACAATTTTCGAGACCATAATTAAAGTTTTAACAATAGTAGTTCTTCTACAAAATGAATTTTTCAATAATTTTTTTGTGCTGTCGCTCCATTTTTAACTCCCTGGAATTTGATCTGGGACCCCCAAATCCTATGTGATTCTGACTTGTCTAGGTGTCTACTATCCCCCGAGAAGTGTGACCCAAATTTATGGGACACCCTGTATATTATTACCAACACAGTAGAACAGTGCTACTGTTTTATAGATAGCTTCCAAATCCAGGACACCTAGTGATTGTGTAGAGTTGCATAATTCATTTTTTTATTACTTAATACTAGGGGGCTCTACCCCCTGCTCGCTATCGCTCACCAACCCCCGGAACTGCTTCGCAGTTCTTTGAAGATCGCTTCGCGATCTTAGCGAGCAGAGCTCGCTTGTTTCATCTCAACTATCCAGTACAACCTGGAACTTGTCTGCTTATAATCTGTTCATTTAGAATAGGTGCCTGCAACAGGATCAAAAACCCTCAATAATGATTAATAACACTTATCAGACAACTTCAGTGACCGATTGTTTCTACAGTATTTTAACTACTTCTGCTTAGGCTGCCTTGTCATTGCAGAAGAAAATTTTTTCGACTGTAATTAGAATAATAACTGCTTTTAATACATTACGTCTCAGGTGCTAATTCTAAATGAACAGAGTATAGTTAAAGATCATTTAATATCGAAACTTTTTATCTCAAACTTTTCAATAATTTAATTCGGATCATTACCACGAAAATATCAAAATAAAACTATTACTGAAATATTTCTTTTTTTAATTATCAATAATTTAATGAATAGGCGGCTACCACCCCCTACTCGCTTACGCTCACCAACCCCCTTAACTGCTATGCAGCTCTTTACTGATCTCTTCGCGATCTGTAATATCTGCAATCGATCTTTAGCATCAGAGTGAAACAAACTTCCCGAAAATCCTCTTCCTTTCGTCGGCACAAATAGCACTCAAAAAAGCTAAATTATTTATTTCTCTAGTAGTTCAAAATATCGAAGTATCTTTAAAAGATTATTAACCAAGTCTATATTATATCGCTAGCAAACTTAGAGCAAAATGTGCACCTCAAAAAACTTTTAAATTTAAATATCCGTGCTCGCGACAATCTAGTGAACAGGCAAATATAAAATTTAAAAACATTAAACACGTCTGATAAAGACCTACGAAAACTGTGAAAAAAATGAAACTTTGATGCTTAATAATTCCAAAACTAATTAGAATTTTTTAAAGAATTAAACGCCAATCTCTTTCTAAAAAATAAGAATATAAGTGTTTAAAAAATCATATTGATACCGTGATTAGTTTTCATTTTAGGTAGAAAATAACGAAAAAGTGTCAAAAATTTCGAAAATTCAAAAATTAATTCCTCTAAACCAAATTCGAAATTCGAAAAAAGGGCGACGTAGTGCACATCTTCATACTTCAGAGTATTAGGCTGCGAAAAATCATAGTTATGCTGCTAATAGATTTCGCTGAACTGGATTACGCGGCGAAAAAAGAAAAACTTCAACTTTGACCTTAAAAATACCCCAGAACTAATTATCACACCAGTTAGCTTTTTGTTCGAGAATGTGCCCCAAATATTTCTCTACAAACATTTCAAATTTCATAAATTTCTATTGAGTAGTTTTTGCGTTATGGGAGTTCAAAGAGTTGAAAAATTTAATTTTCTGAAACAGCGGCGGCAGCGGCGGCGGCGGCGGTGACAGTAACTTTTTTTTAATATAGAGAGATTTTAGAGGTGACTGTTACGAGACAAAACTAGTTCTCTGGCAATTGAATCGCTTTTTCTGAAACATGTCAAACGCCCATTTTCTTGTTTTGAGATAAACGAGAAAAACTATAAAAGGTCACTACATTATTGATAAGATTTTTAGTAATTTTTTTCTTAAAGTAGACCTTATTTGGATATTTTACAGGCAAAAAGAATTGTTTTATTGTTTTTATTCTTTTCATGAAAAATTATTGAAATATTTCCATTTGACAGGTTTCTGCAATAAACAGAGTATTCAGGCCTATTTTCATAGCAAAACTCTAATTTATATCAGGATTTGTAAATAAAAGTTGGAGTATTAGTTGAAAATAACATTTCCTTATTAAATACTAACCCATAAAATTATCATAGAATTCTTATTTTTCTCTCTTTTGCTTAGTAGATGTAATACCTTTTTTTATAAATGATTTCATCTCTAGACTCAAACATAGTAGTCAGCCAATTCAAAATGTTAATATACACATCTTCGAAGTCAACTAAATAGCTGTTTGGATGTAACTTTGGGGACAGTAAAACGATTATGCTTTAAAAGCCTACAAAATCAGTTAATTTATAGTTCAATATTATGATCTGGGGTATAAATTTGATGTCCCCTTTTAATAAAGTTATTCATAGATCCAAAATCTGAATCACATATGGATGTGATAAAGGGCTACAAGCATGGAAATTTTAAATATATAACTACCAAAACGTCCTTAGTTTTGAGATTAGTACAAAAACTTTAAAAATAAGGTTTTTACTGTAGCTTGATGGATCTAACATAGTCCCATAGCCCCGCCCACAGCCCCTTCCCCTGAATTTGTAGTTGCAGCAATTTTACTTTAAACTTGATAAACCCAGGATTTTGTCACACGCAAATCCCACTTATATAAATTCCTCTGATCAAACTAATTTGAGAGCCTACACAAATTTATTTTGATCATATTTTAATGATACCCGACCGGCAATCGGCAATGATACTAACAAATTAGTATTCTGCCCCAGAGATCATTCCACATAATCCTCTGGAGAATTATTTCACTTTTCGGATAAAAATTTTTAAGGGCAAGCAGAAAAGCATTATATAAAATCAAGTTCTCCCAGGACATCAGTCGATATTATTTTGGATTTAACCCCCGTTTGTTTCAATTTGTCACAAAGGATATATTCGTTGTCAGTAGAAATGGTGCAACTGAAAAAAAAACGATAGCCTATTACTTTTACCCACAAAATAAAATATATAATGTTTGCATTCTACGGTTACTCGGAATTGGGGTTTAAAATACTCATTCAATGAATTCAATATTCATTCAATCTCATTCAATGAATTCAGTATTCATTCCATTGAATGTTTAAAACCAGGGTTTAAAAAAAACATGTTGTTTTTTTAAATAAAAAACAAAAAAACATGTTTTATTTGTTTTAAATGTGTTTTTTTTGTTTCAAACGTTTTATTTGTTTTTTTACCCTCGACATAGAAATGATAAAAAAATTCATGATTTTAAAAAAATTAAAATTTGACTTTCCAAATCGAAATTAAATAAATAAAGCTGTACTTTTAAATACACCACAAACAGTTTGTTCTTTTAAATGATTTTTGTAAGTTTTCTTCACAGCATCATGCTCTTTATCAAGCAATGTACTGCCTATGTCATGGCGATTTGGTGGTTTGTTCCCAAGCCTTATACTTGGCACCATCTTTTTAGGCTTTTGGTAATCCATACATGAAAACAGTGAGTTTGTTGCCTAAATAAAGGGAGCAAGGGGCCATTCATTAATTACGTAAGGGTGATTTTGGCAATTTTTGACCCCCCTCCCCCCATGTAAGGGTATGTAAGATTTTTCAAACCCCTCCCCCCCTATTCTTACGTAAGATTCCATTACGTTTTTCAAAATAATAAAATGTTAGAAAACTCTCAGTTTGACGTAAATCAAAGATTTTTATTTTTCAACAGATAAATAATGTTCTTGCTGTCAACTACATATTACTATTATATTATTATCTCTTGATTAGAATAATTGGAATTTGTTTACATTAACTAGGAAAATCTTACGTAAGAATTGGTTTGACCCCCCCACCCCCCAAGTAAGGGTATGTAGAGATTTTTCCAACCCCCCCTCCCCCTCGAGACCCTTACGTAATTAATGAATGGCCCCCAACTTGATAAAAAGTACATGTGTTTTAAACAACTTTTTTTTTCTTTGTTTTAAACATGTTTAAAACAAAGTGTTTTAAACGTAACAACCCTGCTTAAAACTATAATACCCCAAAGATCACAACTTTATTCACAATTTTCTAACCATCTCGTTGCTACTAAAAATTGAATAACATTGAACATTGATTTGTTAAACTCATTTATAATTACTCGACTTAAACTAGCTTAAATTGGATTCTTTAGAAACGGAAGATAATTTTTAGTCATTCTTCAGGTCTTAATTATCTTCATCGATCAAAGAAAACATTGGGGTTGTATATTCATATTCCATCCTTTGAAATGCCCTCTTGAATGCTTAAATCTATAATACCCAATGATCATCAAATCTAACCATAACTTCCCCCCCATCTCATCAGTGTTACTAAAAATCATAAATATTCCACTATCCATTCTGTTCCCTCCATTAAGCGATGGATAGAACAATGCCCCTTAATTGTTTATCTGACTTAAGAAAGATTAGTCTCAAGACGCTAATGGAAGTAACCACGCTAAAGGGGCATGAAATTTAATAAAAGTTATCCCACATTGTCTGTTTGCCTTTAACACCCGAAAGGATCTTGAGGCGTCTACAACCGTAAATTAAGTTTCGCACATTACGTGAGGTGATAAGAGTTTCGTCATCCCTTGTTGTTGTGTCATGTTGTCACATTAGCGCAATTTCCAACTTCCGTTGTTACGTTAAGGTTTTTTTTACCGGTTAGACTAAAATATAGTGTTTACGAATGTATTGGGCCTTTTACATATTCCTGAATGCATTTAGGAAAGGTGACGATATGAATTCATTTTGAAATATACTCATTGAAAAGTTTGATTCAATCCGTTTTAGTATATTTTTTTCTGATTTACAATATATACAAATACAAATACTGACAACCAACAAAAGGCGTGAAGCCTAAAGCCCTGGATAGCAATGTAACATAGCTTCATCCAGGGCTTTAGTGAAGCCCAACTAGGTTGTTCTAATCAACTCAAACTACCGATTTCCAGTATTTGTCTATTTTATCCTTAAACTCCTTTACTCCATTGGAACTTACTATCGATTCTGGCAACCCATTCCATCTATCCACAACCTTGTTGTAAAAAATAACGCTTTCTGCTTTCCCTGTTTACATGTGCCTTGTTTAATTTGAATCTGCGACCCTTTGAATCTGTGTCATTAAGTTAAGTTAATAGAAAGTCCTTAAATTAAGTTAACAACAATTCATTAAGTTATTGTGGATTCAAAGAGAAATCCGAACCCACGCTTATCTCAAACTTTGTACATAATAATCTGACTTATACCACTTTCCTTCCGAACAACTCACGCAGAATCATCCTCGTCGAATAAAGCCATCTGGCAACGGGGCCGGCAGAGCAGAAAGTTCGTGTCCCGACGGACCGAAGATTTTGAATGGGGTTCTCTCGAAAAGAGCATCTCTCTAATGGATTTATATTATGAATGCATTAGTAGCGTATTTAATGGAACGGATTGTCTGCATTTCTGATGAAGTATGCTGTTTAATATGTTTGGGATAGGTTTATCTCTCTGTAACTATATAAGAGATTCGCATCAGTGAAAGTAGGTCAATCATAAAAAGGTTACATGTAGTGTCCACTGAATGAATGCAAATTTATCGATTTTTTTGTGTGTTTTTCATAGTATTTCAATAAGGAAGTTGCATGTGTCAGATTTTCAAAAACAAACAAGTGTTCCGTATGGTTTTTTGTATGGAAAATGAAATATCTAGTCAGTTTTTCAAAAAAAATGTACAGGTAATTAAATATTTTAATTTAAAAGTCGAGAAAAAAACACGTGACTGAAAACGTTTATTGTTTAAACTATAAGATGACGTCAACAATAATACCATCAACTCCATTGCTTTACAACAATGTTTAGTATAAGATGACGTCACATCCAAACTCTTGGCGTTTTCGCGCGCTTTTAAAAAGGGGATTTTTGTTAATTTTTTTGACAATCAAAAAATTTCTCGATCGGCCTCAAATTTTGGGTAGTTGCTTATTTTTGCAAGAGGAATCGATAAATAATTTTAAAAAATCATGCAACTTCCTCATTAATGTTACGAGTAAAGTATTTACTTGATCTGTTGTTGATGTCCCTTGAGAGAAATTAAAAAGAAAACCCTATTGGAAAATTTTTTCTGGTGTTTCATAAACCAGTATCAAATTATACTGGATCCAGTATCATTTATACTGGTTCCAGTATCATTTATACTGGTTCCAGTATCATTTATACTGGTTCCAGTATCATTTATACTGGTTCCAGTATCAATTATACTAGATCCAGTATAATTTGATACTGGTTTATGAAACACCAGAAAAATTTTTCCGCTAGGGAAGTGATGTCAGTGGTAGAACCTCAACAAGTATTTCGTTGTTAAAAGTATACATACATTCGGGGAAATGCTCAGTGAATAAACATTCCCAGGAAATGAACAATAGATCATATAATCTAAAATAATAAATAATTTAACTGTTCTGAATACTCCCTATAAAGTTCAGTAGTTGCAGGAAGATCTTATACTTGTGTATAATTTTTTTTTCTTAAAATCTGTGAATTTAAAAAAAATTTTCAATAGTACAATTGAAATTCAAAGTGAAAAAGCGGGTAATTTTCTTTTGTAATTACTGGCAGAAATTAATTAAAATTTTTTAACTTAACAGGGGTAAATACATTTACAAAAAATAATGATCAAGTTACTTTCAATGACATCAAAACGATCTATTAAAAAGAGTCGAAAATGCCTCACAGATAGAATAATGGAGAAAGTTCTCTAATCAACAACATAAAGATCCTCGGGATACAAACAACCGAACAATTACAATGTAAATTATTAACAAGCTCCAATACACACCATCAACTTTCTTCCTTCAAACGACTAAAGAACAACCTTTGAGTAAAATTTCTCTCAACCACTTAAAAGTAATTCTTGATAAAAGACGCGCATTCTCTTCAATTTGGATAAAGATATCCTCGAACGCAAATATCAGTGGAGGTTCCTAATTACAGCAAAAGGGAAATTCAGGAATTGTCATCAGTGATTAGAAGATTTCTCTTTTGGGGGGATCTCGAGATGGAATCGAAATTATCCAGGGAGGATCCGGAGCAATTAATCAGGAAGCTAAAAATTCGAGAACACTTCATTTGGGATGAAACGTCGTTTGCAAAAGGGAGTTACTACTTCTTGATTAAAGATCCGCAAGGCACTTTACCATTTTATTTATGTGCGGAAAATCCTCGTAGTGACAAAAAAGAACAATTTACTAATAAAACAATATTAAAAACGTACCTATGTAAACAGTAAAATAGTTAATAAGGATCGAATTACTTTTTAACAAATAATATATAGTAAAAATGAGATACAAGTGTTTATTCTAGTAAAAACTGACAAAAAAATGAATCAGGCATGCACGGTAGGTAGATTAAAGTTACAGTTTATTGTCCCTCGGTCAGACTCTAGTTCCTTGCGCCCCCCCATATTACTCTAAACAACCAACCAACCAACATGACTCTAGTATTAATATTTTTTTCGTGTTTCCGTCGTGACACTTTCTATTGTTATCTATCTACCTACAACGCATGCCTGTTTCATTTATTGGTCAGTTTTCCATTAGAATACACTGGCATCTGATTTTTATAGGAATCATTTTAATTGGTTGAATGTAATAAAGGCCAGAATTTAACGATTGTATCTTTTACTGGCCAGATATGCGAAGGGTTTTGCTAATTTTCGCCCGCGATTTTCACCCCTTGAACCCCACTTGCGACCCCCTAACCCAGGGTTACCCAAACTCATGCATCGACCTCTTGGTAGTATTTTACAAAGGCCATCTACCCGCTTTCAAAAATCTGAATAAATTCTTTAAGAAAAATTTTTTATGAAGGACAATTTTACTACCGGTTTCGTTCACTAGTAATGTGCAGTTCAATCTGGATAATTCATAGGTGAACCAACAAAGCAATAGACCACCAAAGAAGCATTAATCTTTCAAAACTTTGAAATTAAAAATCTATATATATATATTTCTCTTACGTGACGCTCAAATTTGGCGGTATTTGTTTTCTCCCGTTGGCAACGGTTGGTTTGTTTTGTTTACTTTTCGTAAATTTAAAAGCAATCTAAAGATGGATTTAAGTAGAGCAAGAAATAATTATTCCAATCTGTGACGGTTGTAGCTCTAGGCAGGAGTATTTACAATTGTGTTTACAAAGAAGTTTTAGAGGAGTGATTAAATAATGGGGTAAGTAAAAGCACCTATATCAACTTTTAAGTATAACATATGCATGTTAATAGTACTCATCTCATATATTTTTTGGCTGATATATGGTGGCTCTTCTTGGCTAATGCAACAGTACCCATGAATTTGATAAACACTGTATACATATTTTTTCATACACATATTATATGTTCTCCTGCTGCATAATACTATTTATAAAACTCTATTTTAACCAATAAATTTAGTTGGTAATGAAACTCAGCTAGGCTGTACCAGCGTATGGCAAGCGAGCGTAGCGAGCACAGGATTGCGAAGCAATTCTAGGGTAACTGCGTCAGCAGTTCCCGGGGGTTAGCGAGCGATAGCGAGCAGGAGGCGATAGCCCCCTACTTATTATTTAAAGAAAGTTCAAGGGACCAGAAAAATTCTTTCAATCATCCACAACATTGCATTGTACAATAAGATAGCAAGATTTTATCAAAATGAGAAAACTCTAAAGAAGAAAGAAATTTTGAAGCACTCAAAATAAACAAAAATACAAAAAAAGAAAATCATTTTAATCAACAAATTCAGAAACAAAATTATTATATTACAATACAAATTAAGGGTAATTACGGAATATATTTAATGAGAAGGGTTAGCCTGATGCTGGGCTGCTAAAGACGGAATATTTGGTTTAAATTTACTTAATATTATACTTAAATAATATCTTTCTAAAACATTCCATCTGTTTCTTGATTCCGGTTTCTTCATCCGGCTCAAGTTCATTTGAAGAGTTTGAAGCGCTTTTCTTTATTATGATTGTTTAACTTTGATCGACCCCCTACCGACCCCCAAAGCTTGGTTGACCCCCAGGGGGTCGGTACCGACCACTTTGGGAAACCCTGCCCTAACCTTTACTGATTATTGTTTGTCTTGATGTACCCTACTCCCTTGAAGTAATGAAACACTTATCTGAAACACCCAGTATAGACTCTAAAAAGAAATTGGAGGGTTCAGAATAGAAATGGACCAAGTCCACTTTAGCTACTTTTGAGCTACAGACGTTTAAAGTTAAAGCTTCATAGGAAATTACATGTTATCGCAACAGAACTTGCTGCTGCCAAGCGGATATTATCAGAACTAGGACTTGGTTCATTATTGCACTGAAATTTTACATAGTTGGTGCATATTATAGCGTTGCTAACTCAAAAATGACAAAAAGTGGAATTGGTCCATTTTAATTCTGAGCCCTCCAATTTTCTCTTCAAATAACGGAAATTAACAGGCAGCACTGTTGCCGGTTGATTTCCATACTTTTTCAAATGCTTTTTTTTCTTTTTCCGTCAAATGAGAGAATATTTTCGTTATTTGAAGAAACTTCACTGTTCATTATGATTATTAACAAATGCCGACTTTTATGACAATCCCTTTATCACCTTTTTCTGATTTCCTCGGCAGAGAAATCACATTTCCAGATACGAATAGAAAGTGTTTTTAACTATTGGTTACAGAACTCGTTTACTTACATAATTGTTTTTAAAAGTTATTCTTTTAGTGGTGATTTTATAAAATCTAATTTTTTTTGTGAGAATTCTTGAAAAAAAAATTTTCTATGCGTACGATAAACTATCGTGTAAATACAACGAAAAATAAAGTGTAAAAATACGAATTTTTTTTAACAGTGTATTCTTGTCATTGAAAATTCGATTCAGACACTGCTTTATAAATCTGAAAAGATACCCCAATCCCCTCTCATCTCAAACTCCAGACTTAGATCTCCATCTTTCTGAGCAACTCAAATATAGGTGTAACGTAACCGTTGATTTTTCCCAGGAGGAACGGATTTGTCCGCCATGATATCCTCCTAAATATTCATTCCGCCTGAGCCCGGCCACTCCCGTACCCCTGGCACGTCAGCCCCTTAATTCCAAAAGACGTTCTTTCTGACGTCACCCTCGGATTAGCACGCACGTGCCTGCCGACGAAGGATTAGAAGGGTGCGATTCTCCAAGCTGTGTTTTTTTTTCTTTCTTTTTTTGCGAGCCCGAGTTTTAGTTTTTTGGAAAGCCATATTTTAGGATGAGAAAAGGGCAAATTGCGGTGGAATCTATAGCTGCGAACTTAGGTCGTACCATGAATTTGGTCGTGAACTTGGACGCCAAGTATAGGAAGTCTTGCTAAAATGTGTGAACTAATTGATTGAAATATGCAGTTATATTAATGAAAACCACAAATATTTAGCCTTTTAGAAATGTACCAGGCGTTATATATATACCCCGTTTAATTTATCTGACTTTTATAGTGGTGAGTAAGCTTGCCATAAAGCTATTTGATCTTATAATTTTTGAAAGTTGAGCCTACAGAAATATTACCTAAGCAAAACCAAAAAATAACATACCCTTGCTGCATCATACTGCATACACTTGTGTATTTAAAAAAGTTCTTGGGATGAAAATGACCAGAGATAAATATAAACAAACCGGTCAGTGGGAGGAGCTTATCAAATGGCCCCTAAGAAGCAAACCCTAAAAAAAGGTGTCCTGTTAACCCTTTAATTAAAAACACGATTTGCAATTCATTACTCTATTGTTTACGAAAAACAACTTCGAATTTTTTGAACTTCTTCTTTCTGATGGAGAGCAAACTTGGATTTCGTTGGGATTTTTATTTTTCTCATTTGAATTAATTTTTAATTCTTTCATGATTTTTAATCTAACAATGTTTATTCTAATCTATATAAAGATATCAAAATTATAAGTAAATAAACCTTAAGGATTGTATGCGTAGATGATATCATTATTGTGATATCGATGGTGTTCAAAGAAATATCAGTTTTATGTTCGAAAAATATATTTTTCCCCACAATTTGGACAGTCAATTCATTAAAATATATACCAAGGATGTTAAAATACTACTTACTGTTTATCTTCGTCTTTTCTTATGAAATTTCCTTCGGTTTCCTTCATCTCTGAAATAAAATCAGTTTTGTATAAGAGAACATTTTTATTGATTGATTTTCTTATAAACTAAGCCTAAAGTGAACTTTCAATAGGTTATATTGTAATTGAAATATAATTTAGCAAAACATATAAATAGTCTATATAGTGTGGCCTAAAACGAACTTAACGCCCTAATCTTTTGGTTTTTGAGGTGTGTTTCCTAAGTTTTAAGCCCAAAATTTCAAAACTTTTTTTAAATACTTAAAACTGAAATCCAATCTTTGAAAACAGTTTATATTACAGATATATATTACTGTATATAAACCTTTACAGCAAGTAACCAGTACAAACCAGTACAGCACGGACCGGATCCGGCCCGCCATGCCATTTGTCCCGGCCCGCGGAACATTTTAGATTTTAGTACCAGACCCTGTTTTTGATTTTAGTACCAGACCCTGATTTTAGTACCCTGTTTTTGAAGGTATATATTTCCAAAAATTTTCTGGGGGGATCCCCCAGCCCCCTTAGGACTTGGAATTTAAGAATTTAAAACCATTTTACACCCAAACAATTTTACACCTACCCAAAAATGCAAATCAAAAACATTCGAACTAGGTGTTCCAAATCTAGTTAAAAACCTGTTTCTTGGAATCAAATCTCCAAACATTTTCGGGGAAGGACCCTCAGACCCCCTTTTGGTAGTTGGAACTTAATTACTACATTCTTTAAGACGCAAATTCAACCCAAAAATGTACTGTAGTGCTACATTAGACCTATTAAATATAGATGGGAGGGGCTGAGGAATAATCTGGGGCCCCTCACGAAATTATTTACACTCCTGAGATTAATCTAACTTATGCATTATACTTATAATAATATAATTCTAGTCCAGATTAATGCTTAAAATATTAGTACTATAACTATTTTTTGATAAAAAACGCCTTTTTTTTTCAAAGTTATACCTATTATCTACTCTATGGCCCTCCACGTCACTTTAATCTTTGAGTCCGGCCCGCAGGTTCAAAAAGGTTGCCCATACCTGCTTTACAGGGTCAAATATGTTTTGGTTAACAACTTTTATTTGCTTTTAAATGAGAAAAAATCCTTTCCAAAAAATAATTTTTTTGTACAAACAGAAAAAATGTCTAAATAAACAATCTAACTACAATTTCAAAACAACATTTCTCATAACCCATCAGGGTTGGCTGGATTGGACCCAATTGGGTTGTACCCAATGGGTTTTTTCAAAAAAACCCATGTGAAAAAACTCACATTTTGGACCCATTTTTGGGTTTTTTTCAAGAAAAATCAAGATTTTGGCAGTTCCTTCAAAATTTAATGTGGGTTTTTTTTCAAAGTTTAGGATATTTTTAAAATTTTAATGGGTTTTTTCAAAATTTAAACAAGGTTTTAAAAATTAAATGATGTTTTTTCAATTTCAGGGAGTTTTCTTTCAAACGTTAAATAGGTTTTTTTCATTGTTGAATGGTTTTTTTTTCAAAATTTAGGACGTTTAAAGTTCAAACTAGATATAAAAAATAAAGAAGCTTTTTTTTTAATTTATATGGGTTTAAAATTTAAGTGGGTAAGGATATTTTTAAAATTTTTTCAAAGTATAAAAACTTAAAAAAACCCACATAATTGTGGAAAAACTGACATTATTTTGACAGAACAAATTTAACATAGAAATAATCACTAAAATTTGAAAAGACCCACTTACTTTATAGGAGAAAATGACTTAATTTTGAAAAAACCCAGTTTTATATGGGTTTTTTCAGGGTTTTATTGAAAAAACCCAACCCACATGGTTTTTAAAAAAAAAAACGGGTTTTTTCCAACCCTGTAACCCATGTACCAGGATGATAGAACGTTGATTAGCGTAGTGCAAAAGTTACTTCCACAAGAGATTTAAAATATAAGTGTTTAAAATAAATATCGCCAACACCCAAAAGGCTACTTCTGTATTAAAAGGCTGTTTTATTTCCCGAAACCAGATAGAAACCCAGTTTTCGCAACTCTTCGCAGAAAACAAACAAAGCCCTCTTTATTCAAATTAAATTATTCTCCAAATCTTGTGAAAAGCTAAGGCTTAAGCTAACAGTCTTGAAAGAATTATGCTCTAATCATCTGATGAGGCTGAACTTTCTGCACCTCATCGTTAAGAGAGCTCTTCTCTCGAAAGTTGGCCCTTTCCCGGTAAACATAGTAATCCGAATAAGATCTAAAAGACGATACTAACTTTCGGAATATTTTAAAAGTCGAAGTTGGAGACGCACTTGTTGACTCAACTCGTTACATCGTCGCGTTTTAACTGGGAGGCATTTTGAAAGATTTCCTTCGACTTTGAAACCGTCTCATCAGTTTGGATGACTTTGAGATTGCGTTTTTATTTTCAGAAGTTGACGTTACTCGTAAACAACTTGGTGTTTAATAATATCGATGCATTAGCTTGTTGGTTATCTGGCGTTACAAAACGAAAAAATCTTACATAGTCGTATTGAACTTGAAAGGAGAATTTCACCATTATCGCTGGTTAGCGGACAGTAAGTGTAAACTCACAACTCTCAAGTTTCTCCTCCAACCGTGGACCGGTTTCGTCCTTGTTAGGACTCATCAGCACGGTATAGGAAGGCAACACAAGAGAGCGAAAGGCAAGTACTACTCTAGCCAACTATAACTGAAAAAGTGGTGACCATTGATTAGTCCTCCACTCATCTGCTGGAATGACATGGCATTCCTAGGACAGATTTAATTCCCGAAAAGCAAGGTAAATGGAAGGAGAATTTCACCATTATCGCTGGTTAGCGGACAATAACGGTTAAACTCAAAACTCTAGTACTAGTCTCTCTCGGCTAGACTAGTACTTGCCCTCCGTTGTCTTGCGTTTGCCTTCCTATACCGTGCTGATGAGTCCTAACAAGGACGAAACGGGTCCACGGTTGGAGACGACGCTTGATAGTTGTTAGTTTACACTCATATTTAACTTGCTACTTGGAAATTGGTACAGAAAGATGTAGGCCTGAAAATCCTTTAAATTTGAAGCACTCATCTTAGGAAGTAAAATTACGCCGGTCAGTCGGTCAGGCTCTTGAGAAAATCAGGAGTAAAGAGATGGTATGGAGTAAAGGGAAGCTAAAAGCAAAGTTTAAAAAGCAAAGATACTGATGATCAGTTAAAGGAATATCAATAACAAGCTTATTATAAGGAAGAAAGGGGTGATGAGGTGTAAAACAAGCTCAAAAGACCCAGGTGACTTTAAATAGAAAATAATTGATGGGTAAAAGAAGCTGAAGGGCAAGGAGATGCTCTAGGAAAAAGGTATAATGAAAAGGAGAGATATGCTAAAAGCGGATAGTCTAAAAAGTAAAGAGAGTAAATGAAGATCAAGGACAAGAATACTATTTGGAGGAATAGGATGCTGAGGTTTAAAGGAAGTTCAAAAGAAAGAGCACGAAGATGTTATAAGAAAAAGGGATGCTGAGGAGTAAAATAAGCTTAAGAGGGAAGGTTTGCTGAGGAGCAAAGCGACGTTAGACGTTATGGCTAAGAGGGTATTTCAAAAACAAATGGATGCTGAAAAGTAAAAGAAGCTCAAGAGCAAGGAGATGCTCCAAAGAAAATCCTAAAAGTAGAGAATGTAATAAGCAAAGTGATAGGTATTGTTAAGTAAATGAAGATCAATAAAAAAATTATAGGAAAAGGATGCTGAGGATTAAAGGAAGTTCAAAAGAGCAAGGTTATGTTAAATAGCAAAGGGATGATGAGGAAAAGAAGCTCAAGAGCAAGGAGATGCTCAAAGGTAAAGGGACAATGCGGAGTAAAAGAAGCTTTAGTGTAAAGGGATGTTAAGGAGCAAAACTTTGTTGTAGCTAAGAGGGTATTTCAAAAACAAACTGATGCTGAAAAGTAAAAGAAGCTCAAGAGCAAGGAGATGCTCCAAAGAAAATCCTAAAAGTAGAGAATGTAATAAGCAAAGTGATAGGTATTGTTAAGTAAATGAAAATCAATAACAAGGAAATTATGGGAAAAGGAGGCTGACGATTAAAGGAAGTCCAAGAGAGCAAGGTTATGTTAAATAGCAAAGGGATGATGAGAAAAGGAAGCTCAGGAGCAAGGAGATGCTCAAAGGTAAAGGGACACTACGGAGTAAAAGAAGTGTGAAGGGATGTAAAGGAGCAAAGCGATGTTCTATTTAAGAGGGGATATCAAAAACAAATGGATGAATAAAAGAAGCTCAAGAGAAAGGAGATGCTAAAAAGGTAAAGGGACATTGCGGAGTAAAAGAAGTGTAAAGGGGTGTTAAGGAGCAAAGCGATGTTCTAGCTAAGAGGGGATATCAAAAACAAATGGATGAATAAAAGAAGCTCAAGAGAAAGGAGATGCTAAAAGGTAAAGGGAAATTGCGGAGTAAAAGAAGTGTAAAGGCATGTTAAGGAGCAAAGCGATGTTCTAGCTAAGAGGGGATAACAAAAACAAATGGATGAATAAAAGAAGCTCAAGAGAAAGGAGATGCTCAAAGGTAAAGGGACATTGCGGAGTAAAAGAAGTAAGTGTAAAGGGATGTTAAGGAGCAAAGCGATGTTCTAGCTAAGAAGGGATAACAAAAACAAAGGATGAATAAAAGAAGCTCAAGAGAAAGGAGATGCTCAAAGGTAAAGTGACATTGCGGAGTAAAAGAAGGGTAAAGGGATGTTAAGGAGCAAAGCGATGTTCTAGCTAAGAAGGGATATCAAAAACAAATGGATGAATAAAAGAAGCTCAAGAGAAAGGAGATGCTCAAAGGTAAAGGGACATTGCGGAGTAAAAGAAGTGTAAATGGATGTTAAGGAGCAAAGCGATGTTCTAGCTAAGAGGGGATATCAAAAACAAATGGATGAATAAAAGAAGCTCAAGAGAAAGGAGATGCTCAAAGGTAAAGGGACATTGCGGAGTAAAAGAAGTGTAAAGGGATGTTAAGGAGCAAAGCGATGTTCTAGCTAAGAAGGGATAACAAAAACAAATGGATGAATAAAAGAAGCTCAAGAGAAAGGAGATGCTCAAAGGTAAAGGGACATTGCGGAGTAAAAGAAGGGTAAAGGGATGTTAAGGAGCAAAGCGATGTTCTAGCTAAGAAGGGATATCAAAAACAAATGGATGAATAAAAGAAGCTCAAGAGAAAGGAGATGCTAAAAGGTAAAGGGACATTGCGGAGTAAAAGAAGTGTAAAGGGAGGAGCAAAGCGATGTTCTAGCTAAGAGGGGATATCAAAAACAAATGGATGAATAAAAGAAGCTCAAGAGAAAGGAGATGCTAAAAGGTAAAGGGAAATTGCGGAGTAAAAGAAGTGTAAAGGGATGTTAAGGAGCAAAGCGATGTTCTAGCTAAGAGGGGATATCAAAAACAAATGGATGAATAAAAGAAGCTCAAGAGCAAGGAGATGCTCAAAGGTAAAGGGACATTCCAGAGTAAAAGAAGCTAAAGGGGCCGTTCAAATATTACGTAAGCACCTGAGGGGGAGGAGGGGGTTTTCTCTTTGCTTTTTTTTCTGACAAGGGGGAGGGGGGATATGAGTGATGCTTACGTAAGATACTGTATTTTCAAAAATATCTTGTTTCTTGCATAAGTAATTTCATAACTCAACCAAAAATAAACTTAACAAAAAATTGAATTATGAAATCTGACGTAAGCACTTTTTTCTGGGGATGTACCCCCGAACCTTTTGAAATTTTAACCCCGAAAAGTAGTGTTGCTACTCATTTTACACCCAAAAGGAGAGGGTCACAGGGACAATATTTATACCCAAAAAGGACAGCTCCTTGCGTATAAGTCATCTATTTTCAAGGAGAAAAAAAACAGTACTTACTAAAAGGGATGTCAAAATTTCGGTTGGGGGGGGTCCGGCAGTTTTTTACGTAATTATGGTGTGGGTTGTTGAGGTTTGCTTATCTTTGTTGACAAGGGGGGAGGGGGGTTAAAAATGACCAAAAAAGTGCTTACGTAATGTGGGGACGGCCGTTATTAATAACTCTTCTTTAAATGAAACACAATATTTAATATCGAAACACATTAGTACAAAGACAAATCACACAAACATTGATGACACATAGAAATACTTAATTCTTCTTAGGAAAACGTCTTATTGTCATTTTATAAAGTTATCGTCGTTTTCGGTTCATCATGGACGGCTGCGGCTGGCGCGCTTTTTTACCAACATTCGCACGTAAAGAGTTGAGGGTTTTTTATCAGCAATTACGCATCACAGAGGCTCCTTCGCAGATGCTACACAGAAGGATTGCAGCGCCTCTCGTGGTGGGGTATAGTGACTAGCGGATGCGGACGCCTCAGTAATATTTGAACGGCCCCTAAGTTTAAAAGGATGTTAAGGAGCAAATCGATGTTGTAGCTAAGAGGGAAAATCAAAAACAAATGTATGAATAAAAGAAGCTCAAGAGCAAGAAGATGTTGAGAATGAAAGGTTCTTCTGTAAAGAATCATCTTAAAAGATTAAATATTTTTCAAATTGAAAATGGGGGCACACCATTTGATAACCCACGATCCCAAACATTTTTGGTTTCTAAAAACAATAAAGATATAATGCTTTTATTTTACCGTTATTGTTAATGCTTACAAATATTTTTTTTCGAAGTTATCTTTTTGTGAAAATATTTTTCCAGACAATTGAATTATCTGGTAACTTAAAAGTAACGCATTTCCCCACAACAAAAAGCGTAATCTCTGAATTTCAAAATATTCAGTCTCAATTTCGTGTCTTCTATAGCAGAAAATCGCCCCCGTTATTCCTGCTTCGAATTCCAAGGGATATAAACGTAGAAACGGAATTTCGAATGAAACGAGGGAGAGAGAGAATGTTCGAAATTCCTCCCCCTCCTCGAAGGCAATAGTTCGGAGTGTCTCTTTCTCTGACACGTGACGTTCTGAGTTGCGGTTTCGGGGATTTGTCGCGCTCTTATATCCTGGCTTGTAGAATATAGAATGCAGGGAATAAATATCGCTTTAGAATTTCACTTACGAAACGGTCTGTATCACTTATGTGAAATTCTGCGGATGGTGTTTTATCTTAACTTGGGAAGTCCTAAGTTATAGTCATAGGTTATAGTACTGACGTATGGCTCACAGTGGCGGATCCAGGGGGTGGCACTCTGGAAAGTGCCCCCCCTTGGAGACCCAAAAAGGTTCTCAAAATGAGTAAAATCTCTACTTTTACAGGTCTAATTTCAAAATTTTTTCTGTGGGAGGACCCCCATACCCCCCATTAGAATCAAAAGGGTGTATTCAGTGTATATTTTTAGGAAATCCCCAAAAGTTTGACATTTTGGGTCAAAAAGTAAGGGCAATAGGGTTGAAAAGGGCCCCCTTAGACTCTAAACTTTTCTAAAAATGAGTTAAAACCCTACTTTTACACGTAAAATTTCAATTTTTTTTACTGGGTGAGGACCCCCGAACCCCCAATGGTACCACAAGGGAAACTTGTCTGCAAAAGTGCCCCCCCTTGGAGCCGTGCTGGATCCGCGCCTGATGGCTCATACCATGAAGTAACTATTACTCTGTATTTCAACCAAATACAAATAATGCTTGGTATTTTTCGCTCTTATCCTGGCATGTAGAATCAAAGAGTATAGAGCTTGCTTAACAGAGATTCCAAATGGCAGTTTTCCTCTTTAGGTACTTAATTTAAATGCCTGCTCCCAGATTATAATTAATTTCACTGGCAGCCAATCAGAGAATGCGAAAGTGATTCCTGATTGGATATGGAACTTCTATCAGCGGCTTTTCATCGGTTCTGTTTTTTTCCCTCCACTTCCGATTTGGATTTGAGTGACATCTTCTGTGGGAGAATGACAGAGAATTAGCAGGAATTACGTGGTATTAAAGGAAGCAGTCCGTTTAGCATGAAGTTTGTCTATGGGAAAAGCCCTGTTAAAAAACGTTTTCATTATTAGCGTCTATGGAGATGAATCCTCTGTTAATTAAGCTCTATACTCTGTGGAGTATACTATAGGGTGTTTCAAAAGTCCATTTCACGGCTTTTATTTGGAGCCAAAGTTTCCTAGCGTCATTAAATGAGGTTTACCCGTAGGTAAGTGACTCTGGAGAATAGTACATTGAGATGACTCACAGCGCCCTTAGTGGTGAAATAAGAAAGTTAAAAAAATAATTAAAAAACAAAAGGACATGGAACAAAAACCTCAATCATAGTATTATTGCCAATGTTATGAAAAACTCCGAGAAAATAGTTTCCTGAAAATATTGCGAATATTCTTGGAGATGTTAGCATGTGAAAATATTAGTTTTCGGGCTTTAAAAAAGAAAAAATTCGCTAATATGCATTTTTCCTATCTTTTTTTTATATTAAATTTTGTCTTGGTTAACTTTACAGCACATAACTATAGTATATTAACACTACAAAACCCACAGTGAAAACGAGCAACCTTAACTATTTTCAAGAAAAATCTCAATCACTTAACGAAAAAAAAAACTCTCAAAATGATATGAAGAAAAACAATTCATCAAAATCACCACTAAAGTAAATAAAAATTAATTTAGGTAAAATGAATAATAGAAAGCTTTCATATCTGGATCTGGCGGGTATCTGTCGATTCTAGTAAACACATTTTACTATGTGTTAAGTTATAAATTAGAACATCCGTCTCTTATTGTCCGCTAACCAGTGATAATGGAAAAATACAACTTGCATTTATGCTTTTCGGGAATTAAATCTTTACTAGGAATGCCAAGTCATTCCAGCAGATGAGTGGAAGACTAATTAATGGTCATTACGTTTTCCGTTATTTAGTAGGATATACTCGATTGCAACTTGTAGAATATAGTCTTATGGGCTTGTAGAATATAGAATGCAGGGAATAAATATCGCTTTAGAATTTCACTTACGAAACGGTCTGTATCACTTATGTGAAATTCTGCGAATGGTATTTTATCTTAACTTGGGAAGTCCAAAGTTGTAGTACTGTACGACTCATACCATGAAGTAACTATTACTCTGTATTTAAACCAAATACAAATAATGCTTGGTATTTTTCGCTCTTTCCCTGGTATGTAGAGTATACTCACAGAGTTTAGAGCTTAACAGAGGATTTATCTCCATAGACGCTAATGACAACTTTTTTAACAGGGCTTTTCCCGTAGACAAAATTCATGCCAAACGGACCGCTTCCTTTAATAACACGTCATTCCTGCTAATTCTCTGTCATTCGCGCACTGAAGCTGTCACTCAAATCCAAAGAGAAGTTGGAGGGAAAAAAGCAGCACCGATGAAATTAAAATGCCGCTAGATAGAAGTTCCATATCCAATCAGGAATCACTTTCGCCTTCTCTGATTGGCTGCTAGTGAAATTAATTATCTGGGAGCAGGAATTAAATTAAGTACCTAAAGAGGAAAACTGCCGTTTTGAATCTCTGTAAGCTCTATACTCTGTGTGTAGAATCACGGCTAGACTGGATTTAACTGTGTTTATATACGGCTTGCGCATGAGTAAAGTGCAAAAAAAGGCCAAAAATTCCAAAAAACTGCAGTCACAGCATAGAAAAAATTTTTGTGGACCCGGATCACGTATGATTTTTGTGTATTCTAAATAACTGAATCTAAATCTGAAAGTTAATTAGCCCGGTTAGCCGTCCAAATTTGAAAAAAACCCGAAATGAACCATGAAAAAATGAAAATGAACCATAAGAGCCGAAGCAAACCAACCCTAACGAGCGACTACGCGCGGTACCCCCTCAAGCGGTAAAAACTGGAAACTTCCAGCGCCGTCGGCTCTTTTGATCTTTTGGATAGTGGATAAGCCGTATAACCTACGGTCGCGATCAAGTTTAGCCGTGGTAGAATATACTATTAGGGTGTTTCAATAGTCCATTTCACGGCTTATATGGGATAAAAGTTTCGTAGCGTCATTAAAATGAGGTTTACCCTTAGGTAAGTGACTCTGGAGAATACATTCAGATGACTCACAGCGCCCTTAGTTGAAAAAGAAAAGAAAGAAAGTTAAAAAAGTAATTAAAAAACAAAAGGACATGGAACAAAAACCTCAATCATAGAATTATTGCGAATGTTATGAAAAACTCCCAGAAAATAGTTTCCTGAAAATATCGTTAATTTTCTCGGAGATGTTAGCATGTGAAAATTTTAGTTTTTCGGGCTTTAAAAAGGAAAAGGTTCACAAATGAGCTATTTTTTTTCCTAAATTTTTATATTAAATTTTGTCTAGGTATAACTTAACAAAACTATAGCATATTAACACCAAAAAACTAACAGTGAAAACGAGCAATCCACACTATTTTCAAGAAAAATCTCGATCACTAAACCAAAAAAAAACTCTCAAGATGAAATGAAGAAAAAAAATTAATCAAAATCACCACTAAAGTAAATAAAGTTAATTTAGGTAAAATAAATAAGAGAACGAGTTAATTTACTGTTGTGGGACCATGGCGATTTCTAGTAAACACATATTATTATGTGTAAAGTAATAAATTAGAATATCCATCTTTTATTGTCCACTAACCAGCGATAATGGTAAAATACTCCTTTCATTTACATTGCCTTTCGGGAATTCACTAGGAATGCCAAGTCATTCCAGCAGATGAGTGGAAGACTAATTAATGGTCATTACGTTTTCCGTTATAGTAGGATATACTCGATTGCAACTTGTAGAATATAGTCTTATGGGCTTGTAGAATATAGAATGCTGGGAATAAATATCGCTTTAGAATTTCACTTACGAAACGGTCTGTATCACTTATGTGAAATTCTGCGAATGGTATTTTATCTTAACTTGGGAAGTCCAAAGTTGTAGTACTGTACGACTCATACCATGAAGTAACTATTACTCTGTATTTAAACCAAATACAAATAATGCTTGGTATTTTTAGCTCTTTTCCTAGCATGCAGAGTATACTCACAGAGTATAGAGCTTACAGAGATTCAAAACGGCAGTTTTCCTCTTTAGGTACTTAATTTAATGACTGCTCCCGCAGATTATGATTAATTTCACTAGCAGCCAATCAGAGAAGGCAAAAGAGATTTCTGATTGGATATGGAACTTCTATCAAGCGGCATTTCAATTTCATCGGTGTTGTTTTTTCCCTCCAGTTCCAATTTGGATTTGAGTGACAGCTTCAGAGGGCGAATGACAGAGGATTAGCAGGAATGACGTGAAATTGAATCGTCAGTTTGAAGAAGGGAATAAAAGTCCAAAAATCAAGTTTTGAGAAAATCGAAAAAAAGAAATGGAATTTTCATTGTATGGATATCGATTTCACATCTTCAAGGGGTGATATCTCCCTATAAGGGTTAGTTATTTTCCCCTTTTTTTCACCCATGTGTAGGGCAAAGCTTGGAGATTGTTTTAAGCACAAAAAGTCCATTTGTCATTTTTTGGACTTATTCCCTTCTTCAAACTGACGATTCAATTAAAGGAGGCGGTCCGTTTGGCTTTAAGTTTGTCTATGGGAAAAGCCCGGTTAAAAAAGTTGCCATTAGCGTCTATGGAGATGAATACTCTGTTAAGCTCTAATACTATGTGGAGTATATATATTATAGGGTGTTTCAAAAGTCCATTTCATGGCTTTTATTTGGCACCAAAGTTTCCGAGCGTCATTAAAATGAGGTTTACCCGTAGGTAAGTGACTCTGAAGAATACATTGAGATGAGATGATTCACAGCGTCCTCAGTGGTGAAATAAGAAAGTTAAAAAACGAATTAAAAAACAAAAGAAGATAGAGCAAGAACCTCAATGATAGTATTATTACCAATGTTATGAACAACTCACTCAACTTCTCGGAGATATTAGCATCATGTGAAAATATTAGTTTTTCGGGCTTTAAAAAAGAAAAAATTCGTAAATAAGCATTTTTCCTATTTTTTTTATTTAAAATTTGTCTTGGTTTAACTTAACAGCACGAAACTATAGTATATTAACACTGAAAAAACCCACAGTAAAAACGAGCTATCTAAATATTTTCAAGAAAAATCTCGATCACTTTTTTTTAACCAAAAAAAACTCTCAAGATGAAATGAAGAAAAAAAATTAATCAAAATCACCACTAAAGTAAATAAAAATTAATTTAGGTAAAATGAATAATAGAACGGATTTACATAGTGTGAGACCAGGATATACGATTTCTAGCAAACACATATTACTATGTGTAAAGTTATAAATTAGAACATCCATCTCTTATTGTTCGCTATCCAGCGATAATGGCAAAATACTCCTTTCATTTACCTTGCCTTTCGGGTATTAAATCTGTACTAGGAATGCCAAGTCATTCCAGCAGATGAGTGGAAGACTAATCAATAATGGTCATCACTCATCACTTTTTCAGTTTTAGTCGGATAAATGTACTCGATTGCAACTTAAGTTGAGCCTGACGTCATGGCCGCTCGGAAGAAAATCTGAGTAAACAGAAAGCTTGCAGGGCTTCGTGAGCTCTTATTGGCTGGCGAGTTTATTCGAACAAATGTACTAATACGCGCTGCACCACTTGAAAAAATAATAACACTCAACATTTTGCAAATCGGGAAGAAAATACGCTTAATATAGTACGTGGATTTAAAAAACTAATCATATTTTGAAATTGAATCTCTTAATTTCACTCAAAATTCCAACACCGCATGGAGAACTACTTCCTTTGGTTGCTCTCATCTTATTTATACGGGCTCAAGTTAAGTTGCATCCGAGTATAGACTAGTAGGGTCCAAGAAAGTTAGCTCAAAAAAGGGTTCAAGTGGAACAAATTGTAAAAGAAAGTTTGATGGGTGATTCTCATAGGAAATTTTCTGTAGAAAACGATGGTGAAAAGTTTACTAAAATTAACCGTGTCCTATAGCCAATATGGCGGATTTTCCAAAATGGCAGACAAACGTTTTTAATTTATTACTTCCTAAACATCGTTAATAAAATTATAACTTTTGCAGAAAATGATTAAAATTTAGTAGTAAAATTAATGGGGAACTGTTTTTTTCTCTTACGATAAGTCATTTATCCAATATGGCGGATTTTCCAAAATGGCGTCCACTCATGTTTATAATAAGTAAAATTCTGATGATAAATTCGTAATTTTTACAGGATATGGTAAGAATGAAGTCATAATAATATTGATGAAAGTTTCCTCCCCCTCAATGTATCAAACATGGCGGAATATTCAAAATGGCGGACAATCGTGTTTTACTTATTTGCTAAAAATCGTTAATAAAATTATAAATTTTGCAGTAAATGATTAGAATTCAGTAGCAAAAACAATGGAACTGATTTTTCTCTTACGATAAGTAATTTATCCAATATGGCGGATTTTCCAAAATGGCGACCACATAATGTTTATAACACATAAATTGTGATAATAAATTCGTAATTTTTACAGGATACGGTTAGAATTAAGTCATAATATAATATTCATATCAGTTTCCTCCCCTCAATGTATCTAATATGGCGGATTTTCAAAATGGCGGCCACTTATTTAGAACATTTTTATTTTTGGCATGTTTACAAATAAATAAATATTATTTTGGCATAACATTAATTATTCTACATTAAACTACCCATAAAAGGTATATTCACCAAGATTTAGCGATATAAAGAACCTAATAAAACAATTTTCAAAAAGGCAGCCGCGCATTTCAAACTTATTATATATTATTGGTAAATGGCAATTTTTTAATTTGTACTTATACAATATTTACCCTTAATTTTTAGTAAATAATGATTCTTCTGCTTATATTTTACCTAATAACATTTAATATTTCTTATAAAAACAGTTTATTGTATGTTTGCATCTAAGTAAATCTTGAAATTTTTAAAATCAGAATAAATAGCCAAGATTAAAAATTTGTGTTTGTATAAAATTATATTAGTTCTATTATATTAGTTCTAAATTATATTAGTATTTATATATTAGTTCTTCGGGCTTTAAAAAAGAAAAAACTCGCAAATTAGCATTTTTCCTATTTATTAAATTAAATTTTGTCTTGGTTTAACTTAACAACAAAAAACTATAGGGGAAGGTGGGGTAATAAGATTCAAATGGGGTAATAAGAAACATTCCAAAATTCTACAGGATTCTCCTTTAAGTTTATGAAGCTGATTTTTTTACAGAAAGTTCACATCATTAACAGCTTTCTTTGAAAAAATAATGCACTTCCTAAGTAAAAGGGAAAGGGGGTTTTTAGCTTGTTTCTTATTACCCCCAAGTGACTGCATCTTATTACCCCAAGTGGGGTAATAAGAAACAAGCTAGTTATTTTATTATTAAAACAATTAAAAAGAAAATGAAGGTATTAATGTAATCTTCTAAGAGTATTGTATAACTCTGGTAATTTTCAAAAAATTTCATCAAAAATCTTTTGATTTATGCCCAGTTAAAAATTAGTCTAAAAAAGTTACATGTTGAAAGTTTTGAACAACTCTATATTTTTATATTTAACATTTTGAAAATCATGAAAAAATAATTAAAATATTGCTTCTCTTATTTCATTTTGTGAGACTAAAATTATTTTGACTGTTTATTTCCCCTAAAAATAAACTAATTTTTGTTTAAATTGAGATTTTGTGTCCTATTACTCACCGTTTTCAATAAAATGAAGTAAAAATAAAATTAGATGAATTTTAATTTTGAACTTGATAACTTAAATAAGAACAATAAAGTATTAAGATAATATAGAGAAAAAATCTATAAACATATTTAATGGATAAAATGCTAGTGTTTCTTATTACCCCATATTTTCGTTTAAATGGGGTAATAAGACACATGGCACTTTTAAGAATGATCCACAACCCTAAAATGAAGAACAAAAGGTGAATTATATAGCCCCTTTAACCTCTTTAAAAATTCACTAGTAAAATTCCATAAGAATTTAATATAAAAAACAAGATAAAATGAAATAGTTGAAAAAGCATGACTTTAGATGGATGATTTTGCTGGCCGCATTATTACAGAGGGAATTTTTCTAGGAAATAATCATTATAAAACAATAAAATTTTTATGGGATATAAAGTATGTCTTGAAGATATTCTGTGATTTTTTTTTTCAGATATTTACGCCAACACACAAAGCTGCAAATCAAATGTTTCTTATTACCCCAAGTTTCTTATTACCCCACTCTCCCCTAGTATATTTACACTGAAAAACTAACAGTGGAAAACGAGCAATCCACACTATTTTCAAGAAAAATGTCGATCACTTAACCAAAAAAAAAACTATCGAGATTAAATGAAGAAAAACAATTAATCAAAATCACCACTAAAGTATAAAAATTAATTTAGATAAAATGAATAATAAAATTAATTTAGATAAAATGAATAATAAAATGGTTTTATGTTCTGTAGGAATCCGGGAAAGGTGATTTCTAGTAAACACATATTACTATGTGTAAAGTTATAAATTAGACATCCATCTCTTATTGTCCGATAACCAGCGATAATGGCAAAATACTCCTTTCATTTACCTTGCCTTTCTAGTATTAAATCTGCACTAGGAATGCCAAGTCATTCGCAGATGAGTGGAAGACTAATCAATAATGGTCATCACTTTTTCCGTTATAGTCGGATATATGTACTCGATTGCAACTTAAGTTGAGTCTGACGTCATGGCCGCTCGGAAGAAAATCTGAGTAAACAGAAAGCTTGCAGGGCTTTGCGAGCTCTTATTGGCTGGCGAGTTTTATTCGAACAAATGTATACTACTACGCGCTGCGCCACTTGAACAAATAATAATACTCAACATTTTGCAAATCGGGATGAAAATCGCATCGTTATCATTAGTGGTGATCGTTTTTTTATTGATTATTTTGTGAGCATTATTTCAGGATTCATTTTGCTCCGAAAAATAAAAATCATATTTGAGTCGTCTAGTTTCAAAACCGGATAGATCCATTTTGAAACAGCTGCGGTCGGTAAGAGTCGACGCGGACGCCAAATGGAAGACAAGTTGGCGCTATATCACGGGCGGTCATCCGTTCGGGCCGCCATCAGGTTTAACCACGACTCAAATGATAACACTTAATTGCATTATGAAATATAATTTTGTTCTTATTTTTAAATTAAATAAATTACCGGGAGTCGAAATATGTATCTCCCGCATGCAGAGCTTGCACCATACCGCAGAGCCAGCAGGATATACTGAAATCGTAATATATTTTCATGACATCTTTTTCTTGGGGTAATCTTCATTTGAGTCGCGGTAAAACGTGGGGGCCGGAACGGCGACAGGTCGTGAAATAAAGCCAACTTGTCTTCCATTTGGGGGGCGACCGATTCGCTCATTTCTATTGAATGAAGGATCGCCAATGGAGAGATTATTCTGAAAAATGCTGAAGAGAACGCATAACCGATAAAAATTAGATTTGTGAACGATATGTTTTGGTACTGTTTTAATTTTATTATTTTCATCGTGCAGCCTTTAACATGGTTTGTATTTAATTATCAAGATCACCAAAACCTGGTTTAATGATTAAATTTTGAGTAAAATCGCAAAAATCTGGCCTTGTTTGAGGCATGGAAATCAGATTTTGAGTTAAAGGGGGTTCAGTAACCCCTATGTTTACAATGTTCTTAAAAAGTTATATTTCGATGTACCTTTTTCAGAAAGTAAGTATAAGAGATACAGCTTTCAAGTTTTTTATGGGTATAAAATACGCATTCTAAATTATCATGAATAGAGCTTTAAGTAATTAATTAATTAGAACTCATTTTCTTGAACTTTTTACATTGCATCTCTAAAATTTTTGAAATATTGGATTTTTTTCCATGATAAAAGGGATATTTTAAAAGCTACTAAATCATAACAGGAATGTATGCAAAAAAATCATGATGTTTCAACTGTTAGTTTGCTAGAAAAGGTACATCGAAGGTTCTATGGACGTTTCGCCTACTGGGAAATTTCCTTCCTCCCGTTCTTCTTTTTTGAAGGTGGGTTTTTGTTATGGGGGGAATTCGTTATCAAGGGGGGTAAAAAAAATTCAGTATGCGAAACGTCCTTGACACTACATCGAAGGTTTAAAAACACAGTTTTGAGATACTATTTGCATGCGAAGAGAGAATTGCGGCAGGCAGAGATAATTTCGGTTTGTTTACATTTTTAAAAAGCAAATTTTAACCCTCCGTCGGTCGCAACTGTACTTTTTCGCACACCTCATACATTTTTGTTTTCCTTTCCGTTATTATGGGGGTTAGAAGTCTGAATTTTTTGCTAGTCTCCTATCTTTACCGGATGTATGGCGCCAACCAATTCATTAAATTTGCGCGCTTTGTTTAGTTTGGTTTTTATCATAATTTTACTATTTGACACATTGCGCTCGATCGTGTTAAACGTCTTTAAGGTACGTAATATTATTTTTTTGTACTCTCTGATGCTTTTTATTAATTTTATGAGTGCTTACGCTTCAATATTATTAAATTTTTCTCTATATGTATGTAATTTTTCTAATTATTTTTGGCTTATTGCGGTTGAACATACACCCAGAAAATCGTACCTTATACACTTACCTTGCCAAAAAAATGTTGTGCAATATGCAAATCTACGTTTACTACCTGTAAGTTGAGAGTTTAAAGCTAACATAATGTATTTTGGAGTTATTTTACAATAGCTACAAGGACTGTCAGCGGTCAATTTGCCCAGCCTAGTATTTCCTGTTAACGTTTTGTCTGGGAATGGTTATTATCTGGACATGAGTTCAAAAACAATAATTTAGAATTAATATCTCTCAGGTTTCACATCATTAAGTATAATTTTTGGCTAAGATATTGAATTATTTATCCCGCTGAAGTAAGCTTAATTTTAGGCTATTTTCAACTTTTGTTCTTAATTATTTACAACAAATTTCAAATTTTTTATGTCTGAATAATACTATGAATATATTTTACTGTTTTTAAGACCTTATCATTGAAATTAAAAGGTAGAAAATTGCGATTCTTTCGATTGTGCGTTTTGGCACATTGCGACCGAACACGTCAGTTTAATATTGCGACCGACGGAGGGTTAAGTATGTTTTAAAACCGATAACAGGCAAAAGTAATACACCGTTGGAAAGCTAAATGTTTGTTCTTTCATAACTTATCAAAATCTCAAAATCGATTTTTTTAAAGTTTTGGGGTACTGACCCCCTTAAAAATAATGATAATGATTTGCATTAAAAATAATGATTAATTTTGAGCAATACGGTTGTAGTCCCCTACAAACGCAGAGTTTTGAGAGAAATCAAAATCACAACCCCTTCCTTCCAATAACACCAGACCAACTCCTGAAGGGATTGGTCTCCTTAAGAACGCAAAAACCAATCGCTACCAATCAACAGGGAATCGACTTGGACCGCTCTACCGCTCAAACCGAGCCTCTTATCTATATTTGCCCAACAACCTCCAATAAAAGAAAGCCCCCACATAGCATACTTTTCCTTCGTCCGATCCATAAATCCAGAGGCCCCATCTAATCATACCTCTTTTTTTTATTTCGGATTCGACAGATAATGAATCCCCAGGAGAAAGAAGATAATGTAAACGGGCAGTAGAGAGAGCATCGATTAGACCGCACGACGAATGTCTGTCCATCGATGAAGCAACAGTGTCATCATTTCTTTAGTACGTTGGTTCTCTAACTATGCTGTGCGGAGGACTTCCAAAATGATTACAACTTTTAAGAGGTTAGCGTTTCCTTTTTATACAGGGTGTCCAGTCTTAAACCTTATTACAGCCTTTATTCCAGAACCTCTGGAGCTATTTTCTTAAATGTAGTGCTTACCTCTAGTAAAACGCCTATGTTCTTTTCAATCACACCACTTTTAACGCTCTCTAAGCCTCAAATTTAGAAATTAGCGTGCCTATCTCAAAATCTATTAGAGATTCAAGAGAAATTGTTTATTACAAAGTTGCAGAGCAGCATCGATTTAATACAAAAAGATACCTGGTACAGAGAAATAACCTTGAATAGAACCCCTTAAACTCACGCTCAATTAGGTAGAATTTACGTAGTTTTTACGTCCTAAAACCCTCCTTAAAACCCGAAAATGAAAATTATTCCTTTTTATGATTGAAGAATACTTTAAGTCAATAATTCTAGTCTAGTTCTTGATCTAGTTCTTTAGTCTAGTTCTTGATAGTTTAAACACAACTTCAAGAAGTTGTTAAAAGTTTCAAGGATACTATAATTTTAGCGCCAATGCAAAAGTAAGGGTAGCCTCTAGTGAGCGGTTTAAGAAACAGATCGGGCAATAAAGCTACCGGAGGGAAAAATCCTTGAAAACACGCGAGCGGTTGAATTCGCTCGCGGTTTTACAAAAACCGCATCTCATGGGAACTGAGGCTTTAGAGAAATATACAGATATTTATAAGGAGGGAACCGATTCCACCCGTTCATGAGATGCCACATCAATTGACACACAGTGACCACAGCTCTGTTCTCGCTCTAACCACTATATGACTCTACTCTGGGGGATTTAATACACACACAGGGAGGGGGTGGTGGAGGTCGTCTGAAGAGAAGAAGACGACGGGCCATCGGAAATCGAAGGGCTCCGTCGAGCCGTCCGTTTTCAAGGACGACACCGAGAAGTGGGTTAATTCCGGAATTGATCCGTTTTTGAGGAATCATCGAGTCGTCCCTAAGAGTTATGTGGAAGATCGCTTTATTGGGTTCTAAATATTTCGGAAAGAATCAAATCGGAATCGAATGCCTTAGAATCGATTCCAAGGAATCGAACCCTTGAAGGAGTCGAATCTTAGGAATCGTTTTTAATTTTACAATTAATGCAGATAATTATAAACAATTTTGTTCACTAATTGGTAATTAGTATTATACAGCAGGAAATGATTCTTACGAATAGTACTTTGTTTTCGTACTCTTGATTACCTCTAACGAAATACGAACCAGTATTAATAATACTGGAATTGCCCTTTCCCCTTCGCCTTAATTTTCAAACAAAAACTGAAAATAAATATAATTTGAGTGGTGACTATTGAACTGTTCTAAACTGAATATTTCTGGTAATTAAAAGAATTAGATAGTCATACTTAAATCAAGAACACTCTTATCCAGATGAAACCATCTATTTAACCCCTTAACAGTGTCGCCTGAGCTCAGCTCGGGCAACTACTACGTGCAGAATTTGTGATACCCGAGCTGAGCTCGGGCAGGAGAAAAGTTAACGTTTCCGTTTTGTGAAGCTCAAACTGTGTTCGTTTCGATGACGATAGCGATTTTTCGTCGTTTAGGGATTGTGAGACATCATGTTTGGATAATCTACCTCCTAATTTAATAAGATGTGTGTGTAATCCAATACTTTTTATGTGTATGTTAAAATGATAAATACACTTGTAATTTCATTTAAATTTTGATTTGTTATAAAAAATTATTTTCTAACACTAATAATAATATAAAGAACAAAATTAAACAGTAAAAAAAATTTCCGTTTTTGGTCAATTTTTTTGAAGGGGTTAATACGGATAATACAGATAATTATTAACAATTTCGTTCACTATTATTAACTACTTTATTACTATTATTATTATTTGTTCAGTATTATTATTTATTAATTAATATTTTTCTGACTATTTATTAAATTAATGATAATTACTAATTGTCTTTGATTTGTGATTGAAATAGCCAAGTTCGATTCTATACTTTTTCGATACTGGCTCTAAGGACTCGATTCCAGGTTGGAATCGAGTCTCTGGAATCGATTCCGGAATCGAATCGAACGATTTTTTATATCCCTAATTATACCCCATTCCAATGGTTTATTGAGGAAAAACAAGAGAAGGTCTTGGAAATGTTACCTGGTGAACAACAAAAAGATTTGAGAAGAGAATTCCCCTCTTTTTTAAATGCAGGAAAAGATTGATGGTGTGATAGTTCGTAAAGTTTTCTCATTTGTTTAGAGGAGACATCTTTTTAAACTTCTCCGTCTTTGGAAATTTCATTGGATTATTTGTGGATTTGCGCATCGAGGGGAAATATCAGCATATTTTTTGAAAATATAAAAAAATTTATTTTTCCAGTAAAAGAAATGATTTTAAATTTAAAAATTGAGTGAAAACCAACAATCGCCTTGAATCCTGAACCATTGTTTAAACAAGTGCTTCGGATTGAGGGTTGGTGCCTTGCTCCCGCTTGTTGTTATCCTCCCACTTTGAAAAACTGGAAAGACTGAGCTCTAGTTTTTTTACAGCCTAGTGTTTCGATGAAAACGGTGTTTCCCACATTTCCAAGAAGCACATGTGACGTCACATTGTTGGGAACTTTCTGTATTAAAATCTGTCTTACCTCAAAAAAAAGTTTGTGGGAAAAGACAACCGTATTTTCGGAATCAGGAGAGAATTTTTAATACATTATAATTGAATATTTAGAATTTTAAGAGATGCTGCAATTTTCTATTGCTGTTATGGTTGTTAATCCTTTGCCTAAATTTTCAAACTTAAATTGAAAATAAATATAATTTGAGTGGTGACTATTGAACTTTTTTAAACTGAGTACCTATTTCTGGTAATTAAAAATTAAAAGAATTCATACTTAAATTAGAAGTCATACTTATATTAAAAACTCTCTTATCCAACTGAAACCATCCATTTACTCAAAATGCCATTTCTCACAATTTTCTTTCTCACATGTGTATTTCTTTCCCTTTCGCCGAAAACTTAACTAATTCCATTATCATTCTCAATTATAGGATTATAATAAATAGACGCATAAATAATAAACAGACATAATAAATGCAAACTCGTTATTTAATAAAACTTCCTGCTCCAAAGGCGACAACTAGCCCCTTATCTCCCATTTCTTAACGACATTTCCATCGGAAATCGACATAAATAACATCACACATAAATCTGTCACGCGTCCGAGAAATCAACAGCTTTTCACAGAGGAAACCCTCAATTTGCGAATAATATCCCGATTTTTGAAAATAACAAACCATAAAGTATTCATGGTGGAAACACGTTTTCCGATACTAACTTCACCCGTAACCCTTAATAGCTTTCGACAGATACACACACAGCGATCGAAATAAATGCTTTCTCTGTCCAATACACACACGCTATCTCGTCGTCCTTTATGAAAGAGTTAACATCGCTCTCCCCGTGTTATCACGTTAATATGTTTGAGCCCGATGTCATTTTGTTTCAATACTGTATTGGCTGCTTGGCATTCGGGAAAAAAGATGGAGTTATTATGAGAAGGTACTGATGGTGTTTGGGCATAGATATAGCTGATATTGCTTTACTGGCTTTCTGTAGGAGTTGGTATTTTAAATGAAACTTATTTGGTGAAAGTTATTGCTCTCAGAAGGAAATTGGAATTTAATAATAGTAATGCCATAAATATGTAAGATAAAAATTATGCAACAGTTTACCAATTAGGTATTCAATTTTTATCTATTAAAATGACTTTCAAAAGTTGGATTAAATCCAAATGCCGAATTTTATGGTAATGTGGCGATCGGCGCCAGCGAACTCCGCAACGCGAGCTGAGAGCGCTGGCTCTAAACGTCACTGGCTGCGCACGCCACGAGATGGAGACGTCATGTTTACAACTGCAGATAAATAGGCAGCGTGGAACAACAGCTGGTTGATCTGACCAAACCCTTACCTTCTGACTCTCGTCATTCTCTCTCGGCTGGCTGCTGCGGCCTATTCAATTGTCAACTTATTCTAAATTGTTTTAACTTGTTAATCGTTATTATAGGAGTTTACATTGTTCGTTAAATAAAGTTCTTTGTTCTTTAATGTGGTGTTACTAAGTCTCAACCCTCAACCACAACTGGTAATCCCACAGTAATAAAAAAAGAGATCTAAGCGAGCTGCTCAGTGGTATAAGTCCAAAAGTACAAAAATTTATATAAGAGATAATTTGGATTTAACTTAAGGTCCTTTACCTAGTGTGATAGTAACCTATGTCAAAATCTCAATGATTAATGGCCTGTAAGAGCCACCTAAAAATTACTGTCTCCATATGAAAAACACAGGCGTCAATTACACTCAGAACTACAATCAGTGGACTTATAACACTTTTATTCTGACCCGCTCAAACGTCCCATTTTCCTTCCCTCCAATACACACGCTATCTCGTCCTTTATGAAAGAGTTAGCATCTCTCCCTCCTGTGTTTATCACGTTAATATGTTTGAGCCCGATGTCATTTTGTTTCAATACTGTATTGGCTGCGTGATATTTGGAAAAGAAGATAAGATGGAGTATTATGAGAAGGTACTGATGATGTTTGGGCATAGATATAAGCTAAGCGACGGTTAATAATGCTTTACTGGCTTTCTGTAGACGTTGGTTAAAATGAAACCTATTAGGTGAAGGTTATTGCTTTCAGAAGGAAATTGGAATTTAATAATAGTACTGTCAAAAATATAAGAGATAAAAATCATGCAACTGTTTACCAATTAGGTATTCAACTTTTATCTATTAGAGGACTTTCCAAAGTTGGATTAAATCCAAATGTCGAGTTTTAAGGTAATAAAAAAAGAGATCTAAATAAGTTGTTCAGTGTGGTAAAGTTGAAAAATACAATAGTTCAGAAAGACGTGGATTTAGATTCCTTTTAAGATCCTTTACCTTATATGGTAATCGTTTAAGTAAAAAAACAGCTCAATGATTGGCCGGTAAGAGCTGCATAAAAAGTTGACGTCTCCATAGGAAAAACAAGGCGCCATTAAAGAAAACCTTCAAATTATACCACTTCCATTCTATCCAGCTCAAATATAAATGGTAGATTTTATCATCGAGGACTATCAACTTTATTTGCGGAAATTTCGTAACTCTTTACAGAGTACAGATCAACAATGGAGAATTGCAGCATCTCATAAAATTCTAAATATTCTATTTTAATTTATAAAAAGTTATCTCCTGATTCCAAAAATACGCTTGTCTTTTCCCACAAATTTTTTTACAGAAATTTTATGACAGAAAGTTCGTTACCTAACAGTGTGACGTCACATGTGCCTCTTGGGAATGTGGGAAACACCGTTTTCATCGAAACACTAGGCTCTAAAAAAACTATAAAAAATAGAGCTCAGTATTTCAAAGAGGAATCGTAATAAACAAGGAACATTTGACGTCACAAGCTGTTTCAGCTCAGACAGAAAAAAGTTATTTTTAATTGAAAATAACTTAAAATTTATAGAGCATTGAAAGGTAAGTTAAAATGTTTTTGGAGGTTTTAAGTCATTCTGAATACATTAAGATTTTTAAAAAAAATTGACTGCAATTATCCATTGAAAAAATTGTAGCTAAAAACACACTGTATGCGATCAGTTAAAAACTTACCCGCAAATTCCTGGGAATTTTGAAGTTACACTCTTGTAGCACATGGGTTCTGGAAAAAATGCAGAATTAATTATACTGCATTTTGTGTTTACCCCTCAGTTTCTGGAAGTGTTAGTGCTGATTTTTTAAAAATTTGTTCAATAGTATCTGAAGGTATTTCGGACACAAAATTTCAATATAAAACATTAAAAAAGCTGCAAGTTTTCTGCAGGTATTTCGGACAAATTCATCTGTTGCTTTTCTCCAGATAAAATTTCTGCAGGTTTCATGCAAAAAATTTAATCCGAAATACCTCTAAAAAACCTGCAGTTTTCTTATATAAAGTACTGCAATAAATTCTATCAAAGGAGGACAGAGCTTTTAAAATTTAACATGTTTTTACTAAAAGATTACTTTCAAAAAAGGATTACTTTGTAAAAAAATTCTCCGAAAACTTAATAAAAGGTCATTTTTTATATTTCAGACAACGGACGGAACCATGAGCTCCGGCGAACCCGACAAAAGTTGCGACGAACAGTCCAACGCGGAAGCTGGTCTCAATGAAAGACTCACCAAGCCAGAACCACAGGTAACATACAGGGTGTCCCACGAGAAGTGGCCCAACCCCTTTAACTTTTGAACCCCTACAGATATAGTCATGAAAGTGGGGTCTAGGTAAAGTAAAGTGACCATGCTCTATCTGATGAGATAACTTTCAACGCCCTTTAGCGGAAACTTTAGGAGTTTTAATTTTTATTTTAAAAACTATTTGAGGTATGTGAAAAATGTAAATGACTAAGTTGTAGAGCAGCATCTATTCAGTAGGAAAAGACACCCTTAGCAGAAAAATATCTTGAATAAAACCCCTAACACGCACCCTCAATTATGTTGAATTTACGTAGTTTTTACGTCTTAGGACTCTCCTCACGAAGCGAAAATGAGAAATTTTTATTTTTATGATTTAAGTAAATGACTAAAAGTATTCTTAGTTCATTAAATTGAAAATTTCTCATTTTTGTCTCGTGAGGAGCGTTTTAAGACGTAAAATCTACGTAAATTTAACCTTTTTGTGCGTGCGTTTTAGGGATTTATTCAAGATATTTTTCTGCTTAAGGTGTCTTTTGCTACTAAATCGATGATGCTCTACAACTTAGTCTTTTACTTTTCCCACATACCTCCAAAAGTTTTTAAAATAAAAATTATAACTCCTAAATTTTCCGCTAGAGGGCGTTGAAAGTTATCTCATCGGATAGAACATGGTCACTTCACTATACCTAGACCCCACTTCCATGACTATATCTGTAGGGGTTCAAGAGTTAAAGGGGTTGGGCCACTTCTCGTGGGACACCCTGTATATAGTAAACGATTTCGTGTTAACTCGTGTTTTTATGACAAAACGATCTTGTTTACACCGGTAGACACGATTTTTGGGTATGGCTTCTGACTGTGAAATTTTCTTTTCTCCTGCATGACTAATAACAGAATTTATTTTTTTATAAATGTTTGCTTATAGCAATTCCAGAGCTAGAGGAACTGGTAATTCGGCAATGATTCAAGATTCCTAGATCAAAAAGGTTCCATAACCTTAAGCATTTTTTTTGCTTTTACTTTAAGTCACCGTAAATAAAACAGAATGATAATGAGCCAACATCCTTTTTATTATTAAACGCTTTTATTCTACTTGCTTTTGGCGGCGTTTTACGGGTGGAATTTTAAAACTCGATTTTCGGGCCCCGAAACTTTACACATCGGTGTAACCCTCATGACACTCTAATATCCAACCATTATCTAGTCAATCAACCAAAGGATTAAGTTAATTAACGAGTATTTTTAATTAACAGAAAAACCGGAATTTGAGACCTTTCCCAAAAGTCTATGCCCCCTAAAACGTGCATAATTGTGTAATAGGCATAACTTCGTCATATTCAAAAGTCAAAACGAGAATTGCCCAGTAATTACGATAATTATAGACGATTTATCACTTTTTGATTTTTACAATTCTTGTGCATTAAAATTTCAGGCACTTCCAAGGTCATTTTCGGTGGATATTGTCCACAGATAGTTATATAATGGAAAACCGGTGGAATTGACCCTCAATGAATTAGTTAATTATTTTAAATTCTGATGTAAATATGCCAAAGTATTACCTTTTTTCACATTTGTACTACATTTTACCAATTTCAAAATTTTAAATAAAATAATTAACTAATTCATTGAGGAACAAATCCACCGGTTTTCCATTATATAACTATCTGTGGACAATATCCACCGAAATATGGCCTTTTCAAAAGCCTCTAAAGTTTTTGGCACGAATTTGGGAAAAAATGCATTTTTCGCAAAAAAAAATATGGAAATTTGAAAAAAATTTTTACTTCTTTAACTCGTAAAGTTTTTTTAATTTTATTAATATTTAGGTCCTTTCTAAATGAAAACCGTTTGATTTATCTCTTTTGATGATTTGGTTAGGTTTTTAGGGGGGTTTTAATTTTTTCATATAGTTCATTTTTCAAATTAATTTTAAAAATTGAAATTTAATTTTTTTTTTCAAAACTAAAGGCAATATTCGGTTTTAAAACTAAAACATAACCTATAAACATGTATCACATGTCTATATTATTGTTTTGGGTTTTTTTTTTAATTTTTTTCAGCCATTTTTTAAAAATTAAAAAAAATTAAACTTCCCCCCGGCCGGTTTTGGCCGATTTTTAGTATGTTATTATTGAGGTCATTCCTAAGTGAAAACCGTTGAGAAACCTTTTATTGCAATTTGTCCGAGGTTAGGCCCTTTTTTTCGTTATTTTCAGTGGACTATTTTGAAAAAAGGGGAGTTCAATTAATCGACACTCTGAAGGGACGAAAAGCTAAGTTGACTTTATTACAGTCACTACTGGAATAATAATTAAAGATAAAATAATCGGTTATCTAATAATTTCACAGGTCTGCAAAAAAAAACTTTTTTCGAGCTGTTTTAGATATTTCACCTGAACTTTGTTATTTTTGGTGCACTGAATCCAAAAATGACCTCCATTTTGTCCTGGGACGTCACGTTTTTTAACAATTCAGATTTTTAGGTTTTATTGGGAAATGCCTTAAAATTTTGTTAAATTAACTTTTTACACTAAATTTTTTATTCAAATTTTTTCAACTAAATATTTTTTTATGTTTTTTGATGTGCTGAATCTAAAACTGACCTCCGTTTTGTCATAAGACTTCACCTTTTTTCACAATTTGAGTAAATATGTCGATTTTTTAAGAAAATAAAAGTAAATATTTAAAAAAAATATTTTTCGACTCAAACTTTATTTGAAAACAATTTTTTATGATTTTTGGTGAGCTGAATCCAAGAAATACCTCTTTTGATTTTTAAGACACCACATTTTGTTACAAATTGAGCAAATATAGCAACATTTCACATAAAATGTAAGTATACTTAAGAAGTAGATTTTTTAATCAAAATTTATTTTTAAGGTTGTTAGTTTTAGGGTTTTTTTTGCCCTGAGTTCAAAAATGGTCTCTGTTTTGCCATAGAATATCATGTTTCCTGACAATTTAGGTAAAATTGTAAAATAAGTCATTATTTCAATTTTCATGAAAATAGGTTCATAAAATAAAATTATTGTTACATATTCTTCATGAAAACCATTATATAACTAAAATAAACTTATTTACACAATCTAAAGCCAATTTTTCCTCCTCATGAAACTCCCCTTGGTACCTTTACCCTTGTGAGTAGCAAAAAGAACGTTTCTTTGAACTATACAACAAAAATCCTTCATTATTCCCCGATTAAATCTTCCCTAATATTTTCTTTCCATCTCTATAATGTCCTGATGAGATAGTTTACTATGTGCACCATTCACAGCTCCTAATTTTTAAAACTAAAGGAGCTAGAAATGCACAAAAACTATGAAAAATGGGCAAATTCGAATATAATTTTGCAATTTGTGAAAAATCCTGACGTATAGGATTTTTTTCAATATTTTTTTCGTTATCAGCACACCAAAATACATAGGAAATCGCTAAAATTATTCAAACAGCTTTTTCATTGCAGACCTGTGTTTTCTAACTAAGAAATAAGTTCAAAATGGTTGTTCATCAAGAAAACCGTAGCAGTGGTCTATGGTAAAGTAAATAAAGTAAAAATTAGCGCCATTTTTGGATTACTTTAACCCTTTATCTGCATTATGATTTTCTGCAATATTTTAAGTCACTAAATTGAAAATTAAGGGATACACATAAACAAATACTGATCTTTGGGAAATTTAATCCGCTAGAGCTAATTAGTTTGACACTTTTGAGTACCGCCAGAACTGAAGGCTAAAATAGTCTTACAATACCAAAAACTGTGTGGATTTCTATCGTAGTTCAAGTCCTTAAAAATACCGTAATTTCGCGCATATAGTCCGCGGACTATCTGTGTTTAAAACTCAAATTTTTGAAGCTGCGCACTATCCACCAGTGCGGATAATACGCTGGTTTTTCACGGAAAAAATCGTTGAAATTTAAAAAAACACGCTGTCGTGAACTGCCAATGGATCAAATATGATGTTAATGTAATGGGGGGTTTTCGCTAATGTAGTAGAATTTGTGATTAATTAAAATATGATTAATTAGTAAGCACTGTTTTTTATTTGTATTTAGCGTTTAAGTACTTTTTTCTATTTATACTTAGTTCTTTGTTTCTAAAATACATTAATATTGCCGTATTATAAAATAACGTAATTTCGGACGTATAGCCCGCGGACTATCCGGTGGTGCGGACTATCTGACGATTTTTGAAAAAAAATTTACATAAAATTGTGTCTACGGACTATACGATGGTGCGGACTATATGCGCGAAATTACGGTATTACCCTTTCCTTTTTTGACTTTAAATACTTTTGAGGGGACAAAAATGACAATTACGGGAATGCGATCGAAATAGCAGCGGAAAGCACAACTTCATTTTTAAATCTATTCACATTTCCCGATAAAAACTCACCACTGAAACCGTTCTGCCTTTTATCCTGGGAGAGTAAAACTGAAAGCGTGTTCCAGCAAAGTATCGTCAGTATATTCGTAAGGATTGTTATTCTATGTAACTATTAAGTACACTGTATAAAAAAACACCCTTTTCCAATGGTTACATAATATTCAAATCTCCATCTCACTTATTGTACGAATCCGAAATGCAATATTCAAATCTGTTATTTTTTTTCTTGACAGAGCACTACAAGGGCTACTGTATTTCTTGATCAAAAGTGTTGTTAATATCCCAACAACGATCCAAGGACGCGAGAATTAAATTTTATTTAAAATAAACAAAAAACTGGTGACAAAAAAATTAATATCATACTTAATCACTTGCATATTACATTCTATGATCTATGGTAGTTGTACTCAGAGATGGGCAAAATGTAATCAGATTAATGATTAACGATTACGATTACAAATGTAATCTGATTACATTTGTAATCTGATTACTTTTTCACAAATGTAATCTGATTACATTTGTAATCTGATTACTTTTGCACAAATGTAATCTGATTACATTTGTAATCTGATTACTTTTGCACAAATGTAATCTGATTACATTTGTAATCTGATTACTTTTGTACAAATGTAATCTGATTACAGATTACATTTTGTAATCGTTAATCTGATTACAGATTACAATTGTAATCTAATATAACATATCTTGATTACTTTTTCTGATTGATAATGGTAGGGTGCGAATAGGGTGCCCTAGTAGCACCGTTCGTTGGCCCAACGGTGGGAAATGGTCGGCACTGTTGGCAAACGGTTGGTAGTTTTGCCATCAATTACCCAACAACATCCCAACCATAGCATATGGTGGTTGGCAACGGTTGGCAGAAACTCCATTGGCCCAACGTTGATTTCCCGTTGGGAAAAATGACAATTACAAAATGGGAAAATTGTCGTGGATATTTTTTAAATAGTGGGATATAGTGTGATCCCGATAATTATTTCGTGATTTTTCCTGAAAAACCTCCCAAACCACCATGTAAACAGTCGTTGGCCAAACGTTGGGAAATGGTCGGCACTGTTGTCAGTTTTGCCATCAATTACCCAACTCAATCCCAACCAAAGCTTATTGTGGTTGGCAAAGGTTGACAGAAACTCCATTGGCCCAATACTGATTTCCCGTTGGGAAAAATAAACAATTACAAAATGGGAAAATGGTCGTGGATATTTTTTAAATAGTGGGATATAGTGTGAATAGTGTGATCCCGATAATTATTTCGGGATTTTTCCTGAAAAACCTATTCCAAAAACTCCGTTTTTCACAGATTACACCCAAACCGCTTGTTCCAGGCTTCTGAAATTTTGGTATAATGCACCCTAAAACTAGGAATTGAACCATCTAAACCATGTATCGCATTAGGGGGTGGGTCAAAATCAAAATTCCTTCTTTTTTCCCGCCAAAATGCTCCCGGACCATTTTCTTTTTTTTCCAGGACGCTCCGGACAGTGAAGTAGCACTTTTCTAAAGCCATTCGGTCCCAAAAATTCGAATTTTTTAATTTCTTTAGCTCTACCCTGCTTGGTTCCAGAGAAATTTACAAAAAACCTCCCAAGTAACACAGTCGTTGGCCCAACGTTGGGAAATGGTCGGCACTGTTGTCAGTTTTGCCATCAATTACCCAACTCAATCCCAACCAAAGCTTATTGTGGTTGGCAAAGGTTGACAGAAACTCCATTAGCCCAATACTGATTTCCCGTTGGGAAAAATAAACAATTACAAAATGGGAAAATGGTCGTGGATATTTTTTAAATAGTGGGATATAGTGTGAATAGTGTGATCCCGATAATTATTTCGGGATTTTTCCTGAAAAACCTATTCCAAAAACTCCGTTTTTCACAGATTACACCCAAACCGCTTGTTCCAGGCTTCTGAAATTTTGGTATAATGCACCCTAAAACTAGGAATTGAACCATCTAAACCATGTATCGCATTAGGGGGTGGGTCAAAATCAAAATTCCTTCTTTTTTCCCGCCAAAATGCTCCCGGACCATTTTCTTTTTTTTTTCCAGGACGCTCCGGACAGTGAAGTAGCACTTTTCTAAAGCCATTCGGTCCCAAAAATTCGAATTTTTTAATTTCTTTAGCTCTACCCTGCTTGGTTCCAGAGAAATTTACAAAAAACCTCCCAAGTAACACAGTCGTTGGCCCAACGTTGGGAAATGGTCGCCACTGTAGTCAGTTTTGCCATCAATTACCCAACTCAATCCCAACCATAGCTTATTGTGGTTAGCAAAGGTTGACAGAAACTCCATTGGCCCAACATTGATTTCCCGTTGGGAAAAATAAACAATTAAAAACTGGGAAAATAGTCGTGGATATTTTTTAAATAGTGTGATTAAATGATAATTTTGGATCCAAGACCATTTTTTAATTTTTTAACAAGTAAAATAATATTTTCAATGTATTTTTGGTCCTAAACTTTTAATTAACTTGCCCGAACCGCTTGTTCCAGGCTTCTGAAATTTTGGTATATTATATGCACCCTAAAACTAAGTAATTGAACCATCTAAACCATGTATCGCTTTAGGGGGTAGGTCAAAATCGAAATTCCTTCTTTTTCCCGCCAAAATGCTCCCGGACCATTTTCTCCTTTTCCAGGACGCTCCGGACAGTGCAGTAGCACTTTTCTAAAGCCATTCGGTCCCAAAAATCAGAATTTTTTAAATTCTAAGCTTTACCCTGCTTGGTTCCAGAGAAATTTACAAAAAACCTCCCTAGTAACACAGTCGTTGACCCAACGTTGGGAAATGGTCAGTACTGCTTGCAGTTTTACAATCAATTATACCCAACTAAATCCCAACTATAGCTTATTGTGATTGGCAACGGTTGACAAAAAGTTCATTGGCCCAACATTGATTTCCCGTTGGGAAAAATAACAATGACAAAATGGAAAAACCTTCGTGGTTGTTTTTTTAAATAGTGTGATTATAAATGATAATTTTGGATCCAAGACCATTTTTTTTTTAATTTTTAACTAGTAATATAATTTTTTCAATATACATTTGGACCTAAATAATATAACTTTATTTAACTTTTAGCAATTTTTTTAAAATAAAGTGGTAATCACTTTTCTTTAATATCACTGTTCGCCCCCCCCCTCACTTAAAAAAATAAGGGGTGAAATATCCTTATATCTTTTTCAATGTACAGGTCAACTTTGAATGATTTGAACTTTAAAAAAATACCCTTGCACTTGAAAGTAATTCTTCAAAAACTAAGTCGGGAAGCACATTAACACCGGAACACATATTTTCGACGATATAAGCTTCTAAGAAAATTATACCCTCCTCTTAAATACCGGCTGATATAGGCTAGTACCGTAGACCGCAGATTATTGATAGAGCTGTTGAATTTTCGGATTTCCGTGTTTTAAACAATTTTCATCGGGTCGGTGGCAATCTCTTTCACCTTTATTTCACTACATTCTCATAAGCTCTCAGAATCTGGAATTCTATTAATTTGCGACAAAAATTAAGGTCCCTAGACCTGTGCGTAAGTCGCACTAAAGTCGCAATTTTTACCAAAATCAAAAAACGATATCGCGTTTTTGACCTCAAAATCATAAAATATACCCTACCATACACCTCATATTCGATTTTGGTTAAAATCGGTTGCTAATTAAGACAGTGATTAGACTTTGAAAAAAAGTTCAGATTTTGACGAAAAAACACAAGTCCAAAGAAAGCTTTTAAATCCGAAAATATTAATATTAAATTTTTTTTGAATGTTTTTTGTAGTAACTAATAGTTATGGCAAAGTTTTTCCAGAATTACGGGAATCCACGGTGATTTTTTCGTCATCCAGGATTTTCAGAAGAAGATTTTGGGCTACTTATATTTAACGCCAAACACTCCACTTTTTGGGGCAAGTCGTGTCAGGAGAGTTACGGAAAAAATTAGATTCCATCCCAAGTGTCTTATATGAGTAAATTGGGAATTTTTCACAGATTACAAATATGTAAATCATTAAGATGTGAGATAGTTAAATCAAGAGTTTTTCCTAAAAAAACGATATTCCTAAAACTCCGTTTTTCCCGGATTACATCCGAACCGCTTGTTCCAGGCTTCTGAAATTTTGGTATATATGCACCCTAAAACTAAGGAATTGAACCATCTAAACCATGTATCGCATTAGGGGGTGGGTCAAAATCAAAATTCCTTCTTTTTTCCCGCCAAAATGCTCCCGTACCATTTCCTTCTTTTTCAGGACGCTCCGGACAGTGCAGTAGCACTTTTTTAAAGCCATTCGGTCCCAAAAATTCGAATTTTTTAATTTCTTAGCTCTACCCTGCTTGGTTCCAGAGAAATTTACAAAAAACCTCCCAAGTAACACAGTCGTTGGCCCAACGTTGGGAAATGGTCGGCACTGCTTGCAGTTTTGCCATCAATTCCCCAACTAAATCCCAACCATAGCTTATTGTGGTTGGCAACGGGTGACAGAAACTCCATTGGCCCAACATTGATTTCCCGTTGGGAAAAATGACCATTACAAAATGGGAAAAATCGTCGTGGTTATTTTTTAAATAGTGTGATTATAAATGATAGTTGTGGATCCCAGAAAATTTTATAATTTTTTAACTAGCAAAATAATTTTTTCAATGTATTTTTGGTCCTAAACTTTTATTTAATTTGCCCGAACCGCTTGTTCCAGGCTTCTGAAATTTTGGTATATATGCACCCTAAAACTAAGGAATTGAACCATCTAAACCATGTATCGCATTAGGGGATGGGTCAAAATCAAAATTCCTTCTTTTTTTCCCGCCAAAATGCTCCCGGACCATTTTCTCCTTTTCCAGGACGCTCCGGATAATGCAGTAGCACTTTTCTAAAGCCATTCGGTCCCAAAAATTCGATTTTTTTAAACTCTAAGCTCTACCCTGCTTGGTTCCAGAGAAATTTACAAAAAACCATCCAAGTAACACAGTCGTTGGCCCAACGTTGGGAAAAGGTTGGCACTGCTTGCAGTTTTGCCATCAATTACCCAACTAAATCCCAACCATAGCTTATTGTGATTGGCAACGGTTGACAGAAAGTCCATTGGCCCAACATTGATTTCCCGTTGGGAAAAATAACAATGACAAAATGGGAAAACCTTCGTGGTTATATTTGAAATAGTGTGATTAAATGATAATTTTGGATCCAAGACCATTTTTTAATTTTTTAACAAGTAAAATAATTTTTTCAATATATTTTTGGACCTAAATAATATAACTTTATTTAACTTTTAGCAATTTTTAAAAAAATAAAGTTATAATCACTTTTCTTTAATATCTCTAATCGCCCCCCTCACTTAAAAAAATAAGGGGTGAAATATCCCCTTCTATCTTTTTCAATGTACATGTCATTTTTGTGTGTTTTGAACTTTAAAAAAATACCCTTGCACTTGAATGTAATTTTTCAAAAACTAAGTCGGGAAGCACATTAACACCGGAACACATATTTTCGACGATATTAGCTTCTAAGAAAATTATACCCTCCTCTTAAATACCGGCTGATATCGGCTAGCACCGTTGACCGCAGATTATTGATAGAGCTGTTGAATTTTCAGAATTCCGTGTTTTAAACTGTTTTCATCGGGTCGGTGGCAATCTCTTTCACCTTTCTTTCACTACATTCCCATAAGCTCTCAGAATCTGGAATTCCATTAATTTGCGACAAAAATTAAGGTCCCTAGACCTGTGCGTAAGTCGCAATAAAGTCGCAATTTTTACCAAAATCAAAAAAGGATATCGCGTTTTTGACCTTAAAATCTTAAAATATACCCTACCATACACTTCATATTTGATTTTGGTTAAAATCGGTTGCTAATTAAGACAGTGATTAGACTTTGAAAAAAGTTCAGATTTCGACGAAAAAACACAAGTCCAAAGAAAGCTTTTAAATCCGAAAAATATTAATATTAAAATTTTTTTGAATTTTTTTTGTAGTAACTAATAGTTATGGCAAAGTTTTTCCAGAATTACGGGAATTCACGGTGATTTTTTCGTCATCCAGGATTTTCAGAACAAAATTTTAGGGCTACTTATATTTAACGCCAATTACTCCATTTTTTGGGGCAAGTCGGGTCTGGAGAGTTACGGAAAAAATTAGACTCCACCCCAAGTGTCTTATATGGGTAAATTGGGAATTTTTCACAGATTACAAATATGTAAACCGTTAAGATGTGAGATTGTTAAATCAAGAGTTTTTCCTAAAAAACCGATTTTCCTAAAACTCCGTTTTTCCCGGATTACATCCGAACCGCTTGCTTTAGACTTCTGAAATTTCGGTATATGTGCATCCTAAAATTAAGGAATCGAACGCGGTATTGCATTAGGTTGTGAGTCAAAATTAGGATTCCCACTTTTTTCCCGCTAAAACGTTCCCGGACCATTTTCCACTTTTTAAGGACGCTCCGGAGAGTGAAGTAACACTTTTCTGAAGCAATTCGTTCCAAAAAATTTGAATTTTTTTAACTCTAAGCTCTACCTTGCTTAGTTCCAGAAAAATTTACAAAAAAATATCTCTTTTTGACCATTTTAGCCATTTTCTTAAAATATCGTTTTCAATGTAAAAAACCGCACACTAATATTGACTTTGATTCTTTAATAAATTTCTAATCGTTCCAAATGTCCCCCAATCCCCCCTTAAAAAAAATTAACGTGCCAAAACCACTGAGCTATAAAACGAACTGGAGTGTCAACCTCCGATACTCTAACAAGCGATTGATCATGCCAACGCGGAAGGTTACAATGCACCGATTGCTCTCAGCAATCGGGGCAAGCTTGAAGCAAAGTTGGAAGAGCATTTCCCCCTTTAATCCGCCCATGCCTGTTTTTCAAAATATTATGAGCAAAATTTAGAATGGTCGTTTCAATCTGTGCATACAACTGTGCTTATTCACCGAATTTTTTTATAAAAATAATTTGTGAGAATAAATTGGAGAACCGCACGCCTATCACCCCAAAACCGTTCGAGTGGCCCAACGTTGGGAAATGGTTGGCAAGGAAACTTCAACTTCTACTTCTGTTGTTTTCGTTTTGTTTAGTTTTGTTAGTGTAGTGGTGATGTGTGTGATTGCAGTCGGTGGAAGTGGAGCCTGCAGTATGGATTTCAGATTGCATTGGGGTTAGTTATTTCATTTCTGTAATATTTTTATATTTATCTTTTAATCAACTTTGTTTTTATTTTCAAATCAAAATTATTGTAATTTTTATAAAAGTTGTTACAAGATACATCGCTGGCTATGGGTTGTGCAAAAACGAAAGCAGATGAAATCAACGTGTGATATTTAATGGCATGAAATATTTATCCAATTAAATAATATATTTTCTCTGATTGTATAGGAAATTGATATTCTTCTAGACCATGTTTCATGTACTGGAATTCGATGATGGAAGTATTGCGTGTTTCCTAAGCAGTGACAACCAATTTGAGCATTGGGATCTGCTCTGCATGGTATATTCTGCGGTCCGGATTCGCTTAATTAACCCGTTTTTCAAAGTAATCTCACCAATAAGACAATTTTACAACTTTTATCTGTTCTTTGAGTTGTAAATATGAATGGAGGTTGCAAAATTAGTACCTATTGTTTTTTGCCATAATATTTTAGCAATGATAGAGTGTTATGATAGGATGAAGGATGATAGTACTCCAGAGATATATGAATTACCAGGTTTTTTACTGAACCTTTATGGGTTTTACTTTTTATAAGTGTTTAAAATATCAAAACAATTTTCAACAGCTGTGCTTAGTTTAATTGGCATTTGTGTTTTGATTTTGAATGGACATTCACAAACATATGCTCTGATTTGATAGGTTAGTTGTAATTTTCTGTCTTTCAAACTTATGGTACTTTTCCGTTAGCCAAGTGCAAATGTCGCCAATTGTGGACCAAACGCAAGCCAAGTTGCCAAGCGAAGCGAATGACGGTTGTAAGAAATTTGCCGGAGTTCTACATTATTTGGTGGTTTTCCGCCTGCGCCTGACTAACGGGAGAATTACCTAAATCCTCTAAAAGTTTGTTCAGATCTAAATTTTAGATTTAAAAGTTGTTTCTGAAAAATATATTTTATAAATATTTTCAGATGATATTGCAATTAGTGCATAAAAGGTTGAATGTGGAATCAGCTGCAGAAAGCTCAGCACAGGTCTCTGAGCAGGAAGACCCTCCATTTGAAGAAGGAAGAACAGAAACTAGCTTTAGCCATGAAGAGGACACTTCAGAGGAAGATTTCCCTCCCAGATTCCCCCTTCCAGTTCAAGTTGGCCAAACTTCCTGAAGAACTGGTAGAAGAGTTGAGAGGTACAATATTTTCGATACTTATATTAGGTCTACCTACCCGAAAGTATCACTTTCAGAAAATTTCCTAACATTAATCGTTATGTTCATTAACCACCATCACATTAAGCAATGTTGGAATATAATGGTTTCAATTTATGGAGAAGTGCTGAAAACGTATAAACAGACGCACCCTTAAGTGACTAAACTTTCAGGTAGACCTAATATTCTTAAATGTATACGATTATCACGAAATAAATCAAATAAAGTAAATTTTTTGTTTTGATATTAAATATATTTTTTCCTACAGATACATCATCATTAGAAGTGGACGGCTTGGAAGCAACTCTTCCCCCGCGCTCGCCTTGACATCTTCCATGGGAATCGGAATCTGCATCCGTTGACGTGTGACTCTTCCACCGCGCTTTCTCTGACCGTGCAACTCAGAGCCCCCCAGCACCCCGTACAAGCATTTTCTTCCTCCAAAGCCATTACTGACTCTGACTACCAAAAGTACAAAACCAATCAGAAGGGAGTCCTGAACCAAGTACTCACTACCCTTGGAAGGAAGTCCCGCGGGGGCCTAAATTGTTATTCTGTCTATTCACAGCGTTTCTGCATTCCGCCTTTTTTGCTCAAAATAGTGCAGAAACAGAAATGGACTACCCTTATGGACTGAAATTCCACTCAAGGTGTGTGTTTTTGATTAACTCTTTATTTTATAAGTGTAATTCTAATATTAGTCCTGGATTGTATGAGAATTCCATTCCATCTGTTCATTTTTTTAATTTGCCATATTTGAATGTTTATTTTTATCTTCCGGTCTGGGTACAGCTTCGATAAGAGTCTACCAGCCATCATGTTTACTCACAGCTCATATGATGACACACATAACCATATAGATCTAACTATTAATGTCATTATTATTGGATCCTAAGGTATATAATATATTTAGTAGTAGATCATTATTTTAGGATCAAAAGTTAAATCTCTATGGTTGTCAGTCATCATTTGAGCTGTGGGTAAACATGACAGCTGGTAGACTCTTATCGAAGCTGTGCCCGGTCTGTTATGTGTCATCTCTACATCTATTGATTTGGATAGTATTTAGAATTGGTCATGATTTGAATGTTCATTTTTATCTTCCAATCTGTTATATGTCATCTCTAAGTCTGTTGATTTGGATAGTATTTAGAATTTTAAGTTAGCTAATGTTAAAAGGAAATCCATGAATCATAGTCTATCTAATATTAGTCTTATTAATTTGATAGGGGTGAAAAAATTACTTCCATTTTGATATCCAATTAGTGTTTTATTCTGACAATAATTTCTTTAGTTTGCATATAAAAGTTTTTCTGAATTATTTATGAATTACAGTCAAGTCCGCTTAATGTGATCGCAATTGTCCGAGACTAAACTGATAATATTATCCGATCGATAACAATAAGCGATCTCATATAAAAAAACAGCAAACAGTGTAACTAGATTGTTTGCTTTAAAATCAAAATAATGTAATCGTAATAAATGTATTCAAAACTCTATTTTTACACTAGGTAAACATTTTAAGGAGAAAATATAAGAGGTATTTTTGACCTTTTAGAACACTTCAATAAAAGCGTTTTTTAAAAAATCTTTTTTTTTACTTATTTTATTCCGCTCCATTTCCATAATCTGAATTCCAGTAAACAAGAGAAAATCAGAAACATCTGCAAAGCGTGGATCTTGGTGTTTATTTATAACCAATCACAATTCGGACCCCCCCCCCATAACCGTTTTCTTTCAATATAATATGGGGAATGTTTTATTTTTCTTACTCATACTGAGTTTCTGAAAAAAGAATCGCCAGATGTTCTCATGGAGCACATGTTTACTTATTGGTAAAAATTGACCTTCAAAATGAATCTCGAACTCAAAAGCGGTCGTTTTAAAGGGGATATGGACAAATTTTGATAATATTAAGCGGAGTTATGATTATTAGTTGATCACATTAAACGATTTATTTTACATTAAATTAAATAGGAATGATCGGGACCTCTCGATTTCGATAACATTATCCGATTGATAACATTAACCGTGATCACATTAAGCGGATTCGACTGTAGTACAATATTCCATTTATTTCGTAGTGTTGATTTCTTAATAATGAGTTATTTTTGCTTGAAAAAATAATTATGTGGCTAATGTGTAGTATGTTTAGTAATTCTAGCTTATCATTAGTAATATTTTCTTTTGAGGTTAATTTTTATTTCAGAGTATTATAGTGTTAAAATATTTTTGGGCTGTTGCCTTATTGCTGCGGACATGGGAGGTCACATCCGTACCAGGATGGCCGAGTTGTTGGGATTGGCTTCCGCCAAACACCCTCTCACGCTAACAGAGTGCAACCCTAGCAAATAGTTGTGTTGTGAGTAGAGATGGAAAATTTCCGGAAATTTTGGGCAGGTGGAAAAAAACAGGAAAAAAACCGGTTTTTTTCCGGAAAAATTGGAAAAGTCGGAAAAATTGACCTTTTTTGCATAGAAAAGAGTGGTTTTTGAATACATATTTTTTTAAAAGCTAAATAATCATTCGTTGTATAAAAATCATTAGTCATTATATATTATAAGTTATTAAATCATTAAAAATTAATTAAAAATAATTCTTCCGAAATAAAAATATGCAGCGTTTTACGAGTAATTTTAAAACAAAAAAACTACAGTTTTTATAACTATAAAATAATATATGTAATATAAATATAAAGCATGTGATTGTAATAAATAACATTAATTTAATATTTATTTATTAAACATAAAGTACTTTTGATGAATTAATTTTGTATACAACGTGATCCAATAACAAATAACAGATGTTTGCTATAATATTTAACATCAATGTTTGCTATAATATTTAACATCAATCTACATAACTGATCCTAACCTTTTTCACATAATCATTGCAATCATGTTTTCTTAGAAAGGTTGAGAAGTTTTAATTAAATTCTGCCAATTTAAAAAAATGTTGAAGTCATTATATAAAAAAATTAATAAATCGTTCATTGTTTTGTTTAAATATTTTTGGAACTTATTTTTTTATTATTTAATTTTCATGACATTATGTGTTCAGTTCATTACTCAATAAATACTCATACACCATAAATATTTTTTAAGCAACCCCGTAAAAAGCCTCCAATAATCCCAAACTTTGAAATATGATCTAAATTTTTTTAAATTCAGATAAAGCAGAGAAATTTGAAGAAATAGTAAGTCCTTCATATGCTTATGATTGTTAGACAATCTGATTTAATGGTTAAAATATTTTTAAAGTGCTGCATTTTATAATTAATATATAAGAATACTAAATTTATATAAATAATATTCTTCTAATCCTAATTGGTTGATATTAATTTGCATTGCATAATTATTATTTTTTTTTTAAAAGTAAGAGTAAAATAAATAACACTTGGATGTTAAAATAATTTATCTTGCAGCTTACTTATTCCAAATTTTTTTCATGTGAAATGTATTGAGTATAAAAAATATCAAATGAGAAAACATTAGAACGTGAATGTAGAAAATTTTTAAATGCTTACAAACTTAAAAGTTTTTAACTTTTCCCGAGTGGAATCCAACTTTTTTGGGAAAAATGTTTATTATATGGTTAAAACTTCATTTTTAACTACTTTATTGTATAAGAATGTCATCTAAATAATATTTTAATTGATATCGGTTAATACATAAATTCTAAATTAAGTATTTAAATTAACATTTTCAATTTTTCCGGAAAGAAATAAACCCTTCGGAAAAAAACTGGAAAAAACCGGTTTTTTTCCCAAAGTTTCCGGTTTTTTTCCGGCCATTCCCATCTCTAGTTGTGAGTAAACACAGGGATCTGTCTAGGATTTTTTGCCAACTACCTATTTTGTGAAAATTTAAAAATAACTTGTGAAAAAAATTTTAATTTGTGAAAATAAAATATGCGTAATAAAATGAATTGAAATATATGTTTTTAAAAATCACTTTACATATACATTTTAAGGGGAGTTAAGGTTTTCAAATATTAGTATTATTAGTTAAGTAATAATTTGTGAAAATTCAGTTATAAATTGTGAAAATTTAGCACTTAATTGTGAAAATAAGAAGTTTTAAAATTATGAAGAAGTTTTAAAATTAGGATCGGCGAATTTGTGAAGCTACCGTAAAACGGTAGTAAATTTGTCCTGGACAGATCCCTGAGATAGTTGATACGAGAGGGCGATGCAAATAGTCTGCATGCATGAATGCAATGATAATGTTGTTTAATTATTGATTTGATTATGATGTTAGCTCTCTTTTGCTTAAATTTAAATGTAATTTTTATCGTCCCTGTTCGTCCTTGCCCCTAGTTATAGATTTGTTTCCTCAAAGTGTGCAGTTCCCTCATATATAAAATTTCAAGTGTATTGAATAGAAATTTTTTTTCTTGAAGTTTTATTATTTTTCCTTAAAATCAAAGAAGGTAGAGGCTTGAATGTATCATGAACTTAAATTTATGTTTTAACTGTTGGTGACTAGTTGAGGGTTGAAGCAGTGATAATTTATGAAAAGAATGATAAGAAACATTTAATTTGAAATGTTAAAGCAATTGTCAAATTACTACTTGTAATAGTACTTGTTTTACGATTTTCTTGTAAATTAGTTAACTGATTAATAAAATGTGTGATGCTATAATTTGTATATTTTATTTACAAGTGAGGATTTTGCACGTATTCGTTTAAATTTGCAACTAAAGACTAATGTGTACTTTTCATTTTATGTCCCATATAAACAAGTATTAAATTAAAATTTTCTTATTAAAATATAGACTATTGTAGAATTATACAAGAAGTCTGCAAATATAATGTGACCCAATAGATCTTCTAAACTGTTCATGATAAATGCCAACTTGTTTAAAAAAATGTTCCAAATGAAGTAAATTATTAGAGTTTTTATATAAGGGTTTTGGCCAAAAAATATTGACAAGGTCTTCACAGGTACACATTCTATTTTATTAAGAAATAATTTCGAAAGTTATTATTTTTTTACTTCATTTAGAACATATATGTTCTAAATGAAGTAAAAAAATCATAACTTTCGAAATTATTTCTAAATAAAATCGAAATTTGGTTGGGCCATTGTTGGTTGAATAGTATTTGTTGGTTGGGCCATTGTTGGCAGGTATGGTAAAACTTGGTTGGGCCATCGTTGACAGGTATCGTAAAACTTGGTTGGGCCATCGTTGGCAGGTATGGTAAAACTTGGTTGGGCCAACTGTTGGCCCATCGTTGGGCATGGGTTAGTTGGGTAACTGATGGCAACATACAAGTTGTCCAACCGTGGAAGGAAACAAAGGGCCAACGTTATGCCAACGATTTAAACTTGGTTGGGCCATTGTTGGCATGTATGGGTAAACTTGGTTGGGCCAACTGTTGGCCCATCGTTGGGTATGGGTTAGTTGGGTAACTGATGGCAAGTGTGCCAAATCATGCAAGTTGTCCAACCGTGGAAGGAAACAAAGGGCCAACGTTATGCCAACGATTTTTGCTACTTGGGTGTATTGTTGTTCCGTCACACAGGAAGTGGTCCACAACTGACAGAAAATGGTCCAAAATTGACCGGAAGTGCTCCAAAATTGACCGGAAGTTGTCCAAAACTGACTGGAAGTGGTCAACAACTCACCGGAAGTGCTCCGAAACTTCCCGGAAGTAGTCCACAACTTGCCGGAAACGGTCCGCAACTTAAAAATAGAGGTTCGTAACTTCCCGGAAGTGCTCCGAAACTTTCCGGAAATGGTTCCCAACTTACCGGAAACGGTCCGCAACTTAATAGAAGTGGTTTCGTAACTCCCCGAAAGTTGTCCGCGACTCCCCGGAAGTGGTCCAAAACTGATCGGAAGTGGTCCGAAACTTACCGGAAGTGGTCCACAACTGACCGGATATGGTCCACATTTTACCGGAAATGGTCCGCAACTTAAAAGAAGTGGTTCGTAACTTCCCGGAAGTTGTCCACGGCTCACCGGAAGTGGTCCACAACTTACCGGAAGTAGTCAACAACTGACCGGAAGTGGTTCCCAATTGACCAGAAGTGGCCCACAACTGACCGAAAAGGGTCCTCAACTGACCGGAAGTGGTTCACATCTGACCGGAAGTGGTTCACAATTGACCGGAAGTGCTCTGAAACTTACCGGAAATGGTACGCAACTTAATAGGCATAGTTCTTATCTTCCCGGAAGTTGTCCGCGGCTTACCAGAAGTGGTCCAAAACAGATCGGAAGTGGTCTACAACTGACCGAAAGTGGTACACAACTGACCGGAAGTGGTCCACAACTTCCCGGAAGTGCTACGAAATTTACCGACAAGTTGTGGACCACTTCTGGTAGGTTACGTACCACTTCCGGTTCGTAACAGACCACTTCCGGCAAGTTGTGGACCACTTCCGGTAAGTCATTGACCCAGTTCTGGTAGGTTACGGACAACTTCCGGTAAGTAACAGACCACTTCCGGCAAGTTGTGGACCACTTCCGGTAAATCATGGACCACTTCCGGTAGGTTACGGACCACTTCCGGTAAGTAACAGGCTACTTCCGGCAAGTTGGGGTCTACTTCCGGTAAGTCATGGACCACTTCCGGTAAGTAACAGACCACTTCCGGCAAGTTGTGGACCACTTCTGGAAAGTCATGGACCACTTCTGGTAGGTTACGGACCACTTCCGGCAAGTTGTGGACCACTTCCGGTAAGTCATGGACAACTTTCGGTAGGTTATGGACCACTTCCGGTAAGTAATAGACTACTTCCGGCAAGTTGGGGTCCACTTCCGGTAAGTCATGGACCACTTCCGGTAAGTAACAGACCATTTCCGGTAAGTCACGTACCACTTCCGGTAAGTTGTGGACCACTTTTGATAAGTCACGGACCACTTCCGGTAAGTAACGGACCACTTCCGGCAAGTTGTGGACCACTTCCGGTAAGTTATGGACCACTTCCGTAGGTTACGGACCACTTCCGGTAAGAAACAGACCACTTCCGGCAAGTTGTAGACCATTTCCGGTAAGTTGTGGACCACTTCCTGTAAGTCATGGACCACTTCCGGCAAGTTGTGGACCACTTCCGGTAAAGGTACCAGAGTAATTGGATTGAAGATTACAAATGTATTTAGACTAAAAATGTAATCAAACTAAAAATGTAATCAAACTACAAATGTAATCAAACTACAAAAGTAATCAGATTACATTCACATTTAGATTACAAAATGTAATCTAACTTCAAATGTAATCAGATTACATTCATTCAGATTACAGATGTAGTTGGATTGAAAATTTCAAAATGTAATCAGATTACAAATGTAATGATTACAAATGTAGTTAGATTAAAAACTGCAAAAAGTAATCAGATTACAAATGTAATGATTACAAATGTAATGATTACAAATGTAATCAGATTATTAATCTGATTACAAAAGTAGTTTGATTACGCCCATCTCTGGTTGTACTATACCTTAACCTCAATTGCCAAGTCACTGAAGTCGGCAGTTTTGAGGAACATCCCCTTGTTTCTGTGGGTCACACTCTTCATGCAACAGGTGAATCGAATCCATTTGTTCAGAATCAATCTTTAGGGAATCTTTCAATTCCACTCCCTATAGTCTGTGTAATTAAAATAGGCGGTTGGACGTCATCAGTTGACGTTCGTCTCCTAGGTAACGAAGGAGAAAACGTAAGCGATTCTGTTTTATTTTTGCACATCAGTTACGGCAGGGCGTGAAATTAAATTGAAACTTTGAATCTTAATATAGTTATAAAACTAATTAGAATTTTTTTAAGGACGATACGACTATCTTTTTGAAAAAAATAATTGTATATTTCTTTAAAATTTTTTACTTCTACCATGATTAGTTTTTCTTTTATAGCGAAAAAAAAAGTGTTCCGATTATTTCATTGGCTGCTGCGACACGAGTTAGATTCAATGACAATCTCGGGCGGTTGTGGGCTTGGCGTGATGTGTTCCTTTGGGGGGGGTCCAGTGCGAAAAATTTACCATTGGATATCAAAAAGTTTTTACAATTAGTGAAATAAAATTAAAATTTTTATATTATTTTTAATTTCCTCTCTGTGTTAATTAATATAGTTAATAATTTATTAATAATTAGTGTAATAATTAAGATTAAGTATTACTTCGATTGAAAGTTCTGATCCACAAAATTTTTTATTAAGTACAGAGACCGTCAAGAAACAGATTAAGAGTTTTCAGTTCCTCCATATTAAAGAGGGGGGTTGGGGGTCCACTCCCAGAAAATTTTTGGAAATTTGATTTTTAAAAGGAGTTTTCATTTATGAGGTAATAACCGAGGAGCACCGCTCCTTGTAAGCCAGATAATTTTTAAGGAAAAAAAATAGAAAATCTGACGTTTCTGAGGCAGTAGTTGATCCAGGATTCGTTTTTTTGGGGGGTGGGCTAAAAATGTTTATAATCAAATTGAATCTTCTCAACGAATATAATATTCAAAAGGTTGAAAATAATCGTGTTCGAATTACCTTAAGGGGGGTTTGGGGGACCTCCCCCAGAAAATTTTTGGAAATTTGAGCCTAAAAAGCAGGTTCTCAACTCGTTTTGGTAAACCTAATCCGAATTTCGAACATGAAATTTTCGGGAATTTATTAGTATTTGCTAGGAGTTTTGTATTTTGACGAACTCATCGTAAAAAAAGTTGCTTATAATAAAGTTCCAAGTCCCAAGGGGGGTCTGGGGGTACTCCCCCAAAATTTGTTTGGGTATTTGACCCTAAAAACAGGGTTTGGTTTACTCGTTTAGTACCCTTTATCGCCCCTCCCCTTATATCGTCCCTCAATTAATACGTTTTTTATGGGGAAACCGGGGGTTCCCCCGGAAAATTTTAGATTTTAACATGCAAAAAAGGTGGTTTTTAGACACTTTTAAGGGACATAGACGCCCTCGTTTGAGTAGGCATTGGAATATTTAACGTCTAAAAAAGGGTTCAAAAATTTTGGGTCGGGCCCATGGGGGGGGGGTCCGGACCCGGGGACCTCCCCCCCTTCGCTACGCCCCTGGATGTGGGTAAAAAATAAGACTGGTGGAAAAACCATGGCAACGCACAGGGGGAGGGTGTCGAGACTGGGGAAATCACGTGACTTTTCAACCGACGATTCTAATTACACAGACTATAGATGACGCTAACACAAGGTGCACCAAATATTGTCGGATCTAATAAGGATTCTAATTTGATAAATACTTTAAAAACTACTTTTTATAGGAGGGAAAATCCGCTACACAAATCAATTGATGAGAGTTGCAAAAAATAAGCCCGTCATTTTTCGCAATCGGTAGCACAGCGCCAAAAATCAACCCAATAAGGAAGCTTTTATAATTGAGTTTTTAAATTACTGAATCTCCCCTGAAGAGTAGAGTAGTGGTGGAGCGCTTGGTCAGCATGCGGGAAATCCCCGGTTCCAACCCCGGTTTTTATTTTATTAAATAAACTTTAATTTCCAAAAGATTTTTCAACCAACCAATTGGAACAGACTTAGCTGAAATGGATATACGAAAAAACCGTTCAATACAAAAACCGTTCAATAAAATAAAAGAAAATTTATTACATGTGTAAAGCTATGAATTTTTTTGTCTTTGAACGGTTTTTGCATTGAACGGTTTTTTCGCGTCACCGCTGAAATTGGCCGTTAAACTAAAACTGAAAAAAGAACATCAATTTTAAAATACGATTAATTTGCTAAACCCATGTATATATATAGTGTCTTTATCACAATTTGCGTACCGAAATTCCTCCTAGCAACCCAACAGTCTTTATCTTTACCCACTTTCAACTTCCGCGTAGCGACGTACTGGGTTCAGAAAACGTTGCTATCGAGTATATTACATTTTCATTTCACAACCTTCAACCGCATATTACCGCACTCTCCGCATATCCGCAAAAAACCTTAGGCGCAAGTTCAGACTTGCGTATGCGCCAAGTTTTTAGCGGTAAAGATGACTAATATGGTAACCCTAACTTATGTTAAGTGAATGATTTGGCTCTAAATGTGCCGCTAAACAGCCAAAAATCGCCAAGCATACGCAACTCTGAACTTGCGCCAAACCTTATACATTTATTTCTCTTATCCCTAATTGATTTTGGAAATATTTAAAAAAAAACCTGCCTGACATACCTCAGAATAAATCAACTTAAACTTACCTCCTTAAAATACATAATACACCAAAGGAACCCAAAAACTATATCTAAAAATAATAACCTGCTAATCTTTAGCAGATGCAAAGCTAAACTTGATCGTAACCGTAGATTATATAACTCAGTTAAACGGTTTAGTAATCCAGTTTAGCCTACTAGATGAATAGTTCGTGGAGTTGGCAGAGGAAAACCAACTTCCCTAAAAGCATCACTGCTACCTTTAATCGGTGGGAATGAATTTGGAGGAGCGCGATTGTCGAATTCGATAAATTATAGAAAAATAGTCCGATTTTTTTTCTGTAAACATGCCAATTGATCCTTAAGGATGTCCCTATCTACCAGTAATAAAATTATTTCGAAATTCCAAGTACACTTTTTTCAGGATTAAAACGGCAGTGAAAAAACCCAACCTTCGTAATGAGGACCTTGTTAATACCAATAGTATCGACCCAAGAGCACTCTTTTCCTTACATACAACTCTTAACTTTCCGGTTGAGTTCAACCAGAAAGAATTTTTAAATTTTCTTTCTAAGTACTGAACTTCAACTGTAATATATCCCTATTAGATACCTATAAAAATTTTAAAAAGCAAACAAAAGTGGTGACTTTTAAAAAAGGAACGTTTGATGTGCTCACACAAGGTTGTAGGGGAGGGTGGGTCACCTTTTAACAGTTTTCGTTTTTTTTTGTGAACCCAATTGACGCATCCTAAAACTTTCACTTGCATATCCTACCGTGGACTTTCGGATACAATGTGTAATTTTACCCAAGTTCTCAGAGAAAGTTAAGTAGTCCAAAATTGCGTTTTGAGAAAGGTTCTCTTCTTTTGAAACCTGGCAAACCGGGTGGGACAGGTTTCAACTTCAAAATTTTAAATGTTGCGATTTATTTTACTTTTAATATATTGAAAGATACATTATAATAAAGATATTTTACTAGTTTAGAGTAACAAATTTCTAAATATTTTCCCAAATTTCGGCGTTTTTATGTTATGTAGATTTTTCATTCAAAGTGTATTTTCCTATATTTTATCATTTGTAAGTTCTTTTGAGTTGTGTTACGAAAATATATGAAAAATTCAAATATTTTTCTATCAAAATTCATGAAACGGAACATTCAAGTGTTCCGTATGGTTTTTTTTAAATGGTAAAATGTAACATCTAGTCAATTTTTCAGAAAAATGTACAAGTAAGTAAATATTAAAAGTCGAGAAAAAAAACATGTGACTGAAAACGCTAAGTGAAAACACCGTATGATGACGTCAACAATCATACCATCAACTCCAATGCTTTCCAACAATGGTCACCGTACGATAACGTCACATCACAAACGAATTTGAAAAAGGGGATGTTTGTTAATTTTTTTTGCAATCAAAAAATTTCTCGATCAGACTCAAATTTTGGTTAGTTTCTTATTTTTGCATGAAGAATCGATTAAAAATTTTTAAAAAATCATGCAACTTTCTCATTATCCAGGTACAGTTTATATATTATGTGAATTTTTCAAAATCGTTTGCAGTGCCCGCTGGCGGAGGGCGAGTCGGACGACTGGAAGGGTTCCAACAGACCCCGGAGCAGGTGGAAAATCTTCCTTCTGGTGCTCAACCTAGTGTTCCTCCTCCTTCTCATCACCTTCCTACTCCTGTGGTACCTCAAAAGTAACTCCCTTCCTTCTCATATCAATTCTTAATGGGCCTCTTAAGTATTTCTAGTCACGGCAACGTTAAGGTGAAAACACACTCTGAGCCCTGTATATATCACCAATCAATCAGACATAATAAGCATCTTAACGAGTTTTTTATTGCGTTGGCTATTAATGTGGCGCGAACCTAATACTACGGTCACACATGAAAAGTTAATCTTGTTTAAGTGCTAATCTATCTTGGTTTGAACGTGTGTGAACGAACTGTCTTAGATTTAATTTAGTCCAGCGAAAAGAAACTTGTTTAACTTTAAGCTAGTTTCCCGAACTCTCTTAAGTCTTTAAACTAGTTTAAGTTACCGTGGTGCCATCTACTAAGAAGAAAAAAACTACTACAAACTACCAACATTTTTTTTATTTGATTTTACATTGATCCAATCGTTATTAAATTAAATATATTTTCGAAATTCAATATATTTCGATAAACAAACTGGACAACACAAGAAGAAAAATTGGTATTCTGCAAGTATAAGTCCAAAATAAAAAAAGTTTGGAGTGGAGTGTTTTACGGCCGTATTCACCGGTAACCTGACCGGCGGCGGTCTGGTCAGGAAACCATGGTTACAGCCTCTGATTGGTGGAAAAATAATTCAATATTTTCCTTCCACCAATCAGAGGCTGTAACCATGGTTTCCTGACCAGACCGCCGGTCAGGTTACCGGTGAATACGGCCGTTAGGCTTAGAGACGAGCTCTTGGACGGCCGCCATTTTTTACTCGTAGCACCGTATGGTTTGAGATAGTTGTAGTGTGAATACTTAAAAATAAGACAGATTAAGTTAAGCTATCTTAGCTTCTCTCTTAAGTTAAACTAGATTAACTTTTCATGTGCGAACGTAGTATTTTAGGCACGCGCCACATTGCAGGGAAAATAGTCGTGACATCGATAAATCTCCATTAAAAACAATTAAGATGTAATCAGGAGGAGGAAAGAAAGAAGGGGGACTTGAGGGAGCGATGTAGTAGATAAATCCTGTAGCAGAGCCACTGTGAGCCACTGCGACAATTATTGTCAGTGAGGAATACTTTGACTGTAGTTAGTCGACTTAATTTGTATTTGTATTTGTATTTGTATAGGAGTTATCTACTACATCGCTCCCTCAAGTCCTCTTCTTTCTTCTCTCCTCCTGATAACAATCGTTTTTTAATGGAGATTTATCGATGTCACGACTATTTTCCGAGTAGTGTGGCGTGCACCTAAGGGTGCATCTAGAGATTTTTACCACGACGATTGTCAACAGCGAAGTATTTATGAGGAGGAGAACATCTTTTGTTCGCTAATTGACCTTAATAATTTGAAATTACGATCATGATTACAAAAATACGAAATGGCAGGAATTGCCGTTTTGTATAAGATATAAACTTATACAAAAGAAAAATATTCTGGGGGTATTTTTACAAACGAAAATAATTGATAACGGATATGGAATTTGCTGTTACAATTTCTTTCTTTTTTTTAAGTGTAAGCTGAAGAATTTTCTTCTCAAAGAAATACTTTTAATATTATTTTCTACTCAAAAAAAGTAATTATTATTAGATATTTCAAACAATTCAGTTCGAAAATTGTCAAAAAAAAACCGATGTTACTAGTTACAATTATGTTTAATAAAAATCTTTTTTCTTCCAGTTCTTCCAAGGGATTTACATGTACAAGAAGTAATAAAAGAAAGTAAATATTGGAATTTCTATACTCGTACTATTTTCTGTAGTAAAACTAATTTTCATACATTATGATTTTGTTTTAAACGTGATTTAAAATAATACTGATATAATTCTAAAAGTTTAAGAAACAGTTTTAAAATGTTTTTAAGAACAGATTGCAGCCCGAAAATACGAAAAAGATATGAAAAACCGTAAAATATATTCCCATGATTGAATTCATGTAAGGATTGCATATACGCTTCTCCGAGGATAAAATTTGATTGAATGTTAACATTTACACTACTGCAACATTCCTCGACCCTAGCTGAGAGAAAAAAAAAGAAAGTACAGTTACCAGCGAGGTGTCTAAATTTTGAGTGAAATTAAGAACTTCAATTTGGAAATACGATTGTTTTGTTAAACCTAAGTTTAATTAGTTTGTTAAGCGTCTTTTTGTCCGTACTGAAAGTCCTAACAGCAGTCAATCAATCTTTATTAAACAACAAAAAGAAAATATAAAATGAATACAAAAAAATATGTGATACGCCAAGGGGAAATAAAGGAATTTTTCCTTCCAGGCGTAATAAAGAAATTTTACAATAATTCGGTAACGAAATTAACAGAAAAAAAAACAAAAGAAAAAACTACGAAAAATCCCAATCCCACAGGCTTTCTGTTTACTCAGTTTTTCCTTCCGTGTAGAGACGTGATAGGGCCAAGAAACATTGCAAACAAGTATAAAAGTACTGAAAATTTGGTTTGGTTTTTAATTTCTTTCTATGTAAGATTAAGACTTTTTAATACTTGTTTAAAAATGTATTCTTTTAGCGGTGATTTTAACAAATCTCGATTCTTTTTATGGATAACTTCACTGAAAAGGCACACGGAAAACTCTCGTCAAAAAACAACAGAATATTAACAGGGTTCGTACAGAAGTTTAAAGAGTAAAAATATTAAGTACTTTTTAAGGATTTTCTAAGGACACTTTGAAAAATGTTAAGGACCTTCTTGAGTGTAATTTATACTTTAACTGTGAATAAAATTATTTCAACGACTTCTCGAGAATACTTTAATATATATTTCCCTTTCATAGATAGGAATAACAATATTTAGTTTTTCTCTTTTACTTCTTTCATTTGCCAGCTATATATCATTCAAATTTTGTTGATTACTAAGAAAAAAATAATTTCTCCAAAAACAAGCTTTTAAGCTAAAGACAACAAAAAAGAAAAGAAAAACGCGATTGTGACTGTTAAGTTGCTTTTACTGCAGGTGCAGTGGACTGCTTCCCTAAAATTCGTAACATGCATCGGCAAAAATAGAAATCGGCAAAATTTGGTACTCACGTATTAACGCAACCAGGCCAAAATTCGCATAAATCGCCAAATTTGGCGACTTTACTTACGGCAACCCGACGTGACCAAAATTCGCATAAATCGCCAAATTTGGCGCTCCAAGTAACGGCAAGGAAAAATTTGGAAAGGAGAAATTTGATGCAGTTAGCAGAAAGAATAATTAGAAATGCTATTTGTAATTTAAGTAAAGACCATTTTAACTATAGTCAGTTAGGGGAACCAGCCTCTACAAGAGGCCGGATGATCACGCTGGCTTTACGAATTTTGCGTCGCAAATACACCAGCGTGAGCTCTTCGGCCTCAGAGGCTTTACTGACTAACCAGACGACCGATTTTTTGAGTTTTGTTGAAAACTTATCGGAATTATACAGATTCGCTGTTCCGTTTGAAAAAACAACTTACCACCCTCTACGCCAAAACATGCAATGTTGCATGGCGATAGCGAGGCGGCTCTTAAAAGGATTGTAAACACTGGGTGAGTGGAAAAGTTATTTTCTGACGTTTTTAAGAGTGTTTTATGAGGATAGTAATTTATTTTATTTTATAATGTACTTAACATGCGTTATATAGTCTGGTAATTCAAAACAATGAAGTGTTTAAAATGAAGTGAATTAATGTAATAACGTTCATGTTTGGTATCGTCGGTATCGTAATGTTTGCGTGGCGTAAGCGAATTGTTCGTAAAGGTACAAGGATATTTTAAAGGGTAAATACATTTTAATTTATATTGTGCTGTAAAATTATCCTGTTTTATACAATTGTATCATTGCTTAATTTATCTCATAACCTATAAGATGCCGGTAGTGTATTTTGGATATCCTTTTATTATAGTATTACCTAGTAGCATAGCTCATACCAAATATGTAAAGTTTACGTAACTGCAACTAGAAGTAAACAAAATTTCGCCCTATATGACTAAAATTCGACGAATCTTAAAAATTTGTGCTGCTTGGAATTAGTCGTAGAATTCGGTCAATTGAGTAAATAATACTTTGAAATTATGTTATAACAACCTTAATTTCTTCCCTATTTAAGTTTTAATTAGTTTTGTCTACGTTTTTAACTTTCCGCAGCTTTAAATTTGGCGCGTTTCGCTCTTGGCGACAGAAAAAAACTTGGCGCCAAAAACGCGCCAAGGCGCCAAGTTGGCCAAATTTCGCCAAGTTGGAGCCGACCTGGTTGCGGTAATACGTAAGTACCCAAAATTTTTATAAAAGTACACTAATATTTATGATCTTAGTTCTTAGTTGAAAAATTTAGGAGAAATTTGCTTACTCTAAAATGAGCCGCTTCGTTCCTCTTTTATTTTATTTTTTTAAATATTTTTTTTAATGGGATGATAGATGCTGCCACCATCTATCGCCACCTCCATAATTTTGCCATGGCTCTGAAGGGGAGGGAAATAGCCTCCAGAAGACCTGGACCCGTGGTAAACTGCTGCGACCGGCCACAAGACTTTCGGACCCACAGATTTAACGAGCACGTACTCCGTCTATACTCAATGGGTCTTCAGCGGTGTCGGGAATCGAACCCGGGACCCTCCGATCCCGATGCCACTAGGCTCCCCAGGGCCCATTTTTGATAAAATCCCTGTAAAAAAATTGCCATAAAGAGAGAAAAAAACTGCGTTTTTCTGAAAAGTAAGGACTCTAATGGATAAATTAAGGACTTTAAGGGCCCTTTTGTAAGGACAGGCAATCTAAGGAGTTTTTAAGGACTGTGCGCACTTTGATTAAATTCTAAAAAATCTAACATCATTCACTATAAAACCCATCCCCTCTCTTCGCAGGTCGCGGGTGCAGCTCCCTTCGTCTACCGCTGTGCCACAAGTACAAGGTGCCCTATTCATACACCGTGTACCCGAACGCCCTGGGTCACGACAGCCAAACCGAGGCGAGTGACGCCCTGGCACGCTACGAGCCTCTGGTCAGCGTCAAGTGCTACCACCTGCTGCCCCTCTTCCTCTGCGCCCTGCACGCCCCCAAGTGCATGGGCGGGGGACGCCTAGTGCCGCCCTGCAGGGCGCTATGCTCAGGTAAACCAGCGGAGTGGGGATTTCATATTTCAATACTAGCGCTTCGCGCTAGACTCGATGTTTCCCGGACGCATATAACCAATCTGTTCATTATTATATGCCATTGAGATTGGAAAACGTAGTTCAAGTGATATTTTTTATGATTCTTAGACATTTTTTTTAAATATTCAAAATCCTGTTGTTGCATTCGATGAACATAAGTCCATATGTAAATTTTATGGTATTAGTTCCTTTTGGATTAAGAAAAAAGGCATCTCAAGGCTGTCTTAAAGGTTGATAGAAAGAAAACTATAAGGTGGGGTAAAATTCACCTCAAATAAATATAGTTGGTTCAAGGAGGCACTTTCAAATCAGGTATTGAACATATTGTTGGTTTAAGAGCGTGACATGTGACATGGAGAGGGTAGGGTTCTAAAAAATAGTTCCTGAGGTTCGATTCCCACCTGGAATCGATTCCTTAGGGCCAGTATCGAAAAAAGTAGAATCGAACATGGCTAATTCAATAAGAAATCAAAGATAATTAGAAATTATTAATTAAATTAATAATCAGCAAAATACTAATTAACTATCAAAATGCTAATTAATTAGAGAAAAATTTGTTAAAAATTAAGTATTAATTATTATCAATTAATTATTATTAATTATTAATAAGTATTAATTAGAAAATTAAGTACGATTCATACGATTCTATTTTTGTTGCAAAATACTCTATAATTATCAAAATACTACACAATTAGAGAACAAATTCTTTAATAATTCTCTATATTAATTAGAAAATTAAGTACGATTCCAAAGATTCGATTTCTGCTGCAAAATACTCATTAATTATCTAAATACTAATTGTTTAGAGAACAAATTTGTTAATAATTATCTCTATCAATTATACAATTAAGTAAGATTCGATTCCTGCAAGAATCGATTCCTTCAAGGGTTCGATTCCTTGGTATCGATTCTAAGGTATTCGATTCCTTCAGAAATATTTAGAACTCTAGGAGAGGAGGCAAAAATGTTGAAAAAATAGTGTGAGACGTAATAAGTTGGGTAAAATGTGTCCTTTTTTTTTTTTGCAGAGACGGTCCGGAAGTGCGACTTCTTCCTGGGTGTGTTCTCGGTGTCGTGGCCGGAGGAGTTGAGGTGCGAGGACCTCCCGGAATCCCCGGACCCGGAGGTCTGCATCGGACACGAGCAGATGAGGAGCCTCGACATGAGCGCCAGGGGTAGGAATCTAAAAAATCATTTGATTCGATTCCGGAATAGATTCCTGAGGTTCGATTCCTTTTGAGCCAGTATCGAAAAAGTAGAATCGAAATTATCTATTTCAATCACAAATCAAGAACAACACTAGTCGACAGTGGTTTCCTAACAACAACCAAATTACTATTTTTGTTACAAACTCATGTAGTTATTTAAATATCTGCAAGTAAAAAAGTTCCACCACGTCCCATTTTTGCGTAACAAAACTTTTCGGTTTTCTGCTTTTTTTTCTTAATTTTTGCGTTTTAAGCGTCATTTTTGTCCAATAGAAACCCTGCAATCCCATCCAATTAATTTATTTCTAGTATACCAGTACGTAGACATTCTTTTAAAAATGTGGCGATGTTTTTGTACCGCAGTTCATTTTGAAAATTGACCAGTTTTCAGGGTAAATTTTGCACATTTATGTACAATACGTTTTGCTTAATTTTGGTTCGGTTTAAATTACAATTCAACGGTAATATCTTACAGAAAAAGTGGGAAAAGGTTTTTCCCCACTGATTTGGGTCCAAATAGGTGACTAAAATGAAATCTGGGCTCCTCACGTATGTTGCAGAAGTTAGAATGTGGCTCTTTTTAAATGCGTAAGAGACAATAGTAGTTCTATAGAAATTATTATCCCTATAGTATGGGGAGGACATTCAAATTATCTTAGTTATTTGATATCAATGACAAATACAGAAAAAACATTTCAAAAAGTATTTAAAAGGACTTTTTTCGCCATTAAGTGAAGACAAACTCAAAGTCAGTATGAACCTCTGATTAAAAAAGAATTCTCGACCCTGCTTATGAAGGAAAATTTAATAAATGCATTATAAGCTCGAAAATGGTTTTTAGGAGAGTGGTAAGATGATTTTTAGAAAATAGGACCGATAAAAATGTTTTAATCCCAGTAGAAGGTTCTCTTTAGTCTTACCAAGCCATAGAATGTTGAGCATCACCCAAAATTCATATTTTACATCCACGTTTGAACTTATTTCCGGAAAATCTCACTGAAGTCAATCACAAACAAGGGTAAAGATTCCCTTAGGACATTTACTCGATACATAAATCACTGACAAATAGCAATTTTGGGCCACAGCTCTTGGTTTATTAAAAGAGGAGATTTAACGCCATTTAAGAGACAGAAAGTAATAAAATTGCATCGTATTTAACGAATGTTTAATGATTTTTAATTTTATATTGTCTGTAACATGTATACAATCTTAATTATGATAGTATTTTATGCTAAAATAATGAGATTAATTGTTAAAAATGAGTGTTTTCAACTCTTTTGTCCATTTTTTACAGAACTAGTGCCATATTTATAACAACAAATTTGTACGTGCTGCAGCTTTTTCACAACTATTTCTGAATTCTACATCCTGAAATTAGTCGGAAATACCTAATCTCATTCTTGGTAGGGAAAAAAAGTTAAAATTTGTCGACTAGTGTAATTAGTAATTATTATACAAAGTATTAATTTATTTTCAAAATACTAATTAGTGAACAACATGTTAATAATTATCTGTAGTATTAATTAGAAAATTGAGTACTATTCCCAAGATTCGATTCCTGATGCAAATTATTAATTATCAAAATACTAAATAATTAGTGAACGAAATTGTTGATAATTATGTGTATTAATTAGAAAACTAAGTAGTATTCCTAACATTTGATTAATGCTGGAATCGATTCCATCAAGGGCTCGATTCCTTGGCATCGATTCCAAAGCATTCAATTCCGGAATCGATTCTTCCATAAATATTTGGATCCCTAGCCAGGGGTGAGAAGGGGCACTTTGTTCTATTGTTTCACATGGGTCATTCCATGTCAAATTTTAATGAAACTTTCTGGAATTGATCTCTCCTACTATATAAAGGAGAATTTTTTTTATTATTCAATTTTATTGGTAGTTTTAAAAGATAATTTTATAATGTTTAATTTGTTATAAAGCTTGGCTGTGTCCATATGGCGCATTAGGCTAGAGCTAGACTTTTACAACGGGCAGAGTAGACAGACCTCTTCAGGATGGAGCATGGAGATATGAGAACAATGGGTTATGCTAAAATTTGATTGCCCCCAGTTTTATGATGATCTTTAAGAGTAGAGAAAAAAACTCCGATGGGTCCCTTGTGGTCAATTACGAACAAAGAAACACCCTTCCCCGGTCAGAGAGGTCCCCTATTGTTCCCTATTACCCTATGGGTTTATTTTCCTAATGGTTTTTCTTTCTAAAACTCGAAATTCCCGACAACTCCCAGGGATTTTCGAAACTCGCTTCCCGAAAATCGCTCGTGCGGCGATAGCCACCCCAGCATAGGTATAGTCACCACTATTTAAGGGAGGTTTTTTAATGTATATACACCTGTGTTAATTGTACTAGGACTCAACAAGAATCTTTGAGACATTTTTTAAAGTTCAAAGCGAATTTTGAACAAGATTTTAATATAAAGGGAGTTTCTGAATCAATGTCGGACTGGTCTAAGGGGGCATCCATAACTAATGTGAGGTGTTTTTCCCAAAATCTGGACCCCCCCTCCCCCCTTGGTGAGATTTGGGGAGATTTTTCCAAACCCCTCCCCCCACTTTTTGACCTTACGTAATTTATGGATGACCCCTAAAGGTGCAGTTGAGGAAAAAAATTACTCAGATGGGATTTCTGGCGAACCACTTTGGTTAGGAAGACAAAATAGGGGTCGTTTTTCATTAATTAAAGTATTCTTTTACCAAAAAAAAATTTCGAGTCCTTAGGGTGTCGTCTTCATATTAAACGAAACACTAACTATTTTTTCCAATGGGGACCCCCAATTATTATTATTTTTTCTTAAAGGCCATCCCCCAAACCCCTAAATACCCAGTTTCATCCATCAGATTGATTAAAAAAAGTTATTTTTTTTTAAATAAACTTTAAAAAAAATTTTTTATTCGTGAAATATTTTTTATCGTTATCGATTCTGGTAGTAATTTTATGAAGGAAACCAAAATTTCAATCGATTTTATCGAAAATTTTTTGACTTGGAAGTTTTGGCCTTTCAGAAAAACTAATAATAATTGAGGGTCCCCATTGGAAAAAAGTTAGTGTTTCGTTTAATATGAAGACGACCCCCGACACTGAAATTTTTTTTGGTAAAAGAATACGTTAATTAATGAAAAAAGACCCCTATTTTGTCTTCCTAACCCAAGTGGTTCGCCAGAAATCACAACTGAGTCATTTTTTCCCTCAACTGTACTCGGGCAAATGCCTGGTGGGGCACTGTCAACAAAAATGTAAACTAGGGTTTGAAATCTAATATAATAAAAGTCAATGTGTGTATGTATGTGGTTGCGTATATTTGTCTTCTCTACAAATCCACAGTTTTCTTCCGATCTGCACCAAACTTGGTATATATACGTAAAAGAATCCCAGAAAAAACATAGGCTATGTTTCAAAGTTCTAGAATGACCCCTTGACCCTCTTTCGACCCTTTTTATGGTCATTTTGCTGAAATAGCTTTATTTCTCCTCCAGAAGAGATCTGTTCACCCCATTGTTACAAAAAAAACATAATTCAAAATAGCAAGTTTTTAAAAATCTAAAAACATAATTAAATGAAATTTAAAATTTTAAAGCATGATATTAAGTATAGTACAAAATATTATTATTTGAGAGTAATTTTTAAATAAAAAAATTTCATGGAATAGCATTGTTGTTAAAATAATCTCCATGGAAACGAGGATGAAAAATCAAATGATGATCATATTGTAGCTTTTAAGAAAGTTGGTTAACAGGCCAAAAACTAGAGTTAATATTAAAAACCAGAGGAAATATTGTATTTTTGCAGGAATATGTTTTATTTATTAAATTTTATACCAAAGATATAATAAAATCATGAAAATACGATTAATTAAGAGCTCTGATAGCATTTTAAGTGATTTTGGAAAGGTTTTTTTTTATTTTGATTGGTTTTTTATGGCACATGATCCACGTCAGGATATGATTTTGGGAAGAATATTTTTCTAATATTTTATTGTTTTTTATTTGTAGGGAATAAAGATAACGTGGAACGTGCAATTTTCCCCGTAAAATATTGGAATAACTCTTGCCTAGTGTGCTTTGAGGGAGCAACTGCTGGGGATATAAGTAAACTTTTACTAGAGAATATCCTTATTTTGGAATGTTGTAAAGATAAACACAAAAGAAGAGTTGAATTACAAGATTAATGGGAATCATGTGGTAAATGCAGAAATCGTTCAGAATTTAAAATGCTTGATTCGACAATTTTCACTCATCAAAATATAGGCACAGATCCAGCACGCCTCCAAGAGGGGGGCACTTTTCCAGACAAGATTCCTATTGGGGTATAGGGGTCCTCCCCCAGAAAAAATTAGAAATTCGACGTGTAAAAGTTGGGTTTAAACTCGCGTTTTTAGAAACGTTTTGAGTCTAAGGGGGGCACTTTTCAACAGTATTATCTTTACTTTTTCACCCAAAATGTTAAAATATTGAGGATTTCCTAAAAATTATCACTGAAGATCCTCTGGTGGTACTAATGGGAGGTATGGGGGTCCTCCGCCAGAAAAAAAATTGGAAAATTAGACCAGTAGGGTTTTAAAGTAGGGTTTTACTCATTTTGACAACCTTTTTGACTCCCAAGGGGGGGTGCTGTCCAGAGTGCTACCCCCTGGAAGGTAGAAATGAATGATTGATTTAAAAATTTTAAAGAAAAAATCTCCATCTTCACCCGTGCAAGGCCGGGCATGTCAGCTAGTTGATAATAAAGAAGTTGCATGTGTCAGATTTTAGAAAACAAACAAGTGTTCTTTTTTTTTTGTATGCTAATAGGAAATATCTAGTCAATTTTTTTTCAAAAAATGTACAAGTAACTAAATATTTTAATTTAAAAGTCGAGAAAAAACACGTGACCGAAAATGTTTATTATTTAAAACGTACGATGACATCAACAATCTTACCATCAACTCCGTTGCTTTCCAACAATGGTCACAGTACGATGACGTCACATCCCAAACTCTTAGTGTTTTCTCGGGCTTTGAAAAAGGGTATTTTTGTTAATTTTTTTGCAATCAAAAAATTTCTAGATGGAACTCAAATTTTGCAGAGTTGCTTATTTTTGCATGAAGAATCCTTTAAAAAAAATCATGCAACTTCCTCATTACTTTTGCTATAACTCCATGGCTGTCCGATTCTAAAATTTTCAGATTTAAAATCATATAATATTGCGAAATATAAGTGTAATTTTCAAAAAAATTGAAGGAAACCAACATTGTTTTTTTTAACTTTTTTATTATAAAAGTAAAGAAAATAAGTTTCTTTCTCGTTGACCTCCAAGTTTTATATCAGATCCAAAAATTTAATTTTCTTTTTTTTTTTCAAAAAATCGACGAAAAAAGTTACCAAGAAAATTGAATAATGAAACATTTTCTCATTTATGTAGAGAACAATTCCTAAAAGTTTTGTTAAAACCTGAGAAGCTCAAGGTTAAGAATTGAGAATATTTGGTTGATTTGACATGGAAATGACCCACATTTGAAATCAAAACATGAAAATTTGCCAACCTACAGTTTTCCAATCGGTTTTTAAAAATAAGAATAAATGATCAAGAATAAAAAAGTTTTCTGCATTTTAAAATAAACTTGATCTCTTTAAATCCTCTCAACTTTGAAAGGTAAACTAATTAAAATCTAATTTGATTTAGAAATGTTCTCAAAGATTAAATTTCGCTTTGCCCCATACCCATAACTATCCCCAACAATTATAATAGCTGGTATTTTGGGATTCGCCATGATAGATTACAACAACCCGGTAATCATGTTCATCACTAGTGGCACTGAATCATTAATCTCGCCCTCATATGCAGCTATTAATCAGCGTTTACGGAATTCAAATCATCATCCATCTTGCTCTGATGGCTAAAAACTCTTCTTTACCAAAGTTATATCCTATAAATACGGTAGAACCTCTTTACGAGGACCCCCGATATAACGACACTTAGTTAAAATACCGATTATTTTACTATAGGAGTAATGCAGGGATGTCTAATCCGCGGCACGCCTGCCACAAACACTCTTAAAACGACAGTTTCAAAAACTGAGTAAAAATCACTCAAATCTGAGTATATCGCATACTTAAACTGGCTCCGAGTCAAATTTACTCAAATTTGAAAACATGCATGTTACTAGTAAAAAAAAATTGACGTTCCATTTTTGAATATCTGCACATTTTTAAATGAAACATCAATTTTTGCTTATTTTCATGCTTTTTTTTGAGTTAGTGCCTGGCGTTCGCATTAAATAGGAAGTACAACGAATGTCACGAAAAGAATAATTTTAGAAGTAATTTGGGCGTGATATACATAGCATTCGTATTTCGCGCAACCGTACCGAGAATTGGCGTATTAATGATAGTTCTCCAAATAACTTTTCAATTTTCAAACATAAGTTAGAAGTAAGTTATAATTTGAGTGGTAATTATTGAATTGTTTAAAATTGAGTTTCTGGTGTTTCAATATTGAAAGCATTGGGTCGTCAAATTTGAAACAAAACGTTTTATACCAAGATGAGAGAAAAGATCGATTTACTCAATTTTGAATTTGTGATTTCTCTCCGTGAAGTGGAACGGCTGAGTTAAATTAGTATCACTTGAATATATTGAAAAAGTTCAAAAAATAATAAAATGTGGTCATCAAGAAGTTTTCATTAATCAACTTAATAGCAGATGTAAAAGTTAACTTTTTAAAAAATCATGAAACTTCCTTACTATATTTTGAGTGCAAAAATGTATGTGTAATCTTACATAGTGCATGGAAAATTAAGAAAATCTTTGGTGGGGAACGAAAAAGGTTGAGAAACACTGGTCTATGAAGTTTTTTTTTTACTGGAATTACTCTATGCTTTTTTTTTCACCGCCATTTCTCCTTTCCGCAGCGTGCGTCAACGGCTTCCGATGCGACAAATCGCGATGTCTTCCTAGCTCCTGGGCCTGCGACGGCTTCTCAGACTGCTTGGACGGAACGGACGAGAAAAACTGCAGTGAGTATCACTCGCAAAAAAACTTTTCTATACCATCAAATATGTATTCTAGAAGGCCGTGAGGAGCCCAGTGGTTAAGGCATCGGCCTTGGGATCGGAGGGTCCCGGGTTCGATTCCCGACACCGCTGAAGACCCATCGAGTTAAGCTCGTTAAATCTGTAGGTCCGAAAGTCCTGAGGTAGGTCATGGCGCAGTTTACATTGGGTCCAGGTGTCTGGAGACTATTTCCCTCCCCTTCAGATGCATGTCAAAATTGTGGAGGTGGTGATAGATGGTGGTGGCATTTACCATCCGAGGCTTAAGTCGGACTCCTGCCTTTCATGGACCTCACTTTCTCAGGCGCCGCACCCCCTTTGCCTTAAATCCTGTACGCTGTACGGTGGAGCTTGGATTTTCCAAATGGCGTGTAAGAAACAACAACAACATGTATACTAGATCTGCTAGAAACTCAAGTTTTATAAAATCTTGATGCTATAATTCATTAAACTAAAATAATTTTACACAATTTAGTGGTGGTTTTGTACCTGTCCCCTTTTACTTAGAAATTGCTTCATTTTTTCAAAGAAAGTTGATAATGATGTGAACACACATTTCGTAAAAAAACCATCATCATAAACTTAAAGGAAAATCCAGTGGGACCTAACTTGTTACCTATCCCAATCCCCTATATGTAAATTTTATTTAACAACACATAATCAAATATGTGTTCTAGAACAGCTAGAAAAAATAGATGTCCACAAAATCTCGATGCTATAATTCATTAACATAAAATAATTTTACACAATTTAGTGGTGGTTTTTTACTTGTCCCCTTTTACTTAGAAATTGCTTCATTTTTTCAAAGAAAGCTGATAATGATGTGAACACACATTTCGTAAAAAAACCATCATCATAAACTTAAAGGAAAATCCAGTGGGACCTAACTTGTTTCCTATCCCAATCCCCTATATGTAAATTTTATTTAACAACACATCATCAAATGTGTGTTCTAGATCAGCTAGAAAAAAATAGATGTCCACAAAATCTCGATGCTATAATTCATTAAACTAAAATAATTTTACACAATTTAGTGGTGGTTTTGTACTTGTCCCCTTTTACTTAGAAATTGCTTCATTTTTTCAAAGAAAGCTGATAATGATGTGAACACACATTTCGTAAAAAAACCATCTTCATAAACTTAAAGGAAAATCCAGTGGGACCTAACTTGTTTCCTATCCCAATCCCCTATATGTAAATTTTATTTAACAACACATAATCAAATGTGTGTTCTAGATCAGCTAGAAAAAAATAGATGTCCACAAAATCTCGATGCTATAATTCATTAAACTAAAATAATTTTACACAATTTAGTGGTGGTTTTGTACTTGTCCCCTTTTACTTGGAAATTGCTTCATTTTTTCAAAGAAAGCTGATAATGATGTGAACACACATTTCGTAAAAAAAATACATCTTCATAAACTTAAAGGAAAATCAAGAGGGAATTTACTTGTTTCCTATCCCAATCCCCTAAATGCAAATTTTACTTAACACATAATCAAATGTGTATTCTAGATCAGCTAGAAAACCCCGATTTTCATTAAATGTCAATGCTATAATTCATTAAAGTAAAATAATTTTACATAATTTAGTGGTGGTTTTGTATTTGTCACCTTTTGGCTTAGAGCTTCATTTTTTCAATGAAAGCTGATAATGATGTGAACACACATTTTGTAAAAAAAAAATAAAACATCTTCATAAACTTAAAGGAAAATCAAGTGGGAATTTACTTGTTTCCAATCCCAATCCCCTATTTGTATATTTTATTTCCACAACACATAATCAAATGTGTATTCTAGATTTAATCCACGTATATTAAGCATCGTTTCATCCCGATATGCATAAAATGTTCAGTATTATTATTTTTTTTTCAAGTGGCGTAGCGCGTAGTGGTACAACTCTCTCTCAAACTCCCCAGCCAATAATAAGAGCTCCTAGCAACCCACCCAGCAGGCTTTCTGTTTACTCCGATTTTCTTCCGCGTGGCCATGACGTCAGGCTCAACTTAAGTTGCAATCAAGTATTGACAGAAACTTAAGTTGAACACATCGCGCAGTAGTAATACTCATCGCGCTGTCTGAATTTCGAGTGAAATAAAGAACGCCAATCTTAAAATATGAATATTTCGTTAAACCCATGTATAAATAGTGTCTTTTTATCACAATTCACGTATCGAAGTTCCTCCCATCAACCCAAAAGGCATTGTGTTTACTCACTTTCTCCTTCCGCGTAGTAGCGTTTTTTTAAACGCAATCAATACACATTTGTCACCAAACAAACATGAGCTTTTTTTAATATAATGTTTAAAGAGTTAGCCTCATTTAAAAATTCTTGAAAATTGTCATTTGCAAAGTGGCCTCTCGACCGGTTTTAAAATCGATTAACTCTATCGGAAACCATCAAAAATTTTGGTTATTCGCGACTTGGCACCCTGACTATGAGTGATTCACTCCTAGGAATCCGAGTAAAGAGTGAATCGTCGATTTGAAGAAACCAGTGCCAACGAACCCTTACGAAATACTTGGACGATTACTAAAAAAATTAGCTATCATCCGTTTTGAATTATCTAGAAAACCAATCGCTGCAAGAAGACAACCGAGATAATTTCTTTTTATTATTAAAATATTTTTTTTAACATTTTAAGTGGTGACTAACCGTCACAAGTTTTTTATTTGAAACACCCTGTACAGGACGTTTCAAATAGTAGGGTGTAACAAGAGGCTATCTTCTATATATATAAAAATCAATGTTTGTATGTATGTATGTCTGTATGTCCTTTATAGTTTTAAACTTTTTGAACCTACATTAACATTTAAACTATAACACGTTACTCTACTCGCTCCCGGGAAGGTTTCTGAATAAAAATAATTTAAAATCGAAGCATCCTAACAACTTTTTTGGTCAATTTTATGCTTAAAACCCATATTTCATACCTAACTTCGTGGCAAACCCGTGGCGTTTTTAAAAGTATAAAAACTTTGAAAAAACCCACAACTGTGGAAAAACTGACATTATTTTGACAGAACACATTTAACATAGAAAGAACTCACTAAAATTTGAAAAAACCCACTTACTTTCTAGGAGAAAACCACTTAATTTTGAAAAAAAACCCCACTTTTTCCGAAAAAACCCAGTTTTATATGGTTTTTTCAGGGTTTTATTGAAAAAACCCAAAAAAACCCAACCCGCTTGGGTTTTTTCAAAAAAACCCGGGTTTTTGCCAACCCTGCGAAGCCCATCTGTAACCCACCAGGTGATATTTATTTTAAAAACTGAAACTCGGGCGAAGCCCGGGTCTAGCGCGTCAGCGCTAGTCTATAATATTTCCCTCAGACACATAGGTACTTCCAATTACTAATTTTCATTCCAAGAGGGGAAAAATTAGATGAGACTAGTTTCAACTCCATGGGGGATCTACTTCAGAAGATGCAGGGCATAGCCTAATTTACGGGCAACCCCCGTAAATTGGGATACCAATTATAAATTTTTCTTTGCTGTTTCTAAATAAAATACAAAAAAATCCACCTTTATGGCTAAGCGCGCACTAGAGACTTTTGTCACGGCAACTGAGACACAATTATCACCCTGGCTATTGCAAGAAGCTAGAGTGCACGCATTAGGCGACGAGATTCTTGGCCGATTGCCAAGAATCTCGCCATAGAAATGCATTAATCTCGAGTGACCTAGTGTTATAAGTCGCCTCGACAGAAGTCTCTAGTGCGCGCTTAGCCCATTTCTTAAAACAAACTGTGATATGCGTGTCTAAATTTTTATAAGGTCGTTACCGATTAATAATTTTTTGAAGTTTTTCTATCACTGCTTATAAACAGGTTTAATTTTAATTTGATGACGAATCCTATTTTGCTCTCAAAAAGCGTGTTATAAAGTGGTGTAAGTCACGAATTTAAGCTTTTAATATCTTTGTTAGTTTCGAAGACGTGGAAATGAAATCTTACTAATCGGAGTTTTAAATCTACAGGGCCACAGTATAAAAAGCTATTTGCAGCATCTTATTAAATGGATGACCCACATGGAGTTGCAACTCGTATAATCAAATTTCTTACGTCTTGAAATCCAAAATTTGCTACTGAAAGTATGCGTCTAAGGGAATTGTTTTAAGAAATTTTAAGGCCCCCCCCCTAAACTCTGCATAGGAAGATCCCTTGAGTGAAGTAGATAAATTTGCCAACTGTACATCTACAACAGCTTTTTTAAAAAGAAAAATGCGACGTCGCATCCTATAAAAGCTCAACTATATCATTTCACTGTGCGTGCATGCATGTACGATGGATATTTTCTAAATCTTACAAGTTCACGCTTTCCGTAATCCTCCAAAGTTTGTTCTTATATTTATATGTATACTAATCCTATCTACATTTATCCTATTAGGGTAATTCCAATAGGTGAAAACATAGTTAGGATTAGCAAGGTTCATAGCGAAAATATAGGACATTTGGTCCAAATTATAGGACATGTCAGAAAAATTTCAAAATGGTCGGATTTTTCTCGTTTATAAATAAAGGCGAATTAACAATGCATACTGTATGCCTGTATCACAAGAAGAGCTCTGGCTGTGGCTAGTTCACATGAGCGGTGGTATGGTGTTGAATGATAAATCGTAAATTTCGAGATAACGATAATGAATAACGATCATGAAAAATCAAAAATTTGTGTTCTTAAGACTTAGGTAAATGACTAAAACTGTTCTTAGATCATAAAAACAAAAATAAAAAAAAAGCCTTATGACCGCTCATGTGAACTAGCGACGGCCAGAGCTCTTCTTGTGATAGACAGACAGTATTAAGAAGTAGAAAAATATACTGGTAAACCAACGATAGTAAAAGGGTCACGTGATATTTTGCTTCAGTATTTTTTATTTTATTTAAAATATACTGATTTTTTATGTATATAGAGGGTATAACTAAGGTTAGAGGGAGCAAATATATCTTCCTCTTTCGATCAACTGCCCCTCAGCTTCTTCCTTTCTCCCCTCCGAGTCTGTCAAAATCACGTGACCCTTTTACTATCATTGGTTCGACAGTAGGACAGGGGTAAAAAAAGTAGAAATATAGGACAACTATATGGACTCTGGATTAGTGAAACTTAGCACTGAAGAAGACATTCTGGAATTAAAATGTTTAAAGCTGAAATTTCAGCCACAAGTATTTTTCAAGGGATGTAAATGAATGGAAAAATCCCTGAGTCATACTAAAACCACAGATTATAGAGCTTAACAGAGTGTTCATCTCCATATAGACGCTAATGGCAACTTTTTTAACAGGGCTTTTCCCATAGACAAACCTCTGGCCAAACGGACCCGCCTCCTTACCTCCTATAGCTCCACCTCCCACCTGTCACTCACCCACTTCATACGCCCACTGAAGCTGTCACTTAAAGTCATTTGCTCAATCAATCGCATTTAGATTTTTCTGCTGATTGGCTGCTAGTGAACTGAATTATAATCTGCGAGCAGAATTACATTAATTACCTTAGCAGGAAAACGGCCGTTTGGCATCTCTGTTAAGCCCTATACTCTGTGATTAAAACAACGCATCTCTCTCTTGCAGGCAATTGCGGGCCAATGCAGTTCTATTGCGGTCACGGCACGTGCATAGACAAGAACCTGGTTTGCGACGGAATTCCCGACTGTCCGGATGGACGGGAGGAGAGAAGATGCCGTACGTATTACGTTTTTTTTCTTGGTATCCTGTGAATTTCAACATTCCCCATTAGGGTTATGATTTTTGTTTTTTGAATCTCTTGAACAGTTCGACTGATGGGAAGTGAAGACAAAAGAGGAGAAGGACAACTGGAAGCATACAGTATGATCACCGACAGTTGGCAACCGGTTTGTGGGGACCAATGGGACACTACGTCAATGAGCCCTAGAGCGTGTGCCATGTTGGGATACAAGTATGAAATTTTTTTTAAATGTTGAGAAAAAGTTATAAATCCTCTGACGCTGGTATAATTGGGCATTGTATTGACTCCCTCGTACTAGTATTATTATTTGGAAGATTTAGAAAATGAAGTTTTTAATTTATCTCAGCTTGAACAAACTGTTGTTAAAAAAAGTAACTTCCTAAGCATACACCCGTGTCCAAAAATTAAGGATAGTTTTGATTTTTCGGGAATAATCACTCAAATTTAAGTCCCTTGACAATGACATCCATGTCATAGGATCATCTAAGAATGGGAATAAGTAATTCGAGATAAAATTACTCAAAAAAATAGTTTAAGAGGGATACAGAGGTCTTCCATTGATAATGAGCAGATGTCACTCATATCCACTTAAAAAATCCTTCTTAAAGATATTCTACGCAGCCTGGAGTTCAGAAATATACAGTGTATTTCATGAGTCCGTTTCGCGGCTTTTATTTGAATTTAACGTGTCCTACGGTCACAGAAGTAAAGTTTCCAAGTAAGTATCCCAAGGTAAGTGGCCCTGGAGAATCCATTGGGGTAACTTACAGTGCCCCTAGTGGCGAAATAAAAAAGTTAAAAAATGAATTTAAAAACTAATGGAGATAGAGCAAAAATTCCAGTAATAATATTGTTGCCAACGTTAAGCAGAACTCATTGAAAAAAATCATGAAAATGTCGTGAATATTCGCGGAGATAATAGCATGTGAAAATAGCCCTTTTTCAGGCTTTAAAAAAAGAAAAGTTTGTAAATTCGCAAATTTTTAAGTGTTATTGAGTACTTTGGGTTAAAAATTTGCAAATTTGCGAACTTTCTCTTTTTTGAGGCTTGAAAAGGGGCTACTTTCACATGCTAATATATCCGCGAATATTCATGATATTTTCATAATTTTTTTTTCAGTGAGTTCTTCATAACGTTGGCAACAATACTCTCACTGAGATTTTTGCTCTATCTCCATTAGTTTTTAAATTCATTTTTTAACTTTTTTATTTCGCCGCTAGGGACGCTGTACGTCATCTCAATATATTCTCCAAGGTCACTTATCTAGGGGTAGACCTTACTTCCGTGACCCTAGGAAAAGTTGGTTCCAAATAAAAGCCACGAAATGGACTTTTAAAACACCCTGCATATAGAAATTTCATTGCTATTCTAATTTCAAATTCATGAATATAGGGCCTTATTCAGAAGCTTTAACACGAGATGGGAACGAGACGGTAACGATGAAAAATCGACGGCCACTCCGAAGGTACCATTTCGAGAGCTCGAGTGATCATGCTGCCGTCTGTCGAAAAACGTCACAAATAATTATACACTGATAATACAAATTTTTACAGGCACTAGATGTCCATTACTTTCATAATATATTAATGTCTGAGGACTTATTTGGGTAATAAATAGATTTTAGGAATAAAATTTTAATAAATAGATTTTAGATTTTTTGGAACTATTAAACGGGCCACAAAAAGTGTAAAAGCAATCGGAATTCACTTTGAATCTCAGAACAATATGGCGGACGACAGAATATACGTCATCTCAATATATTCTCCAAGGTCACTTATCTAGGGGTAGACCTTACTTCCGTGACCCTAGGAAAAGTTGGTTCCAAATAAAAGCCACGAAATGGACTTTTAAAACACCCTGCATATAGAAATTTCATTGCTATTCTAATTTCAAATTCATGAATATAGGGCCTTATTCAGAAGCTTTAACACGAGATGGGAACGAGACGGTAACGATGAAAAATCGACGGCCACTCCGAAGGTACCATTTCGAGAGCTCGAGTGATCATGCTGCCGTCTGTCGAAAAACGTCACAAATAATTATACACTGATAATACAAATTTTTACAGGCACTAGATGTCCATTACTTTCATAATATATTAATGTCTGAGGACTTATTTGGGTAATAAATAGATTTTAGGAATAAAATTTTAATAAATAGATTTTAGATTTTTTGGAACTATTAAACGGGCCACAAAAAGTGTAAAAGCAATCGGAATTCACTTTGAATCTCAGAACAATATGGCGGACGACAGCTGTGGAGTAGAAATATCTCGTTCCCAAAATATCTCGTTTCCATCTCGTTCCCGTCTCGTTTCCATCTCATGTTAAAGTTTCTGAATCCCCATACGGCCCATAGTTATTGAGAAATAGTCAGATAAATTCCTACTCATTATAGTCATATAATTCCTACTCATAATAGTCATATAATTCCTACTCAAATTCCTACTCATAATAGTCATATAATTCCTACTCAAATTCCTACTCATAATAGTCATATAATTCCTACTCAAATTCCTACTCATCAATTTCCCTTATGTTTTTCCCTTATTCATTCAAAAGGAGAGCAGTTGAAACCAGATTGAGGGATGTGACATCCCCTGTAGAAAACAGAGTGGCAGTTGGCGCTGCCGTGGATGTGAAGAAACAGATGAAGTCCTTGTTTTCACGCAGTCAGTATGTAGCCTCGTTTTAAGCTATTCCCATCATTTTCATACAGCGCACTTTTGATCAAAAAGGGTTTTGATAAATAAGGAAAAAAGAAAAATGGAAGTTGAAATATTTCAAGTGTGTTTGTAAATGAGAAGAAACACTGGATGGACACAGAAAACGTTTGGGATTTTCACCCTAAAAAATGATGTTTTAACTCTAACATCAAATAGAACCACTCCTTATAAGTTAGAAAACTTTTCAAGGAAAACCGTTACATAATACCAATAGATTTAAAAATTTTGAGGGGGATTGAATTTTTGGATTTGAGGGGAATTTTGGAATTTTTACCCTTAAAAGTAGGATCTGACTCATTTTGAGACCCTTTGGGCTTCACCCAAAGAAGTTGCCTGCCCCTCGTAAGTCACAAAATTTTCAAGGAAAAAATTATAAAAACTGATGTCAAAATTTCAGGGGGAGTTGAACCTCTAAATAAGAACCCCTTGGATACGCCCCTGTTTCAGTTAATAGGGTTTTATAGGAATTTTATAATTTTATTTTGTAAGATGCACTTTTAAAGACTTGAAAATCAGAAACATGTTTCAAAACTTTGCAATATTTCAAAATTGTCATTTCCTTGATTTTTCCTTAATAATTCCAGGTTTTTAAAGTTTTTGCTCTTATGTCACCTGTGTTTTTTGTGAGCATTTTTGAAGCTACTCTTGCTGAGTAACAACAATAATAGAAATATTGTGTTTACAGTTATTACCACTATACTTATACTAGAAATAAATACAAAATGAAACTTATGAATACAAATTTTGAATAATCGGACCATAGTACAGTCAAATTAGGCGAAAAAAGGGCCGGAGGTAGACATTTAGAAATACAAGCAGAAACCCCCTGGGATGTGTTTAGGGGGGTCTGAGGATGCCTCACCTGAAAATCCCAAAAAATCCGGTGACGGGTTTTCCGCCATTTTGAAAAAGAAGTCGGCCATATTGGATTTTTCCATAGTTCATAAAAACAGCAATAATAGGCGAACTAATTGGTTTAAAATGTTCGTTCTTGTTTTAAAATGCGTAATTCAGAGCGTTCTTTAAGTTTCATGCATCAATTATTGGTTCTAAACCATACATTTTTTTGAAATTAAGCTAAAATAGCAATTTTTTCGTATTTTTTTTGGTTGTAGTTCTTTCGTTTAATACTGTATCGTAACTATTATAGATATCAAGACCAAAACAACTGGAACTTGTTTAGAATTGTCTTAGACTATACCATACCAAAATTCTAAGAAATCCTGATATTAGTTTTCGGTCATTTTGAAAAAAAACTGTGGCTATACTGAATTTTCAATGTTTCTTAAAAACTGCTATAACAAGCGAACTTATTGGAATAAAATGCTCAATTTTTTTATAAAATACATGTCTAAGTTTACGTTTTTGAAATATCATGCAGTAAGTTAATATCATTAAAGATTTAATTTTAAAAACTGGGAAAAATAGTAATTTTTCAGTCTTTTTCTGTTGTAGTTTTTTTATAGTCCAGGCAAATTAGACATTCAATATAACAGACTGAAAATTGGTGGAAATGTAGAGAATAGTGTCCGTCTTGATATCCTGAAATTCCCGAAAAATCCCTCCAGGGGAAAATACGCCATTTTGGAAAAACCAACGCCATCTTGGATTGAGTTTTCAAGCATAGCGACTGAACCAAGGGGCCGATTAAAATCGTTTTTGTCCCAAATTGTTTAATATTGTGTATTTTAAGAGAAAACATCAAAAAATTCAAAATGAAAAACTTAATTTAATAATAATTAATTTTTATTTAATTACTGATTTGCTGTGTTAAAATGTAGGTAAGCATTCAAGATAACAAGCTGAAAATTGGTGAAAATATAGAAGACAGTGTCCTAATTCCTATCGCGAAATTCCCAAAAAATCCCTCCAGGGAAACCGCCATTTTGAAACAACCGCCGCCATATTGGGTTTTATTTTTAAGCATAGCGACTGAACCAAGGGGCCGATTAAGTTCGTTTTTGTCCCAAATTGTTTAATATTGTGTATTTTAAGAGAAAACATCAAAAAATTCAAAATGAAAAACTTAATTTAATAATAATTAATTTTTATTTAATTACTGATTTGCTGTGTTAAAATGTAGGTAAGCATTCAAGATAACAAGCTGAAAATTGGTGAAAATATAGAAGACAGTGTCCTAATTCCTATCGCGAAATTCCCAAAAAATCCCTCCAGGGAAACCGCCATTTTGAAACAACCGCCGCCATATTGGGTTTTATTTTTAAGCATAGCGACTGAACCAAGGGGCCGATTAAGTTCGTTTTTGTCCCAAATTGTTTAATATTGTGTATTTTAAGAGAAAACATCAAAAAATTCAAAATGAAAAACTTAATTTAATAATAATTAATTTTTATTTAATTACTGATTTGCTGTGTTAAAATGTAGGTAAGCATTCAAGATAACAAGCTGAAAATTGGTGAAAATATAGAAGACAGTGTCCTAATTCCTATCGCGAAATTCCCAAAAAATCCCTCCAAGGGAAACCGCCATTTTGAAACAACCGCCGCCATATTGGGTTTTATTTTTAAGCATAGCGACTGAACCAAGGGTTCGATTGAGTTTGTTTTTGTCCCAAATAGTTCAATATTGCGTACTTTAAAGATAAAACGTAAAATAGTTCGAAATAAATTATTTAATTTAAATAAAATTAAATTTACTTAATTAATGATCTGTCGTTTGTAAATGTAGGTAAGAATTCAAAATAACAAGCTGAAAATTGGTGGAAACGTAGAAGATAGTGTCCTGATCGATATTCCGAAAATCCCAAAAAATCCCTCCAGGGAAAAATCCCCCACTTTGAAAAAAACACCGTCATTTGGACTCTCAATTTAAGTATAGTGATAATGGAGTTTTCTCTTTCCCCAACAATGAAATTTCCCCAAAAAGGCATTATTAAAGCTGAAAAAAACTGCAATTTTAAAGTCGAATATTTCAAAAACTATACGTGCGATTTAAGTAAATTTAGGCTTATAATGTAGTTTATTTATTCAAGAAAAACATGCAGTTCCGTGCATGGTCAAAAATTTGACAGTTTGATTGCTATATCGTTTGAGTAAAGTTTTTTTTTCTTAAATTTGACCGTTTTGTCCATTCTTTTTTATTTAATTTCAACTAAACGGTGATATTTTTGACCATGCACGGAACTGCATATTTTTCTTGAATAAATAAACTACATTTTAAGCCTAAATTTACTTAAATCGCACGTATAGTTTTTGAAATATTCTACTTTAAAATTGCAGTTTTTTCACGCTTCAATAATGCCTTCTTGGGGAAATTTCATTGTTGTGGAAAGAGAAAACTCCATTATCACTATGCTTGAATTGAGAGTCCAAATGACGGTGGTTTTTTCAAAGTGGGGGATTTTCCCCTGGAGGGATTTTTTGGGATTTTCGGAATATCGATCAGGACACTATCTTCTGCGTTTCCACCAATTTTCAGCTTGTTATTTTGAATTCTTACCTACATTTACACACGACAAATCATTAATTAAGTAAATTTAATTTTATTTAAATTAAATATTTTATTTCGAACTATTTCAGGTTTTATCTTTAAAGTACGTAATATTGAACTATTTGGGACAAAAACAAACTCAATCGAACCCTTGGTTCAGTCGCTATGCTTAAAAATAAAACCCAATATGGCGGCGGTTGTTTCAAAATGGCGGTTTCCCTGGAGGGATTTTTTGGGAATTTCGCGATAGGAATTAGGACACTGTCTTCTATATTTTCACCAATTTTCAGCTTGTTATCTTGAATGCTTATCTACATTTTAACACAGCAAATCAGTAATTAAATAAAAATTAATTATTATTAAATTAAGTTTTTCATTTTGAATTTTTTGATGTTTTCTCTTAAAATACACAATATTAAACAATTTGGGACAAAAACGATTTTAATCGGCCCCTTGGTTCAGTCGCTATGCTTGAAAACTCAATCCAAGATGGCGTTGGCTTTTCCAAAATGGCGGATTTTCCCCTGGAGGGATTTTTCGGGAATTTCAGGATATCAAGACGGACACTATTCTCTACATTTCCACCAATTTTCAGCCTGTTATATTGAATGTCTAATTTGCCTGGACTATAAAAAAACTACAACAGAAAAAGACTGAAAAATTACTATTTTTCCCAGTTTTTAAAATTAAATCTTTAAGGATATTAACTTACTGCATGATATTTCAAAAACGTACACTTAGACATGTATTTTATAAAAAAATTGAGCATTTTATTCCAATAAGTTCGCTTGTTATAGCAGTTTTTAAGAAACATTGAAAATTCAGTATAGCCACAGTGGGGCGGGATTTCTTAGAATTTTGATATGGTATAGCCTAAGACAATTTTAAACAAGTTCCAGTTGTTTTGGTCTTGATATCTATAATAGTTACGATACAGTATTAAACGAAAGAACTACAACCGAAAAAAATACGAAAAAATTGCTATTTTAGCTTAATTTCAAAAAAATGTATGGTTTAGAACCAATAATTGATGCAAGAAACTTAAAGAACGCTCTGAATTACGCATTTTAAAACAAGAACGAACATTTTAAACCAATTAGTTCGCCTGTTATGGCTGTTTTTATGAACTATGGAAAAATCCAATATGGCCGACTTCTTTTTCAAAATGGCGGAAAACCCGTCACCGGATTTTTTGGGATTTTCAGGTGAGGCATCTTCAGACCCCCCTAAACACATCCCAGGGGGTTTCGGCTTGTATTTCTAAATGTCTACCTCAAACCCTAATTTGACTGTACTACCACTAGATAGTCTTTTTTCTAAGCTACTCAAATATTACAAGTAGTATGTATAAACGAAGTAAATAATTTTAAGGATTTTCACATTTATATTACCAAAAATAGATGTGATTTTTCTAATATTGAGTTAAAATTGAGTTGCACGTACCTTTATTTTTGCATTGAAAACCTTCTTGTTTTTCTTTGAAGCAAAGGTTGCGGTGAAGATAACGTTTATGTGCACCTGAAATGTGACGAGTTCGGTAAGTCACTCCTTTATTTTAATAAAAAAAACATTTCAACCCTCTGATTGCTCATTTTGTAAACCGAAATTTCTTCAAAAATTGTATAATTTTTATTGCGTATTTTAAATCTACGTAGTATATATGTTGGGGAATTGAAAAATGCATTTTTTCTTTATAGAAAATAGATTTTTATCACATGTGAAACTAAATTTCCAGAAAAACTATATTCAGATGTTATCACCAAAAAAAATTTTTTTAAAACAAATTTCAATCGAAGTATAGTTAATTTCTATTCAGTTTATTGAGCAAGTTTATTGAATCATGATTAGATTCACTATATTTGATGCGATCCTCAATAAAGAAGAAAAACACGTGCCCGTGGAAATGCTCGGTCAGAGGGTTAATTACTAAGTAATTAAAAACCTACTTGAAATATTACACTGTAAAAAATGTGTTCAATTTACACAAATCAACCAGGACGACACCAATTTATATCCATTTATTTCACAGATATCTTCTGTGAAATTTTACTGTTACTCCATTTTTAATAGTGTATTGATCAAAGGAAAGTGTAGTGTATACGATTAAAGGAAAGAACATTGTTATTTTATTATCGGTTCTATGAAGGAAAAACAATGTTCAAAAGGTTTGAATTCTCACCGATTCACAATCTGCTCTGCAGGCTCTTTCAAGCAATGACACCAGCGCATGTTCTTTCAGAATCTCAGAATTGCGACATCTTATCCTGAAAATTCAAGAGATTGGAATTGCACTCTGTTTTCAATGGGTACCATCTCACTGTGGTATAATTGGCAATGAGATATTGCAGATATCATCGCCAAAGATTCATCTCAATTATTTCCGGTCCAACAAAAGATCTCCTCATTGGCCCACTGCAAAAGTTCGAGTGGAAGATCCTTTAAGAGGCAATTTGGGAAGCAGAAACCACTGGCCGTCATCTTTTTAAACTTTTACCATTGGCCGCGGAGGAGGATATATATAAACACGTGCCAAGGATGATGGCCACCTTTGCTGCAAGAGCACGTATCGGGCATCTGGTCACACGCAGGCTTACCTCCACCGGTTTCATCTCGCCGAGTCTGCTCTCTGTGTACTGTATGAGGGGGAAGAGGAAGACATTAGTCACATCCTCCTCGGGTGCACATATCCCATATTCCATCGGGACATTCTTCGGGGAGTGGCGACCACCGTGGAGGAAATTCTTAAAAATAAAAAATTTCGGACCCTCGCCTGCCTTACATATCAGGGACACCGAGCCATCGGCTGCAATTAGCCGGACACTCGTAACAAGAAGTGACACGTAGTTGTGAAGAAAATCCAACAGATAGGCATATCAGTTGCTTAATTAAGCAGACGTTGTTAATTATTTTACTGGTGAGTTTGAGCATTAGAACCAGTTTGGAAGCTACAACTACATTGCAAATAAAATAAAGCAGAAAACAACCGATTGTTTTATAACAGATTTTTGTTCTTGCAAAAAACATGGGTAATTTCTGAAAGATTTATAGGTACTTTTTACAGTGTATTTAAAAATACATAACTTAATAATTAAATATATCAAATAAAATACTCAAATAATAGGGAAAAGTACTTTTTTTCTAGTAAACTAAAGAATTTTTAATTTTAAAAAAATGGGAGAAAATTATTTATAGCTCTGTGAATACTAGTTAATGTCACTCTTTCTTTGCTAAAAAAAAAAAAAATTGAACAGTGGCAACCTGTAAAAGCTTCTGTCCAGCTATAAGGGTTTAATGGTGGTGAAGCCAAGATCGAAAATTTGCATTTGATAAAATTGAAAAATTGATTAGTTAATTTTTTATTCGTTAGTAATTGTCTAACTATAATGATAGAAACTGGTATGATAAGTCACAAGAGTATGTTATAAATTTTTAGGGCAATAACTGCAGGTATAGTAATTGATTAATGTTAAATGCAATCTTAAACAATCCTTTATATAATTTTGAACTACGTCGATAGGAAATCCTATAATTGTAGAAAAGAGTAAGTAGTATCTTTAAATATCCGCTTTTACAAGTACTATACTGTAAAGAATGTTAAAGGATAGAAAAGGTACTTTCAAATGATTACCCCCACAGATACTTCTTTTATCTTCGATCGATAAAAACTCAATTGGAGTTCGATTGAATCTCACACCTCAAAAAAAGAAGGGCATCCCACCAACCATTATTCACTTGAGAGTTCTTTCAAGCAGTTTAAACTTACCAAATGGCGAGAGATAATTTAATAAAAGATGGTAGCTTTCATTTTCAAGAAGATAACGATTAAATTGAACAACTCTAAATTTGTTTAGATTTGGTTAGTTAAAAAAACGGCACAGTTTTCATTAAATAATTTTTTACATAAGTACCATTTATATTGTATATAGGTTGTTCATTAATATTGAGAGAAATTATGAAAAGCGTCACTTATAATGTGCGTTCTATGGAGAATTGTAGCATCTTTTAAAATTTTGAATATTCAATTACTATTAAAAATTATCTCCCGATTCAAAAAATATGATTGTCTTTTCCTACAATTTTTTTCAGATAATTAGGAGATATTTTATTACAGAAAGCTCCTAACAGTGTGACGTCACATTACTCTTGGGAAATCTGGAAATCTTGGAAATCTGGGAAACAACAAAGTTTTCATCCAAACACTAGGCTAAAAAAAATTAAAGCTCGGTATTTCATTTGACGTCACAAGCAGTTTCAGCTCAGACAAAAAAAAGAAACTATTTTTAATTGAAAATAACTTAAAATTCGTAGCCAAGGAGGTGAAGTACTGTTTCCCACGCCATACACACATTCGCTCGCACAACCCCTTTTTTATAGGAGTATAGAAAGGGGTGGTTGCAGAGATATTTTTAACGCCTCTGGGAGCGTATCTCACGCATTGAAAATCGGAAATACGCTTTTAAAAACTAGCTAGGCGTATTTTCACGCATTGAATTTTTAACAAAGGTTTTGCTAGAAAAATGCATGGCGATCTACTGAAATCGCAAAAAAAAAATTTTTCCTGCTCAAATTTATAATTTTAAATATATATTTCATGTATATATATATGTTCAAATATATATTAGAATGTTTATTTGTAAAGTAAATTATTTTATTTATAATGTTTAACATTTTCTACTAATACTTAACAGATGCTATACCTAATTGTAAAAAACTAAATTAGCATCCTCATTTTTTTATTCCATTTTGTCCATTACAAAAGAAAGCGTTTTTATAAAAAAAAATTGTGTGTGTATAAGCAGTTTATACTATTTTCCTATCTCACTCCTTCCATAAATGAATTTCACTCTTCCTAAAAAAGTCAAGGAGTATTTTTACTCCTCCAAAAAAAAAAACCAAAGAATAACACTGGGTGGTTGTATGTATATTGTATTGAATCTTCTTTATCATATGTTAATAAATTTGAATTCTAGTTTACTTTAACTCGCGACATAGTTGGTATGAGCTGTAGACATTTGTTATTTGTGTTGCAGAGTGCGGCAAGTCGGCGGTGGGAGGCGGGTCGCAGTGGCGCATCGTGGGAGGGAAGGAGTCCGAGCCTGGCACGTGGCCGTGGCTGGTGGCCCTCCACGGCGGCCCAGACGAGGTTTTCTTCTGCGGAGGGGTGCTCATCTCCGAATGGTGGGTGCTCTCAGCCGCACACTGCGTAGGAAAGTAAGTCTACTACGTCTGTGGGTTGAAAATGAGTTTATGTGTTTTTGAACTCTCCTCACCCTCGTCAAAACGATGGCCAAACCCTCCTCTTATCTTCTTATCTTTGCTAACAAGGGGAAGAGAGAGGAGTCAAAAATGAGCAAAAGTTTGCTTTTACTTAATATATTTGAACGGTAACTCTATTAAAATCAATATAATTCCATGTTTTTATGACTGTAATTGAATCGGCAGTTTGTAAAAAGGGAATAAGTCCAAAAAATAACAAATTGACCTTTGGTCAATTCATGACATGAGAATTCATGACATGAGAATGGACATGAGAATATTTTCAAAATTTCATTTAAATAAATGTTTTTTGGTTCTTACCGATAGGCACTGACCAAATTTTAAAAAAATAACAAAATAAATTAAATATTTTAAGTTAATATAGTTTTATAGTTAATTACTTTGACTAAAATTGAAAATGAAATATCGATATATATGTCACTTTGTCATCTCTGTCATAATTTTAAAAATTATTATAGAAAAATCTTTCATAAAATATGGAATTTCAGTGTTTTTTCATGTCTGTAACAATTTTAAAAATTATTATAGAAAAATCTTCCATAAAATATGGAATTTCAGTGTTTTTTACTGAACTTCACCTTTATATAAAGTTGTAAAAAATTCTTTGGACATGAAATACATGCCAAATCAGAGCAATTGAGAAATAATTAAGGGTCTCTCAAACTCGTGTCCTTTTCGTGTCATGTCTGTCACGGCGTATTTTTCTCTCATAAACTAAAAGTGTTTTCATTCAGAATAATTATTTTTTGCCATTTAGGAACCTTTCATGTATATGCACCAGCACACCAAAAAATATTAAGATAAGTTAATATTAAGTACTTATTTGAAGCCAAAATGCTGTCCGATGTCATGTCTGTCACAAAATGGAATTGACCTTTTGTGGTCAAAAATATCTCCAAGCTTTGCTCTACACATGAGTAGAATAGATTGAATTAACTTCCCCCTAAAGGCATATAAATTCCCTAGATTTTCCAAAATCGATGTCTACTATGCCCTATTGTATTTTAAAATTTATTTTGCAATTAAAGTTCATATGTTTTTCTTTTCTCCTTCTTTGTTCTGTAAAAACCTAGCCAAAATAAAATTTGCTTTTAATTTAAAATGCTTTAAAATTGTTTTCATCGACGGAATGTTTGATTCCATTAATTTCCACATATTCCATTGATATTGTCCTAATAACTCCGTTTAACAATACTTTTGAATTTTACTTGTCTTAGACTTTTTATTCCTTACTTTTCCTTTTTATTCCTTACTAAATTTTTTCCACTATTTTCAATGGAGAACCTACTTTAACATCAGAGTTATGTGTTTCAAATATTATTCGATCATTATACAACGAAATTTCCATTACTTATACAGTTTTTTTTTTCAATTTTCCCAAACCTTGGTTTTGGGACCTATTCCTTTTTTAAACTAACGATTAAAATCCTCATAATTCGACATTTGCAGCCAGAGCGACCCTAGTGGCTGGAGCCTGCAGCTTGGGATGACGCGGCGCCCCTCGTCTCGGGCGCAGCGCAGGGGCGTGTCGCAGATCGCTCGCCACTCGGGCTTCTCATCCGTCTCGCTCTACAGCAACGACATCGTGCTTCTGCGCCTGGACCGCCCCGCCGCCCCTTTCGACGCCCTGCTGCGCCCCATCTGCCTCCCGCCCCACCGCCTGCCTTCCTCCCAGCTGCAGGGGTGTACCGTCATCGGGTGGGGAAAACAGCTGCACGACGACGGTGAGTGTTTCAAATATACGGCTAAGACATCTAAACCGCATCTAGACCACAAGACACAAGGTGTTATTTCCTGCTCTTTAGCTTCTTATTGCTGCCAAGCATCTTTTTAATATACTACAACCACAGAGTATAAAGCTTAACAGAGTATTCATCTCCATAGACGCTAATGGCAACTTTTTTAACAGGGCTTTTTCCATAGACAAACGTCGAGCCAAACGATCCGCCTCCTTTAATACCACATCATTCCTGCTAATTCTGTCATTCGTCCACTGATGCTGTCACTCAAATCCAATTTGGAACTGGAGTGAAAAAAAAAACAACTCACAGATGAAATTTAAATGCCGCTTGATAGAAGTTCCATATCCAATCAGGAATCACTTTCGCCTGTCGCCTTCTCTGATTGGCTGCTAGTGAAATTAATTATAATCTGGGAGCAGGAATTAAATTAAGTACCTAAAGAGGAAAACTGCCGTTTGGAGTCTCTGTAAGCTCTATACTCTGTTGACTACAACAGCATAACAACTTTGATGTGGAGAATCTCTGATATTTAACATCCATTTTATCTGGAGCCTCTCTAATATCTTGCATCTCTTAGCTTCTTAGCAACCCTATAGCGTGCATCTTAAGTTTTATAATACCAAGTATAAAAATATAAATTTAATTAATTAAAGTATGCAACCACTGAACGACTTCTTCAGGGGTGCAGCATTCAGCAGCCGCATACCGCATAAGGTTACTCAGTATGCGGCTGCTGAATGCTGCACCCCTGAAGAAGTCGTTCAGTGGTTGCATACTTTAATTAATTAAATTTATATTTTTGTACTTGAATGATTTCTATTTTAGTATTAAGAAGCTTTAAGCGCTAGTACAGAGTGGAATTATAAAATTTTCAAATTAACAGTATTTACAAAAATGATATCTATTCTTTTATAATACCAACGACGACAATCCTTCGGGCATTCGGGGGAGATTCGGGGCATTGATAATCTCCCCCATCACTTTGTGTGGTTAGGTGAGGTCAATTAGCGAGTAAAAGAGTTTCCCGTTCTCTGAGGAAAAGCACACTAACCACACAAAGGTATGGGGGAGATTATCAATGCCCCGAATCTCCCCCAAATGCCCGAAGGATCGTCGTCGTTGGTATCATAAAACTCTAGATGCACGCATAATTTTCTTAAGCTATTGACCCTCTCTTTGATATTGAGACAAGAGGCTAGAGTACCAAGAAGGAACTTTTAGCTGAACCTGGTCTGATTGGTTGGTTGAAATTTCTCTAGGAAAACAAGTTTTTTTAATAAAATGATGACCGGGGATAAAACCCAGGAACCGCCGCATGCTAATTAATACCACTACTTCAGAGGATATTGATATTCAGTACCCTAAAAACTTATTACAACACCTCCCTCATTGGGATAATTTTTGACGCAGATTTATGTGCCCATATTCATATTTCAGTATTGCTGATTGCTAAAACTGACCGCCCCTGAGTATACGGGCTTATGTACGATTGATCACCCTAGACTAGTATAACATGCCACAATTCCGAGCTTATGGCTTTTAGTGAGTCTAGTTGGCTATGGCTATGCTCAAACCTCAAATGTTCTTTAATGTTTGCTTTTCCCCTCATCTTTGTTGCCTGTCAAACTATTTTCCTTACACGGGTACTTGGTATGCAGTGAAAACAACATCATACTGCTTTATGCATCGACCGCTTTATGAGACTCTCGCACTATTTAAAAAAGGAGGTATACTTTTCACTCCACTAATCACAAAGGGATATTATTCACTAATTTTCTCTGCACATTATAATTCAGTGCATTTTTTCAACCAAAGGGCCGGATGGAAAACCGTTATTAGGGATCTAAAAATCCTTCGATTCGATTCCGGAATCGATTCATGAGGTTCGATTCTTTCAATTCTTGGATTCGATTCCAACCTGGAATCGATTCCTTAGAGCCAGTATCAAAAAAATTGAATCGAACTTATCTATTTCAATCAATAAACAAGGATAATTAGTAATTATTATTGATTTAATCAATAACCAGCAAAATATTAATCAATAATCAAAATCCTAATTAATTAGTGAACAAATTTGTTAATAATTATCTGTATTAATCAGAAAACAAAGTTCGATTCCTAAGATTCGATTTCTGCTGTATAATACTAATTAATTATCAAAATACCAATTACAAATTAGAGAATAAAATTGTTATAATTATTTGTATTAATTGGAAAATTAAGTAGGATTCCTATGATTCGATTCCTGCTAGAATCGATTCCTTTAAGGATTAGATTCCTAAGCATTCGATTCCGGAATCGATTCCTTAAGAAATATTTAGAACCCTAACCGTTATTAATCTGTAAAGGCTTACGTTATTTTCTTGGAACTAGCCTCTTTTGATATAGGGGCCTCTCTCTGATATGCCTGATATCGTGAGACAATAATGTGCGCCTTTAACCCTTTCAATCATCAATCAGTTTAATCAGTTCAGTGCAAATCAGTTTAGTGCGCCTCATTACCGGAAACAGTTATTTCTCCTCCAAGTGATTATTACGATGAAATAACTTTTTTGTATGAAAGTCTAAAGGTCCAAGAGACGCATAAACGATCCCATAACGACGCATCAACAAAAACAACTGTTAAAAACTTTATTGATGGGACAGCATATGTGCTACCGTAAACCCAGAGCACACCTGCATACCGGGACAAGTTATGTCCCGGCCGTAAATCCTGGAGTCAATACTGCTGGGACAGCCTTTGTCCCGCTGCCGCTTTTTGTTAATTCCAAACTCACGCCTAATACTAGACAACCAATAGTCGTTGGATCCATAATTTGAAGAAAATGAAGGTGCAAAAATGCAAGAGCTAAGCGTTGGAATCGAATGAAAAAACTGGTGAAAGTTCCACTTAAACTTTATAGTGGTGACTGTTGTTTTGCAACAAAAATGAATAATTTGGAAAAAGTGTCAACAATTGAACAATTATGGCGGTTATCACTGTTCAACAAATTTGACCTTCAAAATTTTTTCCTTGATGAAAAAAGTCATTTCTAATAGATTTTGGGTCGCTGAATACGAAAATCACCATTAAAATTTTCAATTGACTCAGAATTTTCAGGGAACAGCCCCTTCCCTTTTTTACGTTTTTTGACGACTTTATAACATTAAACTCGATTTTCAGGGTCAAAAAGCATTGTGTTTGTCTTCAAATTGTCCCCCAAGTAACAAAGAGTGTTCAAATTATAAAAATATGAAAAATTTATAACAAATGGATAGGTTTAAGGGGTATTTACCCCTCTAAAAATACAAAAAAATAGCTAAAAATTATAGAGGTTTCTATACGCTATTTTTCCTCTAATTTTGAACGCAATTCACGTTTGAAGGGTCCTTCCTAACCCTTCTCCAAGGACCCAAATTTGATGACAATATGCAGCAATAATTTTTACTAAAAGCGGCTGAGGTGTTAGCTTCCCAGAAGCCCCCGCGGAAGAGTTCGGAAGACTTCCAGAATCGCGAAGGCGCTCGCGAGCTCAGGAATTAATATTGTTGATTTTGAAAAGATTACAAATGACGTTTTTCTTATATTTTGGGTCTATCTTCAGTAGAAACTCTTCAGTTCTTTAAAAACTGACCGGCTTTAGGGAGTGAGGAATCCATGTTTCAAGATGTTAATAGATGCTCAGCTGAGGATAACAATTAGGGGGCATCCCCTTAAAAACTGAGGGTGATGGAGAAAAATGGGCTTCGTATTTTCATTCAGCAGATAATTTTACACAAGAATCAGCTGAAATTCAGTTAGTGGCTTAAATATTTTTTTTGTACAGCACAGTCTAACTCTAAGTGCGGCATTGAACCCTCACGTAGGTGCTTTGGGGGCGCTCTCACCTCAACCGCTTTTAGTAAAAAATATTGCTGCATATTGCCATCAAATTTGGGTCCTGGGGGAAGGGTTAGGACCCTTCAAACCTGAATTGCGTAAAAAATAAAAGGAAAAAATAGCGTATAAAAACCTCTATAATTTTTAGCTAATTTTAAGCATTTTTAGGGGAATAATTACCCCTTAAACCTATCCATTTGTTATAAATTTATCATATTTTATTAATTTGAACCTTTCTTGTCCCCTGGGGGGCAATGGTAATTTTCGTATTCAGCGACCCAAAATCTATTAGAAATGACTATTTTCATCAAGGAAATTTTTTCATTGTTGAAACAGTGTTATCGCTTATTTGATCATTTGGGGAACTGAGATTAGATAATCATGGGATCACACAAGAATCATGATGCGTTTGGCAGCGCAACTTGGCGGTATTTTCTGTCACTAGATGTTTTTCAGTAACTGGGACATATGTTGTTCAAAAATTTTCCTGACTGGGACAGCATATTCCCGTCTGGTGCGAAAGGGTTAAACCTCGTATAACAATATATTGCTTCATTTTCACAGAAGCGGACTACCAGAAGGTGATCCATCAGGTGGAAGTGCCGATCGTCGACTTCGACACCTGCCAGGAGTGGTACTCGGCGCAAGAGGTCGTCATCTCGGACACCATGCTCTGCGCGGGATTCGCCGAAGGACAAAAGGACGCTTGTCAAGTCAGTATCAACTTCCGACTCTCTAAAATAAAGGCACTCTTAAAACGACGGATTTTCCAAACTGAGAAAACTCCATCTCTCAAGCGTCGCCTCCAACCGTGGACCAGTTTCGCCCTTGTTAGGGCTCATCAGCATGGTATAGGAAGGTAACGCAAGAGAGCGGAGGGAGAGATTTTACTCTAGCCGACTATAACGGAAAAAGTGGTGACTATTGATTAGTCCTCCACTATCTGCCGGAATGAGTAAAATTGTTGAGTACAAATTATTTCACATACTCAGACCCATACTATACCCATGTATATGTCTCGGTAGCCAGATATACAAGAATTGTGTTCTAATCTGAAATTTTCATACACCGCACAAAACAAATCGAAGGGAAAAAGCGCACAAATAAAAAATCGCGCAAAAAAGGTTCGCACAAAAACAGGTTTGAGTGTACTCGTTTCTATAAATGTGCTAATACACAAAAATGAGAGATTTCCATATTGGAAGTAACCTCTCTTCGTTATCAACCGATCATTAATAACTTGTAATAAATAATTCCCCAATTTTTAAACATAAATTACAAATAAGCATAATTTGAGTGGTGACTATAAGCTTTTTGAAATTAAGAATGTCTGGTGTTTCAAAATTGAAAGCACTGGGTTGTCTATGGGCAAGGACCTGGATCTTAAGTTTGGCACCAATTTTCTTTAGATAGAATAAATATGACAGTTTGGTTGCATACGAAATTGAAGGGCTTGGTGGATGAAGGGGCTGTGTTACAAGGCCTGTCCCGAAAGTAATGAGACTGAATTCCCCAATTCTGACTGATGGAATTCAGTCTCATTACTTTTGGGACAGGCCTTGTAACACAGCCCCTCCATCCATCAAGCCCTTCAACTATGAACACTTTTATAAAATGAGAATGAACTTTAAAACTTTTACGATATTATTCTGGATATCTTGGTTGGCAAAAACATCAATCACATTCCTGGAACAAAAAAAATGGCGGGGGGGGGTGAAAAGTCGTAGTATTCAATTTTTTAATGAAACATTTTAATGATTAATAATTTTTTAATAAAAACTCTTCTTTGAAGGGAAAAATGACACGAAGTGAAATAATCCTCACCATGGCCAAAAGATCTAAACCCTCTGGGAAATGTAGCAACCCCCAGTGGGGAGCCAAATATCTAGGATGCTAGACGCATAATATCTTCGTCCTTAATAAAGTATTTTAGAATCCTTAATCAGTGGTGTAATTTCTCTTAAGTATCTGGAATGGGCGGAACACTTAAGTATAAAAATATACGTTCATTAATGTAAGACAAGCCAAAGGAATCAAGTTACTGTTCTAAAGATATTTTAAAACAATTACAAACCAAGAGTTGAGTTGTAACAGTATTAGATAAACAACTGACTAGTAGAGAATGACTAGTAGATAAACACTAGTGAATAAATACATAACAATCCCTTATATCGACTATCTATTCTATAGAATCAATCACTACAAAAGATAAATCCTGATGGTTTGAAGGCAGTTTTTCGTATAAGAGATAGTGTTTTGGTTCGGTTTAAGGGGGGAGTAAAAGGAAAAAAAGTTAAGATGATTTAATTCAATTTAACATTTTGTGCATTCAAAATTTACTAAAAAAATTAAGTGTGGCCTTATAATGAGGAAATTGCATGATTTTTTTAAATTTTTTAATCGATTCTTCATGCAAAAATAAGCAACTATCCAAAATTTGAGGCCGATCGAGAAATTTTTTGATAGCAAAACAAAATTACCAAAAATCCTTTTTTTCAAAGCGCGAGAAAACGTTAAGAGTTTGGGATGTGACGTCATCGTACGGTGTTTTTTCATGTTTTTTCATGTCAGTGTTTTTCAGTCATGTGTTTTTTCTTGACTTTTAAATTAAAATATATAATTAGGTACTTGTACATTTTTTTTTGAAAAATTGATTAGATATTTCATTTAACCTTACAAAAACAACATGGAACACTTGAATGTGTATGAAAATCTGACACATGCAACTTCCTTATTATACTCTATTCATTTAGAATTGGCGCTTTAGAAATAGTGCTTTCCCCCACGCTAGAAGTATAACCATAGTTACGATCTTCGAGCAGCCAATAGTAAGCCTTCTTCGTTACTTTGACGAGGATAGTTGCTATGGTTACCGATCGGTGGTGGGGGAAGGAAATATTTTCAAGCGCCAGATTAAAATATACAGATAATAGCAAAATAATCTTTGATTTTTTTTTCAGTGATATAATTTTTGTATCACTCATATTTCAGTAATATCATTTTTTTCCTTTGTTCCCATCGCAGGGCGACAGTGGAGGGCCCCTGGTGTGCCGCACGGACGACCACTGGTTTGTGGCGGGGGTGGTCAGCTGGGGCATCAAGTGCGCCCAACCCAACCTGCCAGGCATCTACACCAACGTTCCGCTCTACGTCGAATGGATAGAGAACACCACCAGAGAAGCAGGATACCCAATCTACCCCTAATGAAAAGTGCTGTGTGGAGAGAGTTTAAGAGTTCCTTTTAACTCTTAAAACAATAGTTTCAAAACTGAGTAAAAATTACTCCCAAATCTGAGTAATATCTAGGGATCTAAAAAACCTTTCGATTCGATTCCGGAATCGATTCTTCTCGATTTCGATTCTTTCGATTCTTGGATTCGATTCCTAATTATCGATTCCAACCCGGATTCGATTCCTTATGGCCGGAATCGAAAAAATTGAATCGAACTTATCTATTTCAATCACAAATCAAAGCTAATTATTACTAATTTAATAAAACATTAATAATTATCAAAATACTAATTAATTAGTGAGCAATATTGTTAATTATCTGTATTAATTAGAAAATTAAGTAAGATTTCTAAGATTCGATTCCTGCTGCAAAATACTAATTAATTAGTGAAAAAATTGTTAATAATTATCAGTATCAATTAGAAAATAAAGTACGATTCCTAAGATTCGATTCCTCTCGTAATCGATTCCTTCAAGGGTTCGATTCCTTGGTATCGATTCCAAGGTATTCGATTCTGATTAGATTCTGGAATCGATTCCTTCAGAAGTATTTAGAACCCTTGTAATATCACATACTCAAACTGGCTCTGAGTCAAATTTACTCAAACTTGAAAACATGCATGTTACTCATTTCTGAAAATGTGCAGATACTCAAATGGGAAACATCAAGTGCTAATTTTTGAGTTGGTGCCTGGCATTCGCATAATTCGAAATGCGACGAGAATATTAATTTTAGAAATAATTTGTGTGCGATATTGCAATGTCGCCAAGCACACCAAGAATTTGGGGTATTTCTGTCAGATTTGAAATATCTATCCAATTTTCAAACATAAGTTAAAAGTATGTTTAATTTGAGCGGTGACTGTTGAATTGTTTGAAATTGAGTATGTCTGGTTTTTCAATATTTAAAGCATTGGACAGAATTAAGACACCTTACTAAGTTTATATTAACATTATTAATATTTTCGGTTCCGTACAAACTAAAGCACTGGATGAAGCTACGTTAGTTTGCTATCCAGGGCTTTAGTAAGTACAAACTACATACGATTTCAGTGTATGTTACAAGTGTTATAAGTATTGAGTTAAATATTTTCCACTTCATGTATATAAAGTTGCTGTACATAATTACATTTCGTCATTGATGTGCTTGAATGTGCAAAGACAGCAGTGTATTTCAAGGAATAACTAATTACAAAGGAAAAACTTTTCTTCAAGATACAAGAGCAATGCATTTACCATATGGTGATTCTCAAAAAGACTGGACCATTCCTTTCATTGACTTTTAGAACGAAAGAGTGAAAGTGAACTGAATATAAACTCAGAATCGCCGTGTGAGTAACAACTATACAATGAAATAGAACTGCTTTCGTGTCAATGTGCATCGTACTACAACTTACTAGATTCATACAGGCTAGCTGAGTTTTGAATTATGAAAAACATTAGACAACTTTTATTGCCAAGATAAGATCCTATCTTGTCAAACTTTGTTACCATGACAACCTAATACATCAAGGTAACATTTAATGCTTTTTCAATAGATTTCCAATTCCCTTTTCACGCCCAAAAAAATTTTTTTAAGCCACTAAGCCCCTCCTTCAAAGCGATGGAGTTGCTTTTCCAGATGCTAGCTATCACCATCTATATTTTTAATAATTTCCGCATCTCGGCTAGCCTGTATTGTATAGTATCCAGTCAGCCGTGATCATACTTATGTTTCGAAAGAGATTTACCTCTTGCAAAAGCTGCCAGACTGGTTGAAACATTTGCTTCAAAGTAACAGCATATAATACTTTAGTATCTAACATCAAAGCAAAATGTGTGTTCATGAAATGGTAACTCAAAACAACACTTACCAACAGAAAGTAAAAGGTACTAACTTGACATTTCTGTAAATATCTCCATTTCAAGTAGTTGTATCATAAATGTATATGTGTTAATCATTAGATTGGTGGGCAAAACCGATACTTTACAGGTATCGATACTCAAGCTTAAATTGATATTTTTATTTATCGTATTACGTTTTGGAATTTATCTAACAGTGAAGTCTAGATTAGTGTTCCCAAAACCTAAAAGTTTCAGTAAAGTATCGCTTCACTCAAAGTATCGCTTTAGCTCATCTTAGATCACGTACTAGTGCGCTTGAATATCCAAATGTATTTCAAATACTGTTTATAACATTTAATATAAGAAGTTTTCGTTGTAATATAAAAATTGGTGTACTTAAATGTATTTCTTTAACTTTTGCTCACAAATAAGTTCCTTAATTTTTTAAATGCAGAACCTTTGGTTAAAATTTCTGTACAGAACCTTGTGATACAAGGGGCGAATTTGTACACTATATATATAAAAACTACAACTTATAGATATTCAAACTATTTTATTATAATCATGATTTGCACTATTGTTTTCAAAGTAAACCCATTTCTGCTCGCTACATTCAAAAAATATACCTTAATAACTGAATCTGTTGCCAAGACATAAAACCTAAATTTTAAATAGCCAAGAGAGTCCTAGTAGAGAGGTGAGTTTTAACACACTCCCACCTTTTGGATTGCGGGCTAAAGCCAAAAGCAATACAAAACTAAATCTTAAACTTGCGTTCAAATATTATAAACATCAAAATTCCAAAATTTAAATTAAAATTAAAATCAGAAAATTAATCAGATTAAATTAAAATCAGAGAAAAAAAATTAAAACTTGAATCTTTGAACAGGCTTTATCTTCCGTCCACACTTAGTGGTCTTGACCTCCGTAGCACGGTCAAGTTCTACAGCACGATCTGAAGAGTCCCCTCCATCGGTTCCAGTGGTCTCTTCACCTTTTCCTCTACCTTCTTGCTCAGGCGGTGTTCTCGCAATCTGGCTCACCTCTAGCTCCAAAGGGTAGATTCGCTGGACGGGCCTGATGATCTCTCCAGCCGCAACCCTGAGCCTGGCAACTCTTTCAACCCCATCCTTTCCGGGATAAACTTCAAGGACTTGAGCCAACGGCCAGTTCATCCGGTTGGGTGAAGAAGACTCAATTAGCACTATCTCTCCAGGGGAAATCTTCAATCTTCTCGCCGGAGCCTTGGGGTTCCGTATTAATTCTCCTAGATATTCTTTGTAGAATCGCTTCTTCAAATTTTCACGTAAAGTCTGAAGATAGCGTACACGTTTCAGCAGGTGTTTCGAGTCAATCAAATCTAAATCAAAGTTTTCTCTTGAACTCAAATCTTGAATAAAATGAGCTGGGGTAAGAGGCTTCAATTCATTTGGGTCATCAGACAGGTAGGTCAGTGGACGGCCATTTACTGCTGACTCACAGTCGATGAGTAAAGTCAACATCTCCTCATAGGTAACACAGGATCTTCCCAAAGTCTTCCTAAGTAGTTCCTTGACACATCTGACCATCCTTTCCCAGAATCCTCCGAACCAAGGAGCTGATGGAGGACTGAATATCCATTTAACTTTCTCCACGGCACATTCTCTTTGAATGAAATCCCAGTCCAAGGAATTGAAGGCATTTGAAGTTCCTCTAAAATTGGTTCCATTATCGGTGTACAGCGTAGAACACCTTCCTCTTCTTCCCCAAAATCGTCTTATAGCTTGCATAAAGGCTTCCGAAGAAAGAGAAGAAACCAACTCTAAGTGGACCGCTCTATAAACAGCACACGTGAAGAGCACTATCCAAGCCTTGCTTCCGCCACGCAAGTAGAGAGGTCCAGCCAAGTCGGCCCCAGTTACCTGGAAAGCTGCCACACGATCTATCCTGGCAGGTGGTAAAGGGGCTAGATCTGTCCTTACATTCTTGGAGGTCAGTTTTCTACATGGCAAACACTTGCGCAGAATGGTCCTGACGACTCTCCGTCCCTTCGGAATCCAAAATCTTTCTCTCAGATGGGCAAGCGTCGTCAGTACTCCAGCATGTTTAAGGGACCTGTGCGTGTGCATAACCATTCTTTCCAGAAGAGCATGATATGGGAAAACGGTAGGCCGCGTGAAGTCTTCTGGATCTTGACTTAGAATGAGTCTTGTTTTGACCTTCAAAACGTCATTTTCCTCGAAAAACTGAATCGTCTGACCATACTTCGCTCGTACTTCTGTCGACCATTCAGATTGTACTATCTTTATAAGAGTAAGCTCTGCCTTTTCCAACTCTTCACATGAAATCTCCCTGGAAAACCTCTGCTTCTTTCTTAGTTTGTTGCAAAACCTTAAAACGTAAGCAGTCATGCGTAGTATCTTGGTGTAACTTGAAAAATACAGGAATCTCTCACTGAACTTCTCTCCGTTTTGCGTTACTAGGTTTGTCACAACAGTCTTACGTCGTTCCAGCAGAGCTCCTTCAGGAATAGATACTTCCGATCTTGGCCAATTATCTTCATTATCATACAACCAACCTGGGCCCTCCCACCATTGGCTTCGCTGGAGGTCCAGCCAGTCACACGACCTTGTCACAAAATCTGCTGGATTATCCTCTCCAGGAACATGTCTCCAATCTTCGATGTCTGTTAGCTCTCTTATTTCTTTCACTCTATTCCCAACGAAAGTATTCCACGGCTCCTTCTTGGTGATCCAGCTCAATACAACCATCGAATCAGTCCAGTACAAGGTCTTAATAGGTAACAGAATCTCCTTCAAAGTTGTAGCCAGTCGAGCTCCAATTGTTGCCCCCAATAATTCCAAACGTGGAATCGTAGGCTTCTGTAATGGCGCAACACGAGCCCTGGCAGCCACAAAGTTTACTTTCACTTGACCTTCATGCTCACTTCGTAGGTAGGCACAAGCTGCGTAAGCACTTGCAGAGGCATCGGTAAACACATGCAGGGTTACTTCATGGTTTCCAAAAAGCAGTCTTCGGGGAACGGAGCACTCTGCCATTAGACTTGAAGTCTTCACCCACTTTTCATACTTTGCCTCCAAATCGGTAGGTAACTCCTCGTCCCAACCGAGTTTTCTCCTCCAAGCCTCCTGCAAAAGAATTTTAGGTAACAACAATGCCGGAGCCATAAACCCCAGGGGATCATAAAAACTATTTACAACAGAAAGCAAAACCCGTTTGGTAACAGGCTTCTCCCTATCAAAATCTATCTTTTCTGGTAGTTTGCATGACAGTTCATCTCTTTCAAGATTCCAGTTTACTCCTAGAACCACTTGTGAATCTTTATCTTCAAAAGCATTAGACGCCCAGCATCTTAACTCAAATCCACCCTCCTTCATAATTTGAACTGCTTGAGACTTTAACTTAGTGGCCGCATCTACTTGATCGACACTTGTTACCAAGTTATCGACATAAAATCCCTCTTTTAGTTTCCCCAAGGTATCTCCGAAGCAATCCAACGTAAACTTGGGGAGACCGAGATGATGCTCGATTGTTGCATTCAAAAGAAAGGGACTAGACGCAATTCCGAAAACTACTCGGCAATGTCTGAAGACCTTCAGCTTAGTTCTTTTCTCGTCCTCCCACCATAGGAACCTTAAAACATCTCTATCTTCCTTTTTCAGACGTATCTGTAGAAAAGCTTGCTTTATATCGGCGATCACACCAAAGGCACCAGTGCGGAATCTAAGCAGCATAGGTAGTATTTGAGGAATGAGACTAGGTCCCACACTCAAACACTCGTTCAACGAGGCGTATCCTGGCCGTTTATAAGAAGCGTCGAAAACTGGACGAATCTTCGTAGTACTGCTAGAGAGCTTGATAACAGGCCTGTGGGGGATGTAATGACCGGGTCTCCAAATCTCTTCTTCAGGTACGACTTCTATAATGGCCTCAGCTTCCCACTGCCTAAAAACCTCATCATATGCCTTGTAGTTCTTTCCACTCAGCAAGCGTCGAGTTACCGATCGCAGTCTGGTTTCTGCTACGTCAGACCCATCATAGAAATTCGGGTGTCCGGCCAACCATGGTAACGAAACTTCATAACGTCCATCTTCACAAATTTTCAACGTTTCTCGGAAATGGGTTAAAGTTTCTTCCTCAAGCACGCTGTTGCTTTTCCTTTCCACGGGATCGGTGATTCCCAAAACATCCAAATCCCACAACCTGCTCACTTCTGCATTCTGTAGAACCACAGAAACCGTACTCAGGACCCTCCTCCCTCCAACTCCCAGAACTGCCCAACCAAGTCTAGTCTCTAATGCTGATATTCCAGAATCCAAAACTTCTATTCTTCCAGTTAAGATGCTTCCTAATACATCCGCTCCCAACAGTATTCTAATGGGCGGGGTGGTTTCTCCAACATCCGTCAGCTTTATTCCCCTGGAAGCAAGATCTCTCAACAAACTTCTATCTCGAATCCTTGGCAGCGCTGAGCAAATCCTGGGCTGATCTAAAAGAGACAATGAAGTTGAAAACGCACGATCCAGACTTTCCACCGTCACTGTATACCTTCCATGCTCGGCAGCAGGCAAGACACCTCCTCCAAACAAACCCTGACTGATCACTTCCTTTCCAGAGGGCGATAAGTTCAACTCCACCGCCAATTTTTTTTCAATATACGAACGCTGCGATCCATCGTCCATTAAAGCTCGAACACAGAGTTCCTTTCCTTTGTGACGCAGTCTGATAGTAATTGTTTTCAAATAAACTTCTTGTACTGATCTAGGGTTGGAGACCAATGTCTCGGTAGGCCTTTCCTTCGTAACCCAGTCATCTCTGGAACTGGCAGTCTGACGAAAGTCTCTGCTTAACTCTTGGCACAGGAAAGCAAAGTGTCTTTTACTACAAATAAAACACTTTACATTACTTCGGCACTTTAGAGCTATATGCCCTGGCTTGAGACAAATAAGACAGCATCTTCTTTCCATAACTTTGCCTTTTCTGTCTTCATAACTCATTGATCCCACTCTCCAACAGACTTCACTCGAATGGGGACCATCACAAAACAGACACGAAACTCTTCTTTGAGGCATGTCATTAAACAATGCAGCAGCAGTTGATAGCTCCTCACGATCAATGTTTTGATCTCTCTTCACCCTCACGCCCCCAAAAGCTTGTTCTGCCAAAACACGATGTTCTTCACCTTCAACTTCATGACGTAGAAAGGACATCAAATTTTCCAATTCTCGCTCCTTTGTAGCTGCTTCACTTGCACCTTCTTTATTCATTCTATACCGGTCCCAGGCCTTTAGAATCTCAGTCGGAAGGCACGACTCAACAACCGGAAACAACATTGCCGCATAATCAGCTGTCGTGACTCCCAACGTCTCCAATGCTCGTAGGTACGACCCAAGTCTATCGTACAGATCAGTCAACTTCACTCCAGATCGACTTCCAACCAACGCCAAAAGATCACGGATGTAAACCTCAATGAGCAAGTCTTTCCTTCCGAATCTTTCCTTCATATGCTCAATTGCCTTCTTGTAATTATCTTTTGTAGGCGGGTAACTCTCAACTATGTCTCGTCCTTTAGTCTTTGGCTTAAGGGATGCCAGCAGGTACTGGAACTTGTCTTCTTCTCTCAGATTTTCGTCTTCGTGGATCCGCCCGAACTGTCCCCAAAAGGAGACCCACGATCTTGGCATCAGGTCATATTCTTTTAATTGTAGCCTTGGAAGACCCAAATTTCCAACTGCATTACCCTCACTTCCAGCTATAGAGCCTTTATCTTCACTCCGATTGTATACACGCTGATACACAACCCTCACTTCCTCAAACCGATCTCGATATTCCTCGGTTGTCTCGTAATCCTCTAGAGTAAAACAATTCAAATCTCTGATTGCTTCATCAACTCTAAATAGGCGTTCAGCTTTCTTCACCACTTGACTGTATACCACATGGATGTCAGTTTCTTGATTGCTCCCCCGATGTACTTCGTGAAAAGTATTAGCGGCTCTGGTAAAAAACCGTCTTAGAACCGTCCTTTCCGATCGCCAACTGGACTCTGAACCTTTTTCTTCCTGCTTCATCTCTACCACCTCGTCTGAAGAAATCATCTTGCTTTACTTAACACTTTCCTATTGTATTTAAAAAAATTTTACTATTTTTACTTAACAACTTGTATTTTTAACTTAATTTTCTGCAGAATTCTTTATAAGTCACGGACGCCACAATATAAAAACTACAACTTATAGATATTCAAACTATTTTATTATAATCATGATTTGCACTATTGTTTTCAAAGTAAACCCATTTCTGCTCGCTACATTCAAAAAATATACCTTAATAACTGAATCTGTTGCCAAGACATAAAACCTAAATTTTAAATAGCCAAGAGAGTCCTAGTAGAGAGGTGAGTTTTAACAATATAATTACTAAATCACAATAAATGTAAATAATGTGTTTTGATGTTCTTCAACTTTTTAAATATTGTTCCTTTTACTGAATTATTCCTCTTACACATAAATGTATTTTGGTTACGGTAGATTCCAAAAAAATTTTTTTTTTTCATATTCATGTATATTTGAAATTATTTTCATTTGTTTATAATCATATAATAAATGGAAAGATGTAATAAAATGCTTTTCACGTCTTTGTTATTCCTTCAAAAACGTTTAGAATATGTTGCAGTAAACACTTTAACCATTTTATTTTCCCCATACCCTAGTTTCAAATAATTTCCGATAACCCGATTCTTCATTAAGAATTTGGCAGCATTATTCTCGGTTAAGGTTATGATTTTAAACTTTCTATACAGCTTAAAATAACAATACAAAACTAGAAATAATCAAACATCCTCTTTTGTTAAATAGTCTAAGAGCCAGTAAACAGCTGACGACACATATTTTAGGAAAGCCTTAAATTTTCTCAGTGATTCAGGTGTACGTACCGTACATGAGGTGGGGGTTAGTTAAGCCCAGTCGCGGTAGGTTCAGCTTTGCGCAGGTGTGTCACGCGTGTTAATTTGGTAAAATAAAAAGTTTTTTAGGAAGTCTGCCGTTTTGACATGTCAAAATATATTATTATGTGTACTCAAAAACAATATGGCAGACGATTCCCATGGTTATTTGTTCCCCAAAAGTTCCTCAAAAGTCGAAATGGTGGTAAAACAGTCGTCACATACGGCATTTAAAGCACCATTTACACTAGTGTTGGAAAGACTAGTGCAAGGAAAGTCTCTCGTCAAACTTCACTGCACTAGTCTTTCCAACACTAGTGTAAATGGTGCTTTAAATGCCGTATGTGACGACTGTTTTACCACCATTTCGACTTTTGAGGAACTTTGGGGAACAAATAACCATGGGAATCGTCTGCCATATTGTTTTTGAGTACATATAATAATATTTTTTGACATGTCAAAACGGCAGACTTCCTAAAATACTTTTTATTTTACCAAATTAACACACGTGACACCTGCGCAAAGCTGAACCTACCGCGACTGGGCTTAACTAACCCCCACCTCATGTACGGTAGGTACACCTGACTCACTGAGAAAATTTAAGGCTTTCCTAAAATATGTGTCGTCAGCTGTTCACTGGCTCTTAGACTAAAAGTTTTTATGCTCGTATAACTTCGAATAGGTTTAACAGGAATCGATTCTTAGGAATCGTACTTAATTTTATAATTAATACTGATAGTTATTAACGAGTTTGTTCACTAATTAATTAGTATTTTGATAAGTAATTAATATTTTACTGGTTATTAGTTAAATTAATAATTATCCTTGATTTTTAGTAGAAATATATAAGCTCGATTCTACTTTATCGATACTGGCTCTAAGGAATCGATTCCAGGTGAGAATCGATTTATTTTTTCTTGGATAATGCAGTTATACAGTAATGTAATAGAATAAGAAAAATCATAATCATTTGTTAATTAGAAATGGACGTTGTGAAAATTTGAAGGAATATCTCGAAAAAGTTGAAACAGATTATATTCGGTAAAATAATAATCTAAAGCAGGAGTTCTCAAACTTTTTAACATCGCGACCCACTTTTGAGAAACAAACAGTTAATTATAATTAAATTAACTGAACTGAGATAATTATCTCATGCCCCCCCCACAGAATTTTAACTTCTCTCACTGGGGGTGTTCACCAACTATTTAGTTACAACAATAAATTATTACATGCTGGCGTATTAGAAGAGAAATTAACTTTTTAGAAAAAAGTAAATATTTGAGTTTGAGCGTATGAAATAGCTAAATTGTGGGCTAACAATGATCCTTACAGTAAAAAGGGGGTTCTGGGGGCCTCCCCCAGAGAAAATTTTAATATTTGACCCTTAAAAACAAGGTTTTAACTTGTTTTTTAGTAATATATAATAAATTGCAGTTGCATCTTTTCCTAAGAAAATTCTTAAAATTTGAATTGCTCCCCCTGGTGTGGATAGGGAGAAACACTGAATATTGTTTTCAAATCTTATTTGAATAACCGACTATATTTGCGTTATCGGCACATTAAAGTGACACACAACATAGTACGTATTTACATTAATTTGCCTTTTCCATTCGACACCAAGTAGTGTAGTTTTTCCTCAAATTTTTATTCTTTTTACTATAGGGCAGTTTGATAAATTTCAAAAGTTCAAAAAATAGTTTGATAATTCAAAAGTCAATAACAAGTTTGTAAAAATTATAAAAAAGATATACTTCATATTCAGAAAAATTAAGAATCTTCTCGCGACCCACTAAGACTTGACAGGCGGCCCACCAGTGGGTCGCAACCCACAGTTTGAGAAACTGATCTAAAGGACGCAATAAAATTTTTAATTTAATTTAATAAAAATTCCTATTTTTATAACGAAATTTGAAGCATTTTGTTTATTAAATTTCATGGCATAGGCTTTTGATACATGTGTATTATGAATTAATTTTAGTGCTGGTGATGAAACCAAAGCCAATTAATTCTGCTGTTTCAAATTAAAAGCTTCACACCAAAAGCATTCCAACAGAAGATATTTATGTTTTCATGTAAATATATTCCTCACATAATAACGTACTAAAAATCAGTCAAAATAACCCCACGTAATATTTAATTTTAAAAAATTTTGGTGAAATGAAAAACAAATTGAAGATGGATAAAAATAAAATTAAACGCTAAGACTAACAAAAACAATTAAAATTAAAAAGTGTTACTAAATTGAGTCATTAAAGCAATTTTTTTTGAATGAATATCAATGGAGTAAGAATGGAGTCCGGCATTCACTGGATAAAAAGGTTACAACACTTTAAATTAAAAAACAAATATTGTTTTGGTTTATCAGAGCACGAAAGAGGGAAAAAATTATCTAGAATAGCTATATTCTACGATATATATACGATTTCGTGACTATATATCGGCCTTTATTTATATTTCATGTGCAGAGCGAGACTTGGAGATTTTTTTGAGTGCAAAAAGAGTCGTCATTTCGCTGTTTTTTTTGACTTTTTCCTTTTTCTCTCAAACTGACAATTCAATCGTACTCTTTTCAATCCCTAATACATTTCTACCTCCAATATTTAATGCATTGTTTTCATCCAAACCCCGTGGGTCGTGCGAACCGAAAATAAGGCTTAGGTATATACACATGTCGTTCGTATATTTGCAAAAACGATTCCCCATTAGATAATTTTGCTCTTGACTCCTAAATGAAATAATAGGCATCGATTTCTTGTCTATACAGTGTGTTTCAAAAGTCCGTTTCGCGGCTTTTATTTGGTACCAACGTGTCCTAGGGTCACAGAATTAAGGTCTACCCCTAGGTAAGTGAGCCTGGAGAATCCATTGAGAGGACTTACAGCGCCCCTAGCGGCGAAATAAAAATGTTTAAAAAATTAATTTCAAAACTATTGGGGATAGAGCAAAAACCTCATAAGATTATTGTTGCCAACGTTATGAAGAACTCACAGAAAAAAATTTCATAAAAATATCTTGAATATTCGCGGAGTTTCGCGGCACGTGAAAAAAAACACCTTTTCAGGCCTCAAATAAGAAAAAGTTCACAAATTTGCAATTTTTTCAGTGTTATTGTGTATTTTTATGTCTTTTTAGTTGAATAAAGACAAAATTTAATCAAAAAATAAAAAAAACCTTGCAAATTTGTGAACTTTTTCCTTTTTGAGTTCTGAAAAAGTGCTATCTTCACATGCTAATATCTCCGCGAATATTCAAGATATTTTCATGAAGTTTTTTCCGTGAGTTCTTTATAACGTTGGCAACAGTACTCTCATTGAGGTTTTTGCTCTATCTCCTTTAGTTTTTAAATTAGTTTTTTTTCAACTTTTTAATTTCACCGCTAGAGGCGCTGTTAATCATCTCATTGGATTCTCCAGGGTCATTTACCTAGGGGTAGACCTTACTTCCGTGGTCCTCCTTTATTTGGGTGTTTTTTCAAAAAGTCAGGGAAACTTTTGCTCCACCCCCCAATTTTTTTCCATTTGGTACCCTAAGACTGTGTGCAAAATCTTAAATCGATCAGATAATATTAACAGGTGCCCCAAACGGCCTAAAGTTAGAAAAATTTGACTTTTTTCTAATTTTTTTGAAAATTTTTAAAAATATGTTTAAAAAATCCGTTTGCAAATAATAGGGCTCTAATACATTTAAAGAATAATATTTGACCGTTTTTCATTGCTAGTTATGCCAAAATGCCCAGTTTGTAACCTAGTCATCAATCAGAAAATCATCAAATTTGTCCATTTTATACTGATGAGAATAGAAGAATCAAAACCCAGTGGTAAACGACTTAAAACCGCAAAATTCCATGGCTAAACACCATTTGTAGACCATATTGATGTGGATATAAATTTTCTGGAGCTCAAATTAATTATGGGTTTCTTAATTACAGACGCCATATTGGATTGCATTGAAACTAAAAAAATTCTAAAAAAATGGTATGGGCATGTTTGATATCGGGTAATGGTTGTTTGAGGTTTCTATACTCAATTAAGACTAATAAATTTCTCTTAGACAACTTTTTAAAGCTCTTTACCCAATTATAAGGCCCAGTAGATCTAATACAAGTGCAAACAATGGTTTCAGAACTATAGATATGGTAATAAATTCTAAATATATAAAACTGTCAAGAGAAATTCTGGAAACAAGTTAAAAATTAGACTCCATGCGTTCACAAGTATTTTATTCCGTAAGTTAACTGAAAAGCTGAAGTTAATACAAGATTAAACCGCCCTTCATATTAATTGAATTATACTATCAGAAGGTAAGCAATTCACCCATGTTTATAGAGACTGTTCTTCTACTTTATCATAATTTTATACATTAACATAAAAATACCAGCAGTTCAACATATTAGTGTGTCATTAAAACAATTAAACACTGTTATTGTGTCCGTGGCTTTAAGAATGTTAAATATTAACTAATTTTTTTATAACTCTTCTACTTTACCCTTAGTTTTTCTTCGCACGGTCAACTTTTCATCAGTAAACGTCCTTGAAGAAGTACTAAGGTTTCGAGTAAATTTTTTGTGAAAATTGTTTATGGAATTAAATTATTTTAAAGTGTCAGAGCCTTCTTTGAGAATACAGAGGTAGGAAACGTAGAGTGAAGAATAGCTGACTTACAAAAAGACTTTAAAGAAGGAATGATTTTAAGAAACTGTTGATAATATTTATGATATTTAAATATCCAATAAAAGTGTCTTAGATTTTAATGACTCTAATATGTTGAACTGCTATATTGAGTATATAGAAACATCAAACAAACATTACCCGATATCAAACATGCCCATACCTTTTTTTTAAGAATTTTTTTAGTTTTAATGCAATCCAATATGGCGTCTGTAATTAAGCAACCCATAATTAATTTGATCCACATCAATATGGTCTACAAAGGGTGTTTAGCCCTGGAATTTTGCGGTTTTAAGTCGTTTACCACTGCTTTTTGATTCTTCTATTCTCTGTATAAAATGGACAAATTTGATGATTTTCTGATTGATGACTAGGTTACAAACTGGGCATTTTGGCCCAACTAGCAATGAAAACCAGTCAAATATTATTGTTTAAATGTGTTAGAGCCCTATTATTTGGAAACGAAATTTTTAAACATATTTTTAAAAATTTTCAAAAAAATTAGAAAAAAGTCAAATTTTTCTAACTTTAGGCCATTTGGGGCACGTGTTAATATTATCTGATCGATTTAAGATTTTTCACACAGTCTTAGGGTACCAAAAGGAAAAAAATTGGGGGGTGGAGCAAAAGTTTCCCCGACCTTCGATTTTAAGGGACCTTTAGTTATAATTCATGTGTAAAGCGAGACTTTAGAGTGCAGAAAGTGTCATATTTCGCCGTTTTTTTTTACTTATTCCTTTTTCAAACTGACAATTCAATCCTACTCATTTGAATCTCAAATCCATTTTTACCTCTAATTTAATGCATTGTTTTCAACCAACCTAGAAACTTCTCTGAGATTCATTTCTCAAATGCAAAAAGTAATAAACACGATATTATAGCTTTGCAAAAGTGCTCTGTCTACTAAAGTACTTTTGTCTGCTGAAATTTCATAAGTTTGAAAAAGGGGGACTTTTATTCCTTTCTTCAAACTGGCTATTCATCTAGGAAAACATAGTGAAGATTTTCTTAAACTTATGTAATATTGAAAAGAAAAATTACATTTAATTAAAATGAAAGAAATTTAAATTTGTATGTTCATTAAAACAAACGCAATTAGAAGTCAGAGAAAATTATTTTATTAAGCAATATTTGTAAAAATTTACAAATACATAACACCATTTAGTTTATCACAACATTATTACAAATGGTAAAACATGATGGAAATACAAAGATAAGATGACACAAGATGATAATATGAAAACAATAAATGAATTATGAAGGTAATACCACGGCTTACTAGATACTACTATCTAGTATATAAAGATATAGGAGGTAGTAGTATCTAGTAAGCCGTGATAATACCAAAGGTAATGTAAAAGTTTGAGAATAGCACCTTTTATCACAAAATTATTACAAATAGCAAAAAAACATGATAGAAAAGATGACACAAGATGATAATATGAAAAAAATGAAGGTAATACCAAAGGTAAATGTAAAAGTTTGCGAACAGCCCCTTTTATAACAACATTATTACAAATAGTGAAACATGATGTAAATACAGAGATGATGATACAAGATGATATTACAAAAACAATGAATAAATTATGACGATAATACAGAGGATTGAAACATAATGGGTGATACAGTTCTAAGCTAAGTCACTTCGAAATTGCTCCTTCTAGTCTTGATTCAATCCACAAAAAATAATTGATACTTCAACAAAACCATTTGGACTGAAAATTGTGATAAATTAAACGTTTTTCCATCAATCAAAACGTTTTTCATCAACGTTTTTCCAGAGAAGAGTCCGAACATAACGAACTGCAGTCAATAGGCAAGAAAAGCTCGAAACTCTTACCGCTCATTGCCAACAACTCAAACAAACGCAAAATCAAATTCAGTTAGAACTGCAGCACGTGGTTTGTAAATTTTGTCGCTCAATACCACCAACCGAGTTCAATAAGAAGGGTTACGATCCATTCACTGTCGCCCCACTCTAAACAGATATCAAACCAAATTGTAGGCATCCTTTATGATGAGAATTATTATCCAAATTAATGAGTTCACAACACAGTTTTCAGATCCACGTGGTTTGACGAAACAGTAGTTCACGCGAACACAACAGTTCCACTAAATCCTATCGTCACACGAAAAACACTTGCTGATGACAATCACGAACTGAAAATCACTAAAAAATTATCGATAATGAACACGTAGAAAAATTCAAACTAGGAGACCGTGAGGTTCACAGCAAGGACCAAGCAAAAATGACGCGAGTACTGTCCGCTCCCCTGTTGAGGATTGCACTTGCTCAGTGAAAGGGGTAGTCCCGCCTCCCTTGACCAATTGAAAAGAACTCCATCGATTCCAACAGGAATCGATTCTTAGGAATCGTACTTAATTTTATAATTAATACTGATAGTTATTAACGAGTTTGTTCACTAATTAATTAGTATTTTGATAAGTAATTAATATTTTACTGGTTATTAGTTAAATTAATAATTATCCTTGATTTTTAGTAGAAATATATAAGCTCGATTCTACTTTATCGATACTGGCTCTAAGGAATCGATTCCAGGTGAGAATCGATTTATTTTTTCTTGGATAATGCAGTTATACAGTAATGTAATAGAATAAGAAAAATCATAATCATTTGTTAATTAGAAATGGACGTTGTGAAAATTTGAAGGAATATCTCGAAAAAGTTGAAACAGATTATATTCGGTAAAATAATAATCTAAAGCAGGAGTTCTCAAACTTTTTAACATCGCGACCCACTTTTGAGAAACAAACAGTTAATTATAATTAAATTAACTGAACTGAGATAATTATCTCATGCCCCCCCCACAGAATTTTAACTTTTCTCACTGGGGGTGTTCACCAACTATTTAGTTACAACAATAAATTATTACATGCTGGCGTATTAGAAGAGAAATTAACTTTTTAGAAAAAAGTAAATATTTGAGTTTGAGCGTATGAAATAGCTAAATTGTGGGCTAACAATGATCCTTACAGTAAAAAGGGGGTTCTGGGGGCCTCCCCCAGAGAAAATTTTAATATTTGACCCTTAAAAACAAGGTTTTAACTTGTTTTTTAGTAATATATAATAAATTGCAGTTGCATCTTTTCCTAAGAAAATTCTTAAAATTTGAATTGCTCCCCCTGGTGTGGATAGGGAGAAACACTGAATATTGTTTTCAAATCTTATTTGAATAACCGACTATATTTGCGTTATCGGCACATTAAAGTGACACACAACATAGTACGTATTTACATTAATTTGCCTTTTCCATTCGACACCAAGTAGTGTAGTTTTTCCTCAAATTTTTATTCTTTTTACTATAGGGCAGTTTGATAAATTTCAAAAGTTCAAAAAATAGTTTGATAATTCAAAAGTCAATAACAAGTTTGTAAAAATTATAAAAAAGATATACTTCATATTCAGAAAAATTAAGAATCTTCTCGCGACCCACTAAGACTTGACAGGCGGCCCACCAGTGGGTCGCAACCCACAGTTTGAGAAACTGATCTAAAGGACGCAATAAAATTTTTAATTTAATTTAATAAAAATTCCTATTTTTATAACGAAATTTGAAGCATTTTGTTTATTAAATTTCATGGCATAGGCTTTTGATACATGTGTATTATGAATTAATTTTAGTGCTGGTGATGAAACCAAAGCCAATTAATTCTGCTGTTTCAAATTAAAAGCTTCACACCAAAAGCATTCCAACAGAAGATATTTATGTTTTCATGTAAATATATTCCTCACATAATAACGTACTAAAAATCAGTCAAAATAACCCCACGTAATATTTAATTTTAAAAAATTTTGGTGAAATGAAAAACAAATTGAAGATGGATAAAAATAAAATTAAACGCTAAGACTAACAAAAACAATTAAAATTAAAAAGTGTTACTAAATTGAGTCATTAAAGCAATTTTTTTTGAATGAATATCAATGGAGTAAGAATGGAGTCCGGCATTCACTGGATAAAAAGGTTACAACACTTTAAATTAAAAAACAAATATTGTTTTGGTTTATCAGAGCACGAAAGAGGGAAAAAATTATCTAGAATAGCTATATTCTACGATATATATACGATTTCGTGACTATATATCGGCCTTTATTTATATTTCATGTGCAGAGCGAGACTTGGAGATTTTTTTGAGTGCAAAAAGAGTCGTCATTTCGCTGTTTTTTTTGACTTTTTCCTTTTTCTCTCAAACTGACAATTCAATCGTACTCTTTTCAATCCCTAATACATTTCTACCTCCAATATTTAATGCATTGTTTTCATCCAAACCCCGTGGGTCGTGCGAACCGAAAATAAGGCTTAGGTATATACACATGTCGTTCGTATATTTGCAAAAACGATTCCCCATTAGATAATTTTGCTCTTGACTCCTAAATGAAATAATAGGCATCGATTTCTTGTCTATACAGTGTGTTTCAAAAGTCCGTTTCGCGGCTTTTATTTGGTACCAACGTGTCCTAGGGTCACAGAATTAAGGTCTACCCCTAGGTAAGTGAGCCTGGAGAATCCATTGAGAGGACTTACAGCGCCCCTAGCGGCGAAATAAAAATGTTTAAAAAATTAATTTCAAAACTATTGGGGATAGAGCAAAAACCTCATTAAGATTATTGTTGCCAACGTTATGAAGAACTCACAGAAAAAAATTTCATAAAAATATCTTGAATATTCGCGGAGTTTCGCGGCACGTGAAAAAAAACACCTTTTCAGGCCTCAAATAAGAAAAAGTTCACAAATTTGCAATTTTTTCAGTGTTATTGTGTATTTTTATGTCTTTTTAGTTGAATAAAGACAAAATTTAATCAAAAAATAAAAAAAACCTTGCAAATTTGTGAACTTTTTCCTTTTTGAGTTCTGAAAAAGTGCTATCTTCACATGCTAATATCTCCGCGAATATTCAAGATATTTTCATGAAGTTTTTTCCGTGAGTTCTTTATAACGTTGGCAACAGTACTCTCATTGAGGTTTTTGCTCTATCTCCTTTAGTTTTTAAATTAGTTTTTTTTCAACTTTTTAATTTCACCGCTAGAGGCGCTGTTAATCATCTCATTGGATTCTCCAGGGTCATTTACCTAGGGGTAGACCTTACTTCCGTGGTCCTCCTTTATTTGGGTGTTTTTTCAAAAAGTCAGGGAAACTTTTGCTCCACCCCCCAATTTTTTTCCATTTGGTACCCTAAGACTGTGTGCAAAATCTTAAATCGATCAGATAATATTAACAGGTGCCCCAAACGGCCTAAAGTTAGAAAAATTTGACTTTTTTCTAATTTTTTTGAAAATTTTTAAAAATATGTTTAAAAAATCCGTTTGCAAATAATAGGGCTCTAATACATTTAAAGAATAATATTTGACCGTTTTTCATTGCTAGTTATGCCAAAATGCCCAGTTTGTAACCTAGTCATCAATCAGAAAATCATCAAATTTGTCCATTTTATACTGATGAGAATAGAAGAATCAAAACCCAGTGGTAAACGACTTAAAACCGCAAAATTCCATGGCTAAACACCATTTGTAGACCATATTGATGTGGATATAAATTTTCTGGAGCTCAAATTAATTATGGGTTTCTTAATTACAGACGCCATATTGGATTGCATTGAAACTAAAAAAATTCTAAAAAAATGGTATGGGCATGTTTGATATCGGGTAATGGTTGTTTGAGGTTTCTATACTCAATTAAGACTAATAAATTTCTCTTAGACAACTTTTTAAAGCTCTTTACCCAATTATAAGGCCCAGTAGATCTAATACAAGTGCAAACAATGGTTTCAGAACTATAGATATGGTAATAAATTCTAAATATATAAAACTGTCAAGAGAAATTCTGGAAACAAGTTAAAAATTAGACTCCATGCGTTCACAAGTATTTTATTCCGTAAGTTAACTGAAAAGCTGAAGTTAATACAAGATTAAACCGCCCTTCATATTAATTGAATTATACTATCAGAAGGTAAGCAATTCACCCATGTTTATAGAGACTGTTCTTCTACTTTATCATAATTTTATACATTAACATAAAAATACCAGCAGTTCAACATATTAGTGTGTCATTAAAACAATTAAACACTGTTATTGTGTCCGTGGCTTTAAGAATGTTAAATATTAACTAATTTTTTTATAACTCTTCTACTTTACCCTTAGTTTTTCTTCGCACGGTCAACTTTTCATCAGTAAACGTCCTTGAAGAAGTACTAAGGTTTCGAGTAAATTTTTTGTGAAAATTGTTTATGGAATTAAATTATTTTAAAGTGTCAGAGCCTTCTTTGAGAATACAGAGGTAGGAAACGTAGAGTGAAGAATAGCTGACTTACAAAAAGACTTTAAAGAAGGAATGATTTTAAGAAACTGTTGATAATATTTATGATATTTAAATATCCAATAAAAGTGTCTTAGATTTTAATGACTCTAATATGTTGAACTGCTATATTGAGTATATAGAAACATCAAACAAACATTACCCGATATCAAACATGCCCATACCTTTTTTTTAAGAATTTTTTTAGTTTTAATGCAATCCAATATGGCGTCTGTAATTAAGCAACCCATAATTAATTTGATCCACATCAATATGGTCTACAAAGGGTGTTTAGCCCTGGAATTTTGCGGTTTTAAGTCGTTTACCACTGCTTTTTGATTCTTCTATTCTCTGTATAAAATGGACAAATTTGATGATTTTCTGATTGATGACTAGGTTACAAACTGGGCATTTTGGCCCAACTAGCAATGAAAACCAGTCAAATATTATTGTTTAAATGTGTTAGAGCCCTATTATTTGGAAACGAAATTTTTAAACATATTTTTAAAAATTTTCAAAAAAATTAGAAAAAAGTCAAATTTTTCTAACTTTAGGCCATTTGGGGCACGTGTTAATATTATCTGATCGATTTAAGATTTTTCACACAGTCTTAGGGTACCAAAAGGAAAAAAATTGGGGGGTGGAGCAAAAGTTTCCCCGACCTTCGATTTTAAGGGACCTTTAGTTATAATTCATGTGTAAAGCGAGACTTTAGAGTGCAGAAAGTGTCATATTTCGCCGTTTTTTTTTACTTATTCCTTTTTCAAACTGACAATTCAATCCTACTCATTTGAATCTCAAATCCATTTTTACCTCTAATTTAATGCATTGTTTTCAACCAACCTAGAAACTTCTCTGAGATTCATTTCTCAAATGCAAAAAGTAATAAACACGATATTATAGCTTTGCAAAAGTGCTCTGTCTACTAAAGTACTTTTGTCTGCTGAAATTTCATAAGTTTGAAAAAGGGGGACTTTTATTCCTTTCTTCAAACTGGCTATTCATCTAGGAAAACATAGTGAAGATTTTCTTAAACTTATGTAATATTGAAAAGAAAAATTACATTTAATTAAAATGAAAGAAATTTAAATTTGTATGTTCATTAAAACAAACGCAATTAGAAGTCAGAGAAAATTATTTTATTAAGCAATATTTGTAAAAATTTACAAATACATAACACCATTTAGTTTATCACAACATTATTACAAATGGTAAAACATGATGGAAATACAAAGATAAGATGACACAAGATGATAATATGAAAACAATAAATGAATTATGAAGGTAATACCACGGCTTACTAGATACTACTATCTAGTATATAAAGATATAGGAGGTAGTAGTATCTAGTAAGCCGTGATAATACCAAAGGTAATGTAAAAGTTTGAGAATAGCACCTTTTATCACAAAATTATTACAAATAGCAAAAAAACATGATAGAAAAGATGACACAAGATGATAATATGAAAAAAATGAAGGTAATACCAAAGGTAAATGTAAAAGTTTGCGAACAGCCCCTTTTATAACAACATTATTACAAATAGTGAAACATGATGTAAATACAGAGATGATGATACAAGATGATATTACAAAAACAATGAATAAATTATGACGATAATACAGAGGATTGAAACATAATGGGTGATACAGTTCTAAGCTAAGTCACTTCGAAATTGCTCCTTCTAGTCTTGATTCAATCCACAAAAAATAATTGATACTTCAACAAAACCATTTGGACTGAAAATTGTGATAAATTAAACGTTTTTCCATCAATCAAAACGTTTTTCATCAACGTTTTTCCAGAGAAGAGTCCGAACATAACGAACTGCAGTCAATAGGCAAGAAAAGCTCGAAACTCTTACCGCTCATTGCCAACAACTCAAACAAACGCAAAATCAAATTCAGTTAGAACTGCAGCACGTGGTTTGTAAATTTTGTCGCTCAATACCACCAACCGAGTTCAATAAGAAGGGTTACGATCCATTCACTGTCGCCCCACTCTAAACAGATATCAAACCAAATTGTAGGCATCCTTTATGATGAGAATTATTATCCAAATTAATGAGTTCACAACACAGTTTTCAGATCCACGTGGTTTGACGAAACAGTAGTTCACGCGAACACAACAGTTCCACTAAATCCTATCGTCACACGAAAAACACTTGCTGATGACAATCACGAACTGAAAATCACTAAAAAATTATCGATAATGAACACGTAGAAAAATTCAAACTAGGAGACCGTGAGGTTCACAGCAAGGACCAAGCAAAAATGACGCGAGTACTGTCCGCTCCCCTGTTGAGGATTGCACTTGCTCAGTGAAAGGGGTAGTCCCGCCTCCCTTGACCAATTGAAAAGAACTCCATCGATTCCAACAGGAATCGATTCTTAGGAATCGTACTTAATTTTATAATTAATACTGATAGTTATTAACGAGTTTGTTCACTAATTAATTAGTATTTTGATAAGTAATTAATATTTTACTGGTTATTAGTTAAATTAATAATTATCCTTGATTTTTAGTAGAAATATATAAGCTCGATTCTACTTTATCGATACTGGCTCTAAGGAATCGATTCCAGGTGAGAATCGATTTATTTTTTCTTGGATAATGCAGTTATACAGTAATGTAATAGAATAAGAAAAATCATAATCATTTGTTAATTAGAAATGGACGTTGTGAAAATTTGAAGGAATATCTCGAAAAAGTTGAAACAGATTATATTCGGTAAAATAATAATCTAAAGCAGGAGTTCTCAAACTTTTTAACATCGCGACCCACTTTTGAGAAACAAACAGTTAATTATAATTAAATTAACTGAACTGAGATAATTATCTCATGCCCCCCCCACAGAATTTTAACTTCTCTCACTGGGGGTGTTCACCAACTATTTAGTTACAACAATAAATTATTACATGCTGGCGTATTAGAAGAGAAATTAACTTTTTAGAAAAAAGTAAATATTTGAGTTTGAGCGTATGAAATAGCTAAATTGTGGGCTAACAATGATCCTTACAGTAAAAAGGGGGTTCTGGGGGCCTCCCCCAGAGAAAATTTTAATATTTGACCCTTAAAAACAAGGTTTTAACTTGTTTTTTAGTAATATATAATAAATTGCAGTTGCATCTTTTCCTAAGAAAATTCTTAAAATTTGAATTGCTCCCCCTGGTGTGGATAGGGAGAAACACTGAATATTGTTTTCAAATCTTATTTGAATAACCGACTATATTTGCGTTATCGGCACATTAAAGTGACACACAACATAGTACGTATTTACATTAATTTGCCTTTTCCATTCGACACCAAGTAGTGTAGTTTTTCCTCAAATTTTTATTCTTTTTACTATAGGGCAGTTTGATAAATTTCAAAAGTTCAAAAAATAGTTTGATAATTCAAAAGTCAATAACAAGTTTGTAAAAATTATAAAAAAGATATACTTCATATTCAGAAAAATTAAGAATCTTCTCGCGACCCACTAAGACTTGACAGGCGGCCCACCAGTGGGTCGCAACCCACAGTTTGAGAAACTGATCTAAAGGACGCAATAAAATTTTTAATTTAATTTAATAAAAATTCCTATTTTTATAACGAAATTTGAAGCATTTTGTTTATTAAATTTCATGGCATAGGCTTTTGATACATGTGTATTATGAATTAATTTTAGTGCTGGTGATGAAACCAAAGCCAATTAATTCTGCTGTTTCAAATTAAAAGCTTCACACCAAAAGCATTCCAACAGAAGATATTTATGTTTTCATGTAAATATATTCCTCACATAATAACGTACTAAAAATCAGTCAAAATAACCCCACGTAATATTTAATTTTAAAAAATTTTGGTGAAATGAAAAACAAATTGAAGATGGATAAAAATAAAATTAAACGCTAAGACTAACAAAAACAATTAAAATTAAAAAGTGTTACTAAATTGAGTCATTAAAGCAATTTTTTTTGAATGAATATCAATGGAGTAAGAATGGAGTCCGGCATTCACTGGATAAAAAGGTTACAACACTTTAAATTAAAAAACAAATATTGTTTTGGTTTATCAGAGCACGAAAGAGGGAAAAAATTATCTAGAATAGCTATATTCTACGATATATATACGATTTCGTGACTATATATCGGCCTTTATTTATATTTCATGTGCAGAGCGAGACTTGGAGATTTTTTTGAGTGCAAAAAGAGTCGTCATTTCGCTGTTTTTTTTGACTTTTTCCTTTTTCTCTCAAACTGACAATTCAATCGTACTCTTTTCAATCCCTAATACATTTCTACCTCCAATATTTAATGCATTGTTTTCATCCAAACCCCGTGGGTCGTGCGAACCGAAAATAAGGCTTAGGTATATACACATGTCGTTCGTATATTTGCAAAAACGATTCCCCATTAGATAATTTTGCTCTTGACTCCTAAATGAAATAATAGGCATCGATTTCTTGTCTATACAGTGTGTTTCAAAAGTCCGTTTCGCGGCTTTTATTTGGTACCAACGTGTCCTAGGGTCACAGAATTAAGGTCTACCCCTAGGTAAGTGAGCCTGGAGAATCCATTGAGAGGACTTACAGCGCCCCTAGCGGCGAAATAAAAATGTTTAAAAAATTAATTTCAAAACTATTGGGGATAGAGCAAAAACCTCATTAAGATTATTGTTGCCAACGTTATGAAGAACTCACAGAAAAAAATTTCATAAAAATATCTTGAATATTCGCGGAGTTTCGCGGCACGTGAAAAAAAACACCTTTTCAGGCCTCAAATAAGAAAAAGTTCACAAATTTGCAATTTTTTCAGTGTTATTGTGTATTTTTATGTCTTTTTAGTTGAATAAAGACAAAATTCAATCAAAAAATAAAAAAAACCTTGCAAATTTGTGAACTTTTTCCTTTTTGAGTTCTGAAAAAGTGCTATCTTCACATGCTAATATCTCCGCGAATATTCAAGATATTTTCATGAAGTTTTTTCCGTGAGTTCTTTATAACGTTGGCAACAGTACTCTCATTGAGGTTTTTGCTCTATCTCCTTTAGTTTTTAAATTAGTTTTTTTTCAACTTTTTAATTTCACCGCTAGAGGCGCTGTTAATCATCTCATTGGATTCTCCAGGGTCATTTACCTAGGGGTAGACCTTACTTCCGTGGTCCTCCTTTATTTGGGTGTTTTTTCAAAAAGTCAGGGAAACTTTTGCTCCACCCCCCAATTTTTTTCCATTTGGTACCCTAAGACTGTGTGCAAAATCTTAAATCGATCAGATAATATTAACAGGTGCCCCAAACGGCCTAAAGTTAGAAAAATTTGACTTTTTTCTAATTTTTTTGAAAATTTTTAAAAATATGTTTAAAAAATCCGTTTGCAAATAATAGGGCTCTAATACATTTAAAGAATAATATTTGACCGTTTTTCATTGCTAGTTATGCCAAAATGCCCAGTTTGTAACCTAGTCATCAATCAGAAAATCATCAAATTTGTCCATTTTATACTGATGAGAATAGAAGAATCAAAACCCAGTGGTAAACGACTTAAAACCGCAAAATTCCATGGCTAAACACCATTTGTAGACCATATTGATGTGGATATAAATTTTCTGGAGCTCAAATTAATTATGGGTTTCTTAATTACAGACGCCATATTGGATTGCATTGAAACTAAAAAAATTCTAAAAAAATGGTATGGGCATGTTTGATATCGGGTAATGGTTGTTTGAGGTTTCTATACTCAATTAAGACTAATAAATTTCTCTTAGACAACTTTTTAAAGCTCTTTACCCAATTATAAGGCCCAGTAGATCTAATACAAGTGCAAACAATGGTTTCAGAACTATAGATATGGTAATAAATTCTAAATATATAAAACTGTCAAGAGAAATTCTGGAAACAAGTTAAAAATTAGACTCCATGCGTTCACAAGTATTTTATTCCGTAAGTTAACTGAAAAGCTGAAGTTAATACAAGATTAAACCGCCCTTCATATTAATTGAATTATACTATCAGAAGGTAAGCAATTCACCCATGTTTATAGAGACTGTTCTTCTACTTTATCATAATTTTATACATTAACATAAAAATACCAGCAGTTCAACATATTAGTGTGTCATTAAAACAATTAAACACTGTTATTGTGTCCGTGGCTTTAAGAATGTTAAATATTAACTAATTTTTTTATAACTCTTCTACTTTACCCTTAGTTTTTCTTCGCACGGTCAACTTTTCATCAGTAAACGTCCTTGAAGAAGTACTAAGGTTTCGAGTAAATTTTTTGTGAAAATTGTTTATGGAATTAAATTATTTTAAAGTGTCAGAGCCTTCTTTGAGAATACAGAGGTAGGAAACGTAGAGTGAAGAATAGCTGACTTACAAAAAGACTTTAAAGAAGGAATGATTTTAAGAAACTGTTGATAATATTTATGATATTTAAATATCCAATAAAAGTGTCTTAGATTTTAATGACTCTAATATGTTGAACTGCTATATTGAGTATATAGAAACATCAAACAAACATTACCCGATATCAAACATGCCCATACCTTTTTTTTAAGAATTTTTTTAGTTTTAATGCAATCCAATATGGCGTCTGTAATTAAGCAACCCATAATTAATTTGATCCACATCAATATGGTCTACAAAGGGTGTTTAGCCCTGGAATTTTGCGGTTTTAAGTCGTTTACCACTGCTTTTTGATTCTTCTATTCTCTGTATAAAATGGACAAATTTGATGATTTTCTGATTGATGACTAGGTTACAAACTGGGCATTTTGGCCCAACTAGCAATGAAAACCAGTCAAATATTATTGTTTAAATGTGTTAGAGCCCTATTATTTGGAAACGAAATTTTTAAACATATTTTTAAAAATTTTCAAAAAAATTAGAAAAAAGTCAAATTTTTCTAACTTTAGGCCATTTGGGGCACGTGTTAATATTATCTGATCGATTTAAGATTTTTCACACAGTCTTAGGGTACCAAAAGGAAAAAAATTGGGGGGTGGAGCAAAAGTTTCCCCGACCTTCGATTTTAAGGGACCTTTAGTTATAATTCATGTGTAAAGCGAGACTTTAGAGTGCAGAAAGTGTCATATTTCGCCGTTTTTTTTTACTTATTCCTTTTTCAAACTGACAATTCAATCCTACTCATTTGAATCTCAAATCCATTTTTACCTCTAATTTAATGCATTGTTTTCAACCAACCTAGAAACTTCTCTGAGATTCATTTCTCAAATGCAAAAAGTAATAAACACGATATTATAGCTTTGCAAAAGTGCTCTGTCTACTAAAGTACTTTTGTCTGCTGAAATTTCATAAGTTTGAAAAAGGGGGACTTTTATTCCTTTCTTCAAACTGGCTATTCATCTAGGAAAACATAGTGAAGATTTTCTTAAACTTATGTAATATTGAAAAGAAAAATTACATTTAATTAAAATGAAAGAAATTTAAATTTGTATGTTCATTAAAACAAACGCAATTAGAAGTCAGAGAAAATTATTTTATTAAGCAATATTTGTAAAAATTTACAAATACATAACACCATTTAGTTTATCACAACATTATTACAAATGGTAAAACATGATGGAAATACAAAGATAAGATGACACAAGATGATAATATGAAAACAATAAATGAATTATGAAGGTAATACCACGGCTTACTAGATACTACTATCTAGTATATAAAGATATAGGAGGTAGTAGTATCTAGTAAGCCGTGATAATACCAAAGGTAATGTAAAAGTTTGAGAATAGCACCTTTTATCACAAAATTATTACAAATAGCAAAAAAACATGATAGAAAAGATGACACAAGATGATAATATGAAAAAAATGAAGGTAATACCAAAGGTAAATGTAAAAGTTTGCGAACAGCCCCTTTTATAACAACATTATTACAAATAGTGAAACATGATGTAAATACAGAGATGATGATACAAGATGATATTACAAAAACAATGAATAAATTATGACGATAATACAGAGGATTGAAACATAATGGGTGATACAGTTCTAAGCTAAGTCACTTCGAAATTGCTCCTTCTAGTCTTGATTCAATCCACAAAAAATAATTGATACTTCAACAAAACCATTTGGACTGAAAATTGTGATAAATTAAACGTTTTTCCATCAATCAAAACGTTTTTCATCAACGTTTTTCCAGAGAAGAGTCCGAACATAACGAACTGCAGTCAATAGGCAAGAAAAGCTCGAAACTCTTACCGCTCATTGCCAACAACTCAAACAAACGCAAAATCAAATTCAGTTAGAACTGCAGCACGTGGTTTGTAAATTTTGTCGCTCAATACCACCAACCGAGTTCAATAAGAAGGGTTACGATCCATTCACTGTCGCCCCACTCTAAACAGATATCAAACCAAATTGTAGGCATCCTTTATGATGAGAATTATTATCCAAATTAATGAGTTCACAACACAGTTTTCAGATCCACGTGGTTTGACGAAACAGTAGTTCACGCGAACACAACAGTTCCACTAAATCCTATCGTCACACGAAAAACACTTGCTGATGACAATCACGAACTGAAAATCACTAAAAAATTATCGATAATGAACACGTAGAAAAATTCAAACTAGGAGACCGTGAGGTTCACAGCAAGGACCAAGCAAAAATGACGCGAGTACTGTCCGCTCCCCTGTTGAGGATTGCACTTGCTCAGTGAAAGGGGTAGTCCCGCCTCCCTTGACCAATTGAAAAGAACTCCATCGATTCCAACAGGAATCGATTCTTAGGAATCGTACTTAATTTTATAATTAATACTGATAGTTATTAACGAGTTTGTTCACTAATTAATTAGTATTTTGATAAGTAATTAATATTTTACTGGTTATTAGTTAAATTAATAATTATCCTTGATTTTTAGTAGAAATATATAAGCTCGATTCTACTTTATCGATACTGGCTCTAAGGAATCGATTCCAGGTGAGAATCGATTTATTTTTTCTTGGATAATGCAGTTATACAGTAATGTAATAGAATAAGAAAAATCATAATCATTTGTTAATTAGAAATGGACGTTGTGAAAATTTGAAGGAATATCTCGAAAAAGTTGAAACAGATTATATTCGGTAAAATAATAATCTAAAGCAGGAGTTCTCAAACTTTTTAACATCGCGACCCACTTTTGAGAAACAAACAGTTAATTATAATTAAATTAACTGAACTGAGATAATTATCTCATGCCCCCCCCACAGAATTTTAACTTCTCTCACTGGGGGTGTTCACCAACTATTTAGTTACAACAATAAATTATTACATGCTGGCGTATTAGAAGAGAAATTAACTTTTTAGAAAAAAGTAAATATTTGAGTTTGAGCGTATGAAATAGCTAAATTGTGGGCTAACAATGATCCTTACAGTAAAAAGGGGGTTCTGGGGGCCTCCCCCAGAGAAAATTTTAATATTTGACCCTTAAAAACAAGGTTTTAACTTGTTTTTTAGTAATATATAATAAATTGCAGTTGCATCTTTTCCTAAGAAAATTCTTAAAATTTGAATTGCTCCCCCTGGTGTGGATAGGGAGAAACACTGAATATTGTTTTCAAATCTTATTTGAATAACCGACTATATTTGCGTTATCGGCACATTAAAGTGACACACAACATAGTACGTATTTACATTAATTTGCCTTTTCCATTCGACACCAAGTAGTGTAGTTTTTCCTCAAATTTTTATTCTTTTTACTATAGGGCAGTTTGATAAATTTCAAAAGTTCAAAAAATAGTTTGATAATTCAAAAGTCAATAACAAGTTTGTAAAAATTATAAAAAAGATATACTTCATATTCAGAAAAATTAAGAATCTTCTCGCGACCCACTAAGACTTGACAGGCGGCCCACCAGTGGGTCGCAACCCACAGTTTGAGAAACTGATCTAAAGGACGCAATAAAATTTTTAATTTAATTTAATAAAAATTCCTATTTTTATAACGAAATTTGAAGCATTTTGTTTATTAAATTTCATGGCATAGGCTTTTGATACATGTGTATTATGAATTAATTTTAGTGCTGGTGATGAAACCAAAGCCAATTAATTCTGCTGTTTCAAATTAAAAGCTTCACACCAAAAGCATTCCAACAGAAGATATTTATGTTTTCATGTAAATATATTCCTCACATAATAACGTACTAAAAATCAGTCAAAATAACCCCACGTAATATTTAATTTTAAAAAATTTTGGTGAAATGAAAAACAAATTGAAGATGGATAAAAATAAAATTAAACGCTAAGACTAACAAAAACAATTAAAATTAAAAAGTGTTACTAAATTGAGTCATTAAAGCAATTTTTTTTGAATGAATATCAATGGAGTAAGAATGGAGTCCGGCATTCACTGGATAAAAAGGTTACAACACTTTAAATTAAAAAACAAATATTGTTTTGGTTTATCAGAGCACGAAAGAGGGAAAAAATTATCTAGAATAGCTATATTCTACGATATATATACGATTTCGTGACTATATATCGGCCTTTATTTATATTTCATGTGCAGAGCGAGACTTGGAGATTTTTTTGAGTGCAAAAAGAGTCGTCATTTCGCTGTTTTTTTTTACTTTTTCCTTTTTCTCTCAAACTGACAATTCAATCGTACTCTTTTCAATCCCTAATACATTTCTACCTCCAATATTTAATGCATTGTTTTCATCCAAACCCCGTGGGTCGTGCGAACCGAAAATAAGGCTTAGGTATATACACATGTCGTTCGTATATTTGCAAAAACGATTCCCCATTAGATAATTTTGCTCTTGACTCCTAAATGAAATAATAGGCATCGATTTCTTGTCTATACAGTGTGTTTCAAAAGTCCGTTTCGCGGCTTTTATTTGGTACCAACGTGTCCTAGGGTCACAGAATTAAGGTCTACCCCTAGGTAAGTGAGCCTGGAGAATCCATTGAGAGGACTTACAGCGCCCCTAGCGGCGAAATAAAAATGTTTAAAAAATTAATTTCAAAACTATTGGGGATAGAGCAAAAACCTCATTAAGATTATTGTTGCCAACGTTATGAAGAACTCACAGAAAAAAATTTCATAAAAATATCTTGAATATTCGCGGAGTTTCGCGGCACGTGAAAAAAAACACCTTTTCAGGCCTCAAATAAGAAAAAGTTCACAAATTTGCAATTTTTTCAGTGTTATTGTGTATTTTTATGTCTTTTTAGTTGAATAAAGACAAAATTTAATCAAAAAATAAAAAAAACCTTGCAAATTTGTGAACTTTTTCCTTTTTGAGTTCTGAAAAAGTGCTATCTTCACATGCTAATATCTCCGCGAATATTCAAGATATTTTCATGAAGTTTTTTCCGTGAGTTCTTTATAACGTTGGCAACAGTACTCTCATTGAGGTTTTTGCTCTATCTCCTTTAGTTTTTAAATTAGTTTTTTTCAACTTTTTAATTTCACCGCTAGAGGCGCTGTTAATCATCTCATTGGATTCTCCAGGGTCATTTACCTAGGGGTAGACCTTACTTCCGTGGTCCTCCTTTATTTGGGTGTTTTTTCAAAAAGTCAGGGAAACTTTTGCTCCACCCCCCAATTTTTTTCCATTTGGTACCCTAAGACTGTGTGCAAAATCTTAAATCGATCAGATAATATTAACAGGTGCCCCAAACGGCCTAAAGTTAGAAAAATTTGACTTTTTTCTAATTTTTTTGAAAATTTTTAAAAATATGTTTAAAAAATCCGTTTGCAAATAATAGGGCTCTAATACATTTAAAGAATAATATTTGACCGTTTTTCATTGCTAGTTATGCCAAAATGCCCAGTTTGTAACCTAGTCATCAATCAGAAAATCATCAAATTTGTCCATTTTATACTGAGAATAGAAGAATCAAAACCCAGTGGTAAACGACTTAAAACCGCAAAATTCCATGGCTAAACACCATTTGTAGACCATATTGATGTGGATATAAATTTTCTGGAGCTCAAATTAATTATGGGTTTCTTAATTACAGACGCCATATTGGATTGCATTGAAACTAAAAAAATTCTAAAAAAATGGTATGGGCATGTTTGATATCGGGTAATGGTTGTTTGAGGTTTCTATACTCAATTAAGACTAATAAATTTCTCTTAGACAACTTTTTAAAGCTCTTTACCCAATTATAAGGCCCAGTAGATCTAATACAAGTGCAAACAATGGTTTCAGAACTATAGATATGGTAATAAATTCTAAATATATAAAACTGTCAAGAGAAATTCTGGAAACAAGTTAAAAATTAGACTCCATGCGTTCACAAGTATTTTATTCCGTAAGTTAACTGAAAAGCTGAAGTTAATACAAGATTAAACCGCCCTTCATATTAATTGAATTATACTATCAGAAGGTAAGCAATTCACCCATGTTTATAGAGACTGTTCTTCTACTTTATCATAATTTTATACATTAACATAAAAATACCAGCAGTTCAACATATTAGTGTGTCATTAAAACAATTAAACACTGTTATTGTGTCCGTGGCTTTAAGAATGTTAAATATTAACTAATTTTTTTATAACTCTTCTACTTTACCCTTAGTTTTTCTTCGCACGGTCAACTTTTCATCAGTAAACGTCCTTGAAGAAGTACTAAGGTTTCGAGTAAATTTTTTGTGAAAATTGTTTATGGAATTAAATTATTTTAAAGTGTCAGAGCCTTCTTTGAGAATACAGAGGTAGGAAACGTAGAGTGAAGAATAGCTGACTTACAAAAAGACTTTAAAGAAGGAATGATTTTAAGAAACTGTTGATAATATTTATGATATTTAAATATCCAATAAAAGTGTCTTAGATTTTAATGACTCTAATATGTTGAACTGCTATATTGAGTATATAGAAACATCAAACAAACATTACCCGATATCAAACATGCCCATACCTTTTTTTTAAGAATTTTTTTAGTTTTAATGCAATCCAATATGGCGTCTGTAATTAAGCAACCCATAATTAATTTGATCCACATCAATATGGTCTACAAAGGGTGTTTAGCCCTGGAATTTTGCGGTTTTAAGTCGTTTACCACTGCTTTTTGATTCTTCTATTCTCTGTATAAAATGGACAAATTTGATGATTTTCTGATTGATGACTAGGTTACAAACTGGGCATTTTGGCCCAACTAGCAATGAAAACCAGTCAAATATTATTGTTTAAATGTGTTAGAGCCCTATTATTTGGAAACGAAATTTTTAAACATATTTTTAAAAATTTTCAAAAAAATTAGAAAAAAGTCAAATTTTTCTAACTTTAGGCCATTTGGGGCACGTGTTAATATTATCTGATCGATTTAAGATTTTTCACACAGTCTTAGGGTACCAAAAGGAAAAAAATTGGGGGGTGGAGCAAAAGTTTCCCCGACCTTCGATTTTAAGGGACCTTTAGTTATAATTCATGTGTAAAGCGAGACTTTAGAGTGCAGAAAGTGTCATATTTCGCCGTTTTTTTTTACTTATTCCTTTTTCAAACTGACAATTCAATCCTACTCATTTGAATCTCAAATCCATTTTTACCTCTAATTTAATGCATTGTTTTCAACCAACCTAGAAACTTCTCTGAGATTCATTTCTCAAATGCAAAAAGTAATAAACACGATATTATAGCTTTGCAAAAGTGCTCTGTCTACTAAAGTACTTTTGTCTGCTGAAATTTCATAAGTTTGAAAAAGGGGGACTTTTATTCCTTTCTTCAAACTGGCTATTCATCTAGGAAAACATAGTGAAGATTTTCTTAAACTTATGTAATATTGAAAAGAAAAATTACATTTAATTAAAATGAAAGAAATTTAAATTTGTATGTTCATTAAAACAAACGCAATTAGAAGTCAGAGAAAATTATTTTATTAAGCAATATTTGTAAAAATTTACAAATACATAACACCATTTAGTTTATCACAACATTATTACAAATGGTAAAACATGATGGAAATACAAAGATAAGATGACACAAGATGATAATATGAAAACAATAAATGAATTATGAAGGTAATACCACGGCTTACTAGATACTACTATCTAGTATATAAAGATATAGGAGGTAGTAGTATCTAGTAAGCCGTGATAATACCAAAGGTAATGTAAAAGTTTGAGAATAGCACCTTTTATCACAAAATTATTACAAATAGCAAAAAAACATGATAGAAAAGATGACACAAGATGATAATATGAAAAAAATGAAGGTAATACCAAAGGTAAATGTAAAAGTTTGCGAACAGCCCCTTTTATAACAACATTATTACAAATAGTGAAACATGATGTAAATACAGAGATGATGATACAAGATGATATTACAAAAACAATGAATAAATTATGACGATAATACAGAGGATTGAAACATAATGGGTGATACAGTTCTAAGCTAAGTCACTTCGAAATTGCTCCTTCTAGTCTTGATTCAATCCACAAAAAATAATTGATACTTCAACAAAACCATTTGGACTGAAAATTGTGATAAATTAAACGTTTTTCCATCAATCAAAACGTTTTTCATCAACGTTTTTCCAGAGAAGAGTCCGAACATAACGAACTGCAGTCAATAGGCAAGAAAAGCTCGAAACTCTTACCGCTCATTGCCAACAACTCAAACAAACGCAAAATCAAATTCAGTTAGAACTGCAGCACGTGGTTTGTAAATTTTGTCGCTCAATACCACCAACCGAGTTCAATAAGAAGGGTTACGATCCATTCACTGTCGCCCCACTCTAAACAGATATCAAACCAAATTGTAGGCATCCTTTATGATGAGAATTATTATCCAAATTAATGAGTTCACAACACAGTTTTCAGATCCACGTGGTTTGACGAAACAGTAGTTCACGCGAACACAACAGTTCCACTAAATCCTATCGTCACACGAAAAACACTTGCTGATGACAATCACGAACTGAAAATCACTAAAAAATTATCGATAATGAACACGTAGAAAAATTCAAACTAGGAGACCGTGAGGTTCACAGCAAGGACCAAGCAAAAATGACGCGAGTACTGTCCGCTCCCCTGTTGAGGATTGCACTTGCTCAGTGAAAGGGGTAGTCCCGCCTCCCTTGACCAATTGAAAAGAACTCCATCGATTCCAACAGGAATCGATTCTTAGGAATCGTACTTAATTTTATAATTAATACTGATAGTTATTAACGAGTTTGTTCACTAATTAATTAGTATTTTGATAAGTAATTAATATTTTACTGGTTATTAGTTAAATTAATAATTATCCTTGATTTTTAGTAGAAATATATAAGCTCGATTCTACTTTATCGATACTGGCTCTAAGGAATCGATTCCAGGTGAGAATCGATTTATTTTTTCTTGGATAATGCAGTTATACAGTAATGTAATAGAATAAGAAAAATCATAATCATTTGTTAATTAGAAATGGACGTTGTGAAAATTTGAAGGAATATCTCGAAAAAGTTGAAACAGATTATATTCGGTAAAATAATAATCTAAAGCAGGAGTTCTCAAACTTTTTAACATCGCGACCCACTTTTGAGAAACAAACAGTTAATTATAATTAAATTAACTGAACTGAGATAATTATCTCATGCCCCCCCCACAGAATTTTAACTTCTCTCACTGGGGGTGTTCACCAACTATTTAGTTACAACAATAAATTATTACATGCTGGCGTATTAGAAGAGAAATTAACTTTTTAGAAAAAAGTAAATATTTGAGTTTGAGCGTATGAAATAGCTAAATTGTGGGCTAACAATGATCCTTACAGTAAAAAGGGGGTTCTGGGGGCCTCCCCCAGAGAAAATTTTAATATTTGACCCTTAAAAACAAGGTTTTAACTTGTTTTTTAGTAATATATAATAAATTGCAGTTGCATCTTTTCCTAAGAAAATTCTTAAAATTTGAATTGCTCCCCCTGGTGTGGATAGGGAGAAACACTGAATATTGTTTTCAAATCTTATTTGAATAACCGACTATATTTGCGTTATCGGCACATTAAAGTGACACACAACATAGTACGTATTTACATTAATTTGCCTTTTCCATTCGACACCAAGTAGTGTAGTTTTTCCTCAAATTTTTATTCTTTTTACTATAGGGCAGTTTGATAAATTTCAAAAGTTCAAAAAATAGTTTGATAATTCAAAAGTCAATAACAAGTTTGTAAAAATTATAAAAAAGATATACTTCATATTCAGAAAAATTAAGAATCTTCTCGCGACCCACTAAGACTTGACAGGCGGCCCACCAGTGGGTCGCAACCCACAGTTTGAGAAACTGATCTAAAGGACGCAATAAAATTTTTAATTTAATTTAATAAAAATTCCTATTTTTATAACGAAATTTGAAGCATTTTGTTTATTAAATTTCATGGCATAGGCTTTTGATACATGTGTATTATGAATTAATTTTAGTGCTGGTGATGAAACCAAAGCCAATTAATTCTGCTGTTTCAAATTAAAAGCTTCACACCAAAAGCATTCCAACAGAAGATATTTATGTTTTCATGTAAATATATTCCTCACATAATAACGTACTAAAAATCAGTCAAAATAACCCCACGTAATATTTAATTTTAAAAAATTTTGGTGAAATGAAAAACAAATTGAAGATGAATAAAAATAAAATTAAACGCTAAGACTAACAAAAACAATTAAAATTAAAAAGTGTTACTAAATTGAGTCATTAAAGCAATTTTTTTTGAATGAATATCAATGGAGTAAGAATGGAGTCCGGCATTCACTGGATAAAAAGGTTACAACACTTTAAATTAAAAAACAAATATTGTTTTGGTTTATCAGAGCACGAAAGAGGGAAAAAATTATCTAGAATAGCTATATTCTACGATATATATACGATTTCGTGACTATATATCGGCCTTTATTTATATTTCATGTGCAGAGCGAGACTTGGAGATTTTTTTGAGTGCAAAAAGAGTCGTCATTTCGCTGTTTTTTTTGACTTTTTCCTTTTTCTCTCAAACTGACAATTCAATCGTACTCTTTTCAATCCCTAATACATTTCTACCTCCAATATTTAATGCATTGTTTTCATCCAAACCCCGTGGGTCGTGCGAACCGAAAATAAGGCTTAGGTATATACACATGTCGTTCGTATATTTGCAAAAACGATTCCCCATTAGATAATTTTGCTCTTGACTCCTAAATGAAATAATAGGCATCGATTTCTTGTCTATACAGTGTGTTTCAAAAGTCCGTTTCGCGGCTTTTATTTGGTACCAACGTGTCCTAGGGTCACAGAATTAAGGTCTACCCCTAGGTAAGTGAGCCTGGAGAATCCATTGAGAGGACTTACAGCGCCCCTAGCGGCGAAATAAAAATGTTTAAAAAATTAATTTCAAAACTATTGGGGATAGAGCAAAAACCTCATTAAGATTATTGTTGCCAACGTTATGAAGAACTCACAGAAAAAAATTTCATAAAAATATCTTGAATATTCGCGGAGTTTCGCGGCACGTGAAAAAAAACACCTTTTCAGGCCTCAAATAAGAAAAAGTTCACAAATTTGCAATTTTTTCAGTGTTATTGTGTATTTTTATGTCTTTTTAGTTGAATAAAGACAAAATTTAATCAAAAAATAAAAAAAACCTTGCAAATTTGTGAACTTTTTCCTTTTTGAGTTCTGAAAAAGTGCTATCTTCACATGCTAATATCTCCGCGAATATTCAAGATATTTTCATGAAGTTTTTTCCGTGAGTTCTTTATAACGTTGGCAACAGTACTCTCATTGAGGTTTTTGCTCTATCTCCTTTAGTTTTTAAATTAGTTTTTTTTCAACTTTTTAATTTCACCGCCAGAGGCGCTGTTAATCATCTCATTGGATTCTCCAGGGTCATTTACCTAGGGGTAGACCTTACTTCCGTGGTCCTCCTTTATTTGGGTGTTTTTTCAAAAAGTCAGGGAAACTTTTGCTCCACCCCCCAATTTTTTTCCATTTGGTACCCTAAGACTGTGTGCAAAATCTTAAATCGATCAGATAATATTAACAGGTGCCCCAAACGGCCTAAAGTTAGAAAAATTTGACTTTTTTCTAATTTTTTTGAAAATTTTTAAAAATATGTTTAAAAAATCCGTTTGCAAATAATAGGGCTCTAATACATTTAAAGAATAATATTTGACCGTTTTTCATTGCTAGTTATGCCAAAATGCCCAGTTTGTAACCTAGTCATCAATCAGAAAATCATCAAATTTGTCCATTTTATACTGATGAGAATAGAAGAATCAAAACCCAGTGGTAAACGACTTAAAACCGCAAAATTCCATGGCTAAACACCATTTGTAGACCATATTGATGTGGATATAAATTTTCTGGAGCTCAAATTAATTATGGGTTTCTTAATTACAGACGCCATATTGGATTGCATTGAAACTAAAAAAATTCTAAAAAAATGGTATGGGCATGTTTGATATCGGGTAATGGTTGTTTGAGGTTTCTATACTCAATTAAGACTAATAAATTTCTCTTAGACAACTTTTTAAAGCTCTTTACCCAATTATAAGGCCCAGTAGATCTAATACAAGTGCAAACAATGGTTTCAGAACTATAGATATGGTAATAAATTCTAAATATATAAAACTGTCAAGAGAAATTCTGGAAACAAGTTAAAAATTAGACTCCATGCGTTCACAAGTATTTTATTCCGTAAGTTAACTGAAAAGCTGAAGTTAATACAAGATTAAACCGCCCTTCATATTAATTGAATTATACTATCAGAAGGTAAGCAATTCACCCATGTTTATAGAGACTGTTCTTCTACTTTATCATAATTTTATACATTAACATAAAAATACCAGCAGTTCAACATATTAGTGTGTCATTAAAACAATTAAACACTGTTATTGTGTCCGTGGCTTTAAGAATGTTAAATATTAACTAATTTTTTTATAACTCTTCTACTTTACCCTTAGTTTTTCTTCGCACGGTCAACTTTTCATCAGTAAACGTCCTTGAAGAAGTACTAAGGTTTCGAGTAAATTTTTTGTGAAAATTGTTTATGGAATTAAATTATTTTAAAGTGTCAGAGCCTTCTTTGAGAATACAGAGGTAGGAAACGTAGAGTGAAGAATAGCTGACTTACAAAAAGACTTTAAAGAAGGAATGATTTTAAGAAACTGTTGATAATATTTATGATATTTAAATATCCAATAAAAGTGTCTTAGATTTTAATGACTCTAATATGTTGAACTGCTATATTGAGTATATAGAAACATCAAACAAACATTACCCGATATCAAACATGCCCATACCTTTTTTTTAAGAATTTTTTTAGTTTTAATGCAATCCAATATG